>CM060905.1:851309209-852509209 GCA_030737815.1 Allium fistulosum
GTCGGCTGCTCACTCTCCACCAGTCAACCACTAGGTGTCAGCCGGTAGGCTCTAGGGTATCGACCGATTTGATTTATAATTCGTTGCCCGATTTTTTCATTTATTGCTGCTTTTAATATATTAATGTTAACGTTCTTTTCTTTAATTCTTTTTTGTTTACTTCATACCATTTTTTTTAAATTTGATTAACGTTAATCTTACTTACATGTTAAGTATCCTCTAATGCTAATTAACATTGATATATTACCATTTATTTTCTGATTTTCTTCCTTTCAACGTTAACGTTCTTATTTACTAACGTTTGTTTTGACGTTAATTCATTCTCATTTACTTATTTCCTTCTCAGCTCTGATTTAATTTGATTTAATGCTGAGCTCCTTTGACTACTTCCATCTAATCTATGATTTCATTAGATTCAATATAGCCAATTACTTAAATGACAAGATTTACATCTAATGTTTACATTAACGTAACTTATTAATACTTACTTACTTATGCGCCCAATTTATTTACTTAAAAGCTTTTTTAATTAGATTTAATTTGATCGAGCGCCCTTAATTAACATTTATATTTAACATTAATATTTATACTTAATGCCCATTTTGATGTTAAGTTATTAACTTTTGCTTCCTTAATTGGTTCTAGATTGTTTCCGATCTGAAAACTTTAAATTTTAATAACTTTTTCATTTAAACTACAATCGTAAAACTTTATATATGAAAATTAATCAGAAAATCACCACAAAGCCAACGTTGTACATTTCATAGCCAAATTATAACGTTTACAAAAATTATATTCTTTTAGGCTTTAATATTTCCTTTTTATTTTACGGTGTGTTACATTCTCTCCCCTTAAAATAACATCGTCCCTGAAATTCCTCGAGGACTGAATCATGTAACATATCGTGCAGCTAATCTAAGCAATCCAATCAATTAGTATGCAATTAATTTTGCAGCCAATAGTTTACAAGTGCATGGCGTATGATAATATATATTATATGTATTTGAATAACACTAAACCAGCGCCTCCTATGTGAATGCATTCTTTAAAATAATTTTTGAAAATATGGTGCAAACAACTTATATAAACTATCAATTTTATATGTGTGCAAATCTTGAAAACCAAAGTATGTTTTTGCATACAAATTTTCCTACGCTTCTATGAATAGAAGTATAATTCAACCAATTTTGCATCTAACACCTACCATCCAAAATCCTAGCATACCATTTCTAACATCCAAATTTTTGAAAATCCAGTTTTCTAAACCTATATTCTTATGTCGGAAAAAGTGTTTGGATGGAGAATTCCATATTTTCATTCTTTCTTTATGTACCTCTTGTCCACTAAACCATGGAACCTTCTCTTTGCCCTAATTCTTTTCCAACTTTTCCAAGTACGGTCCACATAGAAAAATTTACTTTTAAAATTTTAAAGTTTAAGACAAAGTTATTTAAAAAAATATTGTTCGCCTATCAAGATTTGGAAAAAGAAATCATAAGGCTAAAACAACTTTTTCCCTTATCACTAACTACTTTTTACTTCATTGTCACTTCTACTGCATGGTAAAATTCATGCTTCCTAACCCGTCAACTTTTTTCCAATGCTAAGCATGTGGCATTTCAAATCGTTTTCGTTCAAAATCCTTCTCCATTAAATTATAGAAATGGTTAGAAAATTTGAAAAGAAAAGTTACTTTTTTTCCAAAACTTAGAATTTTTTCCAAAGTTTTTGTTTTATCTTTTCAAAACAAACTAAGCCACATCCTACGGTCGGAATTTAGTCAATGAGTTAACATCCATGATTGTCTCTTTTCTGCTAACGGTAAATTTTCAATTCCCAAAAACTTTTTCTTTTACTTTAAAGTAATAACCAGCACACAGGTTCATTTATAAATTTCATCCTTTAAGGTATAGGGATAGCGACGCGTGGTTTTCCAATAACCTTTCTCTGTCCTTCGCTTGCCAAAATTTATCTCCCAATAATTTTAACACTTTTTGGGACTTTACTTTTCTTTTAGTAGCTAATAAATTTCTTATTTTATTTTATAAACTTTCAATCTTTTATTTATTTATTTTGCATTATTTTAGTGCCATTTATGAGATTTCCTGTCTCCCAATAAATATAGTGGTCAATTCGAAAACAAATAAAAAGGAATATTTTTAATAATGTACGCGTTTATACAACATAAACAACTAATGCTTACAACCCAACTAACCTAAAGAAAACAATTGCTGGAAGATGCCCTCCAATGTCAACTAATATTAATAATGTTATAGCCATATCACCCTTCTTAAATTAAATGAACCTTTCTCATTCGACTGTAATCCATTTATCTTAACTTTCCTTTTTAGCTTCTAAAAAAAGCTCATCCATTGCTTCCATTATCATAACCAATAATATTATTATCTTCTTTTAATCTAAATCTCTTCATAGCATTCTCAAATCATGGTATATGATTTCTTTATTTTTTTTATCTTTTATGTGGGTATACCTTAGAACTCGTAGAAATATACTTGGATATCATTTCCCATTTCCTTATGGTTTTTCTTTATGGTCTTTACCCATGTTTAATAAAATATTCCTATGCTCGTAATAATATTCCTTATGTCCAACGAGGTATCACTATTGCTATTCTACGAGCATTCAACGCTATTTGATTCATAGCCTTAACTTTTAGCACATCTTACCTAAGCAGTCATCCTTGTTTACTTCATATTAAATTTTGGTTTGGCTTCCATTACTCTTTGTAAAATATAAACTCCATCGTCATGAAGTGCTTAATGCGAAAAATTTTATCTTTGAAATATAAACTTAGAAACTTTTTATTAAATCCTCCAATAGTTTGGTTTCAAAAGGTAACCATGAAAATCTCTTTATTTTAACCAATGTTAATTGTAGGCATCTTAAATTTTAAAACTATAATTTAGGATCTATCAATTAAGTTTATTTATTAAGTCTAAAAGAAAATGTTAGTAATTTAATCTTTAAAAGATCCTTTCCTTCTTTTCAAATAAGTGTCGGGTTTTAATACATGAATGGTCATTTAAATCACTTTTCCTTTAAAGCCATTTTTAACAAAAAGGATTTTACTTTCTAAAATTGGAACCTTTAGCTCAAACCATTTATTAAGTTTTTCCTTAAAAAACTCAATTGTTATACCAAACCATTTCTTTAAAAATACACTTTACAATGTTTCTAAAACATATTTTATAATTTAAACAATAAAACAGGAGTAGACAAGGACACTTCCATCCTATTATTTTCTATTACTCATTTTATCTCCACTTCCAATCCTTGACAGAGTCTCTTATAGCAGGTGAATGGGACTTTTAAAAGATACGAGCAATCAATGCGCACAGTTATGGAAAATATCCATTTTCCTTTGGTTTGCCTTTAATTTCCTATGCAGTTTCTAACCAGATTACTAATATTATATTAATGTCAATTCCTAATGTTATTTCTATTTAAATTTCCTTATGTTACTACTATTTAACCTTATTCTACCAAAACTGCTATTACATAAATTGCTTCTCTTTATATAGTTATTCTCTAAATTGACTGTTTTCTTTATTAAACCATCGTAGTGTGCCTGTCTGCTGCTTTGTTTTCAAGTTCTTGTCTTCTTTTCATTCTTTTTACCCCATTTATAGACCAGTACCGCTTTCTATTATCCATCCCTAAAAAGATTTTCCAACTTCAAATTTTTTATTTTAGAAAAAAATCAATAAGCTAGATATGCTCTACTATTTTTCTTAAAACAAATAACTTTTTATAAAAACTCATTTACTGAAAATTTTGAATTAACTAATTTTTATTTCTAAGAATTTTTTATTTAAATAAAATGTAGATATTTTATTTTTTCGAAAATTTAGTATTTACTTACTTTTCAAAAATAGGATCTTTCTACCTTTAAATGATTCATTTGAAAATAATTTCAAATACATTATTTATATATTTTTATCAAATTTTTACATTAAAATCAATTCAACTTTTGTATTAAATTCTTTCATATGGGGTCGGACTCAGAGTGGATTTTTATTTGTCCTATCTTTTAGACTTTTCTTCCTTCCTACTTACTTATCTTCTCCCAAAATATCAAAAATCCGGCTATCATCTTGAAGTGATTACTATACACCTTCTTCCAAGAACTTACTTCCAGATATCTACGACATATAGATTCTTTCGTTTCCCTTATTTGGATCTAGTGTACATCACTAATCGGGAATCCTATAGGGATCTACAATAATGGGGCAATCTGTGCTCTATAAGGGAGTCAAGCACTATCTAGCTTTAGGAACACTTCCATATGTCACATTCATGCTCTTCTTAAATCAACGCCTTTCGATACAACCTATTTTCTAAGGGGTGATCGGGATAAATGTATATCTTCAACTTCATCTATTGATCTAACTCTTAGTCGCATTGTCCATCTTTTAAGAATATGGTTGCAACTACTTCTATATTTGAAATTTGTAAAGTTTGGCATATAATATATATATATATATAAGTATAGTAAAAATACAAATACGTTTGCTCAACCTATCTTAAATTTTTATAATCGATTACAATTGGTAATCCCGGACATATTGGTTTTACAGCCAGCCTCCCGACTGCCTAGGCCACAACTTGCCTGACCAACCCACATTATCAAGACGTGTAGGGAAAAGAGACAAAGCTTCACCATTGTTCACATTGCGGGAACCCCCTATCACAATGCAACTACATGCAACCATGTCCGGTGACTGGTAAATTACCTTTTTCTTTGCATAATTGATTCCCCTCTTATTCTTCTTCTCTTTTACTTTCCACTATTCTCCACACACACAAATATATATATATATAATACTATAATTTGTAGCCCTAATAAATAAAGATGTCGGCTGCACAAAATAATGGCATACAAAACCGTAGAGAAATACCAAATCTAAAGGTTGAAAATGGTAACGGTCTAATAGGTTGGCAGGAGGTAAGATATAAAAAGAAAAATAAAACTAGGGTAGAGGTTGATGACATCAAATCGGGGAGATTTGGCAATAATTTCACAAATAAAACAAGACAAGGAGGAAAAGTGGACCAATCATTGCATTTCAAATCTAGAGTACGCACGTGGGCTGCTACGCTAGCGGGTAACACATGTACCAATGGAGGAGTTTAAAATTTTGAAGGTACAATTGACGATGAGGGAATTTTAGCTGATTTGGATGACCAAGTGTTCACAGATGCGGAAATCATGTGGATGCATTCGATCTATGTCTATTTGACTAGTAAAAGACCATAGTACATACATTTAGTTCTATACATTAGAAGGGAGTGGAAACTGAAAGAAAGTTGGGATATTTTTTGCCAGGGAGAATAGCTTTTATTTAATAAAATTTGCTGATGAAGAGGATTGTAAGAAAGTGCTGGATGGAGGTCTATGTTCATGGATAATAAACTTATTTTCATAAAATGTTGGGAGCCTAACCTTCGATTATAAAGGGACAAGTTGGAAAGTCATCCGATATGGGTAAGAATGATTAACCTCGATTTAGCTCTTTGGAATGGTAGGGGAATTAGCAAGCTTTCTAGCCTCATTGGCATCCCTCTAGCATTGGATGATAATACTGGAAATGTCAAACAATTGAAGTATGCTAGAGTTTTGATTGACGTAACTGAAAAAACAAGTAAGTGCTAAGGATAGTAAGGGTAATATCTATGTTCAAGACATTGAATACGAATGTGTTCCCCTTTATTTGTAAGCATTGCAAATGCTTTGGTTATAATGCTCAGTGTTCAACGGTTATACCCCCAGTTAAGCAAGTATGGAAAAAGAAAGGCGAAAGTAGCACAACTAATAACATATTTACCGATCACATCGACTAAACCAAAATCTCTAGCCCAAGAGGGGCAAGTGGAAAAGAAGATCCCATTACCACAATCCTGGACTCGCCCACGATATACACTACTACTAATTTACATTATATTAATAACACAGTGGAGCTTAAGGGAAAGGGGGTGGAGGAGGTTCACCCTAAAGTGCATGGGGATAGCGTGGATATGCAAGAACACCCGGGTACATCTATGGATAGTCGAGATGAGCAAGTAAACCAAAGCCACGATCCAGTGCAATAGAAGCAGGTACCTAAATCAATTATAGAGGTAAATAATTTAAATATTAACCTACACACAACAAATGATGAGGAGGAAGAGACTGAACCTAACCAAGCATACACTAAAACTAATCAAAGCTGCAAGGAGCAATTCATAACCAAGGACGATAAAGAAAAGGCAACTAGCTTGTGAGAGGAATCTCCTAGAAAATTGAAGAGTCGTCCTCTAAGGCCTAAATGTCCTTAATTAGTTGGAATGTAAGAGGTCTAAATAATGACACCTGTAAATTAGACTTCTATAATCTTAGGAGTTGTTTCTTACCTTCTATATTCGGTGTGATAGAGAACAAATTTAATGACCAAAATCTTACTTCTTTACTGAGTCATTTGGAAATGAGTCGGCATTTCTACATAATAATGACAAGTGAGAAGGCAGGATTCTCATATTGTGGAATAAACATATTTGGCAAGTTCGGCAAGTCGACAAAGATGGGCAATAGATTACTATTAAAGCTATGAATGTTGGTGGTTTGATCAGCTATGTCTCTCTTGTTTATGCGAGTAATTTAGCAAGTCAACAAAGCTTCATATAGGGAAAACTTGAAAACTTAGCTAAAAGTATAGGAGATTCGTGGATTGTTATGGGTGACTTCAATGCAGTTTTGAAAGCGAAAGAAAAGAAGATGGGGACTTACATTTAAGGTTTCCCAGTTGGAGGAATTCAATAATTATGTGATTGCTTCTAGATTAGTTGAACCTATACCCACCGTCCTGCAATTCACAAGAAAAAGTGGCGAGTGCAAAAAAAACCTTGCAAGCTAAATAGGGTTCTGGTTAACTCATGTTGTATAAATAAGTTTGCAGACATAAAAGTTAGCATCCTACCAAATTCGACCAGTGATCATAGCCTAATACATATATCTTTACATGAAAAATCTAGTCATAATAAGAGCAAACCATTTAGGTATGCTAATTACTGGTACCTTATTATTAGGTACAATGATGCTATAAGTATCAATTCTTATGAGCAGGTTGAGGGGACTTATCTTTATAAACCTGTCCAAACTCTTAAATGTGCTAAAAAAGATTGAAGGATTGGAACAAATGCAAGCCAAAGGATCGTGATAAAATTAAAAACTTGGAAAAGCAAAGTAAAGGATTGTTGAAATTAATTAACTCTAACCCTATTAATGATGAGGTATGGAAATGGTATTACGAGGCTCAGGGCATGTTAAAAGATGTTGTGATGACCAAAGCTATTAAGCTAAAGCAAAAGGTGAAAGAAAAGTGGCTAATAGAAGGGGACGAGTGCTTTAAATTATTTTACACTAAAATGTCTATTAGGCACAATGCTAATTATAATTTACAATCATATAACTAGGATGGAAGTACTTGTGTAGACTTTTGGAAAATTGAAGAAGATGCCATAAACTATTTTACTGGTTTATATAACGGTCAATGTGAGCTGAGCTTACCTTTCATTCACACACAAAGACTGGTTAATGCTCGTGGATGACTGTTGCTGAGTAGGAATGTGAGTGAATCCGAAGTGTGGAAAGCCTTGCAATCCATCCATATGGTCAGCAATACAAGAATCATTGCAAATAGGTAAAATAATGAAAGAAATAAATCATACATTTATCTCTTTAATTCCAAAGGCTGACAAACCTACCAGAATTGACGACTACAGGCCTATTGCTTGTTGCATTGTGATCTATAAAATCTTAAGTAAGGTTGCTTGTAACAGAATGAAAAAAAATCTTACCAGATGTAATTGTTGAATGCCAAAGTGCATTTATTAAATGAAGAAGCATATCTAAAAATTCTCTTATGGCACATGAATTAGTTAGAAATTTTAACAAAAAAGTGCATATAAATTGTGCCTTATGGTTGACCTCCACAAGGAATATGATAAGATAAATCGTAATTTTTCCCATCACATGCTTAAGTGTATGGGGTTCCCTGATAAATTTGTGGAATTAATTATAGATTGTATCACTACCCTTACATTTTCCATTCTTGTGAAAGGTATTCCTAAAGGATTCATTAGTTGCAACCGAGGGATCAGGTAGGGAGATCCCCTATCTCCCTATCTATTCGCAGTAGCCATGGATTATTTTACCATTCAAATGGAATTGGCTAGTCACAACAAGCAATTTTAGAAAATACACAGTTTCCACCCTAGAGTGAGTCACTTGTTATATGCTGACAACCTGGTCATATGCATAAAGTCAAGTTGTGAAGTAGCTAAATCGATTAAAATATTTTTCAAAGCATAAAAGGAAAGGTAGGACTCAAGCTGAATGAGCTAAAGACCAAGTGCTATTTTAACAAACATTATAAACTTAAATGCTAGACATATTAAATGTTAAGGAGGGGGAGCTTCTAGTTAAATACTTGTGTGTACCTCTGTCGTCAAACAAAATTACTGATAGAGAATGTGCTGATTTGATAACAAAAATCAAGGATAAATTACAAGGTTGGAGCTCTAGACTATTGTCTTTTGTAGGAAGAATTGAATTGGTTCATACTGTGATTCACGCTAAGATTAATTTTTGGCTGCAAACATTCCAACTACCAGATGCATCGCTGAAAAAAATAGAAAAAGTGTGTGCTGATTTTATCTAGAAAGGAGGACTTTAGAAAATCAAATATCATGACCTCTGTAGGCCAAAGGAAGAAGAAGGAGTTGGGCTGAGGCATTTAAAAGATATGAGAGACATTTTCACACTTAAAAGGCTGTAAAATCATCAATGCTAAAGGGTTATGGGCAAGATGGATGAAACATAGATATATAAGAGAAATTTTTTGGAAAATGGTTGTTGATAATAACGGGTCTCCTAATTGGAAAGCTATTATGAGGATTAGTGACAAGTGGACAACGAACTGCAACAGAGAAATTGCTCAAGGTAAGCGACCAATTTTTGAAAAGATCCTTGGCTTGAAGGAAAATCTCTATTAGATTGGATAGAATAATTATTCGGCCTATGGATGTCCTAACAAAATAGTTGGTTCTATTATATAGGAAGGTAGATGGAACTGTGATTCTATTTCTTACACATTTGAACAACAAAATTAGATAGAATATATGGCTTTATTCTTGGGTAGATAAGAGGATATATGGACTTGAAAGCAAACACGTAAATATTTTGCACTAAATCAGCTTGAGAGGCGATTAAAGTTAATGATTTTAAAGCTAACTGGACCAAAATCAAATGGGATAGGGCTGATTGGTCGAAAATGGCCTCTATAGCGTAGAAATCTATGATGGGAAGGCTGCCAACTAAAGACATACGTTTTAAGTGGGGAATAATAGATGAGAAACTATGTCCTTTATGCAGCAATCAAGAGGAAAACCACATGCACTTGTTCTTTGAGTGCAAATTTTTTAAGGCAATTTGGAGGTTTTGTAAAAAAAAGCTATCAATTTGTCTATCAACACTGATAATCTTCACCAAATCATTGCGTATGTGATAGAGTTGGGCAGCATGAAAACCTGGAATCCAAAATGAACGACGTCGCTTTGACAGTAGCTATTTGGAGGATTTGGAGGGAGCGCAACCGGAGATTGTTTCAACTGAAGAATTAGAGCATAACTGAAGTTAGAAAACTCACAATTACTGACATTCGAATCGTAAGCAAATGAATCGGTATGAAAATTCTTACCAAGAGTGCAACAAGAATAGGAGCATTGTTTTTAGAAGTGGACCGGCCGTGGGGAAGGGCAAAAAACCTAGATACAAGCTCAAAATTTTATCAACCTCCACGAAGGAGAGAGAAGTAGCTTTTTTTCAAAGTGTTTAGATCTGAAAGTTGTAAAGTGAAAGTGCATAGTGGAATGTTTAAGTTTAATGTAGTTTATACTGAATTTACTATTTGTGGCTGATGGGCCGACCGTTTGGGCTGAAATGCCCTAATAGAGTTTGCCAATTTTCAAATATATATACAGTATACTACTTTATAATTTATATATTTCTAGAATTTTTGGGGAAAAGAAAATGCCAGAGCTTCGCTCTTGATTTAAAAAATATGAGAAGAAAAGTGAGGAGTTAGTCTTGTATTTATAGGCGCACGGATCAATTCCATCCATTGGACTTTAATTTATTAAATCCAGGCCGTTAGGCCTAGTTTCATTCTCGCTCAAACCTAGCTGACCGGTCGACCATCCACTCTCCATTGGTCGACCGCTAGGTATCGACTGGTAGGCTTTAGGGTGTCAACCGGTATTGCTTTATAATTTGTTACCCGATTTCTTTTATTTATTACTGCTTTTAATATACTAATGTTAACGTTCTTTTTTTTAATTCCTTTTTCATTTACTTTATACCATTTTTGTTTTACATTAATCTTTCTTACATGTTAAGTATCTGCTAATGTTAATTAACGTTAATTTATTACCATTTATTTCCTGATTTTCTTTCTTTCAACGTTAACATTCTTATTTATTAACATTTGTTTTAATGTTAACTAATTCTCATTTATTTATTTCCTTCTCAATGTTGATCTAATTTGATTTAACGTTGATCTCCTTTGATTACTTCCTTCTAATAAATGATTTGATTAGATTTAATATAGCCAATTACTTAAATGACAAGGTTTGCATCTAATGTTTACATTAACGTAAGTTATTAATACTTATTTACTTCTGCTCCCAATTTATTTACTTACATGCTTTCTTAATTATATTTAATTTGATTGAGCGCCCTTAATTAACATTTATATAACATTTATACTTAATGCCCATTTTAATGTTAAGTTGTTAACATTTACTTCCTTAATTGGTTTTGAGTTATTTCCAATCCGAAAACTTCAAACATTAATAACTCTTTCGTTTGAACAACGATAGTAAAACTTTATTATGAAAATTGATCAGAAAACCATCACGAACCCAACAGTGTTAGTTTCGTAGCCAATTTCTAAAGTTTACAAAAATTCTATTTTTGGGCTTTAATAATTACTTATTGATAAATTTCCTATTTATTTTACAAGGTGATACAAACGCGCTTTTGCAAACAACCTGAAAACTCACCAAACACAGCACTAGATTATCCAAAATTCAACAGTGGGTATAGCAAAAGAAACCGCATGTGAATCGGAGTTCGTATGTGAAAGATATGGTGATTAAAAGTGTAGGAATATTATTATAGTTTATTAATTAAATTATTAATATAATACTTACATTAATAGTGGATTGATCCATTTCAGGTCGCCAGCTTCATAACATCGTCGACCCACCACTGTTGCGCCGTTCTCAAATCCAACAACACCGACAGCCTCCTCATCAAATTCCACATCGGTAGACCCGGGCACCACTACCTACAGCTACCCGTCGCCGCCCCTTTTGCCTACAACCGCCGCTAGCATCAGGGAAGATTTAAGGCCAATTCTGGTGCCTATAACATGATCCAAGACCATAGGTCTTCTCTTTTATCCTCCCCTACACTCCGCTATCTTTCAATCATCCAATAGTCGTAGTTTCACTGTTGAATCAAAAACCCTAAAAAAGATGGTTATGAATTCTTTGCCAATTTCTATCAACTGGGACATTGGATGTAAAACTGAATTTTAGACACCTCTTCGCCTCATCAAGAGCTTTGAATCCATATTAATTCAATAGGCATTAGACACTCTAAATTTTGTAAAAATTTGTAATTATCAAAAAATCTTCTAGCACTAAAATTAGATTATGAAAAAATTTAGGAATAGGGAAGAGAGACTGACATGACAGCATCTCTCTAGGGTTTCTAAGCATCATTTTTATAGGTAATGAGGCGAGTTCAATTATATGTAACTGTTTGGTCCAAAAGTGGTTGCATACTCTACTTAAACACTATAGCGACTCTATTTGCGAATCGTAACTCCAAATTGCATAAAATTATATACCAAACTGATCAACTCAAAAAGACCAACGCATCAGTTAAATTTACAACACCCAATTTATCCATTTATTGAAAATCCATATTAATTAATTTAATCTTAATAGTGTCAAATTTACGGGTCGTTACATTTCCTCTTTTATTCTTTATTAAATCTCACTCAAATCCCCTCCACCTTATCATGCATGGCTGGCCAAGGTATGTGCCTAAATAGGCCTATAAAATTTCTAAACCTAATTAGTAATTAATTAATTCAAATTGAGTTTAAATAATTATTGATATAGTATACCGATACGTACATAAATAACTTTTATATATGCACTTTATTAAATACAAATGGCATTCAAATAAATAAAACAAAATTTAATAATTAATATTTATATATAATTAATTTAATTTAATTTGCAGCGATTATAAATTGATTAAAATTATGTGCTTTTTAGTATTCCTATATATGCTTGTGCGACCAAAGGTGTAAATTCAGTTAACGATTAATATCGAACAATTAACATTTTAACGTTCACTTGTTGCCTTAGGTTGTGTGTAACATTTTTGCTATATTTATCAGTTACATCGGTCAAATCCAATTTTATAATTATAAGCGATATTTGATAGCAATGATTATTTATACCAATTCTCTTTGTCAACACTATATCACATTAGGACTTACGGAATTTGGTTTTGGTCAGAATTCCAACATAGTCAACATTAAAATTGACTACTCCAAACAAAAAAATCCTTAGTTCAACAATAATAATAATAATTAGTCATATTGCTCTTGGTAGATACTTTGACTTTGAGTTGACTATAGTTGACCGTGATACAAACTTCAATGCTTCAGCTCAAACCAAACTATAGTCATTCGGTGGACGTCATGCCAGGATTTAACTATAATTAAAGTGGACTGTCCACATTAAAGTTCAAAAATATTCTCAAAGCCAGAGAACTGTGTAATATCGCCACTTCGAGATTCTTTGTTTGACTTTAGTTATATTAACCAACAGAAAACTCTTGAGTGATTCATTTTATTATTATCCAATAACTATTAGTACGTAACCACTTCGTGTCTTCAGTAGCCGTGAGTAATACATTACCTAAAATTTGGAGAGCATTACGTACTCTAGTCTCAATGGATGAATCAATATCTGTTCTCGAAACATCTTGACTAGGAATATTTAAAAGGGGATTTTCACTATAAGGGCCTCTTAGCATCAACTAATTATTTTCTAGGACACGTATTCAAAATAATTAGTTTCCAGGACACGGGTCGAAAATAAACCCACTACTTCTCGCTAATCCATATCTGCCGCCAATTCGAAACAAAACTAGGGCTCAGAAACAAAATCGATTTCTTCTATATCAATTTCTATTCCATTTTCTCTTCCCAATATTTCTGCTTCAGCATCATCGATTTCTGCTTCTTCGATTTCAGCTTAAACTAAAATACTTTCGTCGAGCAATTTCTGCAATCACCTTAAACTTAAATGCGAAACAAGTAAGCTATATTTTATTTTGATGTAAATGTTTTACTTAGATGATAAATCGTAGTTAAATATTCATTCTTACTGATGCTCACTACAACAAAAATACCCTATTACAACGCCATTTTTACAATGGGCATTGGCTGCCCGTTGTAATAGAAGGCTATTACAATGGTCCATTCAGGCCCGTTGTAATAGATGCCCTATACAACGCCCTTTTTACAACGGGCGATGATAGCCCGTTGTAATAAAAGGCTAGGCCCGTTGTAATAGATGCTTTATATAATGCCCTTTTTACAACGGGCGATGATAGCCCATTGTAATAGAATGTTATTACAATGGTCCTTTCAAGTCCGTTGTAATACATGTCAATTTTACAACGTTCACAAAATGCCCGTTGTAATAGACGACAATTTTACAACGGTCACAAAATATTTAATGTTAAATAATTGCTATCACTATTAATATTTACTAATTAATTTAATAATTAGTAATTAACTATTAGTAATAAATATAAATATTTAATAATTACTATTGGTATTTAATACTTAATTTAATAATTAATAATTAATAATATTACATAATTAATTATAAAATTAATATTTCATGTTTAAAAATTGATAATTAATAATAATATTTAATGATTAGGAAGTGATATTTATTATTTAGTATTAAAGTTTTAATAATTGTATCTAATATTTAAAGAAAATTGAAATTTATAAAAAATTAGAAAATATTTATAGGACTTAAAGACAAAATTTTAAAATTTTCTGTAAAAGTTTAAAAATATTCATAATATTTGAAGACAAAATTTATTGCAAAATGTATTGCAACTTTGTATTGCAACAAAGTATACAATTTTCCTTTAGTCTCCAAACCAAATTTTTTGGCTCCAACTATGAAATTTTGGCTCTAAACAAATTTTATTTTCATCCCCCCCAAATTTTAACTAATGTTCGTTTTTTTATTTATTACTGATCCTTTCCTCCTCTCAAACCCTAATTCCTAAATCCCTAAAACTCCAACGCTGGTCCTCCTAATCTCTCCCTCCTCCCAAACCCTAATTACCAAATCGAGTTCGCTACTAAACCGAAAAAGTTCCCTGTTGTTAAAATTTATTCCATCCTCTGAAAATTGAACTCCAGGCGATTCTTCAGCGCGATTTCTCCCCTACCAGCTATCTACTTCGTCCTTTTCCCTTCATCTACAAATTAAAAAGTAGGGCTTTTATTGCCTGCTCTCCGCTTCATCGGAGTTCCATCAGCTAAAATTGAAGGGCTCCGGTTTCCAAGCGATTGTTCTGCCCGGTTTCTTCCACCGCGATCAACATCGTAAGGAAGGTGATTTCTATTTTACTTTTCGCCCTGCTTTTTGGATGCGCTCCGTCTATTTCGTCATTGCTGATATTGATGGGATTTAGACGCGTTTTAATACTCAGTTTTATTGGATTAGTCCATTTTTCCCCCTCTTTAAGCTTTTCTACATAGGCTAGCTAGAAAACTGCATAACATGCCTGCCAAAATTGTGTGCGATCCTCATATACCGTAGAATGATTTGAATTAGGAATTTTAATCTTAGATACTTAGTTATCTGGGTGGTTTGAATATGACTATGGTTCTGAAGACTCATGTTATATGCGGAGATTTAATCTACAGACTTTATATGTACGTGGATAGGGATTAAGCATGAGTATGGATTGCCTGTGGAACTAAATGACGAATGCATTATTGCTGTAATGGTGACACTGGGCTGCAATTCTGGAATAGTTGACTGTGCACTGGATTTTGCAAAACATTCATATATATGTAGAGACATCTGTTGAAAAATAACAGTGAGGAGAGTATACCTTACCAATTTTGCAATGTTCCCTATTGTTAATGGAGTAGAATATCCGTCAAGGACCACCTAAAAATGTACAACTTAATTTTATGCAGATATGGGCAAAACTGTAACTTCATAGTATCTACATTGCACGACCACCTAAAACCAATGACATATGTCTCAATTTTGGCATAACACCTTGAATAGATTTTGAAGTCCACAATAAGTATGCACACACATGTTATCAACACCTAACAGATGTCATGACTCGTTACCCTCCAAGCATGGTTACATAGGTATAAAAATAAATTAAACCCATATGAGTTTCTAGTGTTCACTACGGTAATTATTTTAGTTTTCTTTTAGTGTTCACTTGGCAGTGTTTAAAATCACCTTAAAATAAGTAAGCAAATAATTAAAACTGAAGTAAATTGATGTGCTTGAATGAACAATGGTTCAAATTTGATTGAAAAGTTCTGAGTTCCATGATAGCCTTTTAAACATCAACCTGACTATACTTTATATTTAAATTATTTGGTGTGTTTTTCATGTCTGTAATGTGTGTATCTATTTTGAAAGCCAATCTGCCCTTTTGCAGTATTTACCAAGTCACCCCTCAATAATGTACATGGGTATTTGATGTTAACCCCATACAAAATGCATATTTAACTCAAAACATTATGTTTGTAATCACATGCAGCTTAAGGAGTACTGGGTGATGCCATCCTTACCACTCAAACTCTGTATGACAATAAGGTGCTTCTCAAAGAGTTTATATGCATGGCTTCCTGCTTGGAACTGAGCCTAGGTATGATCCATTAAACTTTAGATCAATGTGCAAGAAACTTTTTCGCAAACGTGCTAGAAATAACAGCATGCAATCAAAATGTGTGAACTGAAATATAACTAATAACGTAATATCTAATAAAATGAAAAGGGGAACATTTATAGATATGAAATGGAAAAAAAGTACCATTTAGTTGAAATAAGTAGCAACAGGATAAATATTAGGCATGCCATGCACCAAAAAACTCATTCATCAGAAACCTAACTAGATCAAAACAATCAGATATAGCTAGTCAGTCGTAGATAATCTGATAGTCAGTGTTAGTCTTGGGCTTTTGTACAGATATACCATGTTCATCCAAATTCATCTGTATTTATGTAGGATGCAAGTGGCGGTGGAGATCCTGAACTTCTTGACGACTCCAATTTTCACAAAGAGATTTAAAGAGCTTAAAGAATCACATTCCGAATACTTCAGTAATTCTTTGTGCAAATATATTCTTGTTTTCCATGATTGTTTAACAGAAATTTACACCTAAATTTGTACTTAGAACATGATATTTGTAGCGGACTGTTATGTGTTAATGCTTTATGTATTTGGCATGTAAACTTATCTAACCTTTTGGAGTGTTAGAATTCTATGACTCTAGCTTTTAGTCTTTTCGTATGTGATTTTAATTATTTTACGACAATATTTAGTATTAGTATGGATGTATTGCATGGATGCTGCTGTAATTTTTTTTAAAATTTGCATTTATTTTGCAACGGGTTTTGGCTGTTGTATTATAGTCTATTACAACGGTCATAACCCATTGTAAAAAGGTATACTGCAACGGTTTTTACAACGTGCTTTGTCCGTTGTAAAATGTGGTGGATCTATTACAACGTGGCCTATTATAACGGGTACATGCCTGTTGCGAAAACCATATCACAACGGGCATTGCCCAATTTAAAAAGACAGTTTTGTTGTAGTGGCTGATAATAGCTCTTATAATAGATTTAAGGTATTTTAGTTCTTGTTATAAATTAACATAATCGACATTTGTTTAATTAAGCATACCTAAATATTCAATGGCAGATGATACTAAACCTTAGGTGTTAAACTGAACAAGTTATTGTTTAGCTGTTAAAAAAGGTAAAGGTATCTATCTATTAATGTAAAATTGCAGTTGTCCTGAATTTAAGTCAATTACAGTTGTCCTGAAGGTATCTATCTGTTAAAAAAGATAAAGATATCTATCTTATAATAAATCATATATACATTTTTATATCAGCTACTACATATATAACATAATAAATACTGAATTTAAGTCAATTGAAGTTGTCCTGAAGGATTTATGCGAAATAAACATACTTAATCAACTTTTAAGTACAAAAAAAATATTCTTCTCTCTTTCTAACATTTCATTATATATGACAATTTTTATGCAGGGTAAAGATGAACACAAGGTCTTCTAAATCAAAGTTATTCATTCGAAAAACTACTTGCATATTCGTAAATGAAGGTGGAAATCAATGCATAAACATACGACCTATATCTAGTCCTTTCTGCAACGAACACAGCCAGAGAACATCATTATCTTCAACTCCATTGGTAACTGTTTTCCTACTTATGTTTCCTATAATATTTAGTTGTACTCTTCAATTTGTATATACATATTAAATTGGAATCTAGATTCCATATTTTAAATAAATAAAATAGCTAAATTTTTTGAGCTTGCATTGTTTACCTTTGTTAGTCTGCTATGCTGTCAGTACATGTATGTATACATGTGTATATACATATGTGTGTGTGTGTGTATGTTTGTGCATTCACTTCAAGTAGTTTGTATTGAATTGATGTGCACTGACTTCAGTTGTTGCTTTATATGCAGTCAGTGATCATGTAGTTTGTCTGCACTTGCATTCTTGTCTTATCGACATGTCTGCATTGGACTTTGGTTTCAATGTGTATGATGTTGCATATTCACTTGATGTTTCACACATGTATATATGTAATGTCTGAACACTTCAGTCGGGTTTGGTTGCTTCATTTGCATTGATCTTGAGTTGTTTTCATGTTGCATTTTTCTATGTGTATGTTGTGCACTTGTTTGCACTGCCACTTTTGAATCGGACTATTCATTCATGTTGTAGCTTGATTCTCTGACCATATGAGTCTGCATTGTGCACTGCATTCATACATATTGTACCTGTTATTACTCCAAGGCTATTGTGATGATGAAATTTTAATAACCGATCACCAATTTGTAATGGCTAATTTGTTTCTAATGCTCTGTTAAAAAAGATAAAAGCATTTATCTTTTTTATACCTAATATTCTGATGGTTATTTTGTGTTTCATTCTCTTTAAGTTTTCATATTTCTAAATGACCATTACTTAAACAACTAAAAAAGATAAAGCAGATTATCTTTCTATACTTTGAAAAAAATAAAAAAAATAGCCATCAGTACTACATAGTTACTCAACAAAAGGGTTTATTGGAAATGTAAATATATATATATATAGTTACTTATTTGTTATATACATTAACTGTCAAAGCTTATTGGAAATGTAAATCCCTCTATAATCAATAGGGTTTAAGGGCACCATTGAATTTGCAGCATTTTTTTTATGGACCATATTTTTAGCATTTTATTCACTAACTTCTACATTATTAACACTACCGTATACAAACTACTTAACAATTCTTCATTGACAAAAAATATCTTAATCCCAAGAAAATACAAAATAATTAAAAAGATAAACCATATTATCTTTTTATACAGACTAATTGTGCAGTACGATTTTTTTGATAATGTTGCTTTGATTTATGTGCATTATGATTCTTGAGCAAAATGATATTATCTTCATGAATATGCAGAAATAAATGTAGGATCCCAATTAATGATATTATTTTCATGAATGTAGGATGACGCTGAACCAACACAGCAAATCTCACAAATGTCTGAAAAAGAACATTTAACAAACTCAGATGACGAGGGAACAATTTCAGAAAAACTAATTAAAGTAAGTTATGATTCTGAAGAAATAAATATTGAAACAGATGAGTCAGATGATGTTGACAAATATGAGATTCAAAACAGACTGAAAAGATAGAAAAAACATCTGTACAGTGGAACATATAGATGTAATTTAGATGCTGTGTACAAAGTTATGACGACGGTTAAGGAAAAAAACATTCTATCTTTAGAAGCAAAAAGTTATATCAACAAAACGCCATTCAAAAACTTTTTTAATATGTTTCTCACCAATGGCATAGAACGAAAAAACATACGGAAAAGCGCTTCAAATTTAGACCAAATAATTACTTCTTTCAGTATTAAAGAAAAAGCTTTCAAATTTCGAAACAAACTGCTGAAAATCACACCTGAAGAAGTTAGCCTTATATTTGGAATGCATTTATCTGGAGAGGACTTGTTTCCGATACCAACTTCAAATAAGGCCACAGCAATGGAAAGTTTTTCAGAGTTTCTGACTACAAATTTCGAAGAAAATGACATAATTAGCCAAAAGACAGTCACAAGAAGGTTGAAAAAAATGATAGAGGAAGAAAATGGGAATGAAGATTTAGTCCAATTGTTGTTGCTCTTGTTGATTATTACTTTTTTCTTTCCTAACAATCAGAACTACATGCAGTGGGGCTTCTTATCAAAGCTGTTAAACTTAAAAAAATTGAACTCGATCTCTTGGCCGAGAGCAATATGCGAAAATGTCATGAAAAATGTTCAAAAATACTATGCTAATCCAAGAAGCACACCTGGATGTACTATGGTCTTACTAGTATGATTTAAAAACTTTAAGTAAATATAAATATATTTATACTAATGCTTTTTACAAAAATGTTAAATGTTAATGCTTATTTGCATGGTCTTATTGGCAGTATTGGTTTTGTGAAAGGACGCAAATCATCGATGAAAAAGAAAATTTGGAAAGCAAAATCCCAAGGATGAGAAAATGGGACTTGTCAAAATTAAAAGATTTGGACCTTGACGAAATAGACAATGATAAGGTATGCTACTTTTATATACATAAGCACATAATGATTTAAGTACAATTCAGTTTTTGCCCAACTCCACAGTTCATAATTAATTTTACCATGCTTAAAAGCAATAAAAGATAAAAACATTTATCTGTTAATGTAAACGATTTAATAACAAGTTGGGCCTTACTTATATTTGATATATAGTTATACATATTAAACATTTTCTTTGATTTACTCATATTTTAAATTTATTACAGAAAATATACAACTAAATTAAACCCTAGTTAAAAAAGATAAAAGCATATATGTTTTTACAGAAAATGATTTAAGTACATAATGAACTATATATATTTGTTGATAAACAAAATTATATGAGTACATATGTTTATATGTGTCTTATTTAATAGGGATAGTGTTCTAAATTTATGTAGTTTGTAGGTTAGTTAATTACATATCTATATTTATACGTAACGACTATTGTGTGTGCATTATAGATTTTCCTGGTCTTCTCTCCTTCCCATATGAATGTGCTTGCATGTATCCATTTATCAAGTGTCTGAAATTTTCTTAACTGTATATTTTTAATAATTTCTGATTTCTAACTTCATAGTAATTCAATGATATTACATGTCCAAATTTAATTTCAAATACCTTCCATGCAGATTTTAAAGAAATTTGCAAATGTAACTAAAGAGGAAAAAGACTTTTTTCAAAAAATATATATATACTGGGTTGGAAGATGACAAATATGCTACGGACTGCTCTAGTAGCATAAAAGAGTTAGAGAGGAAAGTGAACTTTTTATCTATTGAGATGAAGAGCATGGCAGAACAACTGAATGAGGAACAACATTCAAGACAACTGGCTGAACAAAGACTCCACAATCTTGAAATGAAACTTCAAAAGTTGGAAAATTTTGAAGAGCATAATGTGGAGAAAAAAACAATTTCAAAGAAAAAAGTGAAGCTGAAAAAGGTACGAATAAAAGAAAGATAGTTGGTATGATGCACATAAATAGTTCTGCTAACTTTCCATGTTTTGATTTGATGGAAACTTAAGATTGCATTCTAGAAACTGAAGACGTTTTAAGATCTGAAAAAATCAAACAAAATATGAAGAAATAGCTGCAAAAAATCCAATTGTTGTTGAAGATGTCAGTCCTAAAGAAAAAAAAAGAAGAAGCAAAAGAATGTTGAAAAGTGTCCACTCATGAAGCATCTAACTGAAGAACAGCAACAAAATGTAAAACTTTTTTTCAAAGTTTTGGAAGGAAACAAGTAAGTAATTAAACTACTTTTCACTCACACAAACTATATATCAACAATCTATTAAATTAATTATTAGTTCTGTTTTGGTTCTGTTTTAGTTTGGTCAACTATCTGTATATCTGTCAAGTATTGTACACTCACACACTTGCTCAAAAATAAACAAAAACTAAACAAAACTAAAAAAGATAAATTAATTTATCTTTAACTTTTAATACATACTTCCATAAAGGCTTCTATTTTGTTTTACTACCAAATGCAAACAACATAGTACGTACTAAACTTAATTTCTTTTATTAACAACCGTCCAATTTTCCAGCGACGAAGCATTTAGTTGTGATGGTGAAAACTTCTTCACCATAACAAAATTCATGATAGAAGACCTCCTCTATCAACAAAGTATTTGTGGTCAAGTAAGTACAACAAACTAAACTTTCTTTCATTATAATTTATATACTTTATCCATATTATTTTTCAAATGTAGATCATTGATTGGTTTTGGTTCCGAAAAACAAAGCAACTAGAAAAAGCAATAGCATTATCTATGTTAACACAACTATGGCAGTAAGTGAACTATAATCTCAAATTAACATTTTTTTATATAACATAAATTTTCTAAAACAATTTTTTTACAGAAAAGCGCAATGGATGGAAGCTTGGAAAATATCAAGAAAAAAATGTTCAATCCTTTTATGAAAAGAACACTTTTAGATCCATTATGTTGCAACATATTATTCCCAATACATGGCAATGAACATTGGAGCCTGCTTGAACTAGTTGTTGGAGAATGCACTTGGAACCACTACGACTCTCTGCACTTGACCACGAGATCAAAAACCTGCAGAAGTGGACATAAAAAAAAATTCATTAATGTGGTAAGTAAAAATACACAAAAAGTAAAAATGATAAATGTGTTTATATTTATTCTAATTTTCCTTCACTGTTTGTAGAAATCAGCAGTAAACTACCTAAACAAAGAGCTACAAGAAGAAGGGCACAAAACAATTCTCAGGAAAAATTCAGTGCTTAAACATGTTGACTGTGCTCAACAAAGCAATGGGTAATTTTGAAGATAGTTCAGAATTTTATACAAAAATTCACGATACACAATAACTACCTACACACATATTACCAATTAGATAATATTATTTACTCACATACAATTACTTAGATAAACATAATACTAATCACAATTCATTATCAAAATAAAGAAAAGATAATCTGTTTTATCATTATATTCAAAGTACTAAACTTCAGAAATATAGCTATGACTGTGGAATTTTTGTGATGATGTTCATGCAAAAAATAGCACAAGGAATGCAGACTACAGAAAAAATTAGTCATGAACCAGTTAATGCATTTAGAGCACAGATAGCTGCACAAATACTATCCGATGAACCATACTGCTGGCTTGACAAGTTTTGCAGCTCTTCTTCAGCCCATAAAAATGTAATGGCTGATGAATGAGATGATGAATTTGTAATGGGTGATGTTAAAAATTAGATAATGAATTTGGTGATGAATTTGTAAAGGCTGATACTAAATTGATCATAGATTTTAGGGAGTATATTTGAATTTACTGATGAATTACATGATGAATTTGTAGTAACTGATATTGAAATTTTGATGTGAATTTGTAGTAATTGATAGTGAATTTGTAGTAACTGATATTGAAAATTTGATGTGAATTTGTAGTAATTGATAGTGAATTTGTAGTAACTGATATTGAAAATTTGATGTGAATTTGTAGTAATTGATAGTGAATTTGTAGTAACTGGTCTTAAAAATATGATTCTACTGCTCTTTTAAGAAATATAAATCCTTTTATCTTTTATTGATAATTTATAGTTTTATATTTATTATTATGTTTTCTAATTCCGTTGTTCTACACAGCAAAAAGATGTAGTATGGGCTACTTTTCCTAGACAAGAAGAAGCTTTAAGATTTGTCCAAACACATGCAAACACTTACGTTTTTTGCTACCAAGATCATTTGACTACACAAAGAAGGTTCCTTATTTCTACACATGATGAGTTCTGGAGAAGGTACAAAACCATGAATCCTAAGTTACGCCACCATTATGAGGTTATTCAAGTCGGACTGCCTTGCCACTTGTATTATGATCTGGAGTTCAATAAAAAGATTAACACTGGAAAAAATGCCGATGAAATGGTAGATATTCTGATATCTATCACCTTCAAACTGCTAAATGACAAATACAAAATCCAGGGAAATCAAGATTGGGTTATAGAGCTTGATTCATCTACTGAAGAAAAGTTCTCTCGACATGTGATCATTCATATCCCAAATATTGCCTTCAAAGACAACTTGCATGTTGGAACATTCATCTCTGAGGTATGCTCACGTATAATAAATTTAAGAGTAAGTGATCCACAGTTTGAAAAACTATACATTAAGAAAGATTCAAGCTCATCAGACAATACGGAGCTTCTTTTTGTTGGTACTGGAGTTTATACCCGTAATCGTTGTTTTCGTCTTCCTTTCTCATCAAAAGCAGGGAAGAATGCTTTACTCCTGCCAAGCGGACGCTTTGGATGTAAGAATCTGAATGAGGAACAAGTGTTTATCAAATCACTTATTTGTAGAATAGATGCTGATTTTGATAAGCTATTAGAGTGCAAAATGGATCTGGATTGTTGCAAAATTCTTTATTTTGAATCTGAGGTCAATGGTAATAGCACCTACACCGAGGGAGATAAGTCATTACATGATTATGCAGATAAGTCATTACATGATTATGGAAGCAATATACCTAAGTCCTATTGTTCAGGAAAATCTCCCTTTCCAGCTTTGGATGATAAAATTTCATCTTTTGCCTCTCATGGAAATGTTTCAGATAAAATAAGAAGGTGGTACTGGTTTTCTGCACATGGCTACATAATTTATAGCATGTCCAGAAGTCGATATTGTGAACGAATTGGAAGAGAACATAAAAGTAATCATGTTATGTACATTGTTGATTTCCAAAGGGGTGGTTGCTATCAGAAATGCTACGACCCCGATTGTAGAGGCTATCGATCTCCAGTCCACCAAGTACCATGGGATGTATTATCAAACTGTTATGATATTGTGAACCAAGAAGGCAAGACTGTCTAGAACCAATGCATCTGTCAAATGAAATATTAAGTACATAATCACTTCGTCTATGTTGCTTTTGTATATTGTTAACTAGCAAGTACTTACACAACTTATTTTAAATTTGATAATGAAATTATGGTAATTGATAGTGAATTTGTAATGGCTAATGTTTTTAATGCTCTGTTAAAAAGATAAACGCATTGATGTTTTATTGACAATATCTTGATTTTCTTGTAGTGGCCAGCGTGAGGGCTGGAGTTCATGAATAGAGAAGACTATATTTTAAGAATAGACATAATAACTACAGTAACATATAATAACAAAAAACAGACTATACATAAGAATTAAAAAGAAATATCAATTTATCTTTTTTAATAGAACTACCAACATTGTATTCCAAATAACAGTTAAACATAAATAATTGCATACAACCAAAAATAATCAAAATCAGATCATAACTAATTCAACATATGCAATTATTTAAATATTCAACTCAAAGTATTCATACAACAACCAAGTATTCATAGAACAACCAATCAAATACTTTGGACTAAAACAATCAACTCAATTATTCAACTCAAAGTATTCATAGAACAACCAATCAAATACATTGAACTAAAACAATCAACTCAATTATTCAAAAGAACACCCCCTTCTATTATGTCCTAGTTTTTTACACTTTCCAAATCTGTTTTGCTTAGCATGAAAATCATCCCCTTCAATCCTATTCATCCTAGGCCTACCAGCTCCACAAACAGGCTTAGGAGGAAGAATAATAGATGATTCTTCAGCTTCAATTGCTTTCTTATCAAAAGTTGGAATAGGATTGATCAAATGTGAATACGAAGCTAGATAATACTCAACATTAAAGTAATTCTCAATATATTCATAAACAGAATTTCTGGTTAAAGAAATACACTTCAAAGCATGCACACAAGGAAAACCTGTCACTTTCCATTGATTGCAACTGCAAATGCGATTTTTAAGATCAACCTTTTGAGATGTTGGAGAATGAACTTCAAAAATATACCTACAAAATGTAAAATTAAAAACAGGTAAAATATATAAACAGATTGCATTTCCAAAAAAGGATTATTAGCACTATATATATTCTCTGTAATCTATCTAATAAATAAGACCCAATTCATGTGCAGTGAACTAATAGTGAAAAATAAGACTCATAAACCAAAAAAAATTAACAACAGTCATACTGTTCATATTCTTAAAGATCACAGAAGCTATGCTATAAGGGAAGAAAAAAAAGATAATGTATGTTTGCTCATGAATTCTGCATGTGAGCATTGCTCAATATTTCCATTATATATTTACTATTAAGGTTTAAATTTATAAACTTGAAAATATCTTGTCATAGCTTTCAGTTATACCAAAAACCATAAATACTATCAAAAATAAAACACTCGTGCATGTGAATAAACCCTAAGCAGACACACTAATGCATCATACTCCTATGCACAACATTATTTTTTACCATAACAATATCTCAAAACTAAAACACCACAAATGATACTTGCTTTATATTACTTGGTCCTTACATTATTCATATTATCATAAGCCTCAATGCAGACAGAGAGAAAATATGTAGCAAGCGACACCAACAAAATGAAATCATAACACAGGCTACATAGCAGGTTGAAAAAAGATAAATGCATTTATCATTTTTCAGAAACTGTGAACATCTTGTAAAAAAATATAAATACATACCTAGATGATTTAGAAACACTCCACCCAAATCCTTCTTCCTTCAATTTTAACAAACGAGCTTCCATTTTCGGACATAGCACACTAGTCCACTTTAATGCCTCTTCTCTACGATTAGACATTTGCATCATAAGTTTTACCCTAATTCCATCAAGACAAGCAGTAATAGGAAAACTTCTTTCATCCAAAATCCAAGAATTAAAACTCTCAGCTACATTGGACTTATTTTCACCATATCGCTTCCCCGGAAAAAACAAATCGGCCCAATGATCATATGGTTTATCATTCAAGTACTCTATAGCTTTGGCACCTCCAGTTTCTTTTTACTTGGACATGGCTTTTTCAAACTCATGATGATTAGAAGCTATAGCACAACGCTCAAGTAAATGAGCTACCCAAACACCCCTTCCACTTTTCACAATGCTAGCAATATTATTTTGCATATGATGCAAACAATAAGAATGATGACTATTTGGAAAAAAAAATTGGAATACTTAACAATAAACCCTAGTGTCTATCACTTAAAAAAGTTAATATTCTATCACAACTAAGAGCATTATTTAGGTGTTTCAAAAACCAACTCCAACACTCTTCATTTTCTTTGGGAACAAGAGCCATTGCTAATGGGAAAAAACCTGGAAAAAAAACAAAAAAAATAATTCACTATTTCTTAATGTACATTTGAAACAACAAAATGCACTATGTTTGAAAGAGTATTATCTAATAGTAAACAATCACATGAACACTATGCCCTTGGCCTAAATAAAAAAGGAAAAATAAATTTGCTAGAGGCAATTCATCCTTTTTTTTCTTTTGTTTTTTAAATTTTGCTACTTGAATGTGTAGTTTATGCAGGAAGGGTAGAAATTGCAAAGATATGATACTTAATTCATGCATACAATACAAAGACTTATATTCGAACTTCTAAAAGATATATGCTATTATCTTTTCTATATGTTGTTTAAATCATTTGTATACGTTATGTAAGAATTTCAAATAATGAGAAAAATGATAAATATGTTTAACATGTAGTAGTAACTATGATATATAAGTACGGCTTAATATGTTATTTAATTCTTTATCTTAAAATATAAATGCATTTATCTTTTTTAACTCCTGTATACAGTAACTTTTTGTACATCAAATTAAATAACATTAAATCTTTTACAGTGTTTGTTCTGGATCAAATTTACATAAATTCATTTCTGCGATAATTTCACATGTTAATCCCTAACGCAAAAGAAACTATAATGAATTGAATTGGATATTACTACATTTGAAACAACCAAATGCACTATATTTGAATCAGTACTATATAACAGTAGACAAATCACTTAACCAAAATGCAGTATGTACATAACAAAATTCACTAGAACAATCACTTAAAGAAACAGTACTATGTTACATAAATTTATAACAAGGAACTAATGCACACAGTACAAAGTAAATACAACAGCCAAAAAAAAAGATCAAAATCAGTACCTTGATTCCCATTTTTTGCAGTGGCAGCCATCAAAATACTACTTCGCCCTTTCAAAAAGGTAGCATCTAAAAACACCATAGGACGACAATAGCTAAATCCAAATATACATGCCTCATAACATACAAAAACTCTCTCAAATTGATTAGTGTCAGAATCCACATCCATACTTGAATAACTATTCGGGTTATTTCTTTCCAATGCCTTCAAATACCAAACTAATTCATTGTAAGATTTCTTTTCATCACCATAAATATCATTCATAGCCAATTTCTTACCCTTATAAGCAAAATAATAGCTCAGCTCCACATCATAATCTCTTCTAAAACTTTTAATGATATCCATGGTTTTTCTTTTTGGCTCATCACGAATTTGATTGAAGATTAGACTTTTCACAAGATCACTATTAATAGTTGGGCTACCAAGTGAACGAAATCCACCACCATAAGTATGAATCAGCTGAATGTTTTTAACAAACAGTTGGTCTAATTGCTTCAGTTTGCAAGAAGCATGAATCCTAAAAGGACAACTATCTATAGCACATCGAACTGTCAATCATTCTTTACAATTCTTAATATATTGTACTTTAAACCCATTCTTCAAACAATAAGCACTAACCGTTCTACGGAATCCAATAGCAGAATCAAACTATTGACCAACCCTAGTAAAAAATTCCATATTTGAATTCTTCTTCAACAACACATGTAAATCCTTTTGTTGAGTAAAACCAGAATCTAAATCATCATCATAACCTAACATATTATTACTTGACTCACCACCAACTACTGAACCAGATTTGGTACTTTCAACAACAAAATTATCCGTTGAATCAATCTTCAACCGTAGAAAAAGTACCAAAAATTCTTCCTTTTTAAACCAAGACAAACACAATACAGCTTGAAGATCACTATCCATTTCAACAAAGGTAGTCTTTGATTCTCGAATATAAAAAATATCAAAGCATAATGGACTAAAATTAATCCACTCCTCACAAATCGTATTCCTAACAGAAGAAATAGAAGCATCCAATCCAAAACGAGCACTAAAACAATTGTTATTGAAATCAAACACAACTATAACAGATGAATCACACCTGCAAAAAAAATGTAAACAAAAAAATAAGTATGTGAAATTGATCTGAATTAGAAACTAATAGCAAAAAATACTACATAACAAATCATTTTCTATCCCACTTTTCGAAAAACGATAAAACAATTTATCTTTTAAATATCACAAATCAACAAGAACTAAAGAATAAACAACTTCAACTAATATTATTTCAGATCCAATTTCATACCCAAAATGAGCACAAACAGAATGGACTGACAAAAATAAATACTTTGATTGCTAAAACCAAATCTGAAGTGATACTCTAAATACAAAAATCATAATCTAAAGTGAATGATGCAACCAGGCTAAATACACAATTCTTGTGTTATCAGAATAAAATAATACCATTCAGAGGCCATTATTCCAACTACATCAAACAAAATCTTCCTCTAATAGATCAAAACCGCCTCCCCTGATAATAAAAATAGAAAAACATCATGAGCATTAGAAAACATCGAATTGACAATGAAAACCACCAAATAAAATCGAGACTCACCAAAGAACAAGCAATCTAATAGAGAAAATCGATTAGCTTATCCAAATAAAGAAAATCGCCTCACGATTTCTCACAATTAAAGTCGAATTTGATTCAAAAGAAACTAACGCCTAATATTTTTCAAAAAATGGAACGAGCGCTTTAATTGCACAAGAAAAGACGGCCTAATTTTGCCTAATTTCCCTGAGCAGTAGATTTCAGAAAATACGATTGGTTTGAGAAGATGAAGACGCATGCGCCTAGATATTTGTCCTGGAAAAAATTAATTTCAAACCCGTGTCCTAGAAAAAAATTGGGTCGTATAATTAGGCCCTTCACACCTATTTCCACTATTTAAAATACTATATTATTTTAATGTGATAAATTTCTCGTGATTACAACACATATGTCATTTGAGGATTTTCTATTTAATATTAAGTTAATTACTTAATTAATTATATCACAATATAATAAAGTATATTATAGAAATCAAACACTTTTATTATGAACAAGATTGGTTATCAAGTTAGATATATATATATATATAACAAATTACATAATTGTTTCTAGGGCATACCTCTAACTCTATCGTACACTATCTCCCATTGATAAATATAATGGAAGTGTAGATACATTTGATTACATCATGACTTTCAACTTAATCACTCGAGTCAGTCAACTCTTTGATGGTGCTCAGTGCCTCATGTTTCCCTCCAACTTGACAAGACCATCCTTATGTTGGTTTTTGCATCTTCAAGTGGAAAGTATCCACTCCTAGGCCTGACTGTATACAGATTTCAAAACTCTCTTCTTCGCCTCATGAACTAGAATTATGATGGTAAGCGAGCTGGGCAACATAAGATAGAGGCCAAATGAGTCACTCTGCTCCTATGTTAGCCTTTTAATGAAGAATCAACCCAGGTAAAGGGTGCAGAAAAGAATAGCGTGGTGGCCGCCCTATGTACTAGGGTAAGACACCTGTCCAAGATGTGGAAAAAACTGCAAAAGAACCTTACTTTATCCTAGATCGACTTCTTCCAAATTTCTAATAGCATTGTGCAAGTAGAAAATGCTGACTTGTCCAACATTTATGAGGAAGGTAGGAGAGGTAATAAGACTAACCTGCGTGAGGAAAGCCTTTGCAAGAAAATGTCCAGTAAGAGAGTAGCAATAAGCGCACCAAGGATGGTTCTTAATTCAAACCTAGATACATCAATTATGCCCCCATTAACCCATGATAACGAAACCATCTATTTCGCCACATAGGACCATGCACCCAAAGGCCTTCCTCTGCCCAATCCTGGAAAAAGGATGAGCCCTATGGTAGTGGAAAATATTGCGAGTTCTAGCCATTTAATGGCCACTCTGCAAACGAGTGCCGCCACCTTAAAGACGAGATAGAGCGGTTGATCCACAATGGTTCACTAGTCCAGTATGTTAGATAGTAGGTCAAATAAATGAATGCAAGACCAAACCCTCTCGCCCCTCAATGGCGGATGGTCAACAACAACGTTGTTGCAATCAACACAAAGATATGGTCAATATGCAATAGCCCTTGCATAGCTGGAAGTAGCAGAAGAGCCCAATATTGATATAGACTGAACCTCTCCCTAACAAGTCAAATCTACTTGATAGAGCTATAGGCCATAAAGGCACCACGAGTTGAAGTGGATGAAGCAGACATCACATTCACCATCAAATATAAGAGTGGAATAGGATATCTACATCACTACCCCATGATTATATCGGTCAACATTACCAACACCAGGGTACACTAGGATACACCAAGCTTTCATCGACAGGGGTAGTTCCCTTGGTGTAATGTTCAAAAATGTCTTTGACCAAATGAAGCTTCCATCATCTAGCATAATGGCTTATGCTATGCCCATGTATAGATTCAGATGTCTTGGGATTGTTCCCCCAGGCTCAACTTCACACATTGTTGCCCTTAGTAAGGAACCATTATGCACAAAGATTTAGGTGAATTTCATAGTAGTAGATTGCTCTTCCGCTTATAATATCTTAATAGGTAGACCAACATTTGCGGATCTAGATTCGATTGTGGCATATCAGCGACTCATTATAAAGTTCCCTGTCAAGGGAGGTATAGTATGTGTCCACGGTAATTAATAGGCTATTAGAAACCGTTACATCAAATTACAACAAGCTAAGAAGGGAGTGTTATGCTGCATCAAGAATCAACAACGCTCGCCGACGGTAAACTCAAGAGAATGTGAGCTACGCAATGGTCCTATTCATGTTGGGGCTACCTACAATGTAGAAGCTGTTAAAAAAGACACCATATCATCCCTTGCCCTCAAGAGCAAGCGAGAGCCAAGAAATTCTCCCTTTTTCCAGGGACGGGGCAACAAGGATAGACTCACCTTAGCCATCCCAAATGGGACAAAGGAACTCATAACAACTTGAAACGAGTAAGTTCAGCCATGTTGGCAAGCGAGATCAGCAGACATAGCAACTCCATCCTTTACAATGCAAGGGACTCATTTGTGAGAGTTAGGGGTTGCCAAAACTCCCAGGGTCGCACATAGATGTCCATCTTGACCAAGGACCTAATTGAATGCATAATCCATGGCATAGATCAATGTGACCTAGAAACAGATACACGAGATAATGATGATGACCCACTTAACCCTTGCATAATATATACAAATCTAGATGGCGATCCCGCCACCCCGCTTGAGGCTATAATAGACAACGATGACCCTACAAATCGGAACAGAATTGGACCCAAAAGTTAGGGATGAGTTTCTTTTTAAAGCAAAGAAAGGACGTGTTCACTTGAGGGAATGCCGACATAACCGGCATAGACCCCTTCATAATTTTCCAAGCCTTCAACATCGATCCAAAGGCACATCCCATTCATTAAAAGAGAAGACCCATTGATCTAGAAAGGTATATAGCATTAAATAAAGAGGTAGAAAAGCTCCTCATTAATGGATTCATTCAGGAGTCTATATAACTAGTATGGGTTGCCAACCCAGTGTTAGTCTACAAACCGAGCAGAGCTTGGAGAATGTGCATTGATTTCTCCAACCTCAACAAAGCCTTCTAAATGATAGCTTCCCTCTACTGTGAATTTATCAACTTATGGATGCGAACAGCAGGCATAAGCTTCTTACCTTTATGTATGATTACTCTGGGAACAACCAAATAGCCATACATGGCCTAGATCAAGATCACACATCGTTCATCACCAATGTGAGGCTTTATTGCTAGAGGGTGATGTCGTTTGGACTTCATAATGCGGGCACAACCTATTAGTGGCTAATCAATAAAAAAATTGCAAAATAGGTTGGGAGATACATGAAGGATTATGTGGCTGACATGTTAGTCAAGTCCGAGAAGCCGAGAGGCATGTATAGAAATTGGATGAGACTTTCGGCATCCACCATCGGTATAATGAAGTTGGACCCAAAGAAGTGCTCTTTTATTGTCCATCTCAGCAAGTACCTGGGATATGTACTGAGCACAAAGAGGATCACGCCAACCCCAACAAGATTTAGGCAATCCAGGATATGCAATTTCCATGCACTATCAAGAAGGTTCAGACCTGAATGGGATGGTCGTGGCACTTGCTATTTTGTGTTAAAGGAAACTGATATGTATATATCCTTCTTTGACCTTGTCAAGAAGGGGAAGTCATTTGCATGGAATAACGAATGCACCAAAGCATTTAAAGAGCTAAAAAACACCTGGCCACACCCGTCGTTCTTTCCAAGTCGACGGACAAGGAAAACTGCAATTTGTGCCTTGCGGTTACCAACCATGCGATCAGCGCTGCCTTAATTTAGGATAAAAAAGGTCGAAGCCAATATATTATATTATTGAAAGGTTATTGAGCCTGAAGACCAGATACTCAATGTCAGAAAAGCAAGCTTTATGCCTACTAGTGGTGGCCCGCAAACTCCTGTGTATGTCCAGGCCTACACTGTAAAATTTCTAACCAACCAACCACTGAAGCAAGTGTTAAGCCGACTAGAAACAATAGGTTGTGTATTGAAATGGTCTGTCAGTCTTGGGCATCATCATATTACCTTCCATCCTCACACATAAATAAAGGGCCAAGCTATGGCCGACTTCATAGCAAAATGTTCTGGCCTAGACAATGGCAAGGAGAAGGCTACCACTAATTAAAACTCATTGTAGTTTTATATCAATGGTACATGCAATAAGAAATGAGCGGGAGTTGGAATGGTCCTCATTACCTAGAGGGAAGAGAACTTTTTTTGCCGTGCGACTAAAACTTAAAGCAACAAACAATGAAACCAACTAAGAAGATGTCATGGTCGGTCTCAAGACAGCGAGAGAGCAGAAAATCAAATCAGTCCATGTTTACAGTGACTCTTTGCTAGTTGTAAATCGGAATGGCAAGCATTTTCAAGTGAAGGGAAACACACAGACCTTATATGTTGTGGAGGCGAAGAAACTCATTAGCACCGTTTTAGATTTCAAATTTAACAAATATAACGGGAGAAAAACGCAAAAGTCGACTGGTTGGCTAAGGTAGTAAGTGATCATGAGGAAAGCAATCCTTGGGTACCATTAGAGTGCATCCCACCCCATGTTACAAGTTAGGGGAAACCACGATAAAGATCAATGACGATTTGCAAGACACTTGGATAACCCCTTCATGAAGTACTTGGTAAACAGAGAACTGCTTGCGGAGTGAAAGGAGGTATAGAAGATTCTATAGCAAGCCCTCATTATACACTCATGGATGGAAAGTTATACCAAAGGGGCTACTCCATCCCCCTCCAACACTATGTCATAATGAATAAGTTGCCCTAGTACTGGAAGAATTACATGAGGGTTTCTGCTGGGAACATGCCAGGTGGAAAAGCCTAGCAAAAAAGGTTGTATGACACGGGTATCATTGGCAAACAACGATTAAGGATTCAATTAACTATGTCAAAAAGTGCGATTGATGCCAACGATTTGCGAAGATCACCAGAGCTTCCTCAAATCTACTTACTACCACGAAATCACCATTAATTATTTCAAAAAGCGGGTCGAGGCTGAGCCTCTAACCATCGTACCCAAGGTTCTCAATTTTATTATCAAAAAAATAATCTGCCGCTTTGGATTCTCGAAAAAGTTATCACTACCAACAGTAACAGTCTGAAAGTGGGTTGCTTGAGGGTTTCTGTAAAATAAACAGGATTGAAAAATGTTCCTCATTCATCACAAATCCTTAAGAAAATGGGTAAGTAGAAGCGGTCAATGTAACTATCAAGTCAACACTGAAGAAGTGCCTCATGAAGGCTAAAGAAAACTGGATTTAAGACCTACCACTTGTGTTTTGGTCACACAAGACCTCCAAATGGATCTCAACAAGAACTCCCCCTTCTCATTGGCCTACGGGTATGAAGCCATAATGCCCATAGAAGTGGATGTACCATCCTACATTGCCTCACATTTAACGTCAAACAAAATAAAGAAATCATCAGGTTTGGTATCGATGCATTGGAAGAAAGAAGGGTGGAGGCCGAACTACGAACAAAAGCTAATAAGCGGAAAGTAGCAAAAAATTATAGTGTAAGGGTGAAACTATGCTAGTTTGTTATAGGCGACTTGGTTTTATGACATCTCTTCACCAACATGAAGAACCTAACCGAAGGGGATCTTAGGCCTAATTGGGAGTGGCCCTACATTATCTACATTATGTTAGCCAATGAAGCCTCCCGCCTCACATGTATGAACTACAACAATGTCTTATGCACATGGAACCTAGAGCACCTCAAGGCTTATTTTAATGGAGCTACCTTTTGTAAACCAGAGTTATAAGGAAAAACAAGAAGCATGTATGCCACATTATAAGGAGATTAATTCTATGTAATGTCTAATTTCTATACTATATAAACTAGGCAATTTGTCATCACAACATTTGTCGATCACACAAGCTACAAAAATTCAACTAGCCATCCCGAGAGGGTATAAGTGTGCAATGACTTTGCTTACATCAGTGGAAGTGAAAAATAACTCAACTAAGGCTACCTAGAAAGGACAAGCCCGGCAATGCTCTCTTCCGTGTCTGTACAATACAATGTTGCAACTAAGGAAATTCGGCCAGGACGAGCCATACGATGCTCTCTTTCATATAAGGCAATGCTACAAATCTACTAAGTTATTTAGCAAGGTCATACCATACAAGGTTCTGTTTCGCATCAGGGAATGCCACAACTCAACTAAGACTATCAGGCAAGGACTAACCATACACGCTCTCTTTCACGTCGGAGAATGCTATAACTCAACTAAGGCTATCCGGTAAGGACGAACTATTCAACACTCTCATTGATGTTAGGGAATGCCAACACCGCCCTATGATGATGCACGAGCCAAACAACACTCCCTTCCATGCTGAGACATTGGCGCACAAATGGTGCAACCATCTATGTCACGGTCCTGATTCATGCATCTGTGGTATACTACTCCATAAGGATGTTAGAGCAAAACAATGCTCCCTTCCATGTTGGAGGCATCGATGAACAAATGGCTTGACTACTCATTTCATGGTCCCAATTCATTCGCCCATGATGTTGCCCGTCATTACAACGAGATAGGGTAGTAGAGCCAAGATGGGCGCGATTATGTAACATCCCCCACTTGGTGGCCCAAAATTAACGGCTATGGATGCTGAAGTCATCCATAGTTATTAATTCTTGATGACCAAATGCGATAATGTTAGATACATTGATACAACATAAACACATGGATATGAAGAATTTTTAAGGCCATTAAACAAATTATTCATTCCATTTCAATCATATTTCAAATTCATTACATAATCCCAAATTCGGGTACCTCTTCAGAGAAAATATAATTATTACAAACTATGCTAGGAGCAACATATGAAGATGCCCCTTTGATGATCAGAGTATATACATAGGCAATTAAACAACTTTGTCTTTACATCAAAACACAGCGGAATCAAAAAGAAAAGCACTCCTAATAGCTAGCTAGCTTGCCTCTTGCATGTCTCCGAAAGCTTATTCGTCTAAAGGAGAACCTAAAAACCTCAACTCTCAAACTACTCAAAATCAATTGAGCACCCAAGAGTTTAAGGGGAAAACATAAACTTCAAGTCGGACATAAAGCCTGGTACGAATAATAACCTACCATCTCAAACCATTAAAATATCTAGTGAGACCATGCCGCTTAGTGGAACGGGTTTTCCCCTCACTAGTATCTTACCCAAAAATTTATAATAACCATATACTGTGCTCCTGCATCATCTATGATTAAAACATAGCAATTTAAAATATCATGATGATATGCAAACAAACAAAGTATCCATAATTTCCCATCCCCATTCATTTAACATCTGTCTCAATTATAGTTTCTAGGGTCAATATTAACCTATTAGTCTTCATGGGCTGACTAATAACCTGTTTAAAGCTTATGGACTATCTGTCCGGTCTCATAGTTTTTTTGGGATTACTAAGAACCTATTAGCATATGACAATAACTTTAGTACTTCATGGGTTCTCTCTGAACCTATTGGTATCTCCAATAATTTCTCTTATATCATAGTTTTCATGGGTTAACTATGAACCTATTGACTTCTGTCAATAACTTCATACAGATATAGTTCTCATGGGATCACTACAAACCTAATGGCCCCTGCTAATAACTCCCTCCAAACATAGTTTTCAGGAACAAGAGGGATCCACTAAAGAAGACAAAGATAGCCTGGTTTACGAAGATTCTTATCTTGATATCCTTCAAGATAATTGGGAATTGGGAAAACATAAAGAAGAGAAAACTAATTTTTGGTTTGAAAAAACCTATTGTAACTTTTCTTTTCGATTATAAACGATGGTACCGCCCATTGATATATTTAAAAAATGATAGGTCTGAAAATGCTATACGAAATGAAATGGCACAATATTTTTTATATATATGCCCAAATAAAGGAAAATATATAAATATTTATTTATATAAATATTTGTATAACTAAATAAGTAATAAAAAAATGAATACAAAAGAAAAATACAAGAATAGATAAGAAGAAATTTGCCCACCTCCCATATACTGTCTAAACTGACAACTTTTTGATCAGTCTTTGGGCATCCTAAGTTTTGGTCTACCTGACCTCCTAGATGCAATTCTACTCATACAGGAGTTAACTCAATTTATATTCACTACTAGGTCAACCTTGCTAGTTATTCTGTCCTTCCTCCCTAAAATACAGTTATGGGTCTGTTATATTGTGAATATATTTATAGAAGAAGCATACACAATAACATAGCAATACAAACATTTATGGTTTAATATCCTTGAAATCCTTTCCATTTGAAATTTAGTTAATCCCTTTAACCTATTATTTTTATCAAGGAAAGCTTCTTCATAAACTCCAAAATTATAAGTCATTCCAAAGCTCTTTGCCATGAGGTTTCCTTTAAAAATGAGATTGGGTTCTTTGTTTTGAAAACTAAGGCTTTCGAAACCTTAGACCTTTACTTCCGAAACCATTAGAATATCTCTTTAGAAAGCATTTAAATCTTCTTTTCAAAACACTAAGCATATGCCTTTCGAAACACTTTTAGAAACATCTCTTTCGAAACCATCAAAACATTTCTTTCGAAGGTATTAAAGCATCACCTTCCAACTTATAGAAGATAGCTTCGAAACCATTTGAAAGTACCTCTTTCGAAACCTTTGGGTTTAATCTTAAATATAAATTTTGGATCAAAGTGAACATAAGCGAAAGTAACCCTTTTGAAACCATTAACCTTCAAACAAAAGAGATTGGGGAAAACAGATGGCTTCGGAACCATCCTTTCGAAAGCATTAGTCTTTAAGTAAAGCAATTAGAAGGATTGCTTCAAATCATCTTTGAAGCCATTGCCTTCGAAACCTTTGGTTTAAATGCTTACTGGAGCCCTTTCGAAAGCATTGGGAAGCAACTAGTTATATTTATAAAGTAAAAGCTTTCCTTTCGAACTCATTGAAAACTTCGACCTATTCGAAAGGTATGAAGACGGCAACAAAGTTTCGACTTGGTTCAAAGCTACCCTTTTGAAAGCTTCTCTTTAAAACATAAAACGTGGCAACTCATTCGAAAGCTACCCTTTCAAAACAAGAAATCGGAAACCCCTTCGAAAGCTATATTAAAACCCTTTCGAAAGCATTCTTTTAAAAACAAGGCAAGCAACATCTCTTTGGAAAGCAAAACAAAGGCCTTCAAAAGCTATTTAAAATAGCCTCGACCCCTTCGAAACCATGGTTTCAACTCTATACCTGCCGACTTTCTCCAATCCACTTCGTACCAAAGCATTGATACCATGTGTATTAGTTTCGACTTAGTTGGGAGTGGAAGTATGGGGTTGAAAGGTTGCTACTAGAAGTGGGGAAACAATAAATCTATGCAAAACTGTTTTGTTGCATTTTTAAGTAAATGTTTTTCAACTAACTTGCCTATTTGTAAAAATATAATTGGTTTCCTTAACTTTACCAAAATATTTTCTAAAAGATTGCCGAATTCATCCAGGATTAATTAAAAATAATCAGCAAAGAAACTCTTCCCTTTAACAAAACAATTTAAAACATTTAAGTCCTCTAACTTAATTAATTTAATTTCCATAGTAAATTACTTAGGAAAAATCCCCAAAAAACATCATAATTCACTTTTAATATGTTATCTAACATATATAAAATTTGAAACCCAAAGTCCTTTATATAATAGCCGAAATATATTTTTAAACCTAATTATCTATTTCTTCCTTTAAAAATTCATAATAAATTATCTGTAGCTTGGTTAATTACGATAATTTAAACACATCTCCAAAATAATGTTTTGCATAACATATTAAATCCTCACGACATTCAAAACCCAATGTATATATGATTTTAGCCTTAAAATCAAATAAAACATTTATCCACATACTTGTTTGAATCAAACATATCATGCAATCCAAGCATATTATCATTAAAATCATCATAAAGGTTTTAATCTTAAAACCCGAAATCAAATGCACTTTAAAAACAAAAATGAGATGGTTTTGATTATTATTTACCTTACTTTGGATAAGGAACTTGAGATTTTATCTTGCTGAATTCTCCTTGCTTGATTCCTTAGCTTTTAATTGATATTTCTCCTTTTTTTCCCCTAGGTTATGGCCTGCTTGAGCTCCCCATTTCTTATGTTATTGGATTATGAACTTGTGAGATGAAAAATAGGAATAAGGGTTTAGGGGTTAAGGGTTATGGTGGATGACTATTCCCCATAATACCCTTGCCTTATTCTCTTATTAATTAACTTATGAAACCATTTCCATAAACTCATTCCCTTAGATTTTTATTTAGGTAAGCACGGCTTCTAAAAAATTTTCAAATCTAAATCCCCTTATCACTCTAATCTTTACATTATTCTATTTAATTTATCTAATTAAATATCCGAATAATGTTATTTAAAATTAGGGGTGTTACAGATTACCCATAAAGTAATCCTGAATTTGGCATCTGTCGTGTTGCTCCATGAGGTTGCGCGAGCAATGTCGCGGTCCTGATTCATTTTCCTATGATGATGCCTTTCCCAACAACGGGACGGGGCACTGGTGCAAAGATGGGCATGATTACCCACGAATTAATCCCGAATCTGGCATTTGTAGTGCTGCCCGCCTCAAACAGCCAAGGCGACGTCGTTATAGTGAAGACCGACCATCAGCTACCCTCTAAAGTCACTCATTGAGCGGATCAAAAACCCAAGGGCCTGACATCCATCAAAGGACTCCTGATAGAAAAAACATGTCCATATGCACACAATAACCAAAAACATTTTTTTTCAACAGAAAGATAAACCTATTGCATGTTCACTTGCTCTTTGCTTTCTTTTTACTTATTCACTATCTTATGCATAAGCGCCTAGGTCTACGTGTTTTCTTAACAAAGTCAGAGACCTCCTAAGCTGCTCGACATAAAATAAAAGGTAATCATAAATAGATAAAAGTAAATACGATGCATAGGCATGCATGTAGAATACCATCAAGAAACTAATAAATTACCGCAGAACATTGTAGTTAAAATAGCTAGGCCAAATCACATAGAACAAAACATAATGTTCATTACAAATATGGGGTCCGACCCGCTTTACAAAAGATAAATATATGAAAAAATACAGACTAGCCTAAACTCAACACTCTATGATATGGCAATCATCCTCGTGAGTCATCGGCTTGTTAAACGCGAGGATGGCGTCCGGAGGAGGGTTGCTGGAAGAACCCATAAGTGAAGCAATCTGCTACTTTGACAAGATTAGGGGGTATATAGCCCGCTACTTCCATCTTCGTCTCAACTTCCCTTCGAACATCCTCGTACAGTCAGGACTACGGAAGAGGATGAATAAAGGCAAGTGATAGTTGGCATCAAAGATTATCTTAAGCATCTTGGTCATTCATTCATTCCACTCCGCTTCCTGTTTTGCTTTCTTCTCCCCATAGTGCTCGGTGGTTATGCAACATTGGTGACCGAGGAGTATAGCCATTAAATCCTCTATCTCTTTCTCTTTAATATCTAGTTAACCCCTCAATCGACCCAGTTCTGCCACAACTGCCTTCATGCGAGCCACCACCTTGACCCGCTCCCTCACAACCATGTCCCTCGTTGCCTCCACTGCAGCCCTGGCCAGCTCGACCTTTATGGCCTGTCTACTAATTAACCTCTATTAGCTTCTTTTTGTAAAGGTATCGCGTAATGGCCTCCTTCATAGTGCATTTCTTCATGGCCACCACTTATTAGCGAACACAAAGGGTGCAGGACCTAACAAAAAGGGAACGGTGTTAAAAAGGAGGAAAGATGTGACGCCCCACCTCTATACCCACGCTAACCAAGAACACTACGGTGTAATGCTGTCAACTAGCACGGAGAATAAGGCTGTTGAGGAGCAACCATCCCTATAACTTCTTTGTGCGAGCACCGATACGTCAGATAGTATAGCATGTACTTCATTTAAGGAGGAAATTCGACATACCGATACAAACTCAAAGCTATCACACGGTGGCTATATATAATCTTCGGAAACAAACATAGAAATAAACATAACATAAATCAGTCACAGACATCCATATCACAAAGGCGGAAAAAGATATGAACATATATATAGAACACATGAAAGTGTACATCAGAGTAGTGGTCAGAAAGATCCATGATAATACAAAAGAATAGCAACACGTGCTATACAAAAGAATAAGCACACTACATAGAGTCTATATCTCAAAGGTGTACATCCAAAAACTACTAATCTAAGTAGTTAGCCAAAAGTCAGAATAATCCAGGAGAGAAGTCAAGCAGAAGCACGTATAACATCTTGGTCTGACCCGAGTATTATTTATAAGAAAATAATAAATGGATCAGTCTAACTATAAATATCAGATGACATGATATAGAATAAGGGGTATGGCATAAACATATAATAACCATAATGGCATACTCCTATAAGTATGTAAATGATAATCAACAAGATATTAATCGATATCACAAGGATCTTCTCAAAGATCCAAATCCATAAAAAGGTAATGACACACGAATTCACCAATACACAAAAACTGATATCATATCAATGAAAATCACAAAATTTGGTGAAGCACAAAATCCAGAAATCAACACACGAAATCCAGAACAAATCCCAGAAATCAACACACGAAATCCAAAAATCACATAAAGGGAGGAAAGTCCGAGCACACGGACGAGAAGCTATCTCATGGAAGCTATCCATTTAATTTTTCAAACACACGAATGACCCGAAGGCCTTTGACACACGAATGGCCCGAAGACCATGGGGTGCTACCCCATATATGTGATGGTGAAACATCACAAAAGCGGGGTCTAGTCTCCCTCGTAGACAAAGAGACATCGCTCAATCGCTAGTCTAAATCACAAAAATGATCGTCATGATCATAAGGAAGTGTCGATCACACCAAGCTAGTAAATATATGAGTTTAGCTTCATGTCCCATAACCACTTGATTAACATAAATATTTACGAACAAACTGTAGATCTTCACTAGAAAATTGTCACAAAAAGGTTCAATCGAACAAGTCCAAGAATTAACCGACGAAGTGAACGCAAGCGTTTCATACCACTCGTTTTACTAAGCCGTTTAATTAGAATTCTCATCCGAGTGAAGTAAAGGTTTGTATATACTAGTAGATTGGAAAACGGTTTGATAAACGAGTTTGGTATTTAAGAATAGAGTTAAAAATGTTTTTCAGATAAGATCCCCTACGGAGGGGGGTCTAGGGGTGGCAACCCCCTAGGTGGGGGTGCGGGGGCAACACCCCCGCTGCGGTGTTCGACCTGCGACCTAAGGGGCCATGCGACCTAATGGGTCATGCGACCTACGACCTAAGTGGAAGACAGGTCGAGCGACCTAAGGTATATATATAAGGTCTAACGACCTAAGGAAAAGAGACTCGCGACCTAGCGAATGACAGGTCATACGACCTAAGGGTAAGGTCGGAGGCGACCTACGACTTAGTGGGTTGTGGTCGAGCGACCTAACAGAAGTAGGTCTAACGACTAACGACCTAAAGGTACTGGGTCTTGCGACCTACGACCTAATGGTGGAAGGCGGAGCGACCTAAGTGGGATGGCCACGCGACCTAACGACCTAACAAAGGAAGCGACTTAACGAAGGAAAAGGGTGCGCGACCTATAGGGTTCGCGACCTAAGAGGGTTCGCGACCTAACGAGGTACGCGACCTATAGGGTTCGCGACCTAAGAGGGTTCGCGACCTAACGAGTCAAAGGTCCAACGACCTAACAGATGCAGGCCAAGCGACCTAAAGGAGTAATGGGTCGAACGACCTACGACCTAAATCCTAGCGACCTAGGAATTTCACGCGACCTAACGAAGTCACGAAGCGAGTTGGTGACCTAAGTGTTCAGCGACCTACGACCTAGGGGCGAACGACCTAAGTCCTAGCGACCTATGACCTAGGGACGAACGACCTAAGTCCAGAACGAGTCAACTCCGAGGCAAAGCGACCTAACTGCAGGAAATTCACTAAAAACACTAAAATTTGGAGTTTTCCGCCAATCCAATCCAAACCAAAAGCAAATATGCATGCTAAAGCGATGGGGAATCATTCCCAACAACCCAATGACAATATAGGCAAGATGTGAGATTAAAAATCTCACTTTTTCACTAAAATGGATGAAGATGAAGCTTGAAAGCAAGGAGAAGCAATCCAAAGCTTGAATCCAATATCTTCTACTTGAATCCAGAGTTGAATGTTGGATTAGCAAATGAACTTGAACTTGGAATTTTAATTTCCCATTCTCTCCACCATTTTTGATAAAGCTTGAAGTGTTTGAAGAAGTGAGGAAGAAGAGGGTTGGGCTGAACTAAAGAAGGGGTGCAGCCCAAACCAAAAGCCCAAAGCAAAAAGTGACGAAAATTTCACTATCTCCAAACATATCGATGTTTATACTTAAAAGATTGCAAACGACGTTCCAAACTCAATGGAGGTGGTCTCGAGTCCTAATTCAACCATATGAAAAAAGTAGCTTTTCGGACTAACATCCGACTAACAATAAAATATTTAAATAAAATATTTAAATATAAAATCGATAAATATACGGGTTGTTACAGACTCCCCTCCTTAAAGAAATTGCGTCCTCGCAATAAGTGAGATGGAAATAAAAAGTAACAACCATAAAAAGCATATAAACACAAAAGAAATTTGAAATAAGAAGTTTACCTCAAAGAGCATGAGAAAGTAATTCTGGATGTGTACGCTCGATGAATTCTCTAGTCTCCCAAGAGCAATCCTTAGGATTTGAGGACCATTGAACTTTAACAAGCGGAACATCTTTATTTCAAAGACGTTTGATCTCCGAAGCAATAATCTGAACAGGATGCTGCTCATAAGTTAAATTAGGTGAAACTTCAATCTCTTCCACAACACCGGACTCGAGAATAGAATCAGAATCCCGAAGGCACTTCCGTAATTGAGAAACGTGAAACACATCATGCATGGCAGAAAACTGAGCCGGTAATGAAAGGCGATAAGCCATGTAACTAATACGTTCAGTGATAGGAAATGGCCCAATGTATCGAGGCGCTAACTTTCCCGATCGACTGAAACGTACAACACCCTTCACAGGTGAAACACGAATAAATACGAGATCTCCCACAGAAAATTCTAATTTTCTTCTTCGGTTATCGGCATAGGATTTTTGTCTACTCTGGGCTTCTTTCATCCTATGTCGAATAAGTTCAATCTTTTCTATGGAATCACGAATAAAATCTGGACCTAAAACCAGCTTCTCACCGGCCTCAAGCCAACAAGAAGGAGATCGGCATGGCCTTCCATAGAGTGCCTCGAAAGGTGCCATACCAATACTAGCTTGGAAGTTGTTATTATAAGAAAATTCAACAAGTGAAATATGATCTTCCCAACTTCCACCGAAATCAAGCACACAAGAATGAAGAAGATCTTCAAGGGTTTGATTCACACGCTCAGTTTGTCCATCGGACTGGGGGTGATAAGCGGTGCTAAAATTAAGCTTCGTTCCCAAAGCTTTTTGAAGGCTCTTCCAAAATCCACTAGTAAACAATGGATCACGATCACTAACAATGGAAGAAGGAACTCCATGCAATTTAACAATTTCTTTGATAAAGAGTTTGGCCAGAAGAGGAACGGTTCGGTTCGACCGAACGGGAATAAAATGGGCGGATTTAGTAAGTCTATCAATGATCACCCATAAACTATTATGACCCGAACGAGATCGGGGAAGGCCATCAATAAAATCCATGGAAATTTGATCCCACTTCCAAACTGGAATTTCCAATGGTTGCAATAACCCACCGGGCCTTTGATGTTCGGCCTTGACAAGTTGGCAAGTCATGCAACACTTAACAAAGTTAGCGATATCAGATTTCATTCCCTCCCAGTAATAAAGTCGCTTCATATCTGTGTACATTTTACTGCTACCGGGATGAATGGAAAATTTGGAACGATGAGAATCTTCTAAAATATCTTTACGAAGATCACTAATATTTGGTACGATAAGTCTACCAAATTTTCGAATGCCGCCTCGAGAATCGATATCAAAGTCTTTCAAACCTTCAGTATCGGTTTTATTCTTAATATTTTGGCTAAGCAAAGCCAATTCAGGATCTAGCATTTGAGCTTCAAGAATGCGGTCCAAAAGAGAAGGACGAGCCTCAAGGCTACACAAGACAAAAGATGAACATAAATCGGAGACACGATCTCGAATTTCACAAGTGGATAAAACCTCGAGATCCCTCCATTCGGATATCATCATCGAAACAACCACTTGTTGCTTGCGACTAAGTGCATCGGCAACTCGATTTCCCTTTCCGGGAGTATAAAGGATATCAAGATCATAAGAGGCAAGGAACTCGAGCCAACGCTATTGACGCAAATTAAGTTCCTTTTGAGAGAATAAATATTTCAAAGACTTATGATCAGTATAAAGTACAAATTTTTCTCCCAAAAGATAATGTCGCCAAATTCGAAGGGCGAAAACGATAGCAGCGAGTTCTAAATCTTGTGTGGCATATCTAGTCTCAACCAGCTTCAATTGTCTAGATGCATAAGTAATAACACGTTCTTTTTGCATAAGAACGGCACCCAAACCAACGCGACTAGCATCGTTATAAACGACAAAATCTTGATTCCCTTCGGGAATAATAAGAATAGGAGCATCAGAAAGAAGTTCTTTTAATTTCTGAAAAGAAGTTTCACATTTGTCCGACCAAATGTATTTAACACCTTTCTTTGTTAAGCCAGTAAGAGGGATGGCAATTTTAGAAAAGTCCTTAATGAAACGACGGTAATAACCCGCCAATCCAAGGAAGCTACGGATTTCCATTACACTCTCTGGTCTCTTCCAATTCTGAATCGCTTCAATCTTTGAAGGATCCACGGATATTCCAGATTCAGAAATAATATGACCGAGAAACTTCACACTAGATTGCCAAAAGTGGCACTTAGAAATTTTTTCTTTTAACTGATTACCCCTAAGAGTTTCCAATACAATCCGAAGATGGTTTTCATGTTCCTCTTCGGTTTTAGAATACACAAGAATATCATCAATAAAGATGAGAACAAACCGATCGAGGAGATCTTTGAAAACTCGATTCATGAGGTCAACGAAATAAGCCGGAGCATTCGTTAAACCGAATGGCATAACTAGCCATTCATAAGATCCATAACGAGTACGGAAAGAAGTCAAAGGAATACTATCCTCTGCAATACGAAGCTGATGGAAACCGGTAGCCAAGTCCAATTGTGAAAAGATTCTAGCACCACTAAGTTGATCAAACAGATCATCAATCCGAGGTAAAGGATATTTATTCTTAATAGTAAGATCATTAAGCTTGCGGTAGTCGACGCAAAGCCTAAGTGTACCATCGGACTTACTTACGAAAATAGCTGAAGCTCCCTAAGGCGAGGAACTAGAGCGAATAAGTTGCTTCGTCTCTAACTCGGATAATTGTTTGCGCATCTCTTCATTCTCCTTATTAGACATGCGATAAGGAGGACGAGTAATAGGTTGAGCTCCAGGTATAAGATTAATTTTGAACTCAATTGCTCGCTTAGGTGGTAGTCCTAAAACGGGCTCAAAGATGTCGGGAAATTCACGAACGACGCGAATAAGAGAAATGGCATCTTCCTCATCATCATTATCATTATCACTAGGATTTAAAGAATATAAAGATGCAACTAAAGCGGAATCCGAATCTTTAAGAACAATAGAAATCTGATTAATAGATTGCGGATGACGGAGATAAATAGTCCGCTCAGGACATAGGATATGAGCTTCATAACGAGTAAGCCAATCCATACCCAAAATCATTCCAAAGCCTAAGTAACGCATGACATGCAAATCGGCTAGGAAAGAAAAATCACACAAAAAAATCTCGACGTCTTTACAAAGCAAACTAAGGGTTGCGGATCATCCAACCGGATTCGCAATTCTTAAAGAAGTCATTAAAGCAACAACACTTAAAGAAAGAGTGTCTACAAGTTCCTTTGATATAAAAGAATGGGATGCACCCGTATCAAGGAGAACTCTAATAGGTTGATCATGAAATATAATAATGCCATCAAGGACAGAATGAGACATACCTTGACCGCGAGATGTGTTGCCAGGGGCTTGAGCAACGTTTAACTTTCCCTCCTTGCTTGGAAGCTTAGGGCATAGATGCATATAATGATCCGGACTTTTACAGTAGCGACAAGAACGGGGCTTTGAACACTTGTTCGCAAAATGACCCCTAGCACCACAGTTGAAGCATTTCCCTTCACCAGAGGAAAAAGTCTTTGCAACAGAAGTTGCTTGTTTACCATTTTTGTTGGGATAAGGACCTTTGAACTTATTAGGCCTTTTCTTGTTGTTGAAGTTTGGTTTAGCAGCCACCACTTCAACATCACTGTCCTTATCAGCCTCTTCAAGTCGAAGAGCGATATCAATGAGTTGATCGAAGGAAACTTCTAATTTTAGAAGTAATGGCTTCTTTAGATTCTTGTTTAAGCCATAGACGAATCTTTGGTTCTTCTTCAATGGGGTGTTGATGTATTCAACCCCATATTTAGACAGTGACTCGAAGGATGCGACATAATCTGTCACAGAGGATTCACCTTGAACAAGGTCTATAAAACGAAGAGCCAATGTCACCTTCTCTGCTTCTGCTACGAACTTTAATTCGAAGCATTCCCGGAATTGCTCCCAGGTGAGATCTGCTTCATTAATTTCAAAAATAAGAAGTTCGTACCAATCCAGTGCTCTTTCTTGGAGCATACTGGAAGCCACCTGAACACGGTGAAGATCGATAAGATTCATGCGAGAAAAGATCCTATCGCATGTTCTTAACCAAGCCTGGACTTCAATAATAGTTTCAGAACCTTTGAATGGTTTCCCACCCAAGTTGGTATAATCGTTGCACAAACGTGCAAATCCAGACTTAGGATGAGTAGGTTCCTGATTAGGACCAGCTGCCTGAGCATTCTTTACTAAATCAAGAAGCTGTTGAGCAGTCATAAAAACTCCATCCTAGGGAGTAACAGTAGATGGTCCAGCTCTGGGACGACCTGGTCTAGACATTCTCTCCTTTAAGAAAGAGAGAAGAAGGAAAGTTATTTTCCAAATAAATATCAAGCAAATCTTGATAGATAAAACAAGGATTTGTAGCAGGAAATAGGATAAATCGGTACGAAGACTCGAATTAAATCCTAAGGCACGACTCCTAAGTTGGACTTAGGACGATGATCCTTGTTAAGTTATTCTACATTGTTCCGAAGTTTGGCTCTGATACCAAGCTGTGACGCCCCACCTCTATACCCACGTTAGCCAAGAACACTATGGTGTAATGCTGTCAACTAGCACGGAGAATAAGGCTGTTGAGGAGCGACCATCCCTGTAACTTCTTTGTGCGAGCACCGATACGTCAAATAGTATAGCATGTACTTCATTTAAGGAGGAAATCCGACATACCGATACAAACTCAAAGCTATCACACGGTGGCTATATATAATCTTCGAAAACAAACATAGAAATAAACATAACATAAATCAGTCACAGACATCCATATCACAAAGGCGGAAAAAGATATGAACATATATATAGAACACATGAAAGTGTACATCAGAGTAGTGGTCAGAAAGATCCATGATAATACAAAAGAATAGCAACACGTGCTATACAAAAGAATAAGCACACTACATAGAGTCTATATCTCAAAGGTGTACATCCAAAAACTACTAATCTAAGTAGTTAGCCAAAAGTCAGAATAATCCAGGAGAGAAGTCAAGCAGAAGCACCTGTAACATCTCGGTCTGACCCGAGTATTATTTATAAGAAAACAATAAACGGATCAGTCTAACTATAAATATCAGATGACATGATATAGAATAAGGGGTATGGCATAAACATATAATAACCATAATGGCATACTCCTATAAGTATGTAAATGATAATCAACAAGAGATTAATCGATATCACAAGGATCTTCTCAAAGATCCAAATCCATAAAAAGGTAATGGCACACGAATTTACCAATACACAAAAACTGATATCATATCAAAGAAAATCACAAAATTTGGTGAAGCACAAAATCCAGAAATCAACACACGAAATCCAGAACAAATCCCAGAAATCAACACACGAAATCCAGAAATTACATAAAGGGGGGAAAGTCCGAGCACACGGACGAGAAGCTATCCATTTAATTTTTCGAACACACGAATGACCCGAAGGCCTTTGACACACGAATGGCTCGAAGACCATGGGGTGCTACCCCATATATGTGATGGTGAAACATCACAAAAGCGGGGTCTAGTCTCCCTCGCAGACAAAGAGACATCGCTCAATCGCTAGTCTAAATCACAAAAATGATCGTCATGATCATAAGGAAGTGTCGATCACACCAAGCTAGTAAATATATGAGTTTAGCTTCATGTCCCATAACCACTTGCTTAACTTAAATATTTACGAACAAACTGTAGATCTTCACTAGAAAATTGTCACAAAAAGGTTCAATCGAACAAGTCCAAGAATTAACCGACGAAGTGAACGCAAACGTTTCATACCACTCGTTTTACTAAGCCGTTTAATTAGATTTCTCATCTAAGTGAAGTAAAGGTTTGTATATACTAGTAGATTGGAAAACGGTTTGATAAACGAGTTTGGTATTTAAGAATAGAGTTAAAAATGTTTTTCAGATAAGATCCCCTATGGAGGGGGGTCCGGGGGGTGGCAACCCCCTAGGTGGGGGTGCAGGGGCAACACCCCCGCTATGGTGTTCGACCTGCGACCTAAGGGGCCATGCGACCTAATGGGTTATGCGACCTACGACCTAAGTGGAAGACAGGTCGAGCGACCTAAGGGATATATATAAGGTCTAATGACCTAAGGAAAAGAGACTCGCGACCTAGCGAATGACAGGTCATACGACCTAAGGGTAAGGTGGGAGGCGACCTACGACTTAGTGGGTTGTGGTCGAGCGACCTAACAGAAGTAGGTCTAACGACTAACGACCTAAAGGTACTGGGTTTTGCGACCTACGACCTAATGGTGGAAGGCGGAGCGACCTAAGTGGGATGGCCACGCGACCTAACGACCTAACGAAGGAAGCGACTTAACGAAGGAGAAGGGTGCGCGACCTATAGGGTTCGCGACCTAAGAGGGTTCGCGACCTAACGAGGTACGCGACCTATAGGGTTCATGACCTAAGAGGGTTCGCGACCTAACGAGTCAAAGGTCCAACGACCTAACAGATGCAGGCCAAGCGACCTAAAGGAGTAATGGGTCGAACGACCTAACCGAACGACCTACGACCTAAATCCTAGCGACCTAGGAATTTCACGCGACCTAACGAAGTCACGAAGCGAGTTGGCGACCTAAGTGTTCAGCAACCTACGACCTAAGGGCGAACGACCTAAGTCCTAGCGACCTACGACCTAGGGACGAACGACCTAAATCCAGAACGAGTCAACTCCGAGGCAGAGCGACCTAATTGCAGGAAATTCACTAAAAACACTAAAATTTGGAGTTTTTCGCCAATCCAATCCAAACCAAAAGCAAATATGCATGCTAAAGCGATGGGGAATCATTCCCAACAACCCAATGATAATATAGGCAAGATGTGAGATTAAAAATCTCACTTTTTCACTAAAATGGATGAAGATGAAGCTTGAAAGCAAGGAGAAGCAATCCAAAGCTTGAATCCAATATCTTCTACTTGAATCCGGAGTTGAATGTTGGATTAGCAAATGAACTTGAACTTGGAATTTTAATTTCCCATTCTCTCCACCATTTTTGATAAAGCTTGAAGTGTTTGAAGAAGTGAGGAAGAAGAGGGTTGGGCTGAACTAAAGAAGGGGTGCAGCCCAAACCAAAAGCCCAAAGCAAAAAGTGACGAAAATTTCACTATCTCCAAACATATCGATGTTTATACTTAAAAGATTGCAAACAACGTTCCGAACTCAATGGAGGTGGTCTCGAGTCCTAATTCGACCGTATGCAAAAAGTAGCTTTTCGGACTAACATCCGACTAACGATAAAATATTTAAATATAATATTTAAATATAAAATCGATAAATATGCGGGTTGTTACAAAAGACCAGTAAAGAAACTAAGTGCAAGAACCTTTCAAGAAAGCTTCTTGGATGTTAGCCTCCAGCACTTGCTCTAGATTGTGTTTTGTCCATTCTGATTTAGGCCATTCGGACTGGACCAAGACCTTCGAGGTCATCCCACCCAGGGCTTAGGTCATCCCACCCAGGGTTTGAAGCGACCCCAAAAGTTGTCTCATCTATCTCCCAAGCAACCGGCTAATGGCCCATACTACCTCCTGCATGCCCGCCAGCAACCCCGCTTCCCTCGAAAAGTGACAATTAGGCTCCTCTTTAGAGACCTCTAATTCCCTACTAGTCCTACGCCTCTTGAAATGAACCGAGGCTGGCCAAGCAGTGGCCCTAGCTGGATACATGTTATAGGTACTGGGTGTTAGAACTTTGTAGGTCTACAGCAGGTGAAAAGGGTGGATTTTAAAAATTCCTAACTGGATCACAGTGGGCCTATGAAGCCTAATTGATTGTCCTAGATCTAATCTAGTTAATTTAAAGAAAATCCAATTTTATTTAATTTTCTAATTTAATTGATTAACTAGTTAATTAAAATTGATTTGTATATAGTTTATGAATATAACATTATATACTCAAATGTTAATGTGCATATGCAACATAATAATGCGTACGTACTTAATGTATACATATACAGATTTTGGGATTTGCATTTATACGTATACATTCACCATTCTTATGCATATTAGTTATCTCAAAATATTATATATATATCAAAATTTATATGTATATTAAATAAAATAAATAAAAATATTTAATTAGATTTTGACCAAGTCAATAAAATTTTAATTCAACTTTATTATCCTAAGTATCTAATTTTGAGTTGGCAAAATAATTTAAAATTCAAATATGGATCTATAAAAATCATTTAAAATATATTTTAATTAATTAAAATATATATTTTATATTAGAATAATATTTTATCATTGTCGAATAAAAAATATAATACACAACTATTTAAACTATATAAAATAATCAAACAATTTGAATACTATGAATAAAATTCAGTCAGCGATTAATATCAAACAATTTGAATATTAATGCTCACAAATCACCTTAGCTGCTGGTGTGATAGTATGACTGAATTTATCACTTATACATCTTTATCATTAAAATCCAATTTTATAATTTAAGGGTACCTTTTAGTAACGATATTTATATGCATCCTCTTTGTCGACACTATATTACTTTAGGATTTATGGAATTTGGTTTTGGTCAAAATTCCAAAATCATCCATATTCAACACGATTAATCCATAAACAATTGGTTCAATAATAACATTTATTATTAATCATACTACTCTGGCTAGGAATTTTGACTTTGAGTTGACTACAGTTAACTATGATACTAACAAATAACCGAGGAGACGAGTTCCTTATTGAATAGTGTTTCACTTCCAATGCTTCAACACAGACCCAACTATAGTCGTTCGATGGTTGTCATGCCATGATTTAACTATAATCAAAGTAGAGTATCAATATCGAAGCTCAACAGTATTCTCAAGTCGAGAGAACCGTGTAAGATCATCACACCAAGATTTCATTTTTGAACTAATTGTTATTAACCAATACGAAACTCTCGGGTGATTCATTCCATGGTTATGCAATAACCATGAGTATGTAACCTCTTTGTCCCCCTAGCAGCCATGAGTAATACACTACCCCTGCATTTGAAGAGCATTTTGTACTCTGGTCTCAACAGAGGTATCAATATCCTTTCTCAAAATATCATGACTATGAATTATTAAAATAATATGTCATTCTACATTGTGATAATTTATCATGATTACAACTCATTGTAGTTATTATCACATAACATATCTTTTAAGGATTTTCTATTTAATATACTTTAAATCGAACAATTAATTAATTATATCACCAGATAACAAAGTATATAATAGAAATTGAATGCTTTTATTATGAATAAGATTGGTTATAGAGTAAGGTATATGAAACAAATTACATAATTACCCACAGTACATACCCCTAACTCTCTAACCCCCACTTGCACTTGAGATCAATTATGGAATGTTAATACCATCCCTCTAAATTTTTTTCGTAAAAATGATCTAGCTAGACCCTTAGTGAATGGATATATTATATCAATTGTCTACTTTGTTAATCAATACAACTCTATTGATGATAAATTGACTTTACCATGTGAAACTTTCGAAGTATGTATATTGACTACTAGTGAGCTCTAGGTTCTTTCACGATCTATATATCGCAGCATTGTTTTCATAAAACAATGTCAGGGGATTCTCAACTCTTACCTCAGTTATAAATTTATGCGTGCACACACACATGCACGCGCAATTCTTTTATGTCTATACTTATATAAGGCGATGTACATAGCCTATCGGTTGACTAAGCCACAACCTTACTCTGAATATTTCCAAGTTAAAGCTCCTAACTAAGGTTGAACATGAATTTAGGATTGACATATTATGCTCAAAATCACTTATAAAGTTTTAATCTTAACGCCCCTTCATAAAGAGTTTGTTATTTCTATAAAAAATTCTCTAGCATTTCGTTAAATACTCGAGAGTACTCTTATGTCTTAACTACCATTTTAATAATATTAATTTGGATTAGATACTTTATTCATGTATCAAATACATAAGCAAAATGTGATATTATATACAATACAACATGCATGACAGTTCCTATTTCCAATGCATAAGAAATCCCTCTTACATGCTCCACGTTAAGCATATTAATATGGTGTATATATATATCATTTGGAACATTCCCAACATCCTTTTATATCGATTATAAAAGATGTCTTTTCAAATCTTATACTGATAATTAAACAACAAACTAAAACTGAATTTAACATGGGAACATCGTTAATAATCAGTGAAATGTTGTTTTCATATATTTTACAAATATCTTGTACCTTTAAACGTTATTTCTTATAGTGCTTTCTCTGCATTTTTATTGAAGATCAAACCATTTAATTTCTCTGATAAAATACTTGCTTAATTCCAATGCTTGTCGAACAATACTATCGTATTAGTTCCTGGATACTATCAAGTACTCACATACTTGGTTATCGCTCCCACTAACCTCGTGACTTTTTTGGAATTCATATGCTAACAGTTTAGTCTATATCATTATTTAGAAATTCCATTTCAACATATATACACCAAAACTCAAAATCTTATCGGGTGCTAATTTTGCGAGTAAAACCTGAATTAACTTTAGCACGTTGAATGTCGAATTTATTATGTTAATTTAAATAATTGAAATTTATAAGTTTATCTTATCAACGTTGCTTAGTATATTCCAAATGCATTAGTCTTCTTCTCGAAGACACATTTGTGGTCAATGGATCATATCCCATTGAGTACAACTATCAAAATCATATTTTGATACTCTTTTAGATTTGCGTGTCATGCCATATGGTAGAGTTAATACACTTAACGGCTTATTGACAAATGAGGAAATTCTTTTTCGACATTGATATGAAACTCATAATTTCTCTTTAATGTACAAGTGTTCATATTATACATTCTGACGAGTTGCATCTATTTTGGCTCGGTAAGTTTCATTTCATTTTATGTAATCACTTTCATATTTAGATCGTATCCAAAACCGTTTTGCTACCAATAATTTCTAAAAGAATTTCCTTCTTCATGAAGTTGGCATTTCTTGAAATAACAATTGTTTCTCCAATGATGGAATAGGCATTCAGAAACATTTTATGAACTGCCTTTATGTATAAACCCGATTTAATTTTGAGTTTATAATACTTTTGTTCACAACATAACTTAGTCAATCGATATGGGTTGGTCCCAAACTCCCTCAGAGGGGTTCACACAAGATCCCTTACAAGCAAGTATTACATGCAACCTCTCAACCCACACATGTCAACTCCTTAACGTAGGAAAATTAGTAGTTTTTAATCAACTCTTATCATGTATGATCTTGTAAACTATGCTTTTAGATAAAATTAAATTTAACTTTATGTACTTACTCTTAAGTGCACATCCTTACAAAAAGAAGTTAACTCAACTTTACTCATCGTCTATCAAACTTTTTCCAACAAAGTCCAATTACTTCTCATTGATACATCATTATGTATCAAGGGAGGATGACCTTTAAGATTGAATCTTATTTGTTTTAAGGTACTTTTTGGAAGATTTTCCAATACACTCACTTATTTGATCAAGTTGAATTATTTTATTTCCTTTTGCATGTTATGTTTTCTACTTCCATTTAATATTCAATGAACTTATCATAAGTACACTACTTATGTATCAAATACAAATGTTCATTTCCATAATAATTCATCTATGAATTTAGCGAAGTAAATGGATCCACTTGTGTATCATTAGATAGGGCTGCACACAACCCATATCCAACCCGACCCAACCCACATAAACCCAACCCAACCCATCCTAGTTCGGGTCGGATATGGGTTACAATTTGTAACCCATACTATATATGGGTCGGGTGTGTTATTTTGTTCAACCCAACCCTACTTTAACCCAACCTAACCCTATATTAAAAACCTAATTTAATATCAATACACTTAAAATTAGGATAGTCTAATCCTAGAATAATGTTTATGTATTCTACAGTAAATATACGAAAAAGCATATTTTATGTCAACCCAAACAAGATAGAATTTGGCAAAGATATTCCAAAGGGCATTTTAATGTATTTTAAAATGAAACACTTGTTCTACTGTGTACTGAATTAATTTCATATGATGTGTTTTACAATGAAATTTTAATAAAATTTTTGTTATAATGAATTAGTTAGTTTAAGTGCGTTATGCTAGCTAAAATCTAATATATTATGTTGAACATTTTAATGTTATTTTTTGAAAATATTCCCTTATATTCTCATTTTTATTAGATTCATGCAACCCAACCCTACTAAACCCGACCCAACCCATACTTCGACCCAACCCATATCCAACCTCATATAGGGTCGGATACGGGTTAAGCTACCTTAAACCCATACCTATGCGGGTCGGATGAAATATTTGGTCTGACCCGACCCAACCCATACTTTGTGCAGCCCTATCATTAGACATTGAACTACATACATCTATATGTACCAATCTAAAGACTTCACTAACTCTTTCATTGCTCCCACTGAATGGGTGCTTTGCCTCGTTTGACGTAAAGTTCACTGGCACCATATAAACTATAATTATACAATTAAAGAATTATTTCTTAAAGGTATGGCTTAGTCAATAATTCCAAAATAATTATAAAAATTTCAGACACTTCCATATTTTCCATAGCTAATGCTTCACTTATGTTATAAAACAAATACCATTCTTGCAATTGATCTATTTCATAATGAATATTCACAATATTCATAAATAAATCAAACAACATCTATTTTTAGTCAATACTTGAAAACAGTTATTATTTCATAACAAATATTTGGTATATTTACGAAAATAATATTTCGTATCTTGACTGGTATCAAATATCTTAAGTCGAGAGTTTCGTATCAAATATCTTAAGTCAAAGAAATAACTTTCATCGAAAATAGTTTTCTATAAGAAAAATACATTTGAAAAAGAAATCACCTCTCTCATTCTATATTAAGTATCCACTGGTATTTTTTATAATTCTCGTATCCAGTGTCTCTTCATAAAGTAGACTCTTCATACGAACTGTGTCTAAGTCACATACAAACTCATACATTCGCTTTACCTTTCAAATAGTCGAAACATCCAAAGGATATGTAATCATTCATATTTTACGTATTAGAGGATCGTAAAATATTTTTATTTTATTCGTATAAGGTCGTATGATTCTATAATTTTGGAATATGACTCTTAAAGACATTTTACAGACCTATGGTTTTTCCCAAATTTCTATGTGACTATTTTGATCCTGAAAATCTTGTTTGGATTTTAACTTTTGATAGACATCGAATTAGGGTCTCAAACCAGTTCCATCGCTTTAGGATAATGGTTTTCCATTCCGTAGAGTGGTCATAATAACAATAGGGACTTACGGTTAGAAAGTTATGCCTATATTAAGTTTTTCAAAGCTACTGGTCAGGATTAGTGTGTAATTAATTAAGCCTATTAGTTAGCCCAGTAGTCTAATTAGATAACACTATAAATAGAGGGCTGGAGAGTCAGATTAAAAAATTTCCCTCTCATTCTAAATCAGGTCTAAACCCCATTAGCCCTAAATCCATCCTAATTCATTCAAATTGCTCTCTAAATCACACTAGATTGCGGATTAGATATTGGATCCTCATTAGAAGATAGAGATCATCAATTTTCTTGATTTGGAGTACTTTTCTTCGCTATTCGGATTAGATCTATACACAAATTTGTTAAATTTGGTAATTGGTGAGTGGTTTATACCTTCTCACTATACTATGCATGTTTATGGTAGAATTGTAGGATTTAACATATTTTAAATTGATTTTTGGTCATAAAAACTTTTATAACTCTAATGACATGTTAATCCATGCATATGATATAGATTGATTAGAAACCACCTTGATTTATGTTCATATATTCATGCTATATGTAGAGTATCTTAGAGATTGACTTGTTTATCTTATTTCTATAAATTGCATGTTTGAATGGATGAAATTGCATGTTGTTCTGTACTTGTATGTTGTGCTTTGATTTTGTTTGTTTGTGTCGTGATTGCATAGGAAGGTAGGTCGGAGAATTGGGCAAATTGGAGGCAAAATTGGTTGGAATCGGATGAAACTTGGTAGATAGGCTCTGGAGGATGGTAGGAGGCTATGGGATAACTCGTACCTTGATTGGATGCAAGGTGATAAGTCGGCCCAGAGTCAAGGGGATAAGTCAGACCCGACTTATGGTGGTAGCTCATGAATAATGGTCGACTTGATAGCTTGGAAGACATGCTAATAAAAGTTATCTATAGCAAGATTATGGAAGATTGGCAAGTGCTTGAGTTTGTAACAAGTTATCAAGTTAGGTTAGCGATGAGTAATTAAGTTAGGTTGGCGACAAGTTATAATGGTTGGTCGAAATTGAACGAAATTTAAAGGGAGGCTAGTAAGCATAATAGGAGTCTACATGATTAGTCTCACCTCCAAATTTTCTAAAGGCTAAAGTCGGTTCTGAGTTATGGGTGAAAAGTTAGTGCCGAGTTATGGTGGTGGCTCCTATGAGTCGGTGGTTGCATAGATTGGTAGACCTTGGCTAGAGGAGATGTTCTAAAACATGGTGTAGGGTATTTGGCTAAGGGTTGGATGCTATATCGAGTTATCTCTAGAATTAGAAGAAGGATCTTTGGGTTGAATGCCGAGTTATCAAGAAGGGATGAGTGGGGGTCCAAGACAATGGAAGGGGAAAACTAGAGACATGGAAGAGGAATTAGCCATTAATTGGTTAAGTGTATAACTCGGCAATGAGTTATATCGATAACTCGGTACTGAGTTATCATGGTGCATGATACAGAGTTAGAACTTCTAGGTACTGTTGTTGAGGTTTTGTAGATCATGTTGGAGGTGTTGCCTCGTTCGTATCAGGCTAGATGATGATATAACGGCATGATGAAAAGCTATGGTCTTCGGATGTTGGCTTGTGTTGTGAGTAGGTTCTGAAGAAGGCGGCTCGTAAATGAGTGAGCCATATGATTGGGGAATGTGGATGAGTTCCTCATGAATAATGGAAACTGCATTGAGTAAGAAGGGCTCGATATCCAAATGGAGCAAAGGTGGGCTCGGGTATATGTGCTAAGGAATCATTGATGCTCAAAGAGTTTTCAGTTGTACTCGAAGCAGGGGTATTGTAATAGGGACGCCGATGGGTTAATTGAGGGACCTATATACCTTGGACCTGTAGCTTTAGGTCTAGTTTCCAACTTTGGGCTATGAGACATGTATCCAGCTTTAGGCTGTGAGATATGAGAGTACAACGGAGAACCGAGATTTCGATTAGTCCCTGGCTTGGAGGCAATACGAGTTATCATATATTCAGAGCATAAGGAGTGATAGTTAGGATTGTTGATGAATGTTATGGATGCTTTGGTTGTTTTCTTTAGTAGGCTATCACTCATAGGTATTAGGGGAAGTAGGTATTGGAGATAGGAGTACCTGGAAGACTGGTATCCTTTATTTGGTTTGTGGTATATCTTTATGATATTATAGAGTAGCATATTATAATGTAATATGCTAACTCTTTAGTTACAGGGACAAGTCGGGTACGGTTCATTTACACTTGTTCCTTACCATATTTACCTGTATAGTATTTTGAGACTCATTTATCGCTCACACCAGACTGTTGTCTAACCCAAAGGTTTATGCTTTGTTTTTTATTATCTTGGGTACTCTTAAATGAGTAGACTGGATAACAGATATAGGTGATGCAATAGATGTTCAGAGGACGAGCTGGATAGAGTTGTATTATATACTTGTATGGATTCTATGTTTATTCTACTGTGCAGCACTGGGGAGCCTTAGCAATGACTGCTTATACTATTTTTTAGACAGTTAATGAGTTTGTTTCCATTGTATAAACTCTATGACATTTGACGTATAACTGTGTAGACCCGTACTCTGATGATTTGTTCATATAGTTATTATTGTCTCTTTTGCTATATCCGCGATGTTATATTTTGTCCATGCGTTGTGAGATATGATAGGTTATACGCTATACTAGTTTATTTCAACCCTGATGCTCGTCCCATATTAACTGAACACGGATAGCGAACTATTTATATATTGTTGGTGTCGGTGGTATAGGGTGTTCGTCACAGGATATCATTATAACAAGGTCGCATCGAACTCTTTACAAAAGCACATTTGGATATCCTTAACATTTAAAGATATCAAATAAGTTGCACTTTACATAAACTGATCAAACTTACATTTTCGTAATTGAATTCTTAGGTCCATCTTGTTTCTCTTTGTTTAATGCAAAATTTAACATAACAAGATCCTTACAGTAATCAATCATATTGATTACATGATCTTGCATCGTGGTTTACTTGTTCATTTCAAATTGAACTAATTTCATCGAGGTTTCATACATTACGAATTGTGACTATTCACCATATAACATTTATATATGATTGATTATAGATAAAATATCTATATACTTGTATTGCTTTTAGATTTCATAACTAATAGAAGACAACACACGGCCTTGGGTAAATAAAAACCTAAGTGACAAAGGTATGAATGTATTTAGTAGTTGTATAGTTTATCTCTTGCATGGATCTTAAATCAAAACATGCCAAAATATTTTTTGATAGGTACATTTTATATTTCTATGTCAATCTTAATTCAGTTCATTTTTATATTTTAGCCAAGGAAAATTTAATTAATTATATTAGTTGCACAAATCTATTACAACATATTTCATTAATTTTTTATAGCATATCTTCTTACAATATAAGAACGGTTAAATATTATCATTTTGTTTTTCTAATAAAGTGCCATTATATTTTTATATTTGTCAAACCCTAAGAGAAATATAAAAATCTTTCGATGCCTTTGGCGAGTATTAGGACTCGCTTGCCTTGGGATCCTGACATTAAGGTTGCTTAACAAATTATAGGCTGGCAAGTGATGGACAACTCCTTATCAATTGTATCATATACAACTCCTAACCCAGGGTCTTTGTCCTAATCTCATCTCGACCTTAGGTTTACTCAACAAATTGAAAAAGATTATTCACTTTTGTCTATCATTTCGCGGCCACCTAAGTATAATTCATGTATCTTGAGTTTTCTTAAAAAATACATACATGTACCTGATCTCCTTTAGCCGGTATATTAATAGCACTGCACATAACATCCCTAACATGAGTTTGCTCAACAAATAAGAGTATACAAATAATCTATTAATATATAAATGGTAGAGGACAACTTTACATGTTAAGGCTTCATTATCTTTAATACACACATACCATTGAGTGATATTGATTTAAGGAATAATGTGCTTCTTATGAAATACCCTCGTGATTCAATTGTTGGATAATTTGAAATCATAATATACGTACATTACGCAATGTACTTATTCTGAAAATCATTTTGGGTTTATTGAATTTTTATTTACATTATTTTATACATATATAGTTATATAATTTTAATTTTTTTTATAACTATTATAATTTTATTAACTTAAATAAGTTATATATGTATCTTATTAATTAAATCATATTTAATTAATTTTATTCTTAATAATCAAATCATATTTAAATAATTATGATTTTAATTTTATAAATTAAATCATATTAAATTAATATGATTAATATAAAATACTAAAATGTTATATTATTCATCTCAAACAATTTAAGATAAATAATTAACTATAACATTTATAATTTGTTTAAATATAATATAAATATATGTACACATTTTAGTTTATTAACCTTTAATCAATTTTATTTAATAAATTAATTTATTTAATTAAATGTTTAAATTAATTTTAAAATTTAATATCATTCATCTTAAACAAATTTAAGATAGATATATTACTATAACATACATATATCAATATATATATATGCTTAATTAATTACCTTTTAATTAATTATTTAATTTTATTTAATTAATCAAATTAAATATATATTAAAATTTTGAAATTAATTATTTATAATTTCAAAACGTTTTTGAAAAACTTAAATTTATTTTATAACATTTTAAAAATTCATTTTATATTTCAAATTTAAATTTAATTTTTATTTTATTTTGGGATCTGATTGGGAAGTTAACCCAATGCCCTAGTAAATCTAGGCCTTACATCTAGGCCAACCTTTTAGATTGCTCCACCCATTGGGCTAGATCGGTAGCCAAGGAGAGGAGAATACTTGATTATTCAATCCCAAGCCTAAATACTACTTTTTTATACACTCATTGGATTAGTTACTTTTCCCTAAATGTTGATCAATTAGAATTCACAGACTATTTGGCTCTGATACCATTGTAGGAACTTGGTCAGTCTACAGCATGTGAAATTGGTAGATTAAAAAAAATTCCTTATTTGGAACGTATTGCGACTATGAAAACTAATGCATTATACTAGATCCAATATAGTTAATTAATTTTTTTATTTAATCGATTAATGAGTTAATTAAAATTGATTTGTATATAATTTATAAGTACATCATTAAATACTCATGTGTATAATGTACATATGCAACATAATAATGCATACTTAGTTAGTGCACATGTATACAGATGTTTGGATTTGCGTTTACGACGATAATTCAACATTCATGTATGCATTGGCTATCTCAAAATATTATTTCAAAATATATATATATATATATATATATATATTATATAACTTTTAAATTATATTTATACATTAAATTAAATATATAAAAATACATAATAAGATTGCCAAATTTAAATTCAAATTCAATATCTAAAGTATCTAATTTTGACTTGGTAAAATAATTTAAAATTTAAATCTAGATCTACAAAAGTCTTAAAATATCATTTATTAAAATAAATATTTTGTATTATGAATAATATTTTGTCAGTTTTTAATAATTTTTTTAAAAATACACAAATTATTTAAAATACACAAAATAATCAACATATGTAATTTTCAATAAATTAAATATTAAAATATTTTATACCACTATATTTCTTTTCAACTGTAAAGTTTTTAATTAAAAATCCAAAACTATCTAATATATATTTTTAATAAACTAAATATATACATTTATATATATACTAATATAAATATTGTTAGTATTACTAAATATAAATAAATTTGTATTTAAAAATACTTGCAAAAATAATTGACTTTTTTTTCCTAAACCGAAACTTATTTTATTATAATTAAATTTAAAAATAATTTAAAACAATATATATATATGATTTAATATTAATAAATAATAATTTTAATTAATTAAATATCATAACATTTAAAAATCATGAAATGTATTATACATAACATACATGGTCGAAAAAATGTTTTTCTAATCCAAACAACAATTTGATTAATGCAAGTGGATTAATATAAGTTAGTGACAGATAATCGAGACCGCTATTGCACATACAAAATTGTTATAAGATCTACATATTATATGATGAATATAACATAAAAGTAAATGAGATCTGATACCTTATGGATGTAGCCTTTGAACATAAGTTGATTGATGGGACTCCTAAATTTACCTTGAATCGATCTCCGGACGTTGCAATGGCCTGGAGCACCATGGTTTGTATTTGATTTGATGTATATTTGGCTTTTCAATTTTCGGCAATTGAGGGAGGTTTAGGTTTGCTTACGGCTAGAATAAGAGAGGAAAAGTCAAGAATAAGAAATGTGGAGGTTAGCTTAGTTTAAATAGAGAGAGAAGAGGAGGACTATTTCTCCTCATTTACTTTTTCTCATTTTACCAAGTATTCAGATCTTGATCTGAAATTCAAACCAAAACATCACCTTTCATCCTTAATCATGGCTGGTCATATCATGGGCTATATGGGCCATCAAACGTTCCAAACCCATTTAGTAATTTATATCATCTATGCATATCAATATCATATATATAACTTTTATATACGCACCCAATTTAATTAATAATGCTACCCGAAAATTCTAGTATCACCAATACATCAAATAATCATTAATTAATATTTCATAAATATAAATTTAACTAATTTATAACAATTAAAAATTAATTAAATCATGTGGTATTTCGAAGATTCACCAATGTGGTTGTGCGACTCATATGTGTAATTCAGTCAACGATTAATGTCGAACAATTTGAATATTAACATTCACACGTCACCTTAGCTGGTAATGTGATGGTTTGGTCGAATTCATCAATTATACATCTTTATAGGTAAAATCCAATTTTACAATTAGGCTGTAATTGTAACATCCCGCCATTTTAGACCATTCAAATCGACAATAAAAACCACACATGTCAGACTTGAATAATTCAAAACAACAGATTGTTAATAAAATTTGGGGCAAATAAAATCAATCACAGAATCACAAACACAGAATATCAGAATAACTCGCAGCGGAATAAATAAACATAGGAGTTCATGAAGCTCCTATATACAAAGTCTCAAAACCAATACATAATACCAAGTCTGGAAACTAATATACTTGTAAAGTTAGATACATAAGTTGCTACTTCAAAAGAAAAAGTGGCGTGGAAATAACTGGAATAAAATATCAAGTAGACGACTGAATCTTCAGCGGATCTCTAGCTTCGAAAGAGGATGAAACTAAAGCTGTGGAACTCAGGCTGACCCGAGCGTGAAGCAAAACACAAAACACTCGAGTCAGGACATACATACTTATAAAATGTAAATCAACTCAAGTGAACTGTAAAGGAATGCATCAGTAACTTAAAGGATGCTTGGGATCGCCCATCCTCTAAGGATCCATTAAACTATCTACTATGTAGTAATATACGTTATTATAATAATGTCTAAAGTAAAGTAAACTATTCAAATAGCGTTAAGGCATTACATTTCCCCCCTTAACACATTTTTATTTCCCATAGTCTATACAGTACCGTAATCCCACCCGTACTGGGTGCCGTCAGAGGGCACTCCATAGGTATGGTACAAACCAAACTCGTAGAAGACGCGCTAGGGTAGGTGACACGGCACAACTAGGCAATGCCAGGGTAGATATACCAATTACACTTCCGGACTGTTGGTAACGCATAGCCGCAACTACCGCCCAACTCGATCCACACTCCCGAATCAAAGGAGCGCACCAAATCAATCACAAAGTAATAGAATGGCTAACGATGAAGTGTGTCCGATTAGAGGAGCTACCTCCTTGGCCCATCGATTGCTCCTGTTTTAGCCACCTTATGCTAACTCACGAGAGTTAGGTCCACATAAATATACCTTTAGGATCGTCGCCACCATCCTACTTCATTCTGGAATCTCCATCGCGTACACTGTTGTTGTAACATTTACGATCTTTCGACGCTCGAAAGTCGACATTAATATGTCCACTGTATCAAATGTCGTGCAATCGAATGCCGGAAAACCGAATCATTAGGGTTAAAAAGAAGAGGTAGAAGTAGAAGAAGAAAGAAAAAAAGAGAAAACAGAAACAGAAACAATATCAGAATCTCACATTCGCAGCGGAACAATATACAATAGATGAATAAATAAACTTTATCACAAAGAACTATATCAGTTTATACATACATCATCAGAGTTACAACAATGGACAGTTATATAAACTTGTCCTCATACAGAATACACAACGGAATAAATAAACAAGTACAGGAGTACGTCTCGCCATCCAGCTCGTCTCCAAAGCTCCAGAATATCCTGATAACATAACTCTAGGCTGCCCATGTGGAAAATTATGGGCACCCAGAGTTTAGAAAGGGAACAATAAACTCCGAGTCAGTTATGGTGACTGGTGTGAGATCGTAAAACAGTTTTTTTTCACAAAGAAAATAAAAGAAATTCGCAATGCTTTTGGAAAATGAAACTACCATAAGGCCTCCCGCCACACACACAATGCAAACGCAGAATTGGAGGAGATTTCTCCTTATGATAGTCAAAGATGCTTACTACGAAAAATCAGTTGATATTATTATTAATGTCTAGTGTGGAAAACATTTCGAAAGTATAATATTAATCTTAGCCAGCATAAGCATTTCGCACTTATGCCTACTATAGCTACTATGTTCAATAGCAGGTTACCGCCATATTCCATAGCAGGTTATACAACTAAAATCGTACAAGGTTCGTATTATTTCATTGGATTTCCAACAAATGGTCAGGCTAAGGAACTTCCTACTGCCACATGGGTACACATCTGGCGGGACGTCCCGAGAACCAACCTGGCTCTCTGCCAACACAAGGCCGGGTTACCTCTTACACTAGGTAACTACTACACGAATATGCCACCCCCCGGTCCTTTGGGACCTTTATCCGAGGCGCCTCGATCGCACAGCAACAATCACACAGTAAATGAGATTGGAACAACCACACAGGTAAATAGCTGGGCTCCATACCATAATATCACCTTTTTCCAAAAGGAAATGACATACCCTAAAGGGAGCGACCCTCATAACCTTGCCGCATCTTTCCTGTTTCGACCATTTCCGGGTTGTGAGGTCCGATGAGGTCTCGTCTACAAAGCTACGCTTTTTCACAAAGCCATGCTTTAATCAATAAATGACCAACAAATGATCAGCAATCACACAGCAACACCTAGCATGCCATACTACCAAATTGGGAGTATATCACTGATAACCTTCAACTACATAACTTCTGAGCTCATACGTCTCAGAGAAGGTTGTTAAGCTAAGAGAATAAATTCTCCACCATCAACAGATATGTATTTGAAAGAAATCAGCTTTATATCTCAAAGTGTAGTGTCAGACATACAACCATACAAGTCTGTTCCGGGTTCGAAAGAACTGAAGGCACTTCCAAAGAAGCCCTTGCAATCCGGGTATCCACAATCCCGATCGGACTTCCCATCACATAAGGAATCTCTATACTGGAGCAACTCAGTGCAGAGACAATCGATAGGTTGTCCTATCGTTCTCGCAAACACCCGATCTTCAATACCGGTCTTCAATTGCAATTCATAACGTCGTATCATTATTCGGAATGGGTAATATGACACAAAGTCCTCTCCCGGTTAAACCGAATAATGAGCGCTTGTTTTAAAAACAAATTCAAATGCCATTTCAAAGGCAAACATTGATAGTCGGTTATTTAACTATCAAACAGCATTCACAACAATCATCCAATTAAAATAATTTTTTCCAAATTATTAAATTTCAAAATATCTTTGCAAGATATATATTTTTCCACACTTCATCACTTTGAAAACAAATTTCAAATCACTTTCCCTACACGGGATATATTTCTAAATATTTATTCGTTTTCACTGGAAATCTGCCGAGTTCAAATACTTTATCTCCAAAATATTCCTTTTAAAAAAAACCAACTTTAGAACCTTTAATTTATATTTTAAAAGCTATTTTGGAAATATACTCGGCTTTATAGTGAGAATACACTTTCACTTCAAAATGGTCCATTTAAACCAATTAAATAAATCCTTATCGATTTATTTTAAATTTTCGTTCCAAATTCGTAAATTTATTTCCACACTTTAAAAATAAATCATTGTTTATTTTTACAACAATTTTCCCTTTCCTTTATAAATTCCATTTTGAATCTACATTCCTAAATATTCACTTTTTATACGATTTTCAAATCGATTTCTCAAATATTCACTTTCAACTCCAAATCAACTTTCAAATTTATTTCCAATCCCAAATTGATTTTCCAAACATTTATTTCAAACACCTAATCGATTTTAGAATGGATTTCCCAGGATTTATTTTTAAATACCAAATCAAATTCCAAATTGATTTCTAAATTCATCTTCCTTTAAAATAAATGCCTTTGTTTCTTTCAATTATTAAAATCTGTATTTCAAATAAATTCTTCAACCTTCGAATAATATTACCCGAAATCCATTTATTAAAATCTTTTCACCATATTTGGAATTAATTCGATAAGATTACAAAAATCAACTTTACGCTTTTAAATCCCTTCTTTTAAATTAATTCAATTCTTTCAAAAGAAATTTACTAAAAATTCCAACTTTAATTTCAAAAATCCAAATTTATTTATTTTTTGTATCCAACGATACCAAAAATACATTCGGCTAAATTTTAGCCTTCAATAATGTTCAATCATCAATATAATCATTCACAGATTATAAATAAATTATCACACAGCATATGAAACAAATTCATACAACATATGAAACAAATTCATACAATTTGAGGAATCCAGTTGGATCCCTCCAACCTGTTTCCCTGCATCCACAGATGTTAGCACAATACCAATTCCACTTCGAGGTGGAATATCGCAGTATATGAGATTTATAAATATTCATCCGCTATTATGCGGCGCATAGGGTCTCATCCGCTATATAATGCAGGAAATCAATCACCAAATATATATAGATATATCCTACTATATCTAATATCACAACCAAATAGCAATCAATAACTGCAAAATCAAATTTTCATTTGAGTGAGAAGATCTCACCTTTGCTTTTTTTTATTTTGCAATCCATTCCAGATTGTTTTCTTTACAGTTCTTGACCTTGTATAAATAATTTTATACATTTGATTAATATTCGAAATGATCGAACAATTTATTTTCATTTAATTAATTTGCTTAACAAATGATCTTTATTTCAAACCAATTTCCTTTAATAAATTTATTTAACAACAAAAAAAATTAAATTTTCAAAACTAAATTTCCTTTTTAAATAACCTTTGGTCGAAATAATTAAATAAATTTTATCAACAAAACTACCTTTATCATATATATATATATATATATATATATATATAATTTCCTTGAAACCCATTCACTTATAAAAATTTATCTATATACATTTAATAATCTAAACTTTTTTCTCGTAAAACCCTTCAACATCTAAAATTCCTATATATCTTTTCCAACATCCTTTCTATACACATAAATTTCCCCTTTGTACCTATTCTAAACAAAATAGAATTGCTTTTACATTTATTTTTCCTTTCAGTATCAACTTCTATTAAATAAAAACAATCTTCTTTATATACATACATATATATATATATATATTATTTTTTATAAAATTAAATAGAATTCTGAAAATAATATTTTACCTTACTGTAAAAATCAAAAAATGTTTTACTATGAAGAATTTTTTTTTTCTGTTTAATAACTAATTAAAATAACAGGATATACCTTCTGCTTTAACTCGTGCCTAACCCTGCTTATTTCGATTTCGACCAAACCCCTTCAACGAGTGAGCGCCGCTACCTCTACGTTCTCCCCCAAATTGCGAGCTTCTGCCTTGGCCTAAACTTGAGTGTCGCTGCCCACGATTCGAGAGGCTCTCAACCAACGCCATCCCCTCGCGGTCGATGCTAGCTAGCCCGCGAAACCCATCTTCACGAATGAATGACCTGCCGATTCGAACATGGCCCCAAGCCCTAGCTCGATCGCGACTCGAGTTAACTGAATGAAACTCGCCCTCACCAAAACTTGATTTTTGTTGAAAGAGCTGATCCTCCCCACGTCCAGCTTCATGCGCGACCTCGCTTTCATTCGAATTGGATTCGTACGCTCTCCTTTTTTTTCAATTTTTTTTTTTGATTTGGGAATTTTTTTCATTTTGCTTGGAAAACAAAACTGAAGGGGGGGGGAAGCGGCCATTGATTGTTTTATTTGAACGAGAAGAAGATTTTTTTTCTTTTTCGATCGGCCATTGTTAGATTTTGAACGAGATCATTTATTTTGATTTCTGTATAAAGACTTGAGGGAGACAAGAGTACGTGATTAAGCAGAGAGTAGGTCGGCTTGCTCAGGAGTAGGATGGCTGAGTTGAAAGGAATCTCAGCTATTGACTTTAAATATATAAATATATTTTAATTTAAATTCAAATTGTCTCGATCTACGTTGCCTAAAATCACGAACTCCTATCGAGGCGTGCCGCGAGGCGTTTATAAGGTTATACCTGTATTCCGAACACAATGAAACGTGTTTTGGAGGCTAATTCGATCATATACGCAAGTTACGGAAGTAAATGATAAATTTTAAATTAAATCGATTAAAATAGTTTCTATGCGTTTTGAGCTACCAGGGTCAAACGACAACTCTGATTGCTACGAAAATTGGAATCCGATAATAACTAACTATTACGGATCCAATGGAACTGGTTTCGTCGAATTCCGAGACTGTGCCTCGGAAGGCTATTTTTAAATTCAATTTAAACGATAAAATTTCAAAACTGAACAAAACAGTTTCAAATCCAATTCTGAAACTTTCATTATCTTCAGTATTATTAATATAAATTTTCTAAGCCTTCAGATTATTTTTAACAGGCTTAAAACCGAAGATTCAATATTTTTACCCAACTTCAGTAAATTAAATTCAATAATTAAATCGCCAAATTCATTCTAATATTTGAATTTCAAATTAAACTAACTTCCAGATATTTAAAATCAATTAAATATCCTGATTTCCAATGTCAAAAATTCAGGGTCGTTACAATCTTCTCCCTTAAAAGAATTTCGTCCCGAAATTACAAGTTAAGAAGAATGATCCAATCCCCGTTAACTATTTTCTCAAATCCAAATAGTTTTAAACAAATTTTCAGAATAATCTTTTATTAAGACACACTAATCTTTTTCTAACTTTCCAAACTTATTCATAAGTTCAAACAACTTTATTTTACTTCACAATTCAAATTTAAATTTAAATTCGAATTTTAAATTATCCAAAAATTTCTCGAAAAATTTCTAACTCTCTAAATTTCCGAAAAATTTCGCCAGCGTCTCCTTTGCGCGGCTAACTCGGTACAACTACAAAATGTCCCTACGGACTCCCAGATTCCAAAAGAAAACAAAATGCCAAGTGGCAAAATCAGAAACTCAATCAAATTTCATACTGAAATTTTAAATACATACCTGTAACAACCCGCATATCTGTCGATTTTATATTTAAATATTTTATTTAAATATTTTATCGTTAGTCGGATTTTAGTCTGAAAAGCTACTTTTTGCATACGGACGAATTAGGACTCGGGACCACTTCCATTGAGTTCGAAACGTCGTTTGCAATATTTTAAGTATAAACTTCGATATGTTTGGAGTAAGTGGAATTTTCATCACTTTTTCCCGCCTTTGACTTTGGTTGGACTGCACCTTCTTTAGCTCAGCCCAACCCTCTTCCCTTCATAACTTCACTCTTTGCTAAAACATCTAAGCTTCATCAAAAATGGAGGAGGGAATGGGAAATTAAAACTCCAAACTCAAATTCAATTGCAAATCCAACATTCAACTCCAAATTCAAGTAGAAGATATTAGATTCAAGCTTTGGATTGCTTCTCCTTGCTTTCAAGCTTCATCTTCATCCATTTTAGTGAAAAGGTGAGATTTTTATCTCACAATTCTTGCCTATAACTATCTTGGATTGTTGGAAATGATTTCCTATCACTTTAGCATGCACATTTGCAACTGGTTTGGATTGGGTTGACGAAAAACTCCAATTTTTAGTGTTTTTGGTGAGTTTCTGCACTTAGGTCGTACTGCCTCTTTAGGTCGCTCAAGTGGAAAAGTCTTCGCCTGCAAATAGATCGTCCTGGCCTTAAGTCGCTCACTGGGTGTTAGGTCGTTCGTGAGTTAGGTCGTAGGTCGTAGGTCGCGTGGCTTTAGGTCGCTCGCCTTTAGGTCGTTTGACCTGTTTTGCCTTAGGTCGTAGGTCGCTCGGCATTGCTTTAGGTCGTAGGTCGCTCAGCTTGTTCGTACCCAGTTAGGTCGCGAAACCTTTTAGGTCGCGTACTCCTTTAGGTCGCGCGCCTCTTTGATGTATCATGTTAGGTCGCGAATTTTTTGGTCGCTTGACCTTATCTCCTTTAGGTCGCATGACTACTAGGTCGCTCCAGTTAGGTCGCTCGGCCACTAATGTTAGGTCGCTCGTCCTGTTGACTTGATAGGTCGCGCCCCTTTGACCACTTAGGTCGTTTGCACTTAGGTCGGCCATGTTAGGTCGCGAGTCTTCCTTAGGTTGCACCTTCTTGGTCGTGTGTTACTCCTTAAGCCGTTAGCTCCTAGGTCGCTCGGCCTTAAAATGTTAGGTCGCTCGACCACCTATCCATTAGGTCGTAGGTCGCTTGGCTTCACTAGGTCGCTTGTCTTCACTAGGTCATACCGTTTTGGACGGGGTGCTGCCCCCTGGACCTCTGCGACCTGACCGGGCAGGTCGAACCCCGTAGCGGGGGTGTTGCCCCCACACCCCCACCTAGGGGGTTGCCACCTCCCTGGACCCCCCTTCGTAGGGGATCTTATCTGAAAAACATTCAACAGAACTTCCACTTTGATGCATTTTGAGCTGATTTCCTTGGATTTTGTTCATGTCTTCGAATGTGAAATTTTGTGATGCGATTTGTTTCAACAATCGTTTTGTGACTTGTCACTTTAAAAATGTGAAGGCTTCAATACTAGTAGTAAATATCATAACTCTTTCATCAAAGCGATTTCAACACTGTTTTATCTACAAAGCTCTTTTTCTCAAACCAATTTCCAATCTACTAGTATATACAAGCCTTTACTTCACTTGGATGAGAAATCTAATTAAATGGCTTAGTAAAACGAGTGGTATGAAACGATTGCGTTCACTTTGTCGGTTAATTCTTGGACTTGTTCGATTGAACCTTTTGTGACAATTTTCTAGTGAAGATTTACAGCTTGTTCGTAAATATTTAAGTTAAGCAAGTGGTTATGGGACATGAAGCTAAACTCATATATTTACTAGCTCGGTGTGATTGACACTTCTTGATGATCATGACGATCATTTTTGTAGTATGATTTAGACTAGCAATTGTGCGATGTCTCTTTGTCTACGAGGGAGACTAAACCCCATTTGTGTGATGTTTCACCATCACATATGTGGGGTAGCGCCCCACGGTCTTCCGACCATTCTTGTGGAGCTTCGGCTCAAATTTAATGGTTAGCTACCATGAGATAGCGTCTCATCTTGTGTTACACGTGTTGGTGAGTTTTCATACTCCCGTTTTGTGATAGGCCTCCCCTTTCTTGTGATTTCTGGATTTCTTGTGATGATTTCTGGAATTTTGTGCTTCACCAATTTTCGTGATTTCAATTGATAAGTTTTATCAATTTTTGTGCATTGGTGAATTTGGATCTTTGTGAAGATTCTTGTGATATCGATTTATTTCTTATTGATGTTCATTTACATACTTATAGTAGTATGCTATTATGGTTATTTCATGTTTATGCCATATCATTTATTCTATATCATGTCATCTGATATTTATAGCTAGACTGATCCGTTTATTATTTTCTTATAAATAATACTCGGGTCAGACCGAGATGTTTCAGGTGCTTTTGCTTGACTTCTCTCTTCAGGGATCGATTATTCTGGCTTTTGGCTAACTACTTAGATTAGTAGTTTTTGGATGTACACATTTGAGATATAGACTCTATGTTGTGTACTTATTCTTTTGCATTATCGTGGATCTTTCTGACCACTACTCTGATGTACACTTTCATGTGTTATATATATATATATTCATATCTTTTTCCGCCTTTGTGATATGGATGTCTGTGACTGATTTATGTTATGTTTATTTCTATGTTTGTTTCCGAAGATTATATATAGCCACTGTGTGATAGCTTTGTGTTTGTACCGGTATGTCAGATTTCCTCCTTAAGTGAAGTACATGATATACTATTTGACATATCGGTGCTCGCACAAAGAAGTTACATGGATGGTCGCTCCTCAACAGCCTTATTCTCCGTGCTAGTTGACAGCATTACACCGTAGTGTTCTTGGCTAGAGTGGGTATAGAGGTGGGGCGTCACAATACCTTTGCCGAGCAAATTCAAATTTACCTTCGAAATCAAAATCCAATTCTATTTTCCTATAGCCTTTATAATTCCTGTATACTTTACTTAACAACAATGTCCAAATTTTCTTATTGGATTCCCAATAACCATTTTACTTAAGAATTCCATTATCCATTTCTTAAGTTCAATATAGACACTTTATATATCTTTATATTATTACTTCTATTCAACTTGGATTCCAATTTCATATAAAATCAATTTGCTTCAATTTACTAATTCATTCCAAATCTCAATACTATTATTCCCAAATTTTCATTCAGATTTTCATTTCAAATTTTATTTGAATTCGATTCATCTTTAACTTCGAAGATTGAATCTTACTTTCCTTGTCTCAAATTACAATTTTAAATCAGTTGTTGTTAAGTGAAAATTTCCAAAAATTTCAAAAAATTTCTAACTCCCAAAATTTTCAGAAAATTTTGGCGGAGTCTCCTTTGTACGGAGGAGCTTTTGCAATTTGAAAAAAGATATAAATATATATACATCGACCCACTCGGTCGGAAAAGCAAAAACAGTTCATATTTCCTATTTTATTGTGTAGGCGTACCTTTATTAGCATTTTAAGCAAAGCGGCTTATTTTATTTAGCATTTGCGTGACCAAAATGCAGCCAAACGGCCCCGCTGTACCTGTACTTACTCAATTTAAACATGTAAGTGACATATATAGAAAATCTATGAACATTTCACTTATTCTCAACAGTAAACACATAGTTTTCATAAGCAACACATCCAAAACAATTTCCATTAGCAATTTATAAAGTTTCAATACAAATTAAATTGCTTTCATCTAATTCACATACCATTTCCATTCAATTCAAATGATTTACAATGCACTTTATTACATTCTATTCATTTTTAAACGAAACGAATTCATATCCATTTCAATTGATTCAAAAATCAATTTTTTATTTTCTTTTATTAACTCATAGAATTTTTTATATAATCTCGTTTACGTTAAACGACAACCATTTATATGCAAATTCAACGATATTCACTTAATAGAATATACATTCTAGTTTATAACTAATTTAAATTGATACCAACTTAATTTATTTTAATTCCATTCAATTCAATTTGCATTTCGTAAATCAAAAAAATTCCATCGAAAACCATTCAATAAAAGTCGACAATAACCATTTCACAATTTTTTTTTCCTAAGTCGAGCTTTTATCCAAATATTGCTTAAGTAATTTCAACTCAAAACTCAAGTTTATTTTCCTTGTAAACAATTTCTAATTTAAATCTTTGATTTGATTTTTCATTTAATCAAATCCATTTCATCTACTAATTTAATTCAATTAGTATATTCACTTATCCTTTTTAAATTCCAAATTTCCATATTCAATTCATCCTGAATTTATTTTATCTATAATAAGGAAATTTTCAATTTGTTTTCTCTACTTACTTGAATTAATATGAAAATTCAAACCATTTTTTTATTCAGCTCACAATTCAATTTTAATTTAACTAATTCAACTTCCAATTCATTATTTCATGAATTAATAAATTATCAAGTTAGTTTACCTGAATTCAATCCATTTTGTTTTATTTTTTCCAAGTTTGGATTTTTTTATTCAACTTGATTCAAATCAAATCTCATTTCAATTTATAAAACTCATTTATAAATTCACATTACCAATTTCATTCCATTAATGAATTTTATTTTCAAATACTTCTCTGGAATTCTATTTCAAATTATAAATCTCATTTACAATTTACTTTTACAAATCTCATTTGTATATGAATTCATTTCCTTATACTTTCAATTCATATTTATAAATTTCATTTGTTAAATGAATTTATCTCCAAATCTTTGGTTATACCATTATTTCTTATTCAATTTCCATATAATAATGATAATATTCAATTTTATCTCATCCTAACAACCAAGCATCCATATACTATAATAATTCATAGAAAATGATCTCTTTTCTATACAAAAATAGTTTTGGGCAAAATTATTTCATTTACCCTATTTAAAACAATATTGTGTCAGTTTATCTTGTTTAAGAGATTAGAAACCCCTATCGATTACAGTTGGCCAGACTACACCGACCAGAATCTATAAACAATCAACCGATCAGTCAACACAATATAACAAAAAATTTGTATTCACTAACAAATACGCGCTCATATCTATTATTACACTCACACTCATTCTAGAGTACTACTGGCTCTATCTCTAATGAGTAACACCCAACAGAGCCAGGGTTATCGCTTAACCAATTGCTCCGATACCACATGTAACGTTTACGATCTTTCGACGTTCGAAAGTCGACATTAATACATCCACTGTATCAAATGCCGCGCAATCGAATGCTGGAAAACCGAATCATTAGGGTTAAAAAGAAGAGGTAGAAGTAGAAGAAGAAAGAAAAAAACAGAAAACAGAAACATAAACATAAACAATATCAGAATCTCACATTCGCAGCGGAACAATATACAATAGATGAATAAATAAACTTTATCACAAAGAACTATATCAGTTTATACATACATCATCAGAGTTACAACAATGGACAGTTATATAAACTTGTCCTCATACAGAATACACAGCGGAATAAATAAACAAGTACGGGAGTACGTCTCGCCATCCAGCTCGTCTCCAAAGCTCCTGAATATCCTGATAACATAACTCTAGGCTGCCCGTGTGGAAAATTATGGGCACCCAGAGTTTAGAAAGGGAACAATAAACTCCGAGTCAGTCATGGTGACTGGTGTGAGATCGTAAAACGGTTATTTTTCATAAAGAAAATAAAAGAAATTCGCAATGCTTTTGGAAAATGAAACTACCATAAGGCCTCCCGCCACACACACAATGCAAACGTAGAATTGGAGGAGATTTCTCCTTATGATAGTCAAAGATGCTTACTACGAAAAATCAGTTCAAATACTTTATCTCCAAAATATTCCTTTTAAAAAAAACCAACTTTAGAACCTTTAATTTATATTTTAAAAGCTACTTTGGAAATATACTCGGCTTTATAGTGAGAATACACTTTCACTTCAAAATGGTCCATTTAAACCAATTAAATAAATCCTTATCGATTTATTTTAAATTTTCGTTCCAAATTCGTAAATTTATTTCCACACTTTAAAAATAAATCATTGTTTATTTTTACAACAATTTTCCCTTTCCTTTATAAATTCCATTTTGAATCTACATTCCTAAATATTCACTTTTTATACGATTTTCAAATCGATTTCTCAAATATTCACTTTCAACTCCAAATCAACTTTCAAATTTATTTCCAATCCCAAATTGATTTTCCAAACATTTATTTCAAACACCTAATCGATTTTAGAATGGATTTCCCAGGATTTATTTTTAAATACCAAATCAAATTCCAAATTGATTTCTAAATTCATCTTCCTTTAAAATAAATGCCTTTGTTTCTTTCAATTATTAAAATCTGTATTTCAAATAAATTCTTCAACCTTCGAATAATATTACCCGAAATCCATTTATTAAAATCTTTTCACCATATTTGGAATTAATTCGATAAGATTACAAAAATCAACTTTACGCTTTTAAATCCCTTCTTTTAAATTAATTCAATTCTTTCAAAAGAAATTTACTAAAAATTCCAACTTTAATTTCAAAAATCCAAATTTATTTATTTTTTGTATCCAACGATACCAAAAATACATTCGGCTAAATTTTAGCCTTCAATAATGTTCAATCATCAATATAATCATTCACAGATTATAAATAAATTATCACACAGCATATGAAACAAATTCATACAACATATGAAACAAATTCATACAATTTGAGGAATCTAGTTGGATCCCTCCAACCTGTTTCCCTGCATCCACAGATGTTAGCACAATACCAATTCCACTTCGAGGTGGAATATCGCAGTATATGAGATTTATAAATATTCATCCGCTATTATGCGGCGCATAGGGTCTCATCCGCTATATAATGCAGGAAATCAATCACCAAATATATATAGATATATCCTACTATATCTAATATCACAACCAAATAGCAATCAATAACTGCAAAATCAAATTTTCATTTGAGTGAGAAGATCTCACCTTTGCTTTTTTTTTATTTTGCAATCCATTCCAGATTGTTTTCTTTACAGTTCTTGACCTTGTATAAATAATTTTATACATTTGATTAATATTCGAAATGATCGAACAATTTATTTTCATTTAATTAATTTGCTTAACAAATGATCTTTATTTCAAACCAATTTCCTTTAATAAATTTATTTAACAACAAAAAAAATTAAATTTTCAAAACTAAATTTCCTTTTTAAATAACCTTTGGTCGAAATAATTAAATAAATTTTATCAACAAAACTACCTTTATCATATATATATATATATATAATTTCCTTGAAACCCATTCACTTATAAAAATTTATCTATATACATTTAATAATCTAAACTTTTTTCTCGTAAAACCCTTCAACATCTAAAATTCCTATATATCTTTTCCAACATCCTTTCTATACACATAAATTTCCCTTCTGTACCTATTCTAAACAAAATAGAATTGCTTTTACATTTTTTTTTCCTTTCAGTATCAACTTCTATTAAATAAAAACAATCTTCTTTATATACATATATATATATATATATATTATTTTTTATAAAATTAAATAGAATTCTGAAGATAATATTTTACCTTACTGTAAAAATCAAAAAATGTTTTACTATGAAGAATTTTTTTTTCTTCTGTTTAATAACTAATTAAAATAACAGGATATACCTTCTGCTTTAACTCGTGCCTACCCCTGCTTATTTCGATTTCGACCAAACCCCTTCAACGAGCGAGCGTCGCTACCTCTACGTTCTCCCCCAAATCGCGAGCTTCTGCCTTGGCCTAAACCTGAGTGTCGCCGCCCACGATTCGAGAGGCTCTCAACCACCGCCATCCCCTCGCGGTCGATGCTAGCTAGCCCGCGAAACCCATCTTCACGAATGAATGACCTGCCGATTTGAACATGGCCCCAAGCCCTAGCTCGATCGCGACTCGAGTTAACTGAATGAAGCTCTCCCCCCACAAAACTTGATTTTTGTTGAACGAGGTGATCCTCCCCACGTCCAGCTTCGTGCACGACCTCGCTTTCATTCGAATTGGATTCGTACGCTCTCCTTTTTTTCAATTTTTTTTTTCTGATTTGGAATTTTTTTCATTTTGCTTGGAAAATGAAACTGAATGGGGGGAAAGCGGCCATTGATTGTTTTATTTGAACAAGAAGAAGATTTTTTTTCTTTTTCGATCGGCCATTGTTAGATTTTAAACGAGATCATTTATTTTGATTTCTGTATAAAGACTTGAGGGAGACAAGAGTACGTGATTAAGCAGAGAGTAGGTCGGCTTGCTCAGGAGTAGGATGACTGAGTTGAAAGGAATCTCAGCTATTGACTTTAGATATATAAATATATTTTAATTTAAATTCAAATTGTCTCGATCTACGTTGCCTAAAATCGCGAACTCCTATCGAGGCGTGCCGCGAGGCGTCTATAAGGTTATACCCGTATTCCAAACACAATGAAACGTGTTTCGGAGGCTAATTCGATCATATACGCAAGTTACGGAAGTAAATGATAAATTTTAAATTAAATCGATTAAAATAGTTTCTATGCGTTTTGAGCTGCTAGGGTCAAAGGACAACTCCGATTGCTACGAAAATTGAAATCCGATAATAACTAACTATTACGGATCCAATGGAACTAGTTTCGTCGAATTCCGAGACTGTGCCTCGGAAGGCTATTTTTAAATTCAATTTAAACGATAAAATTTCAAAACTGAACAAAACAGTTTCAAATTCAATTCTGAAACTTTCATTATCTTCAGTATTATTAATATAAATTTTCTAAGCCTTCAGATTATTTTTAACAGGCTTAAAACCGAAGATTCAATATTTTTACCCAACTTCAGTAAATTAAATTCAATAATTAAATCGCCAAATTCATTCTAATATTTGAATTTTAAATTAAACTAACTTCCAGATATTTAAAATCAATTAAATATCATGATTTCCAATGCCAAAAATACAGGGTCGTTACAGTTGTTAAAGTGGTTTTCTGTATCGACAGAGAGTATGCCCATATCTGATCCCAGTCTCTTTAACAACCAATCGTTTTATAACCCGTGGTTATATAAATTTCAAATGGTTTATTTTTCATATCAAACATATTACTTTTAAACCATATAAATTCCATATCATTATTCTTTTAAAATAATATTCATTTTCCCAAAGTAGTAATACTTCCAAATTCATTTAATTATAACCGTTTTTAAACATAAAAGTTTAGAGATCATAGCACTTTAAGAATGTAACTTTTAGAACCATACACGTAACCTTTAAGAAAATTGTAGCATTCAGAAAATGTCACCTTTAAGAAAATGCAGCAGTACAGAAGTGCTACTGTAAGAATTCACAGCAGTGCAAAACTATTACAGTAAGAATTCATAGCAGTGTAGAAAGGTTACTGTAAGAATCCGCAGCAGTGCAGAATTGTTACAATAAGAAACTACAGCAGTTTTGAATTGCTACCGTAAGAAATCGCAGCTATTTTGAATTGTTACTGTAATACTTCCTACTACAATAGTCTATAAAATCAAATAGTATATATATATTTATAGTTTTTATCAAAGTCATTCTATTCTTTCTATTATATTACTCAAATTTAAGTTATTTAGTCATTTAAAGAAATCACACCTTTGATTTAATAACTTTGTCACTAAAACATCAAATTTTAAAGCATAAATCTTTATACCAAGTTAAAGTATTTTTACTTACCTTTTTATTTCTTTTCGGTAAATGACATTTATCATTTTTATTTCCCAAATCATACCACTTTCATTAGTTAAAACTTACATGTCAAATGTACATTTTAACTTACATTTCTTTTCACAAAACATTTATTTTAATAACTATTACATGAATTAAAACTTACAATTTATAGGTTAGAATAAAATACTATTATTGAGTCAAATCGGCTTATAAAATTTCAATTAACCTTCATACTGTAAATTAGATTCCAAAATTTACATTTCCAACTATTTATTTCTTATAAAATTTTAACACATGTAAACAAATTCACAGAAATTATTACAATAAATTTTAGTTGAGATTCATATATAAAAATCCAAAATACTTAATAATTTTTAGAAAAATCATTTTAAACCAACCACAGAATCTGTATAAAATTCTCTACCCTAGGGTCAAGTAAATACGAACATATATCATTTCAATCCGCAATTTATTAATTTTCCGGGTTTTGTATCATTTCAAACCCGCAATCCAAAGTCAAATAAAATTGCTCAAGCCTATCATTTCAGCCCATGGCAATTTTTCCTTACTCTAAAGATCGTTTGGGTATGTATCATTGCAACCCATAGTGAAGGAACTTGCAGTGTGATTCCAGAATATTAAATAAACATAAAAATATTCAACATATCATGACATATGATCAAACAGACATAATATGATATGAAATAACAAAATAAAATCATATAAATGACATAATATAAGCATATGAAATAACATGATATAAACTTATGAAATAACATGATATAAACATATGAAATAACAGAATAAAATCATATGTGAAATGTCAAACTTGCATATACATATCCTAACAATTCAATTGTCATCAATTCATCAAATAAATAAGTACGTATGTCAAGTGTGATTTCTCACCTTTCTTTGGTTGGAAAAGTGATTCAAAGCGCAACACAAAAATCAACAAACTACGGACCTATTTGAGTGAGAGGAGAATCCAAATCCGACGCTTGAAAAATAAAATAAATTCCATATGTAAACAAATAATTTTACATAGAAAAATAAAATAGAAAAATATATGTTTGCAAAATACATAAGAGGGCTTGTCTAAGGTTTGCATAGGCTTGGTCTAGAGGTAGTTTTGGTTTGGTCTAGGCTAGGTTTGGATTAGGTGGGTTCGACCATAGCTAGGTTTTGGTGGAGATAGGTTCGGCCATAGCTAGTTTTAGGGTTAGGCTAGGGTTTTTGGGTTCGGCCATCATCTCTAGGGCAAGGCTCACGGCTAGGAAGGCAAAAGGAAGGGGAGGCAAAAGGTTGTGCTCGGCTATGGGGATGCTATTTGGTGATGGTGGTCGGTTTTGGGTAGGGAAGAGGTCACGGCTAGGGTTTGGAAGAGGAAGGTCTAGGGTTTTGGGAAGAGGTGGAGAGTAGGAGAGAAGAGAAGAAGGTGCGAGGAGGTGGTGAAGGTGATGGAAAATTTTGGAAGAAGAGGAGTGGTGGAGAAGAAGATATATGGTTTTGGAAAGAGGAGGAAGAAGGAGAAGAAGACTTACATTTTTCTGTGGAGGCACAAATGAATGGATGTGGAGGCTAGCCAAAACCCTAGGAGATTATATATAGGCTACTCATCTAACTAAATGTTTTCTAGCCTAAATGGTCTAAGCCCAAACAAATCACAATATATAAAAATAGAAGTTGTAGGGAAAATAACTGCGTGTAATACGCCAAAAGTTGCAAAATTTGAGAAGTAAACATCAAAATTTAACAAAACGAAAAATTGGGAAAATGTTAAAATTAAATTCATCTTCATAAAAAATAAAAAATAAAGTTAAAAATTCAAATTTTAAAAATTTTCACAGAAAGTCAAACTTTGAGCAAAGTTGACCAAAATTTGCATTTTAAGAAAAATCTTTATTTTATTAAATTTGGAAATTCACATCAAAACTCAAAATTTTCTTTTTAATTTTCCAAGTTTCTCAAATTTAAAATAGTAAAATTCAAAGTTTCAAATAAATTTTCATTTAGAATATTTTCAAAATTTGCTGGTTGTTACAGTAACAACCAAGTGTTGAGAAGAAATTAATAAAAATTAATAATGATGGTTTAATTAATTAAAAATCAATTTTAAAGATTAAATAAGAGCAACTTTGGATTTATTTAGGAATGTTGGAATTTGATGATAAAATAGTTAGTACTTTATGTTTAATGAAGAAATTTTGTTTCTCGTCATACTTTGGTCATTTGGAAGCGAAACATGGAGGAGGAGGAGGAAGGAAGAGAGCATATAAGTGAGTATTCTTACTCACATATTTATGTTTAAATCGACTAATATTATATATATATATATATATCTTATGTTGGATGATGTATGAATGAATATACTTGTGTATGCATTGAATTGGATCAGTTTATAGTAAGAAGGAGGAGGAGGTGGCCTAAAATTGATCGAAAATGATCGACCAGGCATTGCATTGGTAGTCAATCGGTCGATCGCCAGCGACCGACCAGTGGTGCCACCATTTCACATCCTGTGCATGTTTCTTTTATTTTTAAAAATAACAAAAGTAAATAAATAATAATATAAAAATATATGAAATAAAAGAAAGTATAAATAGAAAATATAAATAAGTAAAATATGTTTTTGAGAAATAGAAAATTAAAAACTTAGTATGTTATTTTATAAAGAAATGTATTATTCAAATGTAGTATCTATATATACACACGTGTGTGTGTGTGTGTATTCAAAAATTATTAATTTATTAAAAGGAAATCTACATGTGGTTTAAAATAATTAATTAGTAGTTTATATAAATTATGAAAAATAAGAATTATTTTCTAATTAATATTCTATGTATTTTAAAGTATATTTTATAATTAATATGTCTAAATTAGGAATTATAAAAATTTTTGACATACTTGATTTATGAAATTTTATTACTTTTTTCTTATTCTCTCTTCTATGTTGATTTAGAATGTCATAGATAATTCACCATTGATATTGATTCGATTAGTAGTTTTGATGAGATACGGTGTTGACATCCTTCTACATGATTTCGTGATATTGCCATTATGGTTATTTTTGTTGAAAATATTTTAATTTTGTGTGACGAGGAATCTAAATAAACGGAGTTATAATACCGTATGGTATTGGAATTTTGGTAATATTTTTTTGGTTATTCTTTGGACTCGTTATATAGAATATTGTGGAAATTGAGTGTAGTTTATGAGTAGTGAATGAACGATTGAGTATCACGTGGTGGTATAGGACATCGTAGTGATATTTATTCGGTTATTCTTTGCATGTGGATGCTACTCATATGGAGATAAGCATGATGAGATTATAATGTAAAGCTCACTGCATTGAGCTAGGCTTTGTGCCTATTATCGTGTGTAGGCATATTTATATGGTTGTGTGTCAGCCAGTATTCTTTTATACAAACATACATACATATATAGTATCTATTTATCTGTCACTATCCAACTACCTTTATAATGTGGGAGTGAACCAAATTAGTCCAATATCCCTCATGGCAGCCTAATTGTACAGTCGTGCCTCGAATCTGTGACACCGTTATATTTATATAGTTGTGTGCATTCACCATTGTGTCACCTAGGCCAGTAGTCTATTACCATATGGCATGTGCTAGGTCGTGACCGAATTGAGTCCTCGCATTGATGAGCACATAGGTGGATCTTGTCATGATACCGAGGGAAGGTAACTTAAGACTGTAGGAGCTGTGTTAGACGGACACATGTGTAGCCTCCTGGTGCAAGTGTGTGATGTCACTCTCCCATCTGGTTCCGTTTTGTGTGATAGATAGACATGGATTATCTATACACCTTATTTAAGATGGTGAGCTGTGATTATACCTGTGACTGTGACGACCCGGAATTTTTGAGCATTTGAAATTGGAATATTTAATTAATTTAAAATATTCAGAGGTTAATTATAAACTTAAATTTCAAATATCGCTGTTATGGAGTAATTTAATAATTAAATTAAAATTTATTTGAAGTTGGATAAAATAGTAAATCTGGCATTCTAAGCTAATTAAAAATATTTTGAAAGCTCGTAAAATTCGTAATGATAATACTAAAGATAATAGAAGCTTCAGAATGTAATTTCAAACTATTTTATTCAGTTTTGAAATTGTATCGTTTGAATTGAATTTAAAAATAGCCTTCCGAGGCACAGTCTCGGAATTCGACGAAACCAGTTCCATTGGATCCGTAATATTGTGTTATTATCGGATTTCAAGTTTCATAGTGATTGGAGTTGTTGTGTGAGCGCACGATATACGAACGCGTTGAAAATTAAATCGAAAATTTAAATATAAACAGTACAAGCAAAACACTGTAGCTAGATATTTTTCCCAACGTTCCTGTGCCTTCTCGAACACACTTCCTCATGCTTTCTTAAATCGAGATGCTTCACCCTCGTTCGTGAAAACAAAATATCAACAACCGAGCCTCTCAGTTAAAAGAAACAAACGAAGTATTTTCGTTCGTTCAAACCAATTCAATGGCCGAACGAATCCCTCCTCCTCCCTTCAATTATTCGATAGAACGTTCTTGGCCTTCATTTCAAAATCGTTAACCCTAAATCAAAAGAAAAGGGCGTGCACTCGAGCTAGAGTACGCGACCAAAGTCGCGACGTGATGGGGAGGCTGCTGATTTTCGATCGATGGAGGGATGCGCTCGAAGTCGCGAGGCACTTCGTGGGAAGACACGCAAGTTAGCGGCGTTTCGATTTGCACGAGGCCGAGGTAGGTAGCTCGAAGGCGCCACGAGTTTGAGAGGGAATCTGAGCTTCTCATATGCGATTTGATCAACGGCGACGAGGAGATGATGGCGCGAGAGGCTAGGGTTTCTGTTAGCGTGAGCTTCGAGAGAGTGCCGTGAGTTCGAGCGATCGAGGTGAGTTAGTATTCTCTGTTTATTTAATTTATTCTTGTTTGAGAAGAATATATATGTCCAGAAAAAAAGATTTATTACGGTAAAATGATTATTAAATTTTATAGTTTACTGTAATAGGATAAATTTGTTTTAATTTTTATGTATATATATATATATATACATAGGCTAGTATATAAACTGTAAACTGGAAAATATATATATAAATATATTCACATTCGTATTTTAGTTTATATATATATGGTAAGCAGAGAATAATTTATAGACAAGATTTAGAGGATAGGATTTTTTTTAAGGTAGTATAGGTTGATTTATAGGAATATATTTATATAGAGATTATGAAATTTATATGGACTATTTTATCAGGATATGTGTTTAGTACAAATTTATGTATTTATTGAAGTTATGTGATTTATCTTAGTCGCTAAAAATATTTAGTAAAAAAAAGAATTTGTTTAAAAATAAGTTTATTGATTTAAACTCGACTTATTAGTTTAAAATAATTTACTGTCTAATTAAAAAAAAATGGTAATTAATAGTGCAATTAGTCAAATATTAATAAAATCATAATATGTTTATTCAAGGTCAAAAATCAAGAAACCAAGGCAATATTGGAATGGATTGCATGTAGGAGCAAAGGTGAGTTAATCTCACTCAGTTAAATTATAATTTAAATTTAATTGGTTAAATTTAAATATGGATGGATGATTGATTTGATTGATTTGATTGATATGGTATATAGTAGTATATAGCTATATATACATATTGGCATATGTATATATTTGAGTTGTTGATATTCCCGCATTTATATAGCGGATGAGACCCTATGCACCGCATAATAGCGGATGATTTTATATAAACCCATATACTGCGATATTCCACCTCGAAGTGGAATTGGTATTGTGCTAACGTCTGTGGATGCAGGGAAACAGGTTGGAGGGATCCAACTGGATTCCTCAAAATATTAACTTTTGTTTAAATATTCTGTGATATGATTGTTGATATCATGTGATGAATTATATGGATAATTGGATGTTATGGTTTGGTTGGACTGATTTGGATGTGCTGAATTATCAAAATCTCTAGAATGGAATTTTTGAAAAAAAATAAAAGAGTAAATTTTTAAGTAAAATAATTATAAGAGTTTGGAATAAATTTGAGAATGAATCTGATTAAGAATAAAAGTGATTTCCAAAATTCTAATAAATATGGAAAAGAAGAATTTTGAATAAACCGAGAAATATTGAATTTAAAAACTTACGTGATATTATTTAAAGGAATAAATAATTTATTTTAATTCAATGTTTAAATGTAATTAAAAAGGAAGAAGGAATTTGGGAAATCTGAAACTTGTGTTCAGTTTAAAGATTTTAAATCATAATGAGAAATAAAATCTGGAAGTTAATGAATTTGGAAATAAATGGATTAAGTAAAGAAATTTATTTCAAAGTAAATTAAATTGGGAAATCAATTATAAATTGATTTAAATACTTCGGGATTTGAAATTTAAAGAGAAATGAGATTTTGAAGATATAAACTGGGTTTATAAAGTGAAATGGAATATCAGTGGATATTAGAAAATATAAATTCAAGGTGGGAATTTATAAAAGGAATATGAATTGGTTTAAAAATAAGTGTTGATTTATTTTTAAAAATGATGTGAAGAGAAGTGTATTTCTCTGGATAGCCAAGTACGTTTTTCAAAGCAATTTTAAATATAAGTTAAAAGTTCTAATTTGTTTAAAAAGGCATGTTTCAGGAAATTGATTATTTCTAAAGGTTAATTTCCAAAGTAAGTATTTTCAAAAATCTATTATTGTAGTAATTATATAAAAGTGATTTGGTATTATGTTTTAAAGAGGAAATTTAGTTTATATTTATAAAGTGGTTTATTTTAAAGTATATATTTTTAATAAAGTATTAAAGTAGTTTGATTTCAATGTTATAAAATAAAGTGTTTTAAATTATTTTAAAATTAAAAGTATTTTGTGCTTGGTGATTCAGTGGAAATAATTATTTGGGAAATGTATTCCGTAAGCGGAAACTGTTGAAATTGTTTTCAAATGAGTTTTGAAAATTTGGAAATATATCTTGGAAAGATATTTGGGTAAATAAATAATGTGGGAAATTATTTATTATGTGATGGTTGCTTGTGGATGTTAATTGATAGTTAAATAACCGACTATCAATATTGGCCAAATGCGCTGATCGTTTCGAAGAGACCGGGATCGGGTCTCCGTATACCGGGATTCTAGGTCTGGAGACTCGAATACCACTTCGATCCGGTTTGTACGTTTCGTATAACGTGTTCGGAGTTGAAGATGGAGCAATAAAGTGCAAGGGCTAGTCGCTACTAATCCTGAGGATATTTCCAAAATGGATGTAGTAGGAATAGTGCCTTCGGTTTCGTTCGAACCCGGGACGGACTTGTATGGACGAATGCTTTCGTGACATCGTCAGATGGACGATGGGCATTCTAAGGGATATGTGCTATAAAGGTATCGTTTAGCCTCGAGCCTCATCAACCGGGAATGACTGAAAATCAGGGGTTATGCAGCAAGGCTTCGTGGGTAGCCCCCACTTGAGAGTAAGGTCATCCCTGTCTAGATGTCCCTTTTATTTCGGCTTAGTGTGGCGGTTGCTGATCCCAACCGTGGGGTGATTTTACTTGGAATTATCCAGTAAGGGATGATTCCGGCCTTGTGTTGCAGGGGAGCGGGCGTACTCCTTGGTACTGTGATCTAGGCCACGTACTGTGACAGGTGGTACCCCAGTGCCTAGTCATTCGTTGGAAATCCATTCTCCCTACGTGCCTTGTACGAGTTTTGTTTGTATTACCCACTTTGTGGCTAGTATGCCGGAATTTAATAGATGTAACAATTTCGGCTATTTTAATAAGTATTTGTAAATAGACACTATTATAATATCAGAGGATTTTTATAAAAAGTGTTTTGGCTATCGTAAGGTAAAAACCCGACATGTTTATTTGTGGCGTGGTCTTACGAGATGCTTTTGTTTTCAAAGGATTTTGAAACTTTAATAATAAATTTGAGTGTGATTTTCTCACGCTGGTATTCCAGACTGACTCGGGTATTGTTTTATATAATGCTCGGGTCAGACCGAGATAAACAGGTTCAGGATATGATGCTGTGGAGCTCAGGAGACGAGCTGGATGACGATACGTACTTCCGTATTTGTTTATTGTTCCGCTGTGTATTTGGATGTATGTCATTGATGTGATGAACTCTGATGATGTATTCTGTAAATATATTGTATAAACAGATATATTTTTCTGTTTGAGTAAAGATCTGTTTTGTATATATTATATTTTATTCCGCTGCGATGTGAGATTCTGTTGTTGATTTTCTGTTTCTTCTTCTTCTACCTCTTCTTCTTTAACAAAAATGGTTCGATTTTCCGGGACTGGAAAGTCGGGTCGTTACAGGTGGTATCAGAGCTTAGGCTAGCGATAACCTTGGCTCTGGTGGGAATTTTGAGAGTATTAATAGATATGAGCGCGTATTTGTTAGTGAATATAAAATTGTTTTATATTGTGTTGATTGGTTTATTGAGTAGTTTATGGATTCTGGTCGATGTGTGGGACGCCACAACATTGATAGGGATCTCTAAACACTTGTATAGAACAATTCGACACAGTATTGTTTTAAAGTAGGGCAAATAAAATAATTTTACCCAAATTATTTTTGTATAAAAAGAAACGTTTTGTAAACTATTCTAGTTAATATATATGGTTGTTTGGATGTTAGAAGTGATAATATGGAATTATTATCATTAATATATGGAAACTTAACTAGAAATTGAAATTTATAACCAAAGCAAAGAATAAAATTTTATAATAAAATAAAATTTGAGATATAGATTACAAATGTAATTCATAAAATTGGAATAAACTTCATATATAAATGAGATATGTAAATGTAAACTAAATGTCATATATAATTGAAATTAAGATGAAGCCCCAGAGAAATATCTAAAATTGGAATGAGATAAAATTCCAGAGTAACGATGGATATAAAACTAGATGGGTTTTAAATTTGGAATTTTGTGAAGTTTAAAATTCCTTTGAGTTGGAAATGGTTTCAAAACGGTTTTCAAGGGTGTGGGAGAAATAGTAGTGATACTATTGTGGGAAAATATTTTAAATTGGATTCGAAGTCTGATGAAATTGGGTATTCAAAAATATTTGAAATGATTTAAAGTGATAAAAGCACTAAACTCTCTTTGGTCGCTGGAAAATAATTCCGATGATGATCGCGACATCATCGGTGTTCATTTTCGAGTTTCCAAAGAGAAATTGCTACCTAATTGTTTCAAATTGAAATTGTTGCGAACTGGGTTTGATTTTAGAATTCAAAAAGATAATAGAATTTACCAAGGGAGTTTGGATATAGTTGATTTCAGAAAGGGATTTTGAAATTTGAAATATGTTCATATTCTGGAATCTTATTTAAAATGTAAAAAAAAAATGGAAATTATTATTATCTGCAGAAATTCCTTTGTCTAAACTTACTTATCTATAAATGATTTAAGAACATAAACATTTTGAGAAGATTTTGTTTAGTTACTTAAGTTAAATGTATGAGTCTTGATTGTTATCAAATATGAATGGGCTCTGTATCATAGATATCCTAGTGCAGCCTGTATAGTGAAGTATAGTTCATGAATTGATGGAAATACAGTTAGATACAATGAAAGGCAAATACACTATCAAGGTAAGAATATAGTATTGAAGTAAAATAATCTAAAATAATAAATTTTTGTTCAAACAAAAATATTTGTATACATAATCATATGCTAATAAAAGAGTGAATTTTTTTCATAACAGATTGTTATGATTATATAATTATGAATTTAAGTTTGGTAAGAAGAGAACTAAATGTTATTACACAGACAATACATTGATTTGGATCACAGATTAAATATTTCGTAAATTTAAGGAAAGCATAAATTGAACGACATTATTAATAAATTCAAGGATGAATTGATAATATGAGTTGAAAATTAGAATGGAATCGGATTAAAGTGGTAATGGTTCGTAGTGTAAAGAAAATCCAAGTAAGTAGAGATAAATTGAAAAGGGCCTTGCTATTAATAAAATAAAATTCTATGAATTGTTGTAAGTGAAATAAAAATTTATTTGAAGCAATTGAAATAAATATAAGCTTGTTTGGATTTAAAATGAATAGAATGTAAGTAATGTAGTGTAAACCATTTAAATGGAAGCATTTAATTTGTGTTGGGCCTAATAAATTCACTTATGGAAGTGTTTAGTGAATATTGCTTATGTTGTATGTGTTAGCTAATGAAATTAATTGAAATGATAACAAACTTTGGATATTTGTTACTAACCTGTTTAAATGGAGTTAGTACAGGTTTAGGGAAGCCGTATGGCTGGATTTGGCCGTGTGCATTTCTAAAATAAATCGCCGCTTGCTTTAAAAAAATGCTAAAATAAGGTACGCCTGCGCAAAAATTCAAAATAGGAAATATGAAATGCATATATTGATATATATTGTGATTTCCGGCCTGAGGCCGATGTATATATATATTTGTGCATCCTGCGATATCGCAGAAGTCCCTCCGTACAAGGGAGACTCTGCCAAAATTTTCCGTAAATTTTGGGAGTTAGAAAATTTTTGAAAATTTTCATTTACGATAAATAATTTAAATTTGTTAAGCGAATGAAATTAAAACTGGATATTGAAATCTAATTCAAATGTGAATGTAAGGTGAAGTGAAATCAAAGGAAACAAAAGAAAGTAAAGTTCGTAAATAAACTGTTATTTGAGGTTTAAATTAAATAGTAAGTGAAACTAATCCATATTCAAAATGGAAGCCAATTTGAGTTTAAATGAAATTGTAAGGGCTAAGTAAATAGTAATTAAAATAAACTTCAATGGGGAAGTGAAAATAAATATAAACTTCAAAAATGAAGTAAAACAAATCCAAGAAGTATATAAAATGTTTATATTGGACTTAAGAAATGAATGGTAAATTCTTAAGTAAATTTGGTATGGAGGAAAATTATTCTAGGTGAATAATTGAATGACGATTAAAATATGAAGATGTGAATGGGATAAGTGTGATAAGTGAATAACAATCAAATGAATGTGAATAAAAAGGAAATTGATATAATTGATAATCAATTGGAATTTATACGTAAGATGTACGTATATTATTTTATTCGCATAGCTATTTGGTCCAGATGTCGAACACAGAATTTCGAGATAGATATATCGATCCGAGTTGGAATTTTTCACTCGATTTTCAACGGCGAACCTGGATATGGATTGTTGATTGATTCTGGTAATTCTCTATCATAGTTTGTGGCTATGCAAGGAGAATGACGGTTTCTGATCAAGAAACCAGATCTGAGTCCGCACTAGAAAGTCGGGTGGACGATACTAGTTCGGAAGTGAAATTGTGTGATCGATTGAGCGATCGAATGTGATATTGCGTACGGATGATATATGTGCATCGTACAGGCTAAGTAAAACAAATATTGAAAATTTGTAAAGGAAAGTATAAAATGACTTGGGAATTGTGATTGAATATTATTGCTTAGTAGGATATACAGGTGTATAAAAGCAATGGATAAATTGGGATTTTGATTTTTGGAGATAAAATTTAATGGCCCGACAAAAAGGTATGTATTTGAATTTCTATATGAAATTTGATTGGGTTTTTGATCCAGCCACTTGGCTTTTTGTTTTCTTTTTGAGATTGGGAGGCCGTAGAGCCATTTTGTAGTAGTACCGAGCTAGCCGCGCAAAGGAGACGCTGGCAAAATTTTTCGAAAATTTAGAGAGTTAGAAAAATTTTGAGAAATTTTTGATAATTTAAAATTTGAATTCAAATTTAAATTTGAATGATAAGTAGGTGATATGGGTTGAACTTATGAATAAGTTTGGAAAGTTAAAGATGATTAGTGTATCATTGACAAAAGATTGTTTGGGTCTTGTTAAAGCTGTTTGAATTTGGGAAATAGTTAACGGGGATTGAATCATTCTTCCTAACTGGTAATTTCGGGGACGAAATTCTTTTAAGGGGGAAGGAATGTGACGACCCGGAATTTTTGAGCATTTGAAATTGGAATATTTAATTAATTTAAAATATTCAGAGGTTAATTATAAACTTAAATTTCAAATATCGCTGTTATGGAGTAATTTAATAATTAAATTAAAATTTATTTGAAGTTGGATAAAATAGTAAATCTGGCATTCTAAGCTAATTAAAAATATTTTGAAAGCTCGTAAAAATCGTAATGATAATACTAAAGATAATAGAAGCTTCAGAATGTAATTTCAAACTATTTTATTCAGTTTTGAAATTGTATCGTTTGAATTGAATTTAAAAATAGCTTTCCGAGGCACAGTCTCGGAATTCGACGAAACCAGTTCCATTGGATCCGTAATATTGTGTTATTATCGGATTTCAAGTTTCATAGTGATTGGAGTTGTTGTGTGAGCGCACGATATACGAACGCGTTGAAAATTAAATCGAAAATTTAAATATAAACAGTACAAGCAAAACACTGTAGCTAGATATTTTTCCCAACGTTCCTGTGCCTTCTCGAACACACTTCCTCATGCTTTCTTAAATCGAGATGCTTCACCCTCGTTCGTGAAAACAAAATATCAACAACCGAGCCTCTCAGTTAAAAGAAACAAACGAAGTATTTTCGTTCGTTCAAACCAATTCAATGGCCGAACGAATCCCTCCTCCTCCCTTCAATTATTCGATAGAACGTTCTTGGCCTTCATTTCAAAATCGTTAACCCTAAATCAAAAGAAAAGGGCGTGCACTCGAGCTAGAGTACGCGACCAAAGTCGCGACGTGATGGGGAGGCTGCTGATTTTCGATCGATGGAGGGATGCGCTCGAAGTCGCGAGGCACTTCGTGGGAAGACACGCAAGTTAGCGGCGTTTCGATTTGCACGAGGCCGAGGTAGGTAGCTCGAAGGCGCCACGAGTTTGAGAGGGAATCTGAGCTTCTCATATGCGATTTGATCAACGGCGACGAGGAGATGATGGCGCGAGAGGCTAGGGTTTCTGTTAGCGTGAGCTTCGAGAGAGTGCCGTGAGTTCGAGCGATCGAGGTGAGTTAGTATTCTCTGTTTATTTAATTTATTCTTGTTTGAGAAGAATATATATGTCCAGAAAAAAAGATTTATTACGGTAAAATGATTATTAAATTTTATAGTTTACTGTAATAGGATAAATTTGTTTTAATTTTTATGTATATATATATATATATACATAGGCTAGTATATAAACTGTAAACTGGAAAATATATATATAAATATATTCACATTCGTATTTTAGTTTATATATATATGGTAAGCAGAGAATAATTTATAGACAAGATTTAGAGGATAGGATTTTTTTTAAGGTAGTATAGGTTGATTTATAGGAATATATTTATATAGAGATTATGAAATTTATATGGACTATTTTATCAGGATATGTGTTTAGTACAAATTTATGTATTTATTGAAGTTATGTGATTTATCTTAGTCGCTAAAAATATTTAGTAAAAAAAAGAATTTGTTTAAAAATAAGTTTATTGATTTAAACTCGACTTATTAGTTTAAAATAATTTACTGTCTAATTAAAAAAAAATGGTAATTAATAGTGCAATTAGTCAAATATTAATAAAATCATAATATGTTTATTCAAGGTCAAAAATCAAGAAACCAAGGCAATATTGGAATGGATTGCATGTAGGAGCAAAGGTGAGTTAATCTCACTCAGTTAAATTATAATTTAAATTTAATTGGTTAAATTTAAATATGGATGGATGATTGATTTGATTGATTTGATTGATATGGTATATAGTAGTATATAGCTATATATACATATTGGCATATGTATATATTTGAGTTGTTGATATTCCCGCATTTATATAGCGGATGAGACCCTATGCACCGCATAATAGCGGATGATTTTATATAAACCCATATACTGCGATATTCCACCTCGAAGTGGAATTGGTATTGTGCTAACGTCTGTGGATGCAGGGAAACAGGTTGGAGGGATCCAACTGGATTCCTCAAAATATTAACTTTTGTTTAAATATTCTGTGATATGATTGTTGATATCATGTGATGAATTATATGGATAATTGGATGTTATGGTTTGGTTGGACTGATTTGGATGTGCTGAATTATCAAAATCTCTAGAATGGAATTTTTGAAAAAAAATAAAAGAGTAAATTTTTAAGTAAAATAATTATAAGAGTTTGGAATAAATTTGAGAATGAATCTGATTAAGAATAAAAGTGATTTCCAAAATTCTAATAAATATGGAAAAGAAGAATTTTGAATAAACCGAGAAATATTGAATTTAAAAACTTACGTGATATTATTTAAAGGAATAAATAATTTATTTTAATTCAATGTTTAAATGTAATTAAAAAGGAAGAAGGAATTTGGGAAATCTGAAACTTGTGTTCAGTTTAAAGATTTTAAATCATAATGAGAAATAAAATCTGGAAGTTAATGAATTTGGAAATAAATGGATTAAGTAAAGAAATTTATTTCAAAGTAAATTAAATTGGGAAATCAATTATAAATTGATTTAAATACTTCGGGATTTGAAATTTAAAGAGAAATGAGATTTTGAAGATATAAACTGGGTTTATAAAGTGAAATGGAATATCAGTGGATATTAGAAAATATAAATTCAAGGTGGGAATTTATAAAAGGAATATGAATTGGTTTAAAAATAAGTGTTGATTTATTTTTAAAAATGATGTGAAGAGAAGTGTATTTCTCTGGATAGCCAAGTACGTTTTTCAAAGCAATTTTAAATATAAGTTAAAAGTTCTAATTTGTTTAAAAAGGCATGTTTCAGGAAATTGATTATTTCTAAAGGTTAATTTCCAAAGTAAGTATTTTCAAAAATCTATTATTGTAGTAATTATATAAAAGTGATTTGGTATTATGTTTTAAAGAGGAAATTTAGTTTATATTTATAAAGTGGTTTATTTTAAAGTATATATTTTTAATAAAGTATTAAAGTAGTTTGATTTCAATGTTATAAAATAAAGTGTTTTAAATTATTTTAAAATTAAAAGTATTTTGTGCTTGGTGATTCAGTGGAAATAATTATTTGGGAAATGTATTCCGTAAGCGGAAACTGTTGAAATTGTTTTCAAATGAGTTTTGAAAATTTGGAAATATATCTTGGAAAGATATTTGGGTAAATAAATAATGTGGGAAATTATTTATTGTGTGATGGTTGCTTGTGGATGTTAATTGATAGTTAAATAACCGACTATCAATATTGGCCAAATGCGCTGATCGTTTCGAAGAGACCGGGATCGGGTCTCCGTATACCGGGATTCTAGGTCTGGAGACTCGAATACCACTTCGATCCGGTTTGTACGTTTCGTATAACGTGTTCGGAGTTGAAGATGGAGCAATAAAGTGCAAGGGCTAGTCGCTACTAATCCTGAGGATATTTCCAAAATGGATGTAGTAGGAATAGTGCCTTCGGTTTCGTTCGAACCCGGGACGGACTTGTATGGACGAATGCTTTCGTGACATCGTCGGATGGACGATGGGCATTCTAAGGGATATGTGCTATAAAGGTATCGTTTAGCCTCGAGCCTCATCAACCGGGAATGACTGAAAATCAGGGGTTATGCAGCAAGGCTTCGTGGGTAGCCCCCACTTGAGAGTAAGGTCATCCCTGTCTAGATGTCCCTTTTATTTCGGCTTAGTGTGGCGGTTGCTGATCCCAACCGTGGGGTGATTTTACTTGGAATTATCCAGTAAGGGATGATTCCGGCCTTGTGTTGCAGGGGAGCGGGCGTACTCCTTGGTACTGTGATCTAGGCCACGTACTGTGACAGGTGGTACCCCAGTGCCTAGTCATTCGTTGGAAATCCATTCTCCCTACGTGCCTTGTACGAGTTTTGTTTGTATTACCCACTTTGTGGCTAGTATGCCGGAATTTAATAGATGTAACAATTTCGGCTATTTTAATAAGTATTTGTAAATAGACACTATTATAATATCAGAGGATTTTTATAAAAAGTGTTTTGGCTATCGTAAGGTAAAAACCCGACATGTTTATTTGTGGCGTGGTCTTACGAGATGCTTTTGTTTTCAAAGGATTTTGAAACTTTAATAATAAATTTGAGTGTGATTTTCTCACGCTGGTATTCCAGACTGACTCGGGTATTGTTTTATATAATGCTCGGGTCAGACCGAGATAAACAGGTTCAGGATATGATGCTGTGGAGCTCAGGAGACGAGCTGGATGACGATACGTACTTCCGTATTTGTTTATTGTTCCGCTGTGTATTTGGATGTATGTCATTGATGTGATGAACTCTGATGATGTATTCTGTAAATATATTGTATAAACAGATATATTTTTCTGTTTGAGTAAAGATCTGTTTTGTATATATTATATTTTATTCCGCTGCGATGTGAGATTCTGTTGTTGATTTTCTGTTTCTTCTTCTTCTACCTCTTCTTCTTTAACAAAAATGGTTCGATTTTCCGGGACTGGAAAGTCGGGTCGTTACAGTGACTGTGTCCAACATATAGTCAATCCCCTTACCCTTCTTTGGCGTATGTCGCCAACTATATTTTTCATAGGCATGTGTCTCCATTTATATGTTTGGGTGTTATTCATTTCATTTTATGAGTTTAAAAACCCTTGAGTGTCTACTTTATATTTGTTTAGGGCATTGTTGTGTACTATCCCAATCCCGCATATTGATTTCTATGATTTGATGATGATATTTTATTTATACGAGATTAAGAGATATACTTAGGCATTGTTGTGTGCTAGCCTCACTATACTTGATAATATCTCAAATATTTGTAATGACCCGGAATTTTGGTCGTTTGTTTTTGAACGTTTAATTTATTTTTAAGTGTTGAATTTGAAATATTAATCTGTTTGAATATGGAGGTTTTGATTGATTTAGTGAAATAGTTTAAAATTTTCAAATATATTGATTTAACGAATTAGGTGAATAGTAAGTTAATATTTGAATTGGGTAAATATGGGAATCTGGAGTTAAATGGAAATGGAAATGATGCATAAGCTGATTTTAAACTCTATTTCAATTAGAGTGATGGTAATAGACTTTGAATGGAATTAAAAGTTGATAAATTTGTTTGAAATTTATATATTAATTTAATAGTGGAAATTAATATATGGTAATAGAGCAAATAATAGAATTTTGATTTAATATAAATCGGAATGATTTCTAATATGAATATAAATTCTATTTGAATTATAATTGAGTTGGTAAGCTTTTAAAATTGAAATTTCAAGTAATCCCATCGATTTTGAAAATCGCTCGATTTAATCGACGCGTTAAAATAGCCTTCCGGGACACAGTCTCAAAATTCGATGAAACTAGTTCAATTGGATCCGTAATAGTATATTATTATCAGATTTCAAATTTCGTAGCATTTGGAGTTACCGTTTAGTCGTACGGGGTAGAAACGCGCTGAATTTAATATCGAAAATTTAATATTTTAATTCGATTCAAAAAGCTATCTTCCACATACGATCGAATTAGGCCTCGACACATGTTCCATTGTGTTCGGAATAAGGTAAAACATTATAAATGCCAGGCGGCACGCTTCGTTTGGAGTTCGTTTGAAAAAGCATGTAAGTTTTGAAAATAATATTAAAATAATATAAATATAAGCCTATATATACACTAGGCAACAGTAAACCCTAGCCTTAATTAACGTGGCCGCCGTTTATTTTTTTCCAATAGCCGAAACCCTTCCCATCTTCTTCCCTTGATCTCCACTCATCCACTCGATATCTGGTCAAACTTCCAATTAGAGAATTGTCGAGCTCGTCAAGCTCTTGCTATTCAACGGCCACGATCTAGAATGGCACAGCGATGGGAGAGAATTTGGCTCGCATACGATCGACGTTCGGGGGTCAATTTCACGATGATGGAGGGGATTTAGGCGACCGATCTCCGACCATGAGTCGAGCTGGCCAAGGCGCACATGGCGATGGTCTCTGATCGATTCACAATCGAGCTATGGAGGAGCGACACGCTTAGGAGGTCGGCAAGGTAGGGTTCGAACGACCTACTACGTGTGTGCGTGTGAAGATGAAGGAGGGAAATAAGATGCGGCCTTGATTCCAGAAAAGCAGATCGAATAGCCATGATTTTCCTGATGGTATATATAAAAAAAAGTTTGTTTATAAAAATTATATTCAGAACTTTAAAATCTGTATCTTTGTCATACGAGATTGGAATCGGACGAAACAAGCGGTGACGGAATTGTGGCGACGTGAACTATGCTCTGGAACAGATCTGGAGACATTTGGAGCGAGTTAAAATTTTAGGTTAAATTGAACGTGTTCGATTTAATTTAAAATTTGAACGTTTGGCGAAATTAAAACTCAAGGTGAGTTAATCTCTCTTAGTTTTGGACTGCTAGCTTTAATTTTAAATAGTTAAAATTAATTATTGATTGATTGATTAAATTGATATATTTTTATCAGTTGAATGTGGTATCATATATATAGTAATAGATATATATATATATATATTGAAGTGATTGATATTCCCGCATATATATAGCGGATGAGACCCTATGCGTCCCGTATAATAGCGGATGACCCTATATACCGCGATATTCCGCCTCGAAGTGGAATTGGTATTTTTTTTTATTGTAATAACATCTGTGGATGCAGGGAAACAGGTTGGAGGGATCCAACTAGATTCCTCAAAAAACATTGAACTTTAATTTCATATATAGTGATATATGTTTTGTTGGGTAATCAGTGATAGATTATTATATGATTTGAATTGATTGGATGCTATGGCAGTTTTGGCCTAGATTTTGGTGCTTTTAAATACCAATAAAATATGATTTGAATTGGAAAAGAATTTTAAATAGGGATTTTGAAGTAAAATATTTATATAGAATTTTGGAAAAATTAATTGGATAAAATAAATGGTTTTTTTTTGAAATTGTACTTAACTATTTCAGGATATTGTAAACATGGATTTTGTAATAAAGTATATAAAAGGATTTTTAAATAATAAATTCTTAAGTGGTACTTGTTTAAATAAAAAGGTTTAAAATCGAGATTTTTAATAGATTGGAAGGAGAAGTGAATTCAGAAATAAGTATAAAATTTGTTATACTGGAGCTCAAGTAAGATTTCCAAATTTACGAAATGAAATTAGAATCGAGGAGTTGGCTTATTTTAAAAGAGGATTTTAATTATTAACTAGGTAACTTTAAAGTGTTAAGATATTCCAGAAATTAGTTATTTACTTATTTTAAATTGTTTAAAGCATATTTAATTATTAATTAGTTACCTTATAATGATTGTTAAAGATTTATTATTACTATTATTTAAGAATTAGTCAGCATTATTGTTTTAAAAGATAAATTATTAAATATTAATATGGCTTTGTATAATAACTTTTATTGAAGTATATTTGCCTAGATTAAACTTGGAAATTCATTTTAGAAACTTACAAGCATTATTTTGAGATAATTATTAAATATAGTTTCGAGAAGTAATGGTATACTCGCATGGCGTAATCGGAGGCAGTGAGTGCCTGTAGTTAAGTCTTGGATTTCTCTGGCATAGAGACGTAACCATTGAGCTGTGAATCCATGGTTTGATACCGTAGTGGTACTTTCCTTATTATTTTAAAGGGTTTCAATATTTTGAAAAGGGATAGTTTGTGAATAAACTGAATTCGATAAGATAAGTACATGACTTTTGATAAGAGATTTAATTTATTAAAATTAAATTAAAAAGACATTTGGGGTTTTTAAGTGGAAAATGGAATATTTGGTTGAATGATTGTTTATTTGATACTTAAATAACCGACTATCAAATCTGGACCCAAAAATATAACTTTGGAAATATCTAGGAGGAATACGGGAATTATATGGTACGGTTACTGTTCGAGGTGCTATACTGTACGTGTAGACTCGTTTCATTCTTCTAGGACGTTTATATGGAAATCCGTCCACTAACGGTTAGGAGGTGATCTCCGATCTTATTTCGTCTGTTTATTTCCTAAAGAACCGGGGTTAAGTTTATGGGGAAATATTGAACGTTGTTTCGAAGAGACCGGGATTGGATAAATTATCCGAAAACCACTTCGATCCAACGAGTTCGTTTACGAAGGAAAACAAGGCCATAGAGTCGAAGATGGAGCAGTGAAGTGCAAGGGCTAATCGCTACTAATCCCGAGGATTATTCCAAAATGGATGTAGTAGGAGTAGTGCCTTCGGTTCCGTTCGGACCCAGAACGGACTTGTATGGATGAATGCTATCAGTACATTGTCATCGAAGGATAATGAGCATTCTAAATGAAATTCCTTAATAACGTAGCCTCTAGCCTCATCAACCGGGAATGACTGAAAATCAGGGGAGATGCAGCAAGGCTAAGTGGGTCGCACCCAATTAGGGTATATTTATCACCTTTCTAGATAACCTTGGGTATTATTTATTACTACGGTATATGGAAGGAGCTCGAGAGAGAGTGGGAACATCCGGGGTGATAGCATATTTGGTCTATCCAGGTTAGGGATAGTCCGGTCTTGTGTTGCAGGGGATCCTGGCGTGGTTCTCGGTACACTGTTTCTAGACGTGTACTGTGACAGGTGGTACCCCAGTGCCTAGTCATTCGTATGGAATCCATTCTCCAATACGTACCTTTATGGTTTTGATTGTAGAGCCTAGTATGTTGGAATTTAACTAATGTAACAATTTCAGCTATTTGAATAAGTATTTGTACTTAGACACTATTATAATATCAGAGGATTTGATATGAAATGTTTTGGTTATCGTAAGGTAAAAACCCGTCGTGTTTATGTGTGGCGTGGTCTTATGAGATACCTTTGATTTTCAAAAGATTTTGAAAACTTTAATAATTCAAATTGAGTGTATTTTTCTCACGCTGGTTTTCCAGACTGACTCGGGTGTTATTTTATTATAATGCTCGGGTCAAACGGAGTATTACAGGTTCAGGTTAGGATGCTACGGAGCTCAAGAGATGAGCTGGAGACCGAGATGTATTCTTGTACTTGTTTATTCCGCTGTAGTGTTTTTAGTTGAAATTACCAGAAATTGTGAGGGCGGGTTGTTATAACTGTCCAGGTTGGTAATTATTGATTTGTGTACTCTGACGTGAGATATGTATATTACAGTTTTGATTTGTGTAAAGAACTATTTATATTATATGTTATTCAGTCCGCTGTGAGATTCTGTTTTGTTTAGTTTTTCTTCTTTCTTCTACCTACTTTCTTTCCTCTCAACAATCTGTCTTATCGGCTCTCGATCATTCGGCATGTTATATGGTGAGCGTATTTATGTCGATTTTCGAGGTTCGAAAGGGCGGGTCGTCCAGTTGGTATCAGAGCTTAGGTTGGCGATATACCTAGGCTTTGGTGGGGATTACTCATTAGAGATAGAGTCAGTAGCACTCTAGAATGAGTTGAGTATATTAATAGATATGAGCGCGTAATTGTTAGTGAATATAAAATGTTTTTATATTGTGTTGACTTATCGGTTAAGTGTTTATGAATTCTGGTCGGTATGGGAAGTACAACCGTATCGATAGGGGTTTCTAAACTCCTAAAACAAGGTAAACCGACACGGTATTGTTTTGAAGTGGGTGGATGAAATAATTTTACCCAAAACTATATTTTGTTATAAATGAAATAATTTTCTGAAATTATTATACTGTATATGTTGGAATGTTTGGTTGTTAATATTATAATCAAAATAGATTATAAAATTTGAAATGGTTTATATAACCAAATAGAAATTGTATAAGAATGATTTATACAAAGGAGTATAGCTAGATTTAGATTCAAACCAGAATTTAAACCCCGGAAATTTTGGAAAATGTTTTAAATTGGGTTTGAACTAGATGTTTGGGAATTTTTAAATCTTAGAGCTTTTGGAAATGTTTTCCAAAGTGATTTGAAAGGAATAATAGTAATAGTATTTTGGAGATATTTCTAAATAGAAATGGTTTTTAAATGGATTTTTGGAAGTAAGGAAGCACTGAACTCGCTTTAGTCACTGGAAAATAATTCGGGTGATAACGGCCGCATCATCAGTCTTCATTTTCGAGTTTCTAAGTGACGGATTGCTACCGTAGTGATTGGCTATGATTATTTGTTTTGAACTTGTTTGGTAAACAAGTATTTTTTTAGAAATTCCAAAAGGGAATTGTTTTGGGCAAAACCCAAGTTGTTTTAAAATCCCGAAAGTATTATTTAATATACAAAAGTGGATATATGTATATTTATGATGTCAAAATGATTTGAAATAAAACTGGGTGATTGAATTCTGGGATTTCTATTTAAATGATTTGTAAAGTTAAGAAGAATAAGTTATTGAACTTATAATTTGGAGTTGATACAGATAAGAAGAAAGGTGTGAATTTTAATCTTGGAATTAAAATTTGATTTGAGTAAGTTAAAATGAATAATATAGGTTGGAATTTAACTTAAGATAAGTTAAATAAAATTTAAATTGGATTTTAATTGAATGGAACATAAAGTTTAAATGTAAGATGATTATATAACTATAAGTCATAATTATTGAATGGAATATAAAGCTGAAATGTAAAATGGTTATGTAATTATAAGTTATAATTATTAAATGGAATGGATACACTTAAGCTATTAAGTGATATATATACATGATCTAGAGTTATGATAATAAGATGTAAATAGACTCAAGTAAGCAATTTGAGATTCTAAGTAAATAAGTTTTTGAACTTATGAATTGAGAAATAGAATAGTAAACCAAAATGAAAATGGTTCGGTATTATGGTAAAACAATGGAAATTCATAAAAATTGAATTTGAAATAAAGGGTGAATTAAAATGGAGTAAATTGAATATAAATATGAATAGTGAAGTGATCATATAACTATATGTTATAAATATGGAATGTGAATTAACTTAAGTGGAAATTCAGGGAGTTGTGAATAAATAAGTTGTATAACTTATTAAACTGAGAAAATGGAAAAGTGTGACTAAGTTAAATAGTTAAGAAATTGATAACAAGGGATGAATTCAATTTAAGAGTAAATGAATTAAATATGATTTTGAAATATGATTTTGGAGTATAGTTGGGGTATGAACTTAAGTTATAAAGCTGAATATGAACTTAAGTAGCGTTATGGAATGTCTATAATAAACCTTAGAAATAATTTTGTTAAATGGTTTATAAATAAACTAGCATGAAACGAAATGCCATTCACTATAAAATGAAGTGGATAACACTATGTGAATTTAATGAAAGTGAATGGAAAAGATGTAATATAAGTTGGAAGTAGAGTTAATAGAAATGCAAGTGCAGGAACCATGTTATGATATAATAAATTGTTCAAGAATCGATTACATGGAATGATCCCCAAGTGATAGTATAAAATTGGATATACTAGTAGATGAAAGCAAATAAATTGAATGAAATCAATTTAAAAGGAATTAGAATTTGATTGCTATGGAAACTTAACTTAAGTGATTATTTATGAAATGAATTCATCAATAAACTAACATGGTTTGGAATGTGTTTAATATAACATAAAGCAAACAAAGTTTGGTGGATAACTTGAATGGGGATCAAATGGAAAATAGAAAAGATTGATTTAGAGTCAATTTAAAAAGGATTAAATTGAAGTTTAATAAAATGGATTTGCATACAATGGAAGTGAATAATGAATGGAATGCAAATAAATTGATTGTGAATCAATTTGAAATTGAATAGAAGTGAATTTACACAAGTAAAGCACATATAAATCAATTTGGAATGGATATGAGTTTGTTTGTTGTAAATATGAATTGAATGTAATAAATTTGGTTGTAAATCATTTCGAATTGAATGGAAAGATATATGGATCCATGGAAAGAAATTAAATTAGTGTTGGAACCTTATAAGTGCTAGTAATATATGATTGGCATGTTCGAGCTATGAAGTTTATATGTTTAGCTAGTTAAAGGAATGAAATGTTATTAAAATTTCATGTTTATGAAACTTACGTGCTTATTTTGAGTAAGTACAGGTACAGGGAGTTGTTGGATAGATTTTAGGTTGCGTAAATGCATATAAAATAAGCCGCTTGTTTAAAAACGCTAAAATAAAGGTACGCTTACGCATTAAAAGCAAAATGATAATATATTGATATATATTTTGTTTCCGACTGTCCGGGTTGATGTATATTATTTTTATCATATTTGTGATATTGCAAAAGGCTCTCCATACAAAGAAGACTCTGTCAAAAAAATTCAGAAATTTAGGGTGTTAGAAAAATTTTGAAATTTGTTGGGAAATTCTTGTTAACTAGAAAAGTCGATTTTTGAATTGTATTAGAAATCAAGGTCTTTGAGTTAGAAATGGAAACAAATTGTTTTGGATAAAACTAAAAGGTTTAGGAAGTGAATGTAGTATTTTAAGTAAGTGGATTTTGGATAAGTTAATGGGTTTTGGAGTATTTTTCCTACCTTAGAAATTTCAAGGACGAAACTCTTATAAGGGGAGAGGAATGTAACGACCTGGAATTTTGGTCGTTTGTTTTTGAAAGTTTAATTTATTTTTAAGTGTAGAATTTGAAATATTAATTTGTTTGAATATGGAGGTTTTGATTGAATTAGTGAAATAGTTTAAAATTTTCAAATATATCGATTCAACGAATTGGGTGAATAGTAAGTTAATATTTGAAATTGGGTAAATATGGGAATCTGGAGTTAAATGGAAATGATGTATAAGCTGATTTTAAACTCGGTTTGAATTATTATGAAGGTAATAGACTTTGAATGGAAGTAAAAGTCGATAAATTTAAAGTTTGAAATTTATATATTAATTTAATAGTGGAAATTAATATATGGTAATAGAGTAAATAATGGAATTTTGATTTAATATAAATCGGAATGATTTCTAATATGAACATAAATTCTATTTGAATTATAATTGAGTTGGTAAGCTTTTAAAATAGAAATTTCAAGTAATCCCGTCGATTTTGAAAATCGCTCGATTTAATCAACGCATTAAAATAGCCTTCTGGGACATAGTCTCGAAATTCGACGAAACTAGTTCCATTGGATCCGTAATTGTATATTATTATCGGATTTCAAATTTCTTAGCATTTGGAGTTACCGTTTGGTCGTACGGGGTAGAAACATGTTGAATTTAATATCAAAAATTTAATATTTTAATTCGATTCGAAAAGCTGTCTTCCACATACGATCGAATTAGGCTTTGAAACATATTCCATTGTGTTTGGAATAGGGGTAAAACATTATAAACGCCAAGTGGCATGCTTCGTTTGGAGTTCGTTTGAAAAAGCATGTAAATTTTGAAAATAATATTAAAATGATATAAATATAAGCCTATATATACTAGGGAACAGTAAACACTAGCCTTAATCAACATGGCCGCCGTTTATTTTTTTCCAATGGTCGAAATCCTTCACATCTTCTTCCCTTGATCTCCACTCATCGACTCGATATTTGGCCAAACTTCCAACTAAAGAACTGTCGAGCTCATCGAGCTTTTGCTATTCAACGGCCACAATCTGAAATGGCGCAGCGATGGGAGAGAATTTGGCTCGCGTACGGTCAACATTCGAGGGTCAATTTCACGATGATGGAGGGGATTTAGGCGACCGGTCTTTGGCCATGAGTCGAGCTGGCCAAGGCGCACATGGAGATGGTCTCTAATCGATTCACAATCGAGCTATGGAGGAGCGACACGCTTGGGAGGTCGGCAAGGTTGGGTTCGAACGACCTAGTACGTATGTGTGTGTGAAGATGAAGAAGGGAAAGAAGATGGGGCCTTGATTCAAAAAAATCAGATCAAACGGCCATGATTTTCCTAATGGTGTATAATAAAAAGTTTATTTATAAAATTTATATTCAAAACTTTAAAAATCCGTATCTTTGTCATACGAAGTCGAAATTGGACGAAACAAGCGGCAACGGAATCGTGGCGACATGAACTACGCTCTGGAATAGATCTGGAGACATTTGGAGCGAGTTAAAATTTTAGGTTAAATCGAACGTGTTCGATTTAATATAAATTTGAACATTTGGCGAAATTAAAACTCAAGTGAGTTAATCTCACTCAATTTTGGACTTCTGGCTTTAATTTTAAATAGTTAAAATTAATTATTGATTGATTGGTTAAATTGATACATTTTTATCAGTTGAATGCGGTATCATATATATAGTAATATATATATATATATATATATATATTGGAGTGATTGATATTCCCGCATATATGTAGCGGATGGGACCCTATGCGCCCCGTATAATAGCGGATGACCCTATATACCGCGATATTCCACCTCGAAGCGGAATTGGTATTTTTTATATTGTATTAACATATGTGGATGTAGGGAAACAAGTTGGAGGGATCCAACTGGATTCCTCAAAAACGTTGAACTTTAATTTCATATATAGTGATATATGTTTTGTTGGGTAATCTGTGATAGATTATTGTGTGATTTGAATTGATTGGATGCTATGGCAGTTTTTGCCTAGATTTTGATTTGAATTGGAAAAGAATTTTAAATAAGTATTTTGAAGTAAAATATTTATATAGAATTTTGGATAAATTAATTAGATAAAATAAATGGTTTTTTTTTGAAATTGTACTTAACTATTTCGGGATATTGTAAACAAAGATTTTGGAATAAAGTATATAAAAGGATTTTTAAATAATAAATTCTTAAGTAGTACATGTTTAAATAAAAAGGTTTAAAATCAAGATTTTTAATAAATTGGAAGGAGAAGTGAATTCAGAAATAAGTATAAAATTTGTTATACTGGAGCTCAAGTAAGATTTCCAAATTTACGAAATGAAATTAGAATCGAGAAGTTGGCTTGTTTTAAAAGAGGATTTTTAATTATTAACTAGGTAACTTTAAAGTGTTCGAATATTCCAGAAATTAGTTATTTAATTATTTTAAATTGTTTAAAGCATATTTAATTATTAATTAGTTACCTTATAATGATTGTTAAAGATTTATTATTACTATTATTTAAGAATTAGTCAGCATTATTGTTTTAAAAGATAAATTATTAAATATTAATATGGCTTTGTATAATAACTTTTATTGAAGTATATTTGCCTAGATTAAACTTGGAAATTTATTTTAGAAACTTACAAGCATTATTTTGAGATAATTATTAAATAAAGTTTCGAGAAGTAATGGTATACTCCCATGGCGTAATCGGAGGCAGTGAGTGCCTGTAGTTAAGTCTTGGATTTCTCTGGCATAGAGACGTAACCATTGAGCTGTGAATCCATGTTTTGATACCGCAGTGGTAATTTCCTTATTATTTTAAAGGGTTTTAATATTTTGAAAAGGGATAGTTTGTGAATAAACTGAATTCGATAAGATAAGTACATGACTTTTGATAAGAGATTTAATTTATTAAAATTAAATCACAAAGACATTTGGGGTTTTTCAGTGGAAAATGGAATATTTGGTTGAATGATTGTTTATTTGATAGTTAAAAAACCGACTATCAAATCTGGACCCAAAAATATAACCTTGGAAATATCTAGGAGGAATACGGGAATTATATGGTACAGTTACCGTTCGAGGTGCTATACTACACGTGTAGACTCGTTTCATTCTTCTAGGACGTTTATAAGGAAATCTGTCCACTAACGGTTAGGAGGTGACCTACGATCTTGTTTCGTCTGTTTATTTCCTAAAGAACCGGGGTTAAGTTTAGTGGGAAATATCGAACGTTGTTTCGAAGAGACCGGGATCGGATAAATTATCCGAAAACCACTTCGATCCAATGAGTACGTTTTCGAAAGGAAAACAAGAGCATGGAGTCGAAGATGCAGCAGTGAAGTGCAAGGGCTAATCGCTACTAATCCCGAGGATTATTCAAAAATGGATGTAGTAGGAGTAGTGCCTTCGGTTCCGTTCGGACCCAGAACGGACTTGTATGGATGAATGCTATCAGTACATTGTCATCGGAGGACAATGGGCATTCTAAGTGAAAATTCCTTAAAACGGTAATCGTAGCCTCTAGCCTCATCAACCGGGAATGATTGAAAATCAGGGGAGATGCAGCAAGGCTAAGTGGGTCGCACCTAATTAGGTTATGTTTATCACCTTTCTAGATAACCTCGGATATTATTTATTACTACGGTATATAGAAGGAGCTCGAGAAAGGGTGGGAACACCCGGGGTGATAGCATATTCGGTCTATCTAGGTAAGGGATAGTCCGGTCTTGTGTTGCAAGGGATCTCAACATGGTCCTCGGTACGTTGTTTCTAGACGTGTACTGTGGCAGATGGTACCCCAGTGCCTAGTCATTTGTATGGAATCCATTCTCCAATACATACCTTTATGGTTTTGATTGTAGAGCCTAGTATACTGGAATTTAATTAATTTAACAATTTCAGCTATTTGAATAAGTATTTGTACTTAGACACTATTATAATATCAGAGGATTTGATATGAAATGTTTTGGTTATCGTAAGGTAAAACCCGTCGTGTTTATGTGTGGCGTGGTCTTACGAGATACCTTTGATTTTCAAAGGATTTTGAAAACTTTAATAATTCAAATTGAGTGTGTTTTTCTCACGCTGGTTTTCTAGACTGACTCGGGTGTTATTTTATTATTATGCTCGGGTCAGACCGAGTATTACAGGTTCAGGTTAGGATGCTGCGGAGCTCAGGAGACAAGCTGGAGATCAAGACGTATCTCGTACTTGTTTATTCCGCTGTAGTGTTTTTAGTTGAAATTACTAGAAATTGTGAGGGCAGGTTGTTATAACTGTCCAGGCTGGTAATTATTGATTTGTGTACTCTGATGTGAGATATGTATATTACAGTTTTGATTTGTGTAAAGAACTATTTATATTATATGTTATTCGGTCCGCTGTGAGATTCTGTTTTGTTTATTTTTTCTTCTTTCTTCTACCTACTTTCTTTCCCCTCAACAATCTGTCTTTTCGGCTCTCGATCGTTCAGCATGTTATATGGTGAGCGTATTTATGTCGATTTTCGAGGGTCGAAAGGGCATGCCATCACAATATTGATGTTTTCTAGAATTTTGGATGATGACTTTGATGTCGATCATTCACTCATTTGACATTGATTTTGTGATTCGTTGATTGGCATGATTTTATATAAGTGGTGACATCTTTATGCATGGTTTTGTGATACTTGATGTTTTGTGATACTATGGTGATTGTTTATGATTAGGCCTATCAACGGATGCTTTTGGATGCAGATAGTGCCTTATCCACATCCGTATCCGCGGATACGGACGGATATCGGATAATTAACCTATCGGCCAACAATCGATAAATCAAGAATTACAAAAAGAATATTTTAGTTTAACATAAATATTTTTCAATCTCATTAATTATAATAGTGTTAAAAATTAAGAAATATGATGATAATAAATAGTTTCGAGTGGTTAATAAACATTAAGTGCATATAATATAAACTACTAACTTAATAAAATAATAAACGAATATCATTTACTTCATTAAAATACATATAATTTGAACTATAATCTTGACATAAGCCGGACGGATAATTTTCAGATGCGGATGTCTTCGTATCCGCATCCGCTCCATTTTTCCGAATATCAGATATTTATCGCTTTTCGGATGCAGATGCGGATGGATTTCTGATTTTTCGGATATCCATTGACAGCCTATTTATGATATTATCATTAACTTACATGCATACATTATTATTATATATACACATTGACCTTACATTTAGATAAAGTCCGACCTGTGTGTTATTTACGTAATGCTCGGATCAATCTGAGACATTTCAGGTACAAGGACGATGTGACCAGCTTCTCTTTTTTGGGCGTAGTGAAGACTTGATATTTAGGGATTGATATATATTACTTAAGTGATATAGATTCACTGTATGCATGCCATTGTGTTGTATATATTATAGACAAAATATATATTATATGAGATATTGGACATTTTTGATATTTTATATTCACATAGTCTTTGATGTATTTCTTATTATACTTTATAGCTATGATACTAACTCTATGTTCTCTATCATTTATTGTATATTGTAAATTGTTCTATCCTGGAGATGCACATGTTTATTGCTTTGTGCCGATAGTGAGTACGTATAGGTGAGTTATTTATTCGATTTTTGAAATACACACCAATGTTAGCCCAAGGGAATATTCATGTGTGTAATCCCAATATCGCCTCATTCTTTGAATTACCAAACAGTATTACCTAGTAATATTGTTTGGTAATATGAGTATAGAGGTGGTGTGTTTCATAAGCAGTACCTTTATTAACAATTTTTTACATACGTTCTCTCATCAACACTATATCACTTTAGGATTCATGGAATTTGATTTTGGTTAAAATTTTGGTATCATCCATATTCAACATAGTTAGTCCATAAAAATATTCCTAGGTTCAATAATAACATTTATTATTAACAGTACTACTCTGCCCAAAGATTTTGACTTTGAGTTGACTATAATTGATCGTGATACTAATCTCATAAAACTAAGGAGACAAATTCTCTATTGGATAGTGTTTCACTTCCAATTCTTTAACTTAGACCCAACTATTGTCGCTCAGTGGTTGCCATACCATAATTTAACTATAATAAAATGGGAGTATCCACATTGAAGCTTAATGCTATTCTTAAGTCGATAGAAATGTGTAAAATCATCATTGCGAGATTTCCTGTTTAACCTAGTTGTTATTAACCAACAGGAAACTCTTGGGTCGCTCTTTTCACGGTTATCTAATAACTATGAGTGCATAACTCCTTGGTGTTGCAACAAACATGCGTTATACACTGCTCGACGTTTGAAGACTGTTACGTACTCCAGTCTTAACGGAGGTATCGATAACCTTTCCTAAAATATCTTGATCAAAAATATTTAAAATAATATTTTATTCTATGTTATGATAATTTTCTCATGATTACAACTCCTTGTAATTATTATCACTTAACATATCATTAAAGGATTTTCTATTTAATATACTTGAAATAATCACTTAATTAGTTATATCACTATATAACAAAGTATATACTGGAAATCAAATATCTTTATTACAAACAGAGTTATATATGTAAAAATTACTTAATTGCCCCTAGGGCATACCCCTAACTCTCTTACTGAGTTGGTGCTGCATTGGAAGCACGAGGGAGTTGGATGATGCCATGGTAAGGCGTGGAGTCCTCTGATTGAGACTGTGCGGATGGCAGAGGTGTTTATTGTTGTTGTTGCGCAATGGTTGCCCCAAAACTGGTAAAGTCAACCAACGCAGTAATATTCAAGTTAACCATTGCATAAAAAGAAAAAGAAAGCAAAGGTGTTTAAGTTAATTTTGACAAGGAAAAAGTAAATGATAAGGCTATAAGCTACAATGCAAACTAGATGGATCTACCCTCGAATTACCTCATCCGTCTCTTCCTAATGAAGGTGGGACAGGGGACTCTGTGTCACTACTGCTATAGTGTGCATCGTCAAGAGTATGTGTGTTAAGGGGAATGGAGTATGCGTTAATGGGGTTAAGGTTATGCCCTAGGAGCAGTTCTATAATTTATTGTAAATTAATTAATTCTCGTTCGTAATAAAGGTGTTTTTCTTTCTGTTATAATGTGTTATAAATAATTAGATGTTTAATTATAATATATTTATTAGAAAATCCATAAATGGTGTGTTTGTGATAGTAATTAAAAATAGTTGTCATCATGGGTATTGTATTACAATATTATAAAACACATCATTTTACATGTTCCTACTCAAGATACATCGAGTCTGGATATCGATGTATCCGTTGAGACTAGAGTACGTAGCGCTCTCTAAATGTTGGGCAGTATATTATATATGACTATTGGAGGCACCTAGGGGTTACGTGATAGTTACTGGATAACTATGCAATGACTCTTTCGATAATTTTTGGTTGGTTAATATAAATAAGGTCAACAAAAAATATCGATGTGATTGACTTAAACATTTATCTCGATTTAAGAATATTGTCGATCTTCAATATGAAATCTCCACTTTGATTACATTCAAATCATGGCACAATGTCCATCGGGTGGCTATAGTTAGGTTAAGTGGAAGTATTGGAAGTGAAGCACAATTCAAGAGAGGATTTGTCCCCTTAGTTATATGGGGTTAGCATCACCGTCAACTCAAAGTCAAAATCTTAATATATAAATGGCATATAAATTTTACATATAGTGCATTATACATATATTATATTCGGCGATACTAAAATATTTATATATATATATATATTATAAATATTTATATATATATATTATTTAAATAATATCGAAATCATTTAATTACATAGATAAAATATATTAATACATATATTATATATATAATATGTTTCTTATTTTTATTAAATTATATTATCATGAAATACATGTTTGGTAGAAAATAAAAAACATTTTTTTGTTATTTACAAATATTTAAATATAAGGCAAAATTAAATCATTAATTATAAAATTATTTTTAAATCATAAAATTATGAAAAAAATTTCTAAGTATAAAATATCAATCAGAAACTGGAAATTTAAATTTTAAAAATCTTTTATATTAATATTTTAAATTAAAATCATGAGAAATTAATTAAAATAACATTTAAAATAATAATAATAATAATAAATTCTGAGTCATGCACAAGATTAGGTAAATATTTATTTAAAAAAATTTAACTTTCATGCATTTGTAAATGTTGAACAATATTTTTAATATATATTCATAAATAAGTAATTAATATTATATATATAATATTTTATTTATAAATGTATATATTATTCTCGGTTTTATAAAATAATATTTTTATTCTTTATTTTATTTAAGATATTTATAATCAATTTAAACATATTCACATAATATTATATATATATATGTTAAAATTTAATAATTATGTTTATAATTGTGTGTTTGTGTGTGTATATTTATAGACATTTATATTTAAAAAAAATTAATTGATGTGTGTGTGTGTGTATATATCTAAAATATTTTATATATGTAAACAAAAGTATATATATACATATATTCGGATAATATATTTGCATATTGGAGGATCTAATGTGTCCATTGCAATGTAAATCCCAAGATCTATACACAGTCATGTTATACGTTGCACGGATTGATATATTACGCATGCACACAAATATGTGTATATGATACATGTGTGTGTATCATAATATAAATTAAATAAAACTACATCAATTTATAACTTTAAATAAAATAAAAGATTTTATTTAAATAAAATTTAGAAATGTTCTAAATAAACTTGACTTCGTAGCCCCAATAAAGATCCAATAGGGTAATTTTTTCTAAAATTCACTCATAACTTCCGCTACAGGCTGGCCCAGTTCCAACAATGGTATCAGAACACAATAGCCTATATGGTCTAAATTAGCCTTGTTAGGGTCAACTATTAAGCTTAACGCCCAAAGGTTGTCCCTAATAGAAAACGCCCAAATCTAAATTGGGCCTTCGGTTAATTTTCAATTTTTTTGAGAATTAAATAAAATATAAGATTTTAAATTTAAAGTTAAATTTAAAGTAAGATATAAATATATTATAAAAGCTATAATATAATAAAAATTTTCAAAATGTTTGAAAATATATATTGATTTAAAAATTTATTAATAAAATTTATTAATTAATAAGTTAATTAATTAATAGATGTATATACATATTATATATTATGATATATGTTATGTTATTTTAAAATGTTTAAAATAACATAAATATATGTGTACGTATATGAAATGAATTTTGAAATTATTATAATTTAATTTAAATTATTTAATTAAATAAATTAATTAAAAGGTTAATTAATTAAATAATGTACACATGTATATGACATGTATGTAATACTATAAAGGTTATAATATATAATAAATATCCAATATAGATGTTATATTAAGATAATGTAAAATTAATTAAAATGTTAATTAATTAAATAATATTTAATTAAAATAATATAATATATGAGAACTATTATACAAGTAATATGAAATTTAAAAGTTATATAATAATAAAACTTATATAATATGAATGTATAAATTAAAGGTGGAACATTAAAGAAACCCAAATCAACCTAAGGAATAAATACACACATAAACGTATGTATACCGTGATTTCTGATGTGTTAGACACTTGAATCACGAGGGTAATTAAAAGAATTACATTATTCCATAATTCGATATCACTCAATGTAATATATTGAAGATTATGAATCTACAATATAATATTGTCCTCTACCATATGTATATTAATAAATTACTTGCATACTCCTTATTTGTTGAGCAAACTCAAGCTTAGGATGTTATGTGTAATATCATTAATATATTGAATGGACAAGGTAAGATAACTATATGTATTTGTTGAGCAAATTCAATGTACATATACTATAGTTAGGTTGTCGCAATATGGTAAGTACAGATGAATAATTTCATTTCAATTTGTTGAGGAAACTCGAGCTCGAAGTGAAACTAGGACAAGATACCAATGGTTAGAAGTTGTATATGATACAATTGATAGGAGTTATCCATCGTCTGTGGAGCTATGATTTGTTGAACAAACTCAAGGTCAAAATTCCAAGATGGACGAGTCCTAATACCTACTAGTGAATTTGAAAGACTTCTATGTTTTGACTTAGGGTTTGGCAAAACATAAAAGACTAGAGGGAGCTTATTAGTAAAATGAAATATAAAGTTTAACTCTACTAATATTATAAGAACATCTACTATAATATGTCATAATAATCTACCACTTAAACTTGCAGAAAATGTCAACTCCAAAACTGTTTTCTGAAAAGGACAAGCTTACCGGAACAAACTATACCAACTGGCCAAGAGTAATTAAAATAGTGTTGAATTAATATCGCCTTTAGACTACTATTACATGCAAACCTAAAGAACAGCCCGCTAATGATGCGTACCCCGAATTACGATTTGCTTATGAAAACTGGGTGTTAGACCTAGAGATCATCCAAGTTTTTGTGCTGTCTATATTATACAAGCCGTTATAGAGGCAGCACGAAAATATGTCTGTCCATGGGATATTTGATAGTATCAAGGCACTGTTTGGTGAACATCATGTTCCACAAGGTTCGTGCTTACAAAGAAGTTGTTCAATAGTAAAATGACCAAAGAGCAGAAAGTGGACGATTACATGATGACGATGATGATAAAAGGCTATATTGATAGTCTTTCGTAGTTGGACGTTCATATAAGCAATGAATTGAAGTGGATTTGATCCTTGGTTCTCTTACTCCTCAGTATGAACTATCCATATTGTATTATAACAGGAACCAATTGAATGTAAATCTTGTAGAGCTCCTCAATATGTTGAGGTCGGCCGAGTCACAATCTAATGATCAAGGGATAATACTTGCGTTAGAGGGTAGTGCATCATCTTCAACGAGTTCGAAGAAGTGGAAAAGAGAAGGAAAGAAAAAGAAGAGTAAGAAGATGGATGACAAGGGTGAATGTCACCACTACCCCAAGAAAGGTCACTGGAGAAGGAATTGTCTTGACTACTTGAAGATTGTTAAGGAAAGGAAGCAGAATAGTTCTACAGCTCCATCAGGTACATTTATGATTTAAAATTATTTTGTAATAAATAAAATGTCTTGCGTCTTAGATACTAGATTTGGTACTCATATATGTAGTTTATTACAGGGGCATACTAACTAGCACTACATGGCAAGAGGAGAGGCTCCAAGTTTTTGATGGATCTATGGTAGATGCAATGGCAGTCGGAGATTATCATTTAAATTTGCCTAGTGGATTGGTATTAGTATTAAATAATTGCTATTTTGTAAAAGACTTTATTTTTGGGATTATTTTCGTTTCTAGATTATCCGAGACCGGACATATATTTCATTGTGCAGATAATGTTATGAACATTAGTTTTGAGGGAAAATAAAGTTTGTGATGGTATTCTTGAAAATGGCATTTATGTGATTAATATTAATCATGTGTATTTTGTAGATAATTCTTTTAACAATATAAATGATAGTTATGTTTAGCATTGTAGGTTAGGTCATATTAGTGAGAAACGGCTACAAATTGAAAATCATAGGGTTTTCTACCGTCAATTGATTTCGAATCATTTGACACGTGTGAGTCGCGTCTCAAAGGTAAAATAACCAAGCACCCCTTAAGTGGGAGCAATAAAAGAGTTGATGAACTCTTAGAGCTAGTGCATAGTGAGGTATGCGGCATGATGCCTGTAATTACCAAAGACAATAGTTCTTACTTTGTTACCTTCACTGATGATTTCTCAATACTAGCATATGTGTTCTTATGAAGAACAAATCCGATGTCTATGAGAAATTTGTCAAATATAAAGATGTAGTAAAGAACCAAACGGGTTGTAAAATTGAGATTCTTCAATCTGATCGAGGAGGTGAGTATGTTGAATATGATTTCCAACAATACTTAAAAGATAATGGGATTATCTCTCAGGTTACTCCACCCTATACCCCGCAACACAACAGTGTGTCGATGCAAAGGAATCGAATATTGTTAGATATGGTTCGTTCGATGATGAGTAAAGCCGAGTTATCTCTGTTCTATTGGGGATATGCGCTAGAAACCATGTCTCGTATGTTGAATTTGTTAGCCACTAAATTTATGCCTAAAACACCATATGAGATGTGGTATGGTAAGAAACCCCAACTCAAATATTTAAACGTGTGGGGTTGTTCGATATAAGTTAAGAACGTTGGTCCTAATAAATAAGAGGCAAGATTAGTACTGCGTAAATTTATAGGATATCCAAAAAACTCGATGGGATGTATATTCTACAATGTCGAAGAACAAAAGGTCACTATTTATTGACATGCTATCTTTTTAGAAAAAGAATTTCTATCGAAGAAAATTAACAACGACGTTGAAGATCTAAGAAGTTAACCTTGAGGCCGAACCAGTGGGAGAACCAAGTTAATCCGTATACGAAAACATGCAACCTATTAGAAGGTCTAGTAGGGAATCTTGTGCACTAAAAAGATGCTGCGGTTTTCTTATGGATGGTAAGAAGGAGGATCGTATCTTAGATGATGACAGTCATATATCCTACCAAAAAACACTATAGAGTAAAGATTCTATACTTTGGCTTGGAGCTATGAAATTCGAGATGGATTCCATGCACAAAAATAAAGTTTGGACTTTGTTGGTCATACCCAAGGGATAAAACTCATTGGCTGCAAATGGATTTTTAAGAAAAAGCTAAATGTAAATTGAGAAGTAGAGACTTATAGAGAAAGGCTAGTTGCGAAGGATTTCATCAAATTCAATGTTTTAATTATGACGAGACCTTTTCACTCATACCCATGCTTAAGTTTATTCAGATTATGTCAGCCATCGCTGACTATGAAATATGGCAAATGGATGTAAAGACGGCTTTTGTAAATGGTGATTTAGAAGAAACCGTTTATATACCGCAGCCCGAGGGTTTTGTGGTCAGTGTGAGTGAGGGCAACTTGCAAGTTGTTAAAGTTCATTTATGGACTTAAAAAAGCTTCAAGAAGTTGGAACAAATGTTTTGATAAGGTAATCAAACAGTTTGGTTTTATCAGAACACAAAGGAAGCATGCATATATAGAAAGGAACAGGGCAACGCTATCGTATTCTTGGTGCTCTATGTCGATGATATATTATTGATTGGCAATGACACTTCGTTGTTGCAATCAGTGAAAGCTTGACTTTCCAAGAATTTATCCATAGAGGATTTGGGAGAAGTAACCTATATACTTAGTATAGAGATCTATAGAGATAGATCTAAGAGGCTGTTGGGATTATCCTAATCGCTATACATAGATACCATGCTAAAAAGGTTCGGTATGAAGAATATCAAGCATGGAAACATTCCAACGTGGTTTTGAATCGTCCTTTCTAAGAAGGACACTCCTCATACTAATTAGAAGAAAGAGCATATGAATAGGATCCCTATGCCTCAGCTATATGATCCATAATATACGCTATGCTCTGTACTAGACCAGATGTGGCATATGCATTAGAATGTGTAAGCAGATACCATTCTAATCCCAGAGAATATCATTGGACGGCCGTAAAATGTACACCGAAGTATTAGAGAAATACTCGGGGATTATTCCTTATACATAGGAATGGAGACTACCCTATGAAAGGGTATACATATTCAAGCTTCCAAAGTGATATAGATGATAAAAAATCAGTTTCTAGTTATGTATTTACGCTTAATGGCGGACCCGCTTGTTGAAAAGGTTCTAAGCAAGAAATAGTTGTTGTTTCCACGATGGAGGCCGAGTACATCGCCCTTAACGAAGCAACTAAAGAGGTAGTCTGGATGCACAAGTTTTTGAGTTATCCCAGAGTGATAACGAGAATCTTATAGCATTATTATATAATAACAATGCGGCAATGTAGATCACAAAGTAGCCTAGTGTACATAGGAAGTCATGACATATTTTTTAGAAGTTGCACCTGATTAGAGAATTCATTGAGAGGAGGGAGGTCATGATACAAAGGGTAGATACTAAGACAGCATAGCAGATCCATTCACTAAGGGTCTAGCTTAGTCATCTCTTGAGAAGATGATTGAAGGGATGGGATTGAGATTTCGCAATTGGCCCCAAGTGCAAGTGGGAGATTGATAGAGTTAGGGGTATGCCATAGGGGTAATTCTGCAATTTATTGTAAATTAATTAACTCTGTAATCAATTCTCATTCACAATAAAGGTATTTTTCTTTTTGTTGTATATTTGTTATGACGTGTTATAATTAAGTAATTGTTTAATTAAAATATATTTAATAGAAAATCCGTAAATGGTGTATTTGTGATAGTAATTACAAATAGTTGTAATCATGGATAAGGTATCACAATATTATAAAACACATCATTTTAAATGTTTCTAGTCAAGATACATCGAGGCTGGAAATCGATATCCGTTGAGACTAGAGTACGTAGCTGTAGCATCACCTACTTGGAGACTCAATGATGAATGTCGATGATGTTGTAGTCATCACTGGAATTATCTTCCAACGACATAAGTGAGTTCAGTATATTTTTTAAACACGGATAAAGTAAATAGAGCAGCTAAATATTTTTTTCATTACATATAATTTTCTTTAGCATTCATTACATATACTCCTATCACAATTAAACCCAAATACTGCCCATATAGGGATCAAATATAATAGAAAATAACATAATAAAAGAGTCGGGTCAACATATGATGATGCGGCCCGCACTTCTTAGTATAGCGGAAAAAAATCTTTATTATCTATGGAGCCTCCTGCTCCATCTTCGATCTGTGTATTACGGCTTTTATTTTAACCTGCTTATCTCATAAACTTAACCTACTCAAATGAATACCCATGAGTTTATAAGGAAAACAATAATAAAAACAAGGGTCAGACATAAAGTCTGGTGTGAATAATACTTACCCCAAAACAAACATATATTAAGTCTAATCCAAACTACACGGAATGAGTTCCCCTTCACTAACCCAACATCATAAGTGAAATAATAATAGTTCTGATGTAAGCAGTTATTATTCACTACCACACCCCTGCACCGGTTCCATTTACTACTACACCCACCTCGGTGCAGTCCCACTCAATTCCCAATTTAGTTCATTTTTTAAAATAAACTATTCCCATTTGATATTGCACCCCTTACATAGTACCACCTTAACATCCCATTAAGGTTTATCTCTTATCTAATACTGCTTGGAATCATCCCACCGCAGTCTTCTTTTGGTTCATTCATTAGTTCAATCTGTGTTGACCTAGCTACTCGAAGTACTTAACTGTTTAGTTAGTTATGCTCCGGACTACAAAGAAACAACCACCTGTAGTCCCTTTATATTTATTTACTTACTATTTTAAACTATTTGGAATCACCCCCACTAGAGTCGACCATAAAGAAACCCACATGTAGTCCCTAAACATTTGTTTAATTTGGAACTGCTTGTTATACTCCATTATAGTCCCTGGAAGTTGAAAGCCTCTCTTTACCTTTTCTAGGTGTGCATTCGAGTGACCATCCTCACTCGACGTCAATAACCCTTCTAATCTTAATTCTAGCACAGGATCCCTTCCCCATACCGACCTAGGCTCTTCCCAAGTCCCACCTACTTATCCATTAATAGGTTTAGTCTACTTTATTTCTTGGCATAGTACCTCCCCACTCTAATGTTGGGTGCTTCCTACTTTCCTTATTAAGTGTACCCTTCCTAATTTTTACGCAGTATGACCCTTCATATTATGCACAATTTTTATTTATAATGTAGGGATGCCGCCCCAACGCCATTTCAAATAACCCTGACAACGTCTTTACACGTGTCGTTATCTTATTTGTCCCAATTTTACTTTCTGTTATTTGCAGTGTCCTTTTTATTTCTTTTTAGCAAATAATTTGGATATGGTTTTTCTTTTTCCTAACACGTATTAATATATTTTTCCTATACAAATTTATTATCATGCATCCCCGCGGTTCCCTAGTTTCCCCAGCGCAGTACCCAACACTTACCAGTCTATTTTCCTTATAAAAAATCCTTATAAATTCCTATAAAATTTGTGAACACTTGTTTTAACATGCTTAATCTTTTTTTGGATTTTTAAGGGTAATTTCCTTACTTATTTTCTAGTTGCGAACCTTCCATAAATCGTATAAAATCATATATGTTTAAGAAATTTCCCAAACCAAAAACCATCTCTAAAATCATGATTAAAACATCATATCAAATTTTCACTATATTTTCAAATTATTAAAGTAAGGGAAACACATCTAAACATCCCATGTTTATCTATTCTTCCCTAAATCTTTCATTAAGCTTTTATGTTTATTTCTAGAAATCCTTATGAACCCCACCATTCTTAAAAACATATAAATCTAAACTGAGACCGTATATTAGGGATCGGTGTAGAAAGGTTAAGTATTACTCACCTAGATCTTTAAAACGTCTAGCTTTAATCCTCTTAATCCCCTTTAGCCCACATTTTCTTTATCTTCTTCTTACTTGCCTTCTCTAAGCCACTACCATTAAAGTTATTCCTAAGCTTTTTTTATTTTAGGTGGGATGAAATCAATGAATAGAAAAGACTAATGTTTATTGTCCCACATTGATTTGGGCTTAGGCCCTTATACCCTTTTTCTATTAATTCATTTCCCATTACTTCTCTTATTTGGGCTACCATGGCATTTTAATTAATTAATTTGATTAATTAAATTTAGGATCATTATAGTCTTCCCTCTTAAAGGAATTTTGCACCTAAAATTCAATTAAGGTTCGGTAGAGATTTTTTCTCTAGTTCATGCTTACCCTGAGCATACCCATGAATTCCCAATCCATGCATATAAAACGTACTAATGCAATCAACTAATATAGTAACCATCCATACATATATGGTCTACAATAATACAATTCAATACATAGCTCATGCGCTTTTCGAAAATGAATAACTCTGGATAGGTTTTCTTAATCTTATCCTCTGTTTCCCCCACATGCAATCCTCCCAGTTTGTGCTTCACTAGACATACACTAGCTTCACTACCTTATTCCAAAGTTGCTTCTCATCCCGATCCACTATTCGAACCGGTCTATGCACATACGACATATCTGGTTTTATGACCTGGTCTTCTATTGCACTTATATTAACTACTAGGTATTTCCGCTCCAATGCATTTTCACAAATATGATACTGAAACACATTATGAATCCCTGCAAAAACACTAGTCTTATCCACCTTATACGCCACCTTTCTAATCCTATCTATGATAAAAAACGGTCCTACATATCGATGTGCTAACTTTCCAACTTTCCTAAAGTGCATTACGTACACCCCTTATCGGAGAAACCCTCACGAACATTTGATCGCCAATTTTGAACTCCAGTTCCTTCTTGTGTCATAATAACTCTTCTGCCTAGACTGCGCTACCCTCACCCTAGCTCGAATCAGTTCCACCTTCCTAGTAGCATCCTTCACCACATTTGGTCCCAACACAATCCTAACCTCTGCCTCCAACCAACATGCAGGCTACTTACATGGCTTTCCATACAACGCCTCAATGGAGCAATCCCAATACTGCTCTGATAACTATTGTTATATGAGAACTCTACCAGATGTAAGTAATCCTCCCAAGATCCACCGAAGTCTAAAATGCAGCTCTCAGCAAGTCTTCCAGGACCTTGTTGATCCTCTCGGTCTGCCCATCTATTTGTGGATGGTATGCGGTACCCATGCGCGGTTCTGTTCCAATACCTTCTACAAACTTCGCCAAAATGTTCTAGTGAATAACGAATCTCGATAACTAATAATAGTATTAGGCATCTCGTGCAGTCTCACTATTACTTTCACATATATTTCTGCTAACTTCAACGTAGTCCTCTTAGCCTTCACTGGAACGAAGTGGGTACACTTAGTTAGTCGGTCAACTATGACCCATATGCCTTCATTCTCTACCCTTGTCCTTGGCGACCCATCTACGAAGTCCATGGGTATGATCTCATTTCCACATCGAAATCTCCAAAAGCCGCAGGAGCCCACTTGACTTCTGATGTTCTGCCTTCACCTACCAGCATGTAAGACATCTTCTCACATACTCTCCCATATCTTTCTTCCTCCCTTCCCAAAAGAAACTCCTCTTCATATCTCGGTACATCTTTGTACCTCCAGGGTAGATGGTAAACCTTGAATGATGACATTCGTACAATACTTCCTTCCCTAATCCATATGTACTTGGAATATACAACCTACTATTATTTTGCTACATGCCTTCTTTATCAACACTGAATAACTTGATTCCTAAGCCCAAATTTCTTATTATGTCTATGCAGAACTCATCTTCGTTCTATAGTTCGGTTATTCTTTCTACCATCGCAGGCCCGACTTCTAAGCATGCTAGCATTATGAAATGCACTGCTCGAAATGCACTAGACCAAAACTGCACATCACATGCGGGCAATGTTTCTAAAATGGTTTATTCCTCTATCATTTCCAAAACACTACTTTATTGTTACCGGTTAAGGAATCAACTACTTTGTTGCCTTTTCCTAGAGTACACTCTATCCCAAAGTCATATGATGCTATGAACTCTAACCACCTTTGCTATCACATGTTCAACTACTTCTGAAAGAAAAAATATCTCGAGGACCTATGGTCAGTATACAACTCAAACCTCTTCCCTAAGAGATAATGTCTCTAAATCTTCAATGCGAAGACAAATGCTGCCAACTCCAAATCATGCATTGGACAATGAACTTCATGGCATCGCAACTACCTAGAGGTATATGCAATTACTCCATCCTTCTACGTCAACACTATGCCTAATCCCAAATCTAATGCATCAGTGTAAATGGTTATACCATTATTCCCTTTGGGTATTACCAACATAGGTGCATTTGTTAATCTATACTTTAGTTTCTAGAGTGCATTCTCACAGTCCTGCACCTAAATAAATTGCTCACCCTTCCTGGCCAGCCTCATCATCGATGCAGCTATATTGGAGAAGTTGGTAATAGCCAGCTAACCCTAAGAAACTCCACACCTTGGTCATCGTCTCAGGTCTCTTCCATCCATTTATTATAACGATCTGGAATTTTATTGGCTTTAATGTGTGAATACTTAATTTATTTTAAATATTCAATTAATGATTTAAAAATTAAATAACCCTCTTATAATTTATAACTAATGATAGAAATTCATTTTTGAATAATGTTTACATAAATAGGTAGCTCGTTTAAAAACTGAAAATGTGACTGAAACTTGCTTTTCAGATTTTCAGCTTTTTATCGAACGACAAGTAGTAGGAAGTCGTTTACCTTAGCTTATACCTTAGATCAACATTTAAATGTTTAAGTTAAATTAAGAAATGTATATTTGAAATATAAAAAGGAATGGAAATAATATAAAACTATAAATATAATCAAATTTGAAATTGAAAAGATGATTGGTTGGCTTAAGTCTTTGTATTGAGAAAAATATATGGATCATCGTACGATCCATTATATTTTCTTATAGTTTGGCACTTGATTGAATTTGGAAATGATGGAAGGATAGAAAAATGAAGCAAAGGCATTTTGGGTCTTTAAAATCTCCTTTAGTTTAATTTATAATTCACCTTATATATATGCATCTTTTATTTGATATTTCATTTTTATCTTCATCTTCTTTTCTACCTTCTCTTTTCTTTAAGTCTTTCAGAAAAAATCTCCTTTTTAACTTTAACAAGTTTGGAAATTTAGTAAAAATGGAGTTGAGCTTGCTTTGCTAGAGGAAAAGATTTGATTTTTGCATATCAAATATAGAAAGGTGTGATCACTAACCCTTGTTCATACCTTTTCAAAATAGGAATGTTATGAGATATAAAACCGTAGTTGAAATGGATGTTGAATATTTTGGTTTTATAAATTGTTTTAAATAAGATACTCATGCTTATGTAATTTTTCAATAAAAAGAAAACGAGAATACTTACTGTCGATGAAGAAAATACACTAGTCATATGTAAATTAACACTTACAGGCTTCAATGTTCTTTGTTTCAAAAAGAATGAACACACCCTCTTAATGATCAAAAATCTATATTTCTCAAACTAAATGAAATCATCCCAAGTGACCAACTAAGAAGCTTTTTGTTATAGTCAATAGTAATTTTTAAAAATAGTTGTCCGACGCTTTGTCATCCATGCTGGCCGAGATCATTCAATTCTAGTAAGCTATTAGAACTGGTGAATTTTTTATGATGTTAAAATGGGGAATGGATTATACGATCACGATTATCTCGCCAATTCATGATTTTTAGAGTGATTCCTGTGATTCTAGAGGGTTGTGTTGGGCCGTGGTTGATCGTCGTTTGGTTTCCGTTCATCTTGGCTTTTCCGGCATACTAGACGATGAGGGTGGGAACGGAGGTGTTTGGGAGTAGCCTTGGACCCAGGTGGAGTCATGGGTAGTGGTGGTAGGAGTTTAGGTGGTCGGAGGAGGTTGAACGAGCTCGGTTTAGGGTTTTAGGTCATGGTGTGGATTAGGCTTAAACGCGGTGATATTTAGAGCATTTGAGTATGTTGAGTGCGACTTAGGTCAGCCTAGAGGTGGCATAGGGGATGGCAACCACGTCGGTGTAGGTGGGGGTGGCCTCAGGTAGGTATGTCGATGGCGGTGGTTGATTTAAGGAAGCACGTCCTTTTGAAAACCTGGAACGCGCAATTATGGAGTGGGATTTGAGGGTCGAATTTTGATCCAAGCATGAGAGGGGGTGTCGTGGTGGCCAATGGGTCGAGGATGGTGAATGGAGTTTGGTACCGGGGTTGATGAGGCGATCAGAGGTGGTGGTGATAGGTGCACATTCATATGTGTGCATGAGCATGGGGTTCCTGGAAAACAAAATTGATTTGGGGATATTTTGATTTGGGATTTTGTATTATGAGGGAAGGAGAAGCTTTGCCTTAGTTTGTGTTTGAGTAGGCTTGGGTTGGGTTTTGGGTGGGTGCTGGGAGGGCGGAAATAGTTAGGTTAACTAAATTATTTAATTAAAAAGGTGATTAACGATGAAAGTTATAAATCTCTCATTTTAGATCCGTTTAACCCGCAGATTTCAACACTTGAATAGTAGTAGCCAGTAAAACACTTTAGCAACGTTATTTGATAAATTTGACGAAGTGTAAAATATTGATAAGATATTAGTGTTCGAATTTAATTAAGATTATGTAGTTAAATCATTTTAGTTTAGCACTGACATTCCTTTAGCGGAATAAAACATCGTTCTGCTATTTAAATCGAGTAGATCATTTCGGACACCTATTTAGCAGAATAAATCCTCGTTCTGCTATTATATTAGTTTGGATATTTATTTATATGCCGGTTGAATTAGATAAAGGGACGTGTTATCTATTGATTGTCAATTATGGGTGTTAACTACATATGTGTTGCTTATGTAATTATCAGTGATATGTCTTGGAATGTTAACCTGAAATAAATGGTAGCTTGTTTAAGTGTCATTGTGGTCGCCAAGCCTCTTCCTAACTTTAAAAGGAAATGGATTTAAAATTTACTTTAACTTTATATTATTTTTCGAAGTAAGCATTTTCTGTATTTAAAATGGTTAAGTTAATATTATTCGAATTATAGTATTTTAAAGTTAATAATTAACATAATGATGTTTTAAAGTTAGTTAATTATTTATCAAAAGGTTTAAAGGTTGATTTATTATTTATTAAAAGCTCAAAAGTTAGTTAATTATTTGTCTATAAAATGCTTAAAGTTAATAAATATTTTATGAATGATATTTAAGTTAATTAAGTAATTATTTAATGATGATTTTTAATATTAATTAATCATTTTGCTAAAAATGTTTTAAGTTAATTAATTTATTCAAGTTAATTTAAGTAAATTAAATAATGTATTTTAACGATAATTTTGTTTAAAAAAGGTGTTTAAAATATAGAAATAGTTTTATAAAGAGTATTATTTTTAATGATGAGCTTAATAAAGTTATAAATTGAAAAGAGATCTTGGATTTTAGAAAGAAAGTTTTAGGCTTATAAAACTTTGATTTTATATAAATTGGATCACTTATGGAAAATCAAGTTTATGAAATTTATAATTAATCCTTCTTAATTATGATGGTGTGGAAACATCTTTCCATACCTAACATCGATAGGATAAGTGGTTTTGGGTATATAGTGAACAACGTTGGAATGACATTGTTTTGATCCAGTTAATATGTTCTTAAAAAAGGAGTTTTTCTTAAGTGGTTTAAGAATATACTTATACCGGTGAGATAAGTATATGAATATTTTTGTAAAAATATTAAAGTGTTTTAATTAATGAGACATTAATAAATAGAGGCTTAGTAGATCCCACATGGAATTAAATCTATATTTGATTATTTGTTTATTTGATAGTTAAACAACTGACTATCAAATCTTGGCCAATATATAACTCTGGAAATATCTAGGAGAAACACGGGAGTTGTATGGCGCAATCATCTTCGATGATGTTGCATTATGTGTATAAATCTCATTATGTTCTCTTAGGACAAATGATAAGGAAATATGTCCACTTAAACGATTAGGGGGTGATCCTTGCTCTTATATATCGTCTATTTATTTCCAAAAGAACCGGAATTGAGTTTACCGAAGACTATCAAATGTTGGATTTGAAGAGATTGGGATCAGATTAGTGTGAATTATCCGAAAACCACTTCGAACCAACTTAAGAATTCGAATTGAAGACATCTCGAAGATGGTAATTGAAGATAGAGCTCTGTGAAGTGCAATGGCTACTTGCTACTAATCCTAAGGTTAATTCCAAAATCGATGTAGTAAAAGTAATGCCTTCGGTTTGTTCCTATCTTGAACAACTTGTATTGATGAATGCTAGTATTGTATCGTTGCCTGGAGGGCAGTGTTAGCATTCCAAGTGGGAATTGCCAAAAGAGAAAAGGTAATTGTGACCTCACAAGCCTCACAACCTGGTAATAACTAAAACATGGGATATGCTTCAGAGATATGTGGTTCGCTATCATTAGGAGCAGTCATTCCTCAATCTAGAATAGATATTTATAGATTTGGTATGTGCACGCATGGGAAGAGTGGGTCCAGGGCTGGTGCACATTGGTGCCCGAGGAATGATGTAATCCGGTATGCCATGTTAAAGGGGCAGCCGGCTCTGATTTATAGGGGTCCACGTGAGGCCCTCGGTATATTTTTCTAGAGCTGTACTGTGGCAGGCAGTACTCCAGTAGCCTTGTCATTGATTGAAATCCAATCTCTAATACGTGCCTTAATGGACTTAATTGTGCCCAACTCTGTTGAAATGTAAGATGCAAGCATTTCAGCTTCATATATTTATTTTCCCCTCTACACACTATTATAATATCATAAGATTTTCAATAAAATGGTTTGGTTATCATAAGGTAAAAATCCATTCGTATTTATGTGCGACGTGGTCTTACGAGATATCTTTATTTTGAATGGATTTATAATATTAAAAATCCATTTGATTATGTTTCTCATGCTGGTTTACCAGAATGATCCGGGCGTTATTTTTCTTATGATGCTTGGGTCAGTCCGAACATATTTTTCAGATTTAGTTGGGCACTTTGGAGCTTCAGGAGACGAGGTGGATCCTCCAAGACGTATTCACGTATCTTATCTTCCGTTGTTTTGTTCCTGTTATATCTATCAGAATTTGTAAGGATGGGTTGTTATAACTGTTCAGATTAATGATAGGTTAGTACTCTGATTTATGTATGTATAAAAGTTTTCTTTGGTAAAGATCTTGGTATATTATATATTACTCGTCTTGTTGTGAGATTCTATTCTGCCTTTTCTTTCTTTCACTCCAACAATTTGTCTTTCCGGCACATTGATGTTCGGCATGTTAATACTGTGGATGTATTAGTGTCGACTTCTGGGGATTGAAATGGGGGTTATTACATTTACTGCGTCTACCTTCGAAGGATCTACAGCTAGCCCTTCTTTCGAAGTCATATGGCTTAGGAGCTTCACTTCCCTTCTCCAAAAATGATACTTAGAAAATTTTGCCTTTAACTACGCCGTCTCAACGTCTCTAGCACAAGCTTTAAGTGAACCGTGTGTTCCTTCTTATCCTTAGAGTACACTAAAATTTCATTTAGGAACACCAACACATATCTATCCAGCTTATCTTGGAAGATCCCGTTCATCAAGTCTACAAACAATGCAGGTGCATTGTTCAGACCAAGTGGCATAACTAACCACTCATATGAACCGTACCTCGTTACGAACATAGTCAAAGGAATACTTTCCTCTGCAACTCTCAGCTGATGGAATATTGTAGTTATGTCTACCATGAAAATGCTTTAGCTCCACTAAGCTGATCAAACGGATCATCAATTCTCAACAAAGGATACTTATTCTTCACTGTTCTTCCATTCAGCTTCTGATAGTCTATATATAGTCTCAACGATCCACCAAACTTCCTCACAAACACTGCTGATGCTCCCCAAGACAAAATGCTTGGTCATATGAAGCTCTTTCCTTCTAACTCTGCCAAATTGCTTCCTCAGCTCTCTCATCTCCCTTGGAGGCATTCTACTTGGGAGTCGACTAAACGGTTCAGTCGTTGGCAGTAGATCTATTAGAAAATCCACCGCTCTCGGGGGTGGCAACCCCAAAATTGGTCCAAACACATCTTGAAACTCCTTTACCACCCATACTGCTCCAAGATCTTCTTTCGAAGCTAAAGCAAATAAAGTGTTTCTGCGCCTAGCCATGCACTCCTCTAAGACCATGTACACTCTATCTTGCGGTCCGAATGACTTAGCATATTTATCCTCTATGCCCAGTACACCCTTGCACTATGCTTCTCCATCCAATCCATCCCTAAAATAACTCCGAAGCCTATGAAGTCAAACACATAGGGATCATAGAAAAATTTACACCCACCTAACTCAATACATAGGCTAGCGCATCTTAATTCGAGAGTGGCATACACTCTTATCGGATTTGCAACATGGAAGTAACTAAATAGATAACTCCTAACCCAAGTCTATCAACCAACTCTTTGACTACAAACGAAAGTTTAGCACCGATATCAAACAGTACTCTAACTAAAATACTAGAAATCAAAGCCATACCATCCAAGACCTTCCCCTTGCCTTTCTCCTCGGCAGATGGTCCTTCCCTTGGTCCCTCCAAAGCGTAAATTTGTGATTTAAGCTTTGCGCAGTCCTTCTTTAGATGTCCCATCTTGTCACACTTATAACACTTCATCCTCCCAACTTCTTAGGCATAGGGCACTTTGAAGTATAATTCCCTTTTTGTCTATAGTTGTAGCAGACCTCTTCTGCAATCGTAACCTCTCTACCCTTCCCCTTTGGCACTCTCATCTTGCCTTTCGTATATGGGGCAAACTTCTTCTTCTGCTCTATTTTGGGTCTAACATCCACTCTGCTCTACTCTTGGTACATCCCATCATACCTTCTAGCCAGGTTAACAATAAACTCAAAAGGAGATGTTAGATGAGCCATCACCTTATGATCAAGGCCTTGCTTCAAGCCCTTAATAAACTTATAATTCTTCTTCTTTGGGGAATTGATGATCTCCCTGCCATACTTAGCCAACGAGTTGAACTTCTAGATGTACCCCTCCATTGCAAGGTCACCCTACTTTAGATCAATAAACTCTCTCAACAGCACACTCTGTTGAGATTCTGATATAAACTGCGCCTCAAACCACTCTTTAAACGGCTACCAAGTGATCTCCCTTTCTGGGATCTCAACGATTATTGCTTCCCACCAATCCAGTGCATCTTCTTATAACTGCCTTGATGCCAGCCTTCTCTTTTGCACATCATCCAACTCTAAGTCCCCATATATGCACTCACAGACCCTTAGCCAGTTCATTACTTCAACAGTAGGCACCTTCCTTATAAACATCTTTCATCCTAAGCCCCTACAGTCGCTGTTCATCTTTGGGAAGTCCTCTCTTGCCACTGCAGGTCTTGGTTGAACTACCTCTGGTGTAGCTTCCCTCGCCATCCAAGCTATGAACTGCCTAAACAAGACGTTTATATCTATGTCTGCCTCATTTGCTGGTTGTTTCGCTTCCTCTCCTACTTCCCTTGGAATTCTCTCCTTATTTCTTTATTTAGTCGGTATACTTTTAGCATCTTTTCTTGCACTTGCTCCTCCTATCATAATTCACTCATTCCTTAGATCCATCTTGCTTCTTCCGTTAAGTAAGTCTTTATTAGAAACAAAAAGATAGGGAGTAAAATAACAGTAGAAAGATAGATATATCTTTATATATATATAGCAACAACCAAGTACGTTATATATATAGTTGTGCATCCCCTCCCCAGAATGTTCTGTTTATCCTAAGCACTTATCTTATCTTTTCTTAGCTCTGTTTTACTTAATTATCCCTAACCTATGCTCTGATACCAAACTATAAGATCTTCCACTTGGAGACTCAAAGATAAACGACAATGATGCTGCAATCATCATCAGAATTATCTTCCAATGACGTAAGTGAGTTTATTATATTATTTAAACATGGATGAAGTAAATAGAGCAGGTAAATATTTTTTTCATTACATCAAATTTTCTTTAGCATTCATTACATATACTCCTTTTACAATTAAACCTAAGTGTTGCCCACGTAGGGGTCAAATATAATAGAAAATAACATAGTAAAAGAGTCGGGTCAACATATGATGATGCGTCCCGCACTCCTTAGTATAGCGGAAATAAAAATCTTTATTATCTACCAAGCCTTCTACTCCCTCTTCAATCTACGTACAACAAATTTTATTTTAACATGCCTATCCCATAAACTCAGCCTACTCAAATGAGCAACCATGGGTTTATAAGGAAAACAATAATAAAAACAAGGGTCAGACATAAAGTTTGGTATAAATAATACTTACCCTAAAACAAACACATAGTGAGTCCAATCCAAACTGCACGGAATGGGTTTCCCCTTCCCTAACCCAACATCATAAGTGAAACAATAATAGTTCTAATGTAGGTAGTTATCATGCACTACTGTGCCCTTACGCATTCTTAAGCAGTTCCATTTACTACTACACCCTCCCCAACACATTCTCCACTCAATTCCCAATTTAGTTTATTTTTTTTATAAACTATTCCCATTAAGGTTTATCTCTTATCTAATACTACTTGGAATCATCCCACTAGAGTCTTCTTTAGATTCATTCATAAGTTCAATCTGTGTGGACCCAAACACTCGCAATACTTAACTGTTTAGTTAGTTATGCCTTGGACTACAAAGAAACAACCACTTGCGGTCCCTTTATATTTATTTACTTACTATTTTAAACGGCTTGGAACCACTTCACCACAGTTGGCCATAAAGAAACCCACATGCAGTCCCTAAACATTAGTTTAATTTGGAACTGCTTGGTATACCCCACCGTAGTCCCTAGAAGTTAAATGCCTCTCCTCACCTTTTCTAGATGTGCGTTCGAGTGAGCATCCCCACTCAATATCAATAGCCCTTCCAACCTTATTTGTAGCGTAGGATCCTTTCCCCGTACTGACCTGGCCTCTCCTTGAGGCCCAACTACTTATCCTTTATTAGGTTTAGTATACTTCTTTTCTTAGCACAGTACCTCTCAGCCCCAACGCTAGGTGCTTCCCACATTTCTTATTAAGTGTACCCTTCCCAATTTTTGCGCAGTGTGACCCCTCCATATTATGCACAGTTCTTATTTATAATGTAGGGTCACCGCCCAAATGCCGTTTTAGACAACCCTAACATCCCTAACATCCCTAACAACATCTTTACACGTATCGTTATCTTATTCATCCCTATTTTACTTTATATTATTTGCAGTGTCCTTTTTCTTTCTTTTCAATAAATAATTTGGATCTAGTTCTCTTTTTCCCAACAACTATTATTACATTTTTCCATACAAATTTATTTTCATGCATCCCCGCAGTTCCCTACTTTCCCCAACGTTGTACCCAACACTTACTTACTGGTCTATTTTTCTTATAGAAAATCCTTATAAATTCCCAAAAAATTTGTGAACACTTGTTCTAACATGCTTAGTCTTTATTTGGATTTTTAAAGGTAATTTCCTTACTTATTTTCTAGTTAGAAACCTTCTATAAATCATATAAAATCATATAAGCAAAAGAAAAATCCCAAACAAAAAACCCATCTCTAAAATCATGATTAAAACATCATATCAAATTCTCACTATATTTTGAAATTATTAAAGTAAGGGAAACACATCTAAACATCCCATGTTTATATATTCTTTCCCAAATCGTTCATTAAGCTTTTATGTTTATTTCTACAAACCCGTATGAACCCCACCATACTTAAAAACATACAAATATAAACCAAGACCATATATTATGGATCGGTGTAGAAAGGTTAAGTATTACTCACCTAGATCTTTAAGATGTCTAGCTTTATTCCTCTTATCCTCTTTAGCCTATGTTTTCTTTATCTTCTTCCTATTTTCCTTCTCTAAGTCACCACTATTAAAGTTCTTCTTTAGCTTTTATTTATTTTATTTTAGATAGGATGAAATGAATGAATATGGAAGAGTAATATTTGTTGTCCCATAATAGCTGGGCTTGGACCCTAATATCCCATTTCTACTAATTCATTTCCTTTTACTTCTCTTATTAAGGCTTCCTTGGCCTTTTAATTAATTTATCCGATTAATTTAAATTCAGGGTCGTTGTAGTAGTGTTGTCCAAATATTGGGCAGTGTATTACTCATGACTGTTGGGGGCACTTAGAGATTACGTACTGATAGTTATTGGATAACTATGGAACAAATCATTCGACAGTTTTTTGTCAGTTAATATAACTAAGGTCAAACGGTATCAATGTGACTGATTTACACAATTCTCTCAACTTGAGAATATTGTCGATATTCAATATGAAAGCTCCACTTTGATTATAGTCAAATCATTGAACGATGTCCTTCGAGTGTTTATAGTTGGGTTGAGTGGAAGTATTACAAGTGAATGATTATTCTAGAGATGATTTGTCTTCTTGGTTACATGTGGTTAGTATCACGGTCAACTCAAGTCAACTTAAAATCAAAATCTTTGGCCAGAGTTATTCGGTTAATAATAATTGTTATTATTGAATCAAGGATTCTATATTTGGACTATATAGTTGAATATGGACAATATTGGAATTTTGACCATTACGAAATCCCATTAGTCCAAAGTAATATAGTTTTGACGAAGAGAATTAGTAAAATAAAAGTCACAACCGGGTAATGTTTAATAAAGTAAAATTGGATTTTACCAAAATCAAGTAAGCGATAAATTTAACCAAAATGTCAAACCACCTACGAAGTACATGTGAATATTGATATTCGAATAGTTCGATATTAATCGCTGATATAATTTACATCCGACGAGTCACACAACTGAAATGATAAGCTCTCTTTTGACCACACGATTTAATTAATTTATAATTGTTATAAATTAATTAAATTAATTAATATTTATGAAATATTATCTATAAATTTGATTTTGATTTGATAAATAAATATTAAATGTATTTATAAAAGTTATAAATATATTAATCGATATATGATACCGATAAGCGTTTTAAATTAGATTTAAAATACAAAATATTTATTCAAACCGTAAATGGTTTCATGGCCCAATAGAGGGGTTGGTTTGTGTAGCCAAAATAGGGCTAGATAAGGCTTAAATTATGGGGAGAATGGCTTGATTTTGGATGGTTCAGATTGAAGGAGATTGAGTAAAAGATAAGACCCTAAATTCTCTCGTTCCTTTCCTCTATTTAAATATCTCTACCCTCATTTGCTATTGATCTTTTGGAGCCTCCATCCTTACACATTGCTGGCCAAGTTCTCCATATCATCTCCCCATTTTCTAAATCTGAAATCAAATCAATTCAATTGCTATTCAACAGCGGGTAGTCAACAGTTCAAGAACTAGCAATTTTTTAGATCAGAAATTGTTTCAAGGAGCATACTTCACCATTTTAAGGTGTACTTCAAGGCTTTGGAAGTAAGGTATATTTCTGACCAAACAATAATAATCCATGTTTAGATATAATGTTTTATTTTGTGTGTGTGTGTATTATACCGTTAGCTAGGTGACGATTTTGATATTCAAATCATATTGTCATAATTGTTTTGGTTGTATATATGTATATAATCATTAAAAAAAATTGTTGTGTACATACCTATAATGGCGGGGATTAGAAATAATTTTTTTTTGTTTATTTTAATATATATATATATATTGAAAATACATGCATATAAATATAGTGTATAATTAACTACTTCATCATACCTAATATATAAATGTCATATATATTTTATATATAGTGTATTATGCATATATTATATTCGGCAATAATACATATGTATGTATATATATATATTATTTAAATAATATTTAAATCATTTAGTTACACAAATTAAATATATTAATATATATTACATGTAACATCCCCCATTTTGAGGCCCGAAACTAAGCGCCACAGATGCTGCAGTCATCTATAGGTTAATCTCCGGTGACAAAATGCGGGTATGCTAATGGTATCTGTGATATCAAAAGAATAAGAATAAGAAATAATTTTAAACACAATTTCAAAGCGAACTTCCAAATTTCATTTCAAGATGATATTTCATATTCAGTACATAATCCCAACGTTGCCTGGGTTCAGATGAAATATAATTATTACAATATACTTCAAGAGTGACATATAAAGATGCTCCCTTGGTTGACTAGAGTTACTAACTAGACAGATACATCCATTGTCAACACATTCATACAACAACTGATATAACATAGCGGGGATAATAGTAATAAGTAAACTCCTACATAGCTAGCCTTGCCTCCCGCATATCTCCGGAAGCTTTATTCACCAAAACCCACTTAACCTAAAAAGCCCTTACTCCCTACCCACTCAAATCAAATTTGGGGCAACCGAGAGTTTAAGGGGAAAAAATAAACTTCGAGTCATACAAATAGCCTGGTGTGAATAATAATATACCATATCGGTTTATAGATATCTAGTGAGACCACGTTGCTGAGTGAAACGAGTTTTCCTATTACTAATATCCTTTTAAAATATATTTGTTGTAAATAAAAGTCCTACAACCAAACTTGTTATAATAAACAATATAAACAATAATGTGCATGCATGGGTAATCATGACTATCCGTCAAATCAGTAGACTATCCGTCCCAATGTTTAGTTTTCACAGAGTAACTACCAACCTACATGGATGACTCGGTCTACCAAATATACCAAAATTTCTAACTGACTGTTTGAGGAAAACTGGACAGTCTGTCCAAATATACTTATCCTAGTGTTTACCTAATTATCTGTAAATCTCATAGTTTTGCTAGGTTTGCCATGAACCTAAAGGTTTTGCAAGCCAACCTATAACCTATCTTATCTTTATATATCCCTTTCTGTGTATACACCTACTTTTAGTCCTATCCTTGATAAATCCCTATGCACTGGAATTTTGGATTTATATCCGTTAGGGGCTAACAGCTGAAGTATAGGGCGCTACCTTACACCAGTCCCATCTGGTTTTCTAATCTTTAAGTCAATTCATCCTATCATAATCCATCCAAAAGTGATAAGAGTAATAATTCTTTAGTAAAATTCTAGACTAAATACTCTTTTCTGTTTCCTTGGAAACACTTTCTTAATAAATGATTTAACCATTGAAATCATACTTTCAAAATAAGGAAAATATAGCCCTTTATTTTATCCAAAATAATTATGCCATGATATATGCTTTTATAAAGTAATATTGACGAATCTCAAAATCTCTTGTAAGTTATTTCACTTCGAAACCATAGGCCATAAAGGCAAAATAATATAAAAACTTTATATTGAAAAACACGACAAGGTACAACCAATGAGGGTCTTCGCCCCTCTAAATATGTTAAAATCTTATATTTACAAAACATAAGGCCATAGGGCGAATAACATGGACTTCGCACCTCATAGGGTATCTATGTCTTCAAATATAAAACTTGGTTTGCATATCAATAAGTCTTAAAAGATTACGATCGACATGGCTAGACCTCGACGTCACTGCCTTAAGGAAATAAGCGGCTTCATTTGGGCTGAAGTCAATATAAGCGGCACTATAGACATCTTCAAAAACATAGGACATTGAATAAAGGCGGCATATTTATCATCGATGTCGACATAAATAAAAGCGGCATATTTTCCTAAATTGTCAAAGTCAATTTGTATAAAACATGCAGCATCATTATTGCCGTTATAAGTCATTTCAAAGCCAATGGAGTCAGTGTCCTTAATAAAAAAAAGTGGCATTGCTTTAGTCGACGTCGATAAGGATAAAAGTGGCATAGTTTGAGTGTTTGAGGGAATTAAGCAACGTCATTCTCTTTGAAGCTCATGATGTCGATGGTATCTATGACGACATCGACTCCAACCTTCCTGAATTCATTCCATATTATCTAGAATGATATCATATGTATTCATTAAGGTCGACAACGTATAACAGTGGCATCATGAACTTTGACGACCGTGACTTTGAAGTAGCAATGTCGTAAATAACCTAAAAACTGTAATTTTACTATTCAAAGTAATTTCTTTTCACCAACTCCTTGTATTTTTCAAAATATTATTGGATAACAAACTTCTTTATCAAAACCTTCTCTAGAAAACTGTTATAGAGCTGATTTTTCGTTTCCAAAATATTCTGGAAACCATGCATTTATATTAATATTTTAATATAATAATTAAGCTTTTCTAGCTCAATTAATTCATATTAAATCATAAATACTTGGAAAAATCCCTGAAAATCATAATACATCCAATTTATTATATCCTTTAACATATAAAAATTTGAGTACCAAAAATATAATTTAATTATTTTAAATAATTAAAACCGGAAATATCTCATTTTTCAACTTTAAAAAATTCACCAAATATTCACATTAAATCAGAAAATTATGAAATTAAAAACCCACTATTTTCTAACATCATATCAAAATATCAAGTCATTTGGGTGTCATATGATAGGTTTTCTAGCTCATATATATCACTTAATTTCATAAATAAATTCCATAAATTCACCAATAAGCATATAATCATTCAAACTATCATAACATGACATAATATGAGCAAAAGAATCAAATTTATACTTAAAACCAAAAATAACAATTAAAACATAAGATGCATAACTATTATTCATCTTGAATAGTTTAAGAATGTTGAGATTTGTATTTTGATTTGATTCCCCTATGCTGTGATCTTTCTTTTCTAACTTTTCTTTCCCTTGAATCCTCTATCAATGGTCGGCTTAAGCTTTAATTTTGTTTGTATAAGTGTAAAATGAATGAGTGAGAAAGGAGGTGGGGGTTTGTACTAGAAAATGTAACCCTTTTCCTGTTTTACCTTTCTCATGAATCCATCCTTCCTATTAATGTTCTAATTAATTCTATTAGTTCATTAATTAAGGCTCGACCCATATTAATTCTTAAATCTCAATCGCTTAATCTTTTGCATTATTTAATTTAATTTATCCAATTAAATCTCCTAACTAATGTTAATTAAAATCAAGGTTGTTACATTATGTATAAAATAAGTTTCTCATTTTATAAAATTACTATCGCAAAGTACATATTTGGTAGAAAAATTTAAAAATATTTTTTTCTAAGTATTAAATATCAATTAGAATTTTACCGAAAATTTAAATTTCAAAATTATTTAATATTACTATTTTAAATTAAAAATTTATGAAATTAATTACAATAATATTTAAGATTTAAAAAAAAATTATTTCTGAGTCATGCGCAAGACTGCGTAAATATTTGTTTAAAAAAATTAATTTTTGTGCATTGTATTTATAATTAATAATATATGTTTTTAGTATATATCCATAAATAAGTAATTAATAATATATATATATGTATGTATGTATGTATATTAAAAATGAAATTTATTTTATTTACTTATATATGTATTGCAGTCGGTCTTATTAAAAAAATATTTTTATTATTTATTTTATTTAATGTATTTATAATTGATTTAAACATATTCAAGTAATTATATATATATATATATTCATACATTAATATTTTAAGATGATGTTTATAAGTATATATATACACATTTATATTTAAAAATCAATTAATGTTTATATATATATATATATATAAAATATTTTATACATACATACATACATACATACATACATACATACATATATCTAAAATATTTTATACATTTTAAACAAAAGTATATATATACATACACTCAGATAATATATTTGCATATTGGATAAGCTAACGTGTCAATTTTGATGTAAATCCCAACATTATACACATGCATGTTATACCTTGCATGGGTTGATATGTTACATATATGCACACGCACACACATATATGTATATGATACACGTGTGTGTGTGTGTATCATAACACAAACTAAATAAAACTATACCAATTTATAAATTTAAATAAAATAAAAGATTTTATTTAAATAAAATCTAGAAATGTTCTAAATAAACTAGACTTCATAGACCAAATAAAGATCCAATCGGGTAAAAAATTGAAATTCACCCATAACTTCCATTGCGGGCTGGTCTAGTTCCAACAAATGTCTCATTAGGTTGAGGACATAAGAGGAGAAGGAACTTTATCCAAGCCCGTGGACTCCAACGTATTTTGGGCACGCGCCCACCATTCCGCCTCGGTTATCTTAGGGATACTTGGTTGATAGTGGTCCCTCACATCTCTCGCCTCGGGTACTTGTAAAGATGAGGATCATGCATCTTCCACTCACCCGCATCCCTATGGCATTTCATGCATGTACCCCGCCCCGAATCAGTCTTTGTGGTCTCCTCATCCTCCTCGATGTCCACCACGACCACTTGAGGAATTTCCCTTATTATCACCACAAATGGTGCCGTCGACCTACTGCTTAAATAGTGAGGGAATCCTCCTTCATCCTCATCGATTGATTAGGACCTAACAACCCGACTCGTCATAGGTTCTCATTAGTAAGCATGGAGATCAAGCTCCTCGAATCATCTACCCGCCCTCATTATCTGCTAGTGGTAGCTATAAAGTTCACCCTACTCTCCCCTGTTTCAGCTGAAGATACTACATCAAAAAGATCAAGTAAGAAACCATAAAAAGGCGAAAATTAAGTTAAGGGAGGAATATATATAATTCTTGGAAACCTAAACACCTGCACCTGGAGTGTTGGGTTGATTATTACCAGCACAAAGAAATACGACCCTAATACTCAAAAAACTTGCTCGGAAGGCCATATGAGAGAGTTGGGAGGTTGTGGGCCTATAAATGATAGTAGATGGGTCTGCCTAGACAATCTGAACATGTGCTTGATAAAGAGAGGGTCGGACTTAGGGATCTTCAGGTCATAGCAGATGATGTACAGCCTCGCCAAGAGGTTGTAGCTATTTGGAAAAAGTTCCGTTAGGGCCATATGGTGGTCATTCAAAATTCAGATGAAGTAAGGATCAAGAGGAAGTGTCACCCCGCTCCACATATAGGGGAGAGACCAAGTAAAGTAGTCGTCAAGAGGGATGTTGGGCTTGTCCCCAACCAATGGATACATGGGCTAAATCCCTGGTGCTCCATGTTAGGCTAGAAGGTCGACTAGATCTTCCTTATCCTCCCTAACCTTTGACAAGCTAACTACAAATGTTCGACTGCTAGTGGATGCAGATTGGACGAATATCTCTTCCCTTTATCCATCTATAAATAATTAAGAAACCTAGTTACTAAACCACATTGGTGAAGGTAGGAAAGGGAACTAGACTCGGAGGCAAGTTTCCTCTCAGTGCAAACACCATTGACCTAGAATTTAGAGCACCCCACATAGGCGCCTTGTAAGCACAAGGTCGACTAGTGTGCTCCGCTCCTTATCTAAAACTCATCACTGTCCTAAGCAGGTCGTTTGGCCTGTGCCACCTATATTTTCAACCCATAACAATTCATAGGTCAAGGCCCATGACAAAATTCAAATAGCGTCTTCTTTCTAACAAAAAAGGGAGGGTGAGTTTATTAATTTTGACAATTATCTAAATGTTTCAGGTGATTGGGGGGAGTTCTCAGTGTCAATCGATCAACATTGACTGATTGATGTCGTTCGAAGGGGAACCTCCCAACTATGACAATTTCAAAACAAATGCAAGGCAGTGCGAGATAAGAGAACAAAATCAAAAAATTTCGAGAAACAACATTCAAAAATCATCCACAAAATCGATATATAAAATCAATGCAAGAAAGGAGAGAGACGAAAAACTTTCTGATTAAATAAGAAGAAAGTTATAAGAACTAATGAAGATCTCACGAGAAAACTCGAAGAACTTGAAATGTTTTTCAATGTCGTATTTGAACCATTCAACGCCGTCAATGGCCGAGAAGAAACTTAAGGATTAACGCATTACTTTGAGGCGTTTGAACCAAATTTCTACTGCCATAAGTACAACATTGAATGCACTCATACAACGATCAAATTCTCATTTATTGTTCTCATTATTATATCTTGTAAGAAATCTACTGTAACTAAAAATTGAAGTAATAGAAATTGCTATCATAGTGGACGTTGATCATTCTTAATTGAACCACTCTAAATTTGTGTCTTTTTAACTCATTTTAGCATTTATTACCTTGCTTTTCTCCTCATTTTCAATTCATTAACTATGGTATTAGCAAATAACCTTAGTTATTATCAACTCGTAATTAAAATTCAAGGTTGGCTAAATTTGTAGTCAACAGTAACATCTCAAAACCACCAGATGACTCTATAAAACTCACCATATGAATCAAATCGCATATAACCATCACCATAATCTCTATCTCGTCCAATATCGAAAACACATTTCCCATTACAAGCATGCTTAAAAAATATTTCTTCCAAGTTAAAACCCTAACTACTATTTCTCATATCTATCGATTTTATTGTAAACTTCTTCGCCACCACAATATTATTCGAACCCATTTGATTTCGCAGTTCATTATTTTAATTTTCCACAATGATGAAAAAACATAATCGTCGCCTATTTCCTTTTCCTCTCTTCTTTCGTCCATTAGTTTTTTCAATCTAGATAATTGATTCTCCTCGCCTTAATTTATTTTTTAATATATTCAGATTAGATTTCTTTCGCTTCATTCTTATGCGTAAATCTAAGTCAAACTAAGATCGATACTGCTATTTGTGTATTTTGTTTGGATCATATCGTTACTTATTTATTAGCAATTGAAATTGCTTGTAAAAAATTAATTCTTCTTTATTTCACACTAACCCTAATTTTATGTTTTTCTATCCCATACTTTGTGTTTGCTGCCGATGATTTTTTTGATTGGGTCTTATAAAAGGAACTGTAGCAAGTCTAAAATCTATAATTTTAATGAATATTGAAATGTTACATGTGTGTAGGTACTGCAGAACAAAACGGGTAAACTACAATTATGTGTATAAAATGTTCAAAAATAATTCAAGTGGATAGGCATGATTTTTTATATATAAGTAAATGTATTATATTCTTCCTTTGATATGTGTCCAATGGTTAGCTCGTTCAGTTTTATTAATAAATTTCAATATGTGAGATTTGAAACAAAGATAAAATGATTTCATCTTAGATAGCATAATTTTTCTCTCCGTAAAAACATGTATATTTATTGAAATTTTAATTATTATAATAAGGATTTAAGATGTTTGACAGCAGGAAAAAAGTAATAATAATAAGAAGAAGGAGAATAAAATCAACAAGAAAAAGAAATTTGTAAGAAGAAGCCATATTTGTTTTTCATGAAACAAAGGGAGTATAAACTAATCTATTTCATTTAGGTGCACCTAAAAAAAAAGAAATATCCCATCACATCATAGACACAACCCTTGCATTAACATCTAATATACTTAAATCAAAATCCAATACACCTTAAGACTACTATAAAGATATATTGGTATGTTTTAAGTACAAAGGACCATTACTAAGTCTAATTTAAGTGTATGCCTGCTACTCCGTGAGATATTTTATGTACTTGACTTGCATGAATGAAGGACGACATGAGTATAGAGTATTTACCTCAGTCCTTAAATGATTTTTGATTTTTGTATATACTATATTATTCATTTAATTATTCTGGACAATAATTTTAAACTAAATCTCAAGCTCCACATGCACATGAATAAGGCAAACATAAATTTATACAAACCATTATTTCCATTTGAGAATGAGAAAATGCATGTTCCCCTGTATTTTAATATTATGTTATAATTGTTGATGTAGCAGGACAATAAACAAAAGCAAAAATTCGAATGCATTATTACAATTTGAACGCTTAATGCATCATAATAACCCCAGTTATGTGAGTCTCTCACAATTCACGAGTATGCATCGAAATTATGTCGAAATCGTATGCTGATACTAAGCTTCTGCCACTATTCATAATTGTAGATAGAAAATCTTTTAATGAGATAAATTAAAATTAGAAAAGCTCTTAGTTAAACAAAATAATAATTAGAATTTTATTACTAAATAAATTTTTTCTATTTCACCATTCATCCAGTCTTGTCATTTTAATGGATGTTTATGCTATGGATAAAATATTTCATCAAACCTTGTCATTTTAACGGATAATGCTGATTATGTTAACAAAGAATTTTCAACATATGTTCTTTTTGAATATGGTTCATTAATGCTAACAAGTGTCTATCTTGGGATCTAGCTCGTAATCGTAGTCTAAACCACCAACCAATCGAGTCAACTCCGTTTTTACACAAATATAAGAAGTTTTTATTAACTTTTTACCGCTTACGTCGATTAGATTTAATATTTTTGAATCGTTTTGAGTTTTTTGTCTTATTCAAATTCGAATTGAGATCAATTAATATATATAAATTATAATCAAACCGACCGTAGGGAGGTTTGCCTACTTCTACTAGGGAAAATCAATTTTCCTGAAGCCAAAAAAACATTCCCCCTGTTTTGTTATTTTTTTTCCCGTTTCCTTCTCCCCCGTCTCCCCCGAATTTTCTCTTTCTCACCGCGTCTTCTCACTTTGACCATTTCACCTCCGTTCTTTCCGGTCATATATCTCTTCCACATACTCGCTCAACAATTAGTGTAGAAAAAAACGGAATCCAAAAATCAATAAATACCCATTCTAATTGATTAAGGGAGGTAAAAATCTGATAGACGGTTGGGATCCTTCCAGGTACAGCGACGCATCGTTTAAGGGATTGTTGGCAATTATCGGATTAAGGGAGGTAAAAACGGAAAGACGTTTGAAATTTGCTTGGTACAGCGACCGAGCTTGATTTTGATACTAGGGTTTTTAAGAAGGAGAAGGTTACGCTTTCTGGCCACGACGAGGTAGATTTTTGCATACTGAAGTTGTGCTGCTTATTTAGTTTAACCCGTTTCTCTAATTTAGCTTTATTGCATTTAAAATATTTAGTAGTATTGAAAATCAATTTTTTGTTGTTCAATCAACTAAACAATGCTATGATTTTTGTTTAGTTTATTTGTTACTATTTTGTGATGATCTATGTCATGTTCCGTTGTTTGCAATGAGCAGTATATTGTTAGAGGAGGGAGGGATTTGTTTTACTATTTAACAAGGTTTTGGAAGATTTGACATTTGTTTACCCGAAGCAAAGTTTCTAAATGCACATCATATTTGTATATCAGCAAAGTTAATAGTGAGTAGTCTTTAATGCATAATTCTTAATAGTAAGTAGCATGCGTTTTTGTTAGTCTATGATTTTTTTTTAACCCAAAGTAATTATTGTGTGTGCCTATTATTTGCATAAGGTAACCCTTTATTTGTATGTCTAAATGTCAAAGACATAGGTGCTATAGTTTTTCAGTGTGAATAGAAGGATGAATTGCTATCTTAATTTTTTCGTTCATCCCTGTTATTTGGTCTCAAAAATAAAACTTGTCAAAATCTAAAATCTGATCAGTATGTATATGAAAATAGTAAAATAGATGCATCTTACAATTTTGTTTATTTTAGTACTGATTCACTAGAAAGCTCTCAGTGTCAGGTTTCAACACAGAAGGTCAAGCTTTAAAGAGCTCTAGTATATATGTGATGGAGATAAAAATGGTTCAATCAACTAAACAATGCTATGATTTTTGTTTAATTTATTTGTTACTATTTTGTGATGATTTATGTCATGTTCCGTTGTTTGCAATGAGCAGTATATTGTTAGAGGAGGGACGGATTTGTTTTACTGTTTAACAAGGTTTTGGAAGATTTGACATTTGTTTACCCAAAGCAAAGTTTCTAAATGCACATCATATTTGTATATCAGCAAAGTTAATAGTGAGTAGTCTTTAATGCATAATTCTTAATAGTAAGTAGCATGCGTTTTTGTTAGTCTATGATTTTTTTTAACCCAAAGTAATTATTGTGTGTGCCTATTATTTGCATAAGGTAACCCTTTATTTGTATGTCTAAATGTCAAAGACATAGGTGCTATAGTTTTTCAGTGTGAATAGAAGGATGAATTGCTATCTTAATTTTTTCGTTCATCCCTGTTATTTGGTCTCAAAAATAAAACTTGTCAAAATCTAAAATCTGATCAGTATGTATATGAAAATAGTAAAATAGATGCATCTTACAATTTTGTTTATTTTAGTACTGATTCACTAGAAAGCTCTCAGTGTCAGGTTTCAACACAGAAGGTCAAGCTTTAAAGAGCTCCAGTATATATGTGATGGAGATAAAAATGGTGTAATTTACTTTGCTGGGACATCTTATGGCAAACATCAGTGGGTGAATCCTGTTTTAGCAAAGGTGTGAAAGTTGTTGTCCTCATCAATTGTTGCATATGTATATTTACATTTAAATAATGTTGGCACCTATATTGTATCGTTTTAGAAAATACACGTGACTTCAAGTAGCCCTACCTCAAGATACACTGACCCTAAAGCTTTGGTATCAAGAACCTATCAAGTGTTAAAACAAAGCCTCATGTAATACTTAAATCACTTCTGTTATGTAGCATATTTGTAAGGTTCAAAAACACTTGATGCTGTTTAGGGCACTTCTTTTGCTGGGCCTCGAACTGAAAATGGGCAGAAGGTACAACTAGATAGAATTTCATGGATTTAGTCTTTCTTTAGAAATTTATAGAATGAAGAGATACAGGACGTGTAAATTGTTCCTCTTTTTAGACCACTTTTAGCACCTGGCTTAGTTGAGGATTATTATAAAGCATTGGCATTCAACTTAATCTTGAATGACTGAAGGATGTGAAAGATGAGACTCGAGTGAGACCCGAGTATTTAATGTTGTAGGTTTTGAGAAGTGTTAGCGAGAAATGCTTGATGCAAACGAGAAATAATTCTGTTTATTTCAAAATAATATTAGAGAATTCAGCTCTTTTAACAACCCAAATAGCAAGTTCAAGATGTTAGTACAATATTGCACTGATGTAAGTGAAATAGCTGTCACTAGATTCTATCAAAGTGCATATGCTATCAATAAAAGTGTAATGTGTATTAGCCAGAGAGATATTCACTGATACCTAAGGGTGGTAGAGTAAACAAATTGCATGAATTAGACTGGTATGAAGTTTATACTGAAACACGGAGGTAATGGTGATGAGTATTAATCGTCTCTAGCTTTAATTAATGTTTTTGTGATTATGATATAATTAATCGTTGCATTTTCAGCTTACAAAGTTTGACATTACACTAAATCATTTACCATAAATTTGATGTACTGATTGTATGGTTCAAAATATAAATGATTATTCAGGCACTGAGAAAGGTACCACTAACAGTATATATGGTGATGGAAAGCAAACTAATAGTTTCCAATATGTATCAGATCTAGCAAGTTTTTCCGCTCCACAATTATTTTCTATTAACAAAGTTATAAATAACAAAGGGAATAAATAACTATATGTGAATACAGGTAGAGGGACTAATGAGATTAATGGAAGGGAAGCATGCAGGACCATTCAATCTAGGCAACCCCAAGAGAATTCACAATGCTTGAACTTCTGAAATGGTTCAAGACACAATTGACCCTAATGCATGAATTGAGTTCTGAGACAACATGGATGACAACTCCCACAAAAGAAAACTACCACAAATCACAAAAGAAAAGGAGAAGCTTAATTAGGAACCTAAAGTCTCTCTTAGGACAGGTCTTTCATTGATGATTTTTGATTTCTAAGCAAAAGAATATTTGAAAATCATTTTGCTGATGGGGCTACAACCACTGCTGCATGGGTGCTTGTATATTGTTCCGAAATAGTGAAAAAGAGTGGTGAGGGGAGATCGTTTTAGTGACATTCTTACTATTTTTGTGTTCTTCGGTGAGTATATTTATTGAAGTTTATCCCTATTTAACTTTGTTATATATTATGCCCTTGTTCGAAACTTTTGTACTGCTATGTAGCGAATTCTTTGGATTTAAAATTGTGCATGAAGAATCTTCATTGTAACTTGTTTTGCAACTCTCCTTTTGGCAGTCTAATGGTTGATTCTAACAAAGTACTTTAGGCTGTGGTCGGGAATTTCTATGATCACGTGGTCCAAGTATATTTCTACATCGAAATGCAACTTTTCTACTGATAATTTTCAAATTCAAGTTTCAAGTTTGAAATTTGATTCTCAAATTCTAAAATTTTAAATTCAAATCTTCAATTTTGAGTGTCGTGGCTAAAATTCAAATTTGAAATTCAAATTTTTAGATTTTCAAATTTCAAATTTAAAACTCAGTATTTTAGTTTCTTTTTTCAGCATGTTAGCACTTATGTTTAAGTAATATTAATGAAAAATTAAAATGCATATTTCTTTTCAAAATTATACAAACGAACGATCGGTTTCTCCACCGTTGTGCGGTTATACTAGTAATTTAAGTATGGTGATAACTGGTTAGTCAAGGCCTAAGCATAGGGGCGCCTACAGAAAAAAAGCATGAGATGCACCTAGTGGGATTTGTCGGACTTAAGAAGCACGAGTTAGTGAAGGAAAAAAAAAGAGGCAAAAAAAACTCCGAAGCGCAAAAGGGGTAATATAAACATGTTTTTTTAATTTATTTTGAAGAAAATTAAATATATAGGTATTTAGCCCATTATCACCCGTTCAAATAACCCAAAATTATACTTCACTCCTTCCTAGTCCACGCCCAAAATAGACAAAGAAAAACCCTAAAACTTCTACCATCTCGCCTTGCGCCTGCCGTAGATCTCGCCTGCCATTTCAGCTTCTCAGCCTTCTGCCACCAGCCGATCTCGAGCTTCTCTGCACCACCATCTCGAGCTCCTCTAGCTGAGTCAGTGGTATGTGTTTTCTATTTTTATTTTTAATCTTTAATTGAGTTATCTAAGTTTAATGTATTGAAACTGATTTCTATTTAACATAATATAAACTGATTTTTATATAACAGATAACATAACACAATAATAAACTATAGTCATAATTTATTATACTCAATATAAAAACTGATTTGTGTAAAATTTGTTTGAAATTTTAGAACTGATTTGATTAAAACTTCAAAGTTAAAAAATTAAAAGTTGTTTCGAGTTTAAATAATAAATAAAACCGATCTGATTTGTAATTTTAATGTTTAAAATTTGCTTAAATTATAAATTATAAATAAAACATTTTATTTTGATACTGATTTGATTCAAACTTCATTTAGAAGTGTGATTTTTATATAACATTTGATTTTTTTAAAACATTTATGAAAGGAAACCGTTTCGTTTAAGATCAGTTTTTTTTTAAAATCTGTTTAAAAATTTTAAACAGAAAAATTGATTTGTGTTTAAAAAGAAACCAATATGATTTATTTTTAGCTGATTCTCAAAATTGCATGTATATGCAATTTTTATTTTTACGTCAAAATTGTATGTTCAATAGCCGTTTTAGCTGCAGTTTTGACATAGGGCAGCAGAAAAAAAGCGCAACTAAGGCGCATGGAAAAGTGCAAAGCACCTTGCGTTTTCTTGTGCTTTTTCGCCTTGACTACATTGGGTGCTGAGGGCACCACAAAAAATGCTTCATAATACCATTGTTATAAAATACCAAATCAGTTTTGACATAAACTGATTTGTGTTTCAGAAGAAACCAATATGATTTAGTTTTAGCTGATTCCCAAAATTGCATGTATATGCAATTTTTATTGTCAAAATTGCATGTTTAATAGCAGTTTTAGCTGCAGTTTTAACATAGGGCAGCAGGAAAAAAGCGCAACTAAGGCGCATAGAAAAGTGTAAAGCACCTTGCGTTTGCGCTTTTTAGCCTTCACTACACTGGGTGCTAAGAGCACCACCAAAATGCTTCATAATACCATTGCTATAAAATACCATACAACTTTATCCTCTCCTCTTCCTAATACCATATCCTTTAAAGGGCCACCAAGGGATACCAAAGACTTGGTTCAGCTATTTATAGCCATTCGACAATGTATTGATTCAACAGATGGGTTGGTGTGGGAAAATAGTATATCGATGGTTTTTAACCATGAAAAAATGGTTTGGACGGTGGTTGATGACCGTGCAAATGTGTTGGTGTAAAAAAAAGGGTAGATCTGTGGTTGTTGGTCATGCAAAAATTGTTCGGATAACGTTTGACGACCGTGTAAAAATGTTTGATACGGTGGTTAGTAAAAATATTTGGTATTAAGAAGCATACAAATTATATTACGTTTATTTTCTTTTTGGTTTTAAGCAGCACTTAAGGCGGTGCCCTTAGCACCGCTCTAGTTTAATGGGTAGATAGTTCTATTTTGTTATTTTTCATGACAAATTTGGTTGGAATTGTATGGTAATTAATGGTGGCTGTAATAAAAAGGTTTCCAGCTTACTGTCTTGCAATAAATGGAAACATAACTTATCTAACATTCCTGCCCAAATCCATCATTATATTCATAATATATTGATTCACGATCAAAAACATCAAGACTTCTGGTTCTGGCTCCCTACAAATAGTGATCAATTCAGCCTAAAATCAGCTTGGAATCAATTCAGAGATAGACGTTCATAATTAAGCTGGACTAAAATTGTCTGGGATAAAGCGTGTGCCCCAAAAATGTCAATTTGTGTTCGTCTAGCCAAATTGGACAAATTAAGTACCAAAGACAGAGTAAGTAGGTGAAATTCAACCATTGACTGTAAGTGCATGCTTTGTTTAAACCACAGTGAAGACAGAGATCACTTGTATTTCAAATGCAGTTAGTCAAGACAACTCCTGGATATTATTAGCCGAAAATTAAAGATTAATTTTGGTAATTCTTATGATCTTAACCAAATTCTAGAAAATATGTGCCAAAACCAGAACAATCAATCCCTATTGAACCAAATTATCAACATAATTTTCACCACTTTGGTTTGGAATATATGGAGCGAAAGAAACAATCGAGTTTTTAGTAACATTAATCTACCTGTGATAGTGAGATTAAAGCTTTTGTTTCAAGATTGCAAGACATTAGTCCAACATTTTCTAGGATCGAATAAGAGTAGCCCTGAAATTAAACTTATCTTAGATGAGCTTGAAATTGACACTGGCCCGTCAGCTATCCATCAACCTCCTTGAAGCGGTGTGAGTTTCCTCTTCAAAATGTTGGCCGATTTCAACTTAGATTTATAATTCTAGCATTCGCCATTATTTTTCCCTAGCTTTTGATCTCGATCTTTGTTAATTTGGGAAAGCTATGCTTTCTCTCTCTCGTAGCTGACTTTTTGAAGACTTTCAAGTTTTCCCTCTTTGCTCCACGTGTCCGCGTCTTGTTGGCATGGTGTTGGCTATTTTTTGTTTTTTTTATTGTTGTTTCTTTTATGTTTGAGTTGCTGAACCAAATTGCTCGTATGGATGATTTTGAGTGTATCCCCCATTGTTTACTCCTTCATCTATTTGAAAATTTGGTTCATGCTTTAAGTCGTATTGTTAATATACAGACATGATATGTACTTATTTTCCTTGCAAGGCATCCATCTAGGTTAGGAGAATTGTAAGGTTTTAACGAGACATATCATGAAAATATATGATTTCTTTCAGTTAATAAAGTATCTTTTTCCAAAAAATACTCTTCTGTTCAGTTTAACTAACTTTTGATGGTCAATTTTTTTCCATACATGTTTTATTATTTTGTTTCGATCCATTCATCGACTAGGAATATAACTCGAAATACTAAGAAATTCATTTTAGTTTCTTAAAACCTTGGAAATTTAAGTTATTGGTTGTTTATGATTTTTTTTCTTGAGTTAAATATGTACGTAAAATATAGAATTTTATGATTATATCAAATACTTATATAAATTATTTATTTTATGTAAAATACTCAAGTTCTTGGTTGTTTATCAAAAGATTATTTTCATTTCGAAAAACAACTGTTTCTTTATACAAATATAGACAGTGAATACAAAAATTCCTTTGGTCATATAGCACAAAGTTATTTTCTTAGTTAAAAGGATTTCTTGAACTAATATACGTTAATAAACGTATCAATGAAAGAAGTACGATGAATTGTTTGGGGGAAAGCTAGGACCATAATCATGAACAAGCTTCTAGAAAGCTCTACTGATAGCCATAAAGTCTACTTGAGAGCAGAAGTATGAAAGAAGGTTAATAAGAGTGAGGTCTCGATGAAGAAACATGCATAAGTTTCGCAAAGGTCGTAAGAAGACGTTTCGAAGGCTTTAGAAGAGTTTCGAAAAAGTCGAAGGCACCAGCTACTCATATAGTGTGAAAGCTTTCGGCTTAGATGGAAACAGACATATCCTTCCGCCACTTTAAAACTTTCGACACATATGAACAAGCAAGGACAGCTTCGAAATCCCTTTCGACGACAATAGATGGTAATTTCTCACTTATGCGCTAAGCCTTTCGGAACTAGAGGTTTTGCCCCTAACATAACCCTTTCGAAAGCATATACAAGCCTTTCGAATCGGTCAAGCCAATAATATTAAGGAGAGGTTCCGCTTCAGTCCTCAGACAATCTATCGACGAAGTCGGAAGCTTCAATCTTAACAATAAGTCAACATGAAAGAAAAGACGCATTTGGAAACCTTTCGGAAGCGTTGAAAGGTGTTCTGAAGAAAGCAGTACACAAGGGTCAACAGAGGTGAAAGGTCGATAAAGGACCCTTTCGACTCAGTCGAAAGGTCTGAGGAAAAATAAAGAAAGCGTAAGAGCAAATAAGAAGGAACAAGAAGAAGCCTTTCGACAACGTTGAAAGGTATCATAGCCTTTCGGCCTAATCGAAAGACTTGAGGCTACATATAAAGAGGGGACCTTTCGACAAAGTCGAAAGCACAGATGCGGAAGGGGGTCGACCTTCATCTATAAATAAGACCAAAGGGGTCCAGTTTTGAGACCAGATTCTGAGATCCTGAATTCATTTCTTCTACTCTACTCTCTTAATTGCAATTAAATTGGATAAATCCCTAAATCAAATTGGGGGAAAAGACTCTAATACTTGTAACTCATTTTGGTTTATTAAGAAAGAAGGGATGATTTATTCAACAAGGAGTCTGATGATGAGGAAGATCATTTAGATCATTAGCTAGTCTATTAATGATCAATTGCACATGGTTTTAACATTTTCTCTTAATCTCCTTTTGTCTATGCAATAATAATGATCGATTTGAGAATCTCTGGTCGAGACACATCATCATCAAAACCTACACCTGACATCAGAAATAAGAAAGATGATGGGATTTCGATCATGATGAGTATTGAAACTGGGAACACCCAGGTCGATCTTACACAAGGAAATCAGAGTAAATCTTAGACAGTCGTAAACTAGAACCGTTTCGAAAGGGTGGAACCCCTTTTCGACACAGTCGAAAGGGGTATTTCGAAGGGGATTCCAGTTTATGGTTGACTAACAACCATTGAGAGAGGAACTCATTCGAAATGGTCTATCCCCAGATATATCATCAACCCTTTCGAAAGGGTCCCAAATCAACAGTGGCGAAACCATGAAGTCAAAAGCAAATGTGGCTTGTGAATTAAATATTCATCTCTTTCGACATCATCGAAGGGTCCAGAAAGGTACCTATCGACATGATCGAAATGAATGAAAAGTTAAAAGGACTAATTGCTTTCGTCCACTCAAACAAAAGGATTCAAACAGATGCTATCTCTCTAGACTAATTCTATGACACCTTTCGACTAAGTCAACACAGTCGAAAGGTGAAGATAGCTCTTTAAACCCTTTCGATCAAGCTAACCATGTCGAAAGGATGTACAATCTTCTTAAAACCCTTTCGACTATGGCAATCTGGTCGAAAGGTATACTTGAAAAGAAGTGAACCTCTCATCATCATGGATTCGTTTGAGCTTAACTACCTATCATGTGACATCGGGAATGTTGACAAGTTTTCTTGTTAACACCTACATTGTTTGCTTTTCTAACAATGCAAAATATACATCTATAAAGCAGTTCTTAGATGTTGGTAGAAAGTTTTCATTTTGCAAGTCCTGAACAGTTTTATGTATAAAAAACTAAACATGCATTTACAAAGCCCTGTATAGGATAGAATTCATTATACATATTCGTAAAAGATCTGAAATGACTTAGGGATGGCTTTCTCTGCTAAACAGCCTAAACTTATTTCATTTTAAATTTCACTTAGTAGTTTTTATTTATAAAATCTTTTAATATTTGCTTCTATATATCTTTAAAATCCTAGCAAAAAATTTATTATTAGTAATAATCTGTTCATGAAAAACATACTTATGTATGCTATATTAACTGTATGGAACATTTTACTTTTCTACTACTAACTTCTTACCTTTTGGTTTGAATTGTAATGGGAATATAGTTTTATGGTAATTGAAGTCAGTAATCACATGCATTACAATAATTACAGATTACATTAGGAAATTGTATCGATGATGATTCAGTAATGGTTCAAAGAGTAAACACATAGTTGGAGTGCAGGGTTGTAAAGTGAGAAATGTAGAGTTTGAAGCGTTGTTGTGCTACAATCTTTTTGATTTAACCTGATGCATGCATGCACATTTCTCATAATTTATAAGCAAATTTTTGTATCTTGCATTTCATTATTTTCACCGAAAATTGACAGTGTGCATAAAATTGGTGGGAAAGAACTAATATATACCTTTTGGATAAAACAAAAGACGGATGTGCATTGTTATTTTCATGATTTCATTTTGTCATAAAATTACATAATTATTTTTCCCGTAACTAGAATAGAGAAAATTGTATTAAATAATCGAATGTATTTAATTGATCATATTGGTGTGCTAGTTATGCAAAAGTATAAATTCTTATGGAGAAACTTTGAGTAAACTAAACTATTGGAGGTGAAATTTCAGAATGTTTAGTTTTAAAGAGAGTGCATAATTATAGAATAATGCAGATGAAGTTTAACGCTAGCTCATTTTTGAAAAAGATGTACTATAAATCTGGCGGTTTTCTAACAAACTTTCGGTGACATATGTCATCATTTAAAGCGTAATGCTGTAAATCATTGTTCCATTCTTTATATTTTTCAGAGTTATCATGAAAAGTTGTGGTTTTTGACAACCTCCAAATTACCCCTATCTATACTACTATTATTAAAGACAGTATATACTACTTCATTCTCATGTCTTCTCAAATTTGGTTGAAATTCTTCTCTCTGCAGCTTCCACGTGTCATTTCAAACTTCACACAATTTTTTTAAGGTCTAACTCAACTTACAGTTATAGCTAGGGATTTCAAAATTTTCAATTCTCTCTTTTCTTTTTAATCTGCAGATTTTTCTACGTTATCATGAAAATTTTCAGTGTTTCTCTTTTTCGACTATCAATACAGTCCAATTAGGGATTTTTTCCCTAAGGTATTATAAAATTTGCACCGGCATGTTCTCAAGTCTGAATTTTTAGAATGTCCATACATTGCAATTTCAATAAAATTTCATACACGTCACCTAATCCTTATCAAATGCACAACTAAAGAGCATTTACCACTTGGTTTAGCCTTTTTTTTAATGTTAACGATAGATGGGTAGCAGACATTTTACAAAAAATAAGGATAGTAGACAAGTTGAAGCTGTCATTTAGATTCTTAAACCTGCAAAATTTGAATATTATGAGGTGTTCATACATTTGATTTTATTATATCTGTATACTGTCGTGTTCTTGTATTCATGTGTTTGTAGAAGTTAAGTTTTGTCATCGAAACCAGTATTAATTACAAAATGCCATGCTATGAGCTGCAACCAATTTAAATTTGGGGTAACAAGAATAATGAACCTTTCACAGGAATTATAAATTATCAAAAGTCATAGAAGCATAAGGGCAAGCTGTATTGAAGAGATTTTTTTTAATTTGTTTTAAGGATAGAAACTAAAAAGCTGATTTTATTGAGGTATTCTTTTTCGAAGTTCATTGGTAAAATACTTTCTTCAAGTGATTATAATGCTTACTAAGTAATTCATATGACAGTGTTTTCATATTCTTAAGGTTTGCAACGACGATAAGTATTTAACATATTTTGATATGCGACTTCTTTTTCATTGATTCATGATAGAAAAGATGATAGACTGATAAAATTGAGAGAATTTGTATTTCACTTCATTACTGATATATATAATAGGCTATGTACAAGTATTTATATTGTACATCATACATCAATTATTTGATAAAATAGACTAATGGGCGGAATACAAGACCCAGACCCGAAATGCTGTAATTATAATGATCGGTTCATTCATTTGTTACTACTACAAATTTTAACTTGATATAAGATGAATGTGCCTTGTACTTCTTCCATGCTTCCATTGTTATAGTTTAAATTCATCCTCTATGGGTGTCATATCAACTAAGGTACTCAACTAATACTCTTTTTTAGTGGCTTTTGTTCTAAGGAATGTTATTGTTGTTTCTTTAGCTCTTTCTATATTTCAATTGCTAGGGAACATGATCAAACAAGATCATTTCGATTCTTATGAGGTACTTTTGTCAATTTTATGCTATTTTCAAGGTTTTAATGTTATGTGTATAATATGTATGGTTAAAATACAAATGAGAGAGACTCTTTTGTTAATATGAGACATAATTAATAATTGATTTAGTGGATTTTCCATGTTTACTGAATTTTTTGTTGGACTTAATTTGGTTTAGTTTATTATAATGCATATTTACAATGCTTGGAAAACATGGTCAATACGTGTTCTTTTCATTCATAGAAGTTGTTAGGATCCTTTTGCAGCAAATTTTAATTCTCAGTTTCTTCACTTTTAACTTTTTTCGAGGACTTGGTTTATTCAATTAGAAATTAAAAGATATTTGACTATTATAGGCACTTAACATGTCAATATTGTAATTCTTGATTTTTTTTAAATTACTATGAATTTGAGGATTTAACATAATTCAACACCATCCCGGTCTCTCAAAAATTGTTTCCTGATCAAGTTAATTACATGGATTTTTTTCCTTTCGAAAAGTAGTTATTTTCCTTTCAAAAAGTTTTTTTCCTTTATAATTTGCATGCGATTGACTACTATTGAGAAAACCCAGGGTTTTTTTACCATCACTTTCCTTAGATTAATGCAGTCATTTTCTTGCTGTTACTCTTTACTTGCTTCTCCTTTTAGTTATGCACATAAAGTTTCCAGACATAGACATGTGATGATTTAACCAAGTTTTTAGATTCATACTTTATTTGCAGCGTAGATTAAAGCTTCAAAATAATCAGATGTTATTATTTAAATCATTTTGGATTCTTGCAATTCGACAGAGCAATGTAAGATTCTAATATCAACTCATAACGTGTATTTATAAAATTTTCATCATAAAATCATTGTTTCCCCTTCATTTTTATAGGTTGTTAGTGCCGTAACTCATGGCTGCAAAAAAGTATATGCTATTTTTTCTTTATTATTTTGATTCTCACAATTCCATTGAACAAACTAAGATTCAAATCTCAACTTTTATAATTTGAATGAATCAATTTATCATGTAAAATCCTCCAATTGTTAGTTTACTCTTTGTAGACTTGTGGTTGACTTCAACCAGTTTTTAAATTTATGCAGATGATGTTGTTTGGCTATTTTGTTTACCTAACATCCTAAGTCAGTTGATTAGGATAAAATTGTAAACTACTGGATATATTTACCTAAATATGTATAAATTTACCTAAATATGCATATTTACCTAAATATGTTTAAAATTTTGATTTTTTTCTGATATATTTTTCTTGTTTTACGTGTACAATTCAGAAAATTTTGTTCTTTAAACAAGGCCTATTTCTTTACTAATAATTATAGGATATCAAGGTGAATTTGACCACAAGCCAGGCAGTGCAGGTTCCCTTAGTGGAACACTTATTGTGGAATTTGATTGATATGCAAAATTTACCTGATCTGAAACCATACAATATTATATGAATTTTAAAGAGTATGTATTTAGCATACTATGGACTGTAAAATATTCTATTTAGATGTGGTTGCAGAATATGTTACAAAACTTGGACAACATGAATTAGATTGCAGTAATGCCATATTTGCTTCTAGAAATAAATTTTGAAAAATATGTTATGAGTAGTATAAACAACAAATGTTTGATTATATCTTCTTAAATCTCTAATAAACAACTACTGAATTGTATTATTTTTGACGGTTAAGAAACTTTATAAGTCTTATGAATTATGATAGTGATAAAACTTTATTCTCAGTGCTAACCAAACTTTGATATCTCAAAATCTATGTTGAAGATAAAATCTAAAACATAAATTCAATGGTAGAAAAAGAAATTTTATTCATGGTGAACTGGTAAAAGACGACTAAATATTTTTCCCTGTTACCAATGTATAGATCGATTATATAACAAATAAATGAATATATCTTTATACGAACTAGCAAAGCAATTTCATCACCCTCAAAATTGTCTTCATGGTATAGGAATTGCATCTGAAACTGTTGATGATCCTATTAGTGTAACCAGGCAGAAGTAGGATTAGACCGTGACTAGTTGTCTGCCAACGGTAAAAATTAAGCTTGATTGTTTTCTTTAAAGCAAAGGTGAAATGTTCTCTTTCCTATTTGATCCGCCGTTGATTACCAAACATTTCATCAACTATTTCTAATAGAGATATCATGAGCGCGAAGGTCTTATTTCTTTTCATTTGCATATCAACTTATTGAGTTTTAGGTATTATGCTAGATCAACAATAATGTAAAATTGGCGAATCTGTATAGAGGGATAAGATGGAAAAGGCTATACTAACAACAGCTGCAAGACTGAAATTTTACAGTTAGGTTAATGTCTCTTATTAAGGTGATTAAGAGAAATAGGAACTATCATTAACATATATGGTATAATATATAAATTTAAATTATAGTGCTTAGATCGCTTTATTTCATATATGCTAATGACTCAAATTTTTAAGTTTTTGAATATATTATGTACTCATATCATATGTCTCAAAATTTATAAATATTAGTTAAATACTTATTAAGTAGAGAAGCAAAATTTGTTTGTCTACATGGAACATCTATCACTTTATTTCATGGTGTAAGGTTCCGGTCGGAACCACGAGATTCCGACCATCTCGGATCGGTTCCGGCCAGAGGCGGAACGAGATTAGGTCAAAATCCCGTCCCGTTATAAAAAAAATCAAAGAAAAAAAAATCGAAATAGCTGGTGCAAGAGGAAGAGGGGATACAGCAAGAGGAAGAGACAAACGAAAGTGGAATCCATCAAAAAAAGTAAAAAAAAAACTGGAAAGAAAAACCTGGTATACGCATCGATCAGATTCGCGCCTAGAGCTTAAATTGGAGCAGTCGAACAAATTTATTGCAGAGGAGATTCCATTAAATTTGAACATCGGAGATCACATGTAGTTGTTTGCTTTTTTTTTTCTTCTCTTTTTCTCCGTTCGATCTAATTTCCTTTTTTCTTTTTCTTCGTTCCATTTGATGTCGTGCGTATGAAACTATGAACAAAAGTAGAATTTGGGTTAAGTGTGGATGTGGGCTGAAACAGTATTAAATGGGCCTGAGATTAATTAAAACTGAAATGGTCATGTGGGCTAATTTACTTCTACTTAATTATTGGTGACTAGTATATTTTCAATTGTTGGAATTCTATTATTGGACTTGGACTTAACATTGCATTGAACTTGTATTTGACTTTGGACTAAACATTAAAATAGTTTTTAGATGTAATTGTGTAGCTCAAAGAAATAGTTTCTCGATGTAATTGTGTTGTAATTTTGCAGACTATATTTTTATATGGTTTGCAACATTTATCATTACTTTTTCATTAAAAATACAAAAATTTGATATTAGAACTGAAACCGAAACGAAAACCGAAACTTTCGAAATTGACCGAAACCAATAAAATTTCAAATGACCGAAACCGAGTTCTCGAACCTTGCTTTATTTATAACAATACAGTTAATGTTTGTTACTATACACCATTAATGCTCCAATTTGTTTTTGGATATGCATACCGTTGATATAAAAGAATTAAAACTATAATATTATTTTATATTCAATTTGAAATTGTGATTTTTCTGAGTTTCTGTAACAACCCGCATTTATACGATAATATATTTAAATATGACATCGTCTATTCGTATTGAAAATCCTAAATATGAATTTTTATCGTGTTCGAATCCGTTGTTCTAATGGATTCAAATCGTGTTTTAAATATCACCAAGGTGTTTAATAAACATGGTTAAAAGAATTCGGGCTTTATAAATTTTTACAAAAACTTGGCCCATGCTTGAGTTGAAGCCGTGATAGTATTCGGCACCCAACCCCCTCCCTTTCCTCCATCCGTGAACCCTAGGCCCAAACTCGAGATCAACGAAAGAATGGCGGTCTCGTCTCCTCCAAACTAGGGCTTCGATTGCGAATTCGCTCGTCCCTGTGATGCTTGGCCGCTTCCATGGAGTCGTTCTCGTCGCCGCTTCGAAGCAAGGTGAGTTTTCTCACATCTAATTCTTGCTCTATGCAATGGTGCTTTTGTGATTTACTCGGTTTGCTTTGGTTTTTCTGGTGTTGATTTCGTTTGTTTTGTTGTTTTCGACACTACCTTTAGTTAGAAAGCTACAGACTTATTTTTGTGAAATCGTTCATTTAACTTCGACTTGCGATGTTTTGACTTTCGCGGTCGAACTTGCTACTGTTTGATTTCTGGCAATCTAATGACTTCGTTCATTCGAAGTGATTTACTTTGTTATGATGTTGATGAGTTTGTTTGACTTGGATAGATTCTTGTTGTCTTCGGCATTGTTCGCGATTTTGAACTGCATATTATCACGGTTTGATTGTATTTGATGATAATTTCTGCTAGTTGTTCCGTGACTTCATGCGATTTGGGGTTATTGTATTCTTGACAGTTTTGTATTGTTAGGTGGATCTGGACCCTTTTCATATGTGAGTTTAAGTTGGCATTTTGATGTTCATTTGTTATCGGACTTCATGTAGATATGTACCCCCTTTGTACATGTTGTAGAGAGTTGCATGTCTGGCCCCTGAGAACTTTTGTTCATTTTGTTCTGATTGCACACTGATTCACTGTTCTCTGTACAGTACCTAGACTTTATCTTATGTACACTTGGTTTGTTGCCTTTGTGCTCGAGCTTGATTCTTGCAATTTCCAGTTTCAAAATTGCTTCATGCTTTTGAGTGTGTGATCATACATGAATATATGTATGTGTTGCCCCATTAATGTTTCACTGTTTTCCTGAGTTTGTTCTAGTCTTCAAGTTTGTTACATGTATGTTCATTTGAGGCTGCTGTTCCAGTTCGTATGTAGATATTTTGAACTGTGATTTAGTTTGATTCTTTGAATAATTAGCTTTGGCCTTGGCTTGAGACTTCATGTGCTTGCAGTGTTTACAGCTGCACGTGCCATTGTCGTCCTGTTGCTGTAGCTATGACCTACAGTCTTCACTGCACCCTTATTATCATTCGACTTTGCATTGTATATTTGTATGCATGCCACTGATCATATGTTGATATGTCCACTTGATACCCTTAAGTATGTTGATAATCTATAGTGTGTATTAGTCTAGTTCGCCTTGAACTTCATGCGTGCTCGAGTCTAGTTCCTGTATTCCTTTTGTGATGCCATTTTGTAACTGACTTGAGAGCTTTTGTGTTGTAGCACTGTCCACCCGAGTACAGTCCCCACTTCATTGCCCCTATGCACCTGTGTGGTTATATGAACTGGTACATTGCCTTTGTGGTCTTCATACCTGTAGTGTTTGAGTCTGATATCTTGATCATGTTTGTTGAGTTGCCTTGAGTCACTTATGCATGCTCTCTGGAGTTGTGGTATTCATTTGTGGAATCTGTCTTACTGCATATATGTTTGAGGCTGTACATTGGAGTCATTTGCTTTTGATTCACTGAGCTTTTGTGTAATTCACCACTGTAGTGGCGAGGCAGTACACGCGTGCGTGTACTGCAGTCCTAGCAGGCTTGACAGATTTAGTTGATATTTTGATTGTTAAATTGTTTCGTTGGTTCAATTCAATATTCTGAAGTTGTATTTTGAAATGGTTTATTCTGATTTGAGTTGGATCCGTTTGCTTCTGAACTCATTGATCTTCTGAGTATTTCATAGGCTGTATTGGCGAGGCAGTACACGTTAGCGTGTACTGCAGCCAACCAGCATTGATATTTTTTTAAATTGACATTTCAATTGCTTAAACTGCGTTGGATTTCTGTTTTGTGGATTAACACTGTTTAGTGTTATATCTGCCGTTATCCAATTCTCGTATCGAGAGTTGGATATACGAAATTATTGTGACTGTCGTCTATTTAAATTATTACTGCCTATATGCACTAATAAACTGGTTTGAATTAGACTGATCCGGGTATTATTTTCTTTTGAATGTAATACTCGGGTCAGACCGAGTATTTACAGGTTGTAGATTTTTAGCTTTGGGTTGCTGCTAGGGCTATGAAGACTATTTATATCAGTTGATGTGGTCTTCGTCTTGTTGTAGTAGTCAGTGTGTCTGTTTTAAGATGATAATGTATTCATGTATATTAGTCGATAATGTACTTGTATATATATAACTTCTTGAGTCGACAATTGTAGATGTATCATTTGTATTGTGTCAAATGTATTGTAACTGATATCAGTTATTGTATATATGAGACTTTTCGTTCCATCTTTATTCCGCATTTATGTTATCTGTGATATTTTTATATCTATTGTCCTAAACTATTATAGCCACTATGTAGTAGCTTTGAGTTTGTATCGGTATGTCGGGTTTCCTCTAAAAATGAAATGCAATGTTTTATTATCTGACATATCGGTGCTCGCACAAGGCAATTACATAGATGGTCGCTCCTCAACAGCCTTATTCTCCGCGCTAGTTGACAGCACTACACCGTAGTGTTCTTGGCTAGCGTGGGTATAGAGGTGGGGCGTCACAGCTTGGTATCAGAGCCTGGGGTTTAGGACAATTATAAAACATAACTTAGATGGAGCATGTGTTACAACTATTTGTCGACGTTTTATCTCTCATCTTTACATATGATTATTTTTGACTGTTAGGTATGAATTCCTAACGCTTATTCTTGTGTTTTCGGCTTTGAATTGATTTAGCCGATGTTGATTTTGTTTTAATTTGGCAAATTAAAGCCATTTTGACTTTTGAACTTTGTTCCACTTTTGTTCTATGCTATGAGTGTCATTGTGTACCTGTTACACTGTGATGAAAAATAGCTGGACCAGTTGCAAATTGAGTGATTTTGATTTCTCATTCACATCTAGTTTGAATCTCAGCGATTTTGAACTTGATATTTTGTGTTTTCCTCATCTTGAATTCCATTCGACTTCGGTCACTTTGTTTTTTTGAGAAATTGCTAATTTCTTGATTTTCAAGACTCTGATTTTGTTTGCCGTTGGTTTCCTAATTTAATCGATTCTTGATCATTTCCCCGATTTGTTGCTATCATTTATTAGCAACTTTGATGACATTTTCTTCGGGATTTTTGTGAACATACTTTCTAATGGATTCATTATCGATTTCTTTGGATTCCATTCACATCTTCGTATGTGAATTCTTGTGATTGATTGTTTCTACAATCATTTTTGTGATTTGTCACTTTAAAAATATAAAGGTTTTCTATACTAATAGTAAATATTAAAATCCTTTTTCCAAACGATTTCAAAACTATTTTACTACAAAGTTCTTTTTCTTGAACCGTTTTCCAATCTATTAGTATATACAAGCCTTTATTTCACTCGTATGAGAAATTGAATTAAACGGCCGAGTAAAACAAGTGGTATGAAACGCTTGCGTTTACTTCGTCGGTTAGCTCTTGGACTTGTTCGATTGAACCCTTTTCGTGACAATTTCCTAGTGAAGATTTACAGCTTGTTCGTAAATATTTAAGTTAAGCAAGTGGTTATGGGACATGAAGCTAAACTCATATATTTACTAGCTTGGTGTGGTTGACACTTCTTTATGATCATGACGATCATTTTTATGATTTAGACTGGACCTCATCGGTGTGATTTCGTCTCACACATATCTCTTGGGCTTTGAGGATTGTCTAGACACCAGTGTGTGATTTCGTCTCACACATATTGCACGGTTAGACTAGGCCTCATCGGTGTGATTTCGTCTCACACATATCTCTTGGGCTTTGAGGGTTGTCTGGATACTCTTTGTGTGATTTTTATGATTTAGACTAGCAACTGTGCGATGTCTCTTTGTCTGCGAGGGAGACTAAACCCCGCTTTGTTGTAGGGTAGCGCCCTACGGTCTTCGGGCCATTCCTGTGTGAAAATTTAATGGATGGCTTCCATGAGATAGCGTCTCGTCATGTGATACTGGTCGGTGAGTTTTCATACTCCCATTTTTGTGATAGGCCTTTCCCCTTTTCTTTTTATGATTTAGACTAGCGATTATGCGATGTCTCTTTGTCTGCGAGGGAGACTAAACCCCGCTTTGTTGTAGGGTAGCGCCCTACGGTCTTCGGACCATTCCTGTGTGAAACTTTATTGGTTAGCCACCAAGAGATAGCGTCTCGTTCATGTGATACCGGTGTTTTGGAGTTTTCATACTCCCATTTTTATGCTAGGCCTTCCCCCCTTCATGTGTTTTCTGGATTTCATGTAATGATTTCTAGAATTTGTGCTTCACCAATTTTCGTGATTTCTATTGACAAGTTTCGTCAATTTTTGTGTATTGGTGAATTCATGTGTTATTAACTTGTTATGAATACAAGTTTAGGGTATGATATCCCTTTCTATCTTTGAGAAGATTCTTGTGACATTTTTGATGAATGAAAATTCATTTGGCATTATATTTTGATGCCAGTTATTTTGATGAGATTTTGACGTGTTAACTTCAGTACTCGTCAATTTTGAAATGGATTTATAAGCGGTTCTCCCGCGACACTGATATTGCTAATTTAATCACGTATTTACAAAATTCTTTATTTTTAAAAGTTGTTTCAAAAATATAAATTAAAAATTGTTTTCAAAATTTTTACAGCTTACATTTTCAAAAGAACGAGGAAGCGAATTAAACATTTCAGAAAAATCGAGGACTATGACCCCTTTCTTTTACTGATTCGCTTAATTCCGGACTTGTCCGTTTGAGAATGTGAAATGTTAATTTTTAAAACACACAATTCTGCACTTTCAAGAAAACGATAAAGAGATTTAAACGGTTTAGCAAAAGTAAGGAGTATGGAACCATACTTTTACTACTTCGGTTAATTCCGGACTCGTTAATTGAATATTTGTGATTTCTGATTATCGTTTTTGATAATCAGATATTTGTGAAATTTGATTATCGTTTGAGATAATTAAATATTTTTCGATTTGATAATCGAATATTTGTGATTTCTGATTATCGTTTTTGATAATCAGATATTTGTGAAATTGATTATCGTTTGAGATAATTAAATATTTTTCGATTTGATAATCGAATATTTGTGATTTCTGATTATCGTTTTTGATAATCAGATATTTGTGAAATTTGATTATCGTTTGAGATAATTAAATATTTTTCGATTTGATAATCGAATATTTGTGATTTCTGATTATCGTTTTTGATAATCAGATATTTGTGAAATTTGATTATCGTTTGAGATAATTAAATATTTTTCGATTTGATAATCGAATATTTGTGATTTCTGATTATCGTTTTTGATAATCAGATATTTGTGAAATTGATTATCGTTTGAGATAATTAAATATTTTTCGATTTGATAATCGAATATTTGTGATTTCTGATTATCGTTTTTGATAATCAGATATTTGTGAAATTTGATTATCGTTTGAGATAATTAAATATTTTTCGATTTGATAATCGAATATTTGTGATTTCTGATTATCGTTTTTGATAATCAGATATTTGTGAAATTTGATTATCGTTTGAGATAATTAAATATTTTTCGATTTGATAATCGAATATTTGTGATTTCTGATTATCGTTTTTGATAATCAGATATTTGTGAAATTTGATTATCGTTTGAGATAATTAAATATTTTTCGATTTGATAATCGAATATTTGTGTTTCTGATTATCGTTTTTGATAATCAGATATTTGTGAAATTTGATTATCATTTGAGATAATTAAATATTTTTCGATTCGATAATCGAATATTTGTGATCTCTGATTATCGTTTTTGATAATCAGATATTTGTGAAATTTAATTATCGTCTGAGATAATTAAATATTTTTCGATTTGATTAATCGAATGTTTATGTTTCTGATTATCGTTTTTGATAATTAGATATTCGTGAAATTCGATTATCATTTTTGATGATTGAATATTTGCGATTTTGAGACTTGAGCTTCGTCTTTTTCCCTGTCGATTCAGGTGAGTAATTTGCTTTACTCGCATTCAATTCGTGCAGTATGTGAATTCTGCTCTGTTTTCCTTTTCTTTTAAATACTGGAACTCGATTGATTCCTGCTTTAGCAGTCGTCTGATTTTGATTCCTTGATTCCCTCGATGTTGATTCTTTTGATTTGAAGCAGTCGAACCTTTTGATCCTATATCTGATACTTCCATAATTCTAATGCTTCCCCCTGTTGACCTTTGCTTTGCGTATGCATTCGACATTGCCATGCTCTTATGGTTGTTACCTTTTATCCATTTATTCCTTATGATTGCGAGGACGCAATTTCTTTAAGGAGGGAAGTCTGTAACAACCCGCATTTATACGATAATATATTTAAATATTTTATTTAAATATGACATCGTCTATTCGTATTGAAAATCCTAAATATGAATTTTTATCGTGTTCGAATCCGTTGTTCTAATGGATTCAAATCGTGTTTTAAATATCACCAAGGTGTTTAATAAACATGGTTAAAAGAATTCGGGCTTTATAAATTTTTACAAAAACTTGGCCCATGCTTGAGTTGAAGCCGTGATAGTATTCGGCACCCAACCCCCTCCCTTTCCTCCATCCGTGAACCCTAGGCCCAAACTCGAGATCAACGAAAGAATGGCGGTCTCGTCTCCTCCAAACTAGGGCTTCGATTGCGAATTCGCTCGTCCCTGTGATGCTTGGCCGCTTCCATGGAGTCGTTCTCGTCGCCGCTTCGAAGCAAGGTGAGTTTTCTCACATCTAATTCTTGCTCTATGCAATGGTGCTTTTGTGATTTACTCGGTTTGCTTTGGTTTTTCTGGTGTTGATTTCGTTTGTTTTGTTGTTTTCGACACTACCTTTAGTTAGAAAGCTACAGACTTATTTTTGTGAAATCGTTCATTTAACTTCGACTTGCGATGTTTTGACTTTCGCGGTCGAACTTGCTACTGTTTGATTTCTGGCAATCTAATGACTTCGTTCATTCGAAGTGATTTACTTTGTTATGATGTTGATGAGTTTGTTTGACTTGGATAGATTCTTGTTGTCTTCGGCATTGTTCGCGATTTTGAACTGCATATTATCACGGTTTGATTGTATTTGATGATAATTTCTGCTAGTTGTTCCGTGACTTCATGCGATTTGGGGTTATTGTATTCTTGACAGTTTTGTATTGTTAGGTGGATCTGGACCCTTTTCATATGTGAGTTTAAGTTGGCATTTTGATGTTCATTTGTTATCGGACTTCATGTAGATATGTACCCCCTTTGTACATGTTGTAGAGAGTTGCATGTCTGGCCCCTGAGAACTTTTGTTCATTTTGTTCTGATTGCACACTGATTCACTGTTCTCTGTACAATACCTAGACTTTATCTTATGTACACTTGGTTTGTTGCCTTTGTGCTCGAGCTTGATTCTTGCAATTTCCAGTTTCAAAATTGCTTCATGCTTTTGAGTGTGTGATCATACATGAATATATGTATGTGTTGCCCCATTAATGTTTCACTGTTTTCCTGAGTTTGTTCTAGTCTTCAAGTTTGTTACATGTATGTTCATTTGAGGCTGCTGTTCCAGTTCGTATGTAGATATTTTGAACTGTGATTTAGTTTGATTCTTTGAATAATTAGCTTTGGCCTTGGCTTGAGACTTCATGTGCTTGCAGTGTTTACAGCTGCACGTGCCATTGTCGTCCTGTTGCTGTAGCTATGACCTACAGTCTTCACTGCACCCTTATTATCATTCGACTTTGCATTGTATATTTGTATGCATGCCACTGATCATATGTTGATATGTCCACTTGATACCCTTAAGTATGTTGATAATCTATAGTGTGTATTAGTCTAGTTCGCCTTGAACTTCATGCGTGCTCGAGTCTAGTTCCTGTATTCCTTTTGTGATGCCATTTTGTAACTGACTTGAGAGCTTTTGTGTTGTAGCACTGTCCACCCGAGTACAGTCCCCACTTCATTGCCCCTATGCACCTGTGTGGTTATATGAACTGGTACATTGCCTTTGTGGTCTTCATACCTGTAGTGTTTGAGTCTGATATCTTGATCATGTTTGTTGAGTTGCCTTGAGTCACTTGTGCATGCTCTCTGGAGTTGTGGTATTCATTTGTGGAATCTGTCTTACTGCATATATGTTTGAGGCTGTACATTGGAGTCATTTGCTTTTGATTCACTGAGCTTTTGTGTAATTCACCACTGTAGTGGCGAGGCAGTACACGCGTGCGTGTACTGCAGTCCTAGCAGGCTTGACAGATTTAGTTGATATTTCGATTGTTAAATTGTTTCGTTGGTTCAATTCAATATTCTGAAGTTGTATTTTGAAATGGTTTATTCTGATTTGAGTTGGATCCGTTTGCTTCTGAACTCATTGATCTTCTGAGTATTTCATAGGTTGTATTGGCGAGGCAGTACACGTTAGCGTGTACTGCAGCCAACCAGCATTGATATTTTTTTAAATTGACATTTCAATTGCTTAAACTGCGTTGGATTTCTGTTTTGTGGATTAACACTGTTTAGTGTTATATCTGCCGTTATCCAATTCTCGTATCGAGAGTTGGATATACGAAATTATTGTGACTGTCGTCTATTTAAATTATTACTGCCTATATGCACTAATAAACTGGTTTGAATTAGACTGATCCGGGTATTATTTTCTTTTGAATGTAATACTCGGGTCAGACCGAGTATTTACAGGTTGTAGATTTTTAGCTTTGGGTTGCTGCTAGGGCTATGAAGACTATTTATATCAGTTGATGTGGTCTTCGTCTTGTTGTAGTAGTCAGTGTGTCTGTTTTAAGATGATAATGTATTCATGTATATTAGTCGATAATGTACTTGTATATATATAACTTCTTGAGTCGACAATTGTAGATGTATCATTTGTATTGTGTCAAATGTATTGTAACTGATATCAGTTATTGTATATATGAGACTTTTCGTTCCATCTTTATTCCGCATTTATGTTATCTGTGATATTTTTATATCTATTGTCCTAAACTATTATAGCCACTATGTAGTAGCTTTGAGTTTGTATCGGTATGTCGGGTTTCCTCTAAAAATGAAATGCAATGTTTTATTATCTGACATATCGGTGCTCGCACAAGGCAATTACATAGATGGTCGCTCCTCAACAGCCTTATTCTCCGCGCTAGTTGACAGCACTACACCGTAGTGTTCTTGGCTAGCGTGGGTATAGAGGTGGGGCGTCACAGCTTGGGGGTATAGAGGTGGGGCATCATAGTTTCTTTACCTTCTATTATTAATGTTTATTACCATGTACTATTAATGCTCAATTTTGTTTTTGAATATGCATATTGTTAATATTGACTCTCATTTCTTTTCTATACATACAGGAGTACCATCTTCCCGTATGCGAAGTCATACTAGTTCAATCATCTAATTAAACCGTAACTGGCCAAAGTAGAGCACCTTAACTTCCTTTCTGTTCCTAACCTTACCAACCAATACTGAAGACCGCACAAAATGGCGGCGGCAGCTATCTCTACCTCTCCATTTCCCTCTCAGTTCTTTTGCAATCAAAAACAACATTCTTCTAATGCTAAACCCTTGTCCTTCAGAATCCACTGTCAGCATCTAACAACCGCGCCTCCCAAAACCATAACCCTAGATCCAACTCCACTCTACAAAACCCTCACCGCATTTGCCCCAGCCACTGTTGCCAACCTCGGCCCTGGATTCGATTTCCTCGGCTGTGCCGTCGACTCCCTCGGCGATACCGTCACCATCTCCGTCAATCCTGACATCTCTCCCGGTCAAATCGCAATCTCCAACATCCTCCATGCCCCAAAACTCTCAAAGAATCCGAACTTCAACTGCGCTGGCATAGCCGCGATAGAAGTTCTCAAGAAGCTCAAAATCAAATCAGTGGGGTTATCCATGGAGCTGAACAAGGGGTTGCCATTAGGATCTGGATTGGGATCCTCCGCAGCCTCAGCTGCAGCAGCTGCAGTCGCTGTCAATGCTCTTTTTGGAAATATATTGGATGACGATGACCTTATCCTCGCAGGGCTGGAATCGGAGAAGAGGGTTAGCGGTTACCATGCAGATAACATCGCCCCTGCAATTCTTGGAGGTTTCGTTCTGGTAAGGAGCTACGATCCATTTGAGATCATGAGATTGAAGTTTCCAGAGGAAAAGGAGCTTGTTTTTGTGCTTGTAACTCCGGAGTTTGAGGCACCAACAAAGAAGATGAGGGAGGTGCTGCCTAAGGAGGTGGACATGAAAATGCATGTGGCGAATTCGAGTCAGGCAGCAGCATTGGTGGCAGGAGTTTTGGAAGGGAATGTGAAGGTGTTGGGGGAATCAATGGGGAGGGATGTGATAGTGGAGCCTAAACGGATGAGGTTGATTCCAGGTATGGAGCAGGTTAAGAAAGCAGCTGTAGAGGCAGGGGCATTTGGCTGCACAATTAGTGGAGCAGGACCTACTGTAGTGGCTGTAATCGATGCGGAAGAGAAGGGGAAGGAGATTGGAGAGAGAATGGTGAAGGCTTTTATGGCCGGTGGCGGATTGAAGGCAAAGGCCACTGTGGCCAAGCTGGATAGGGTTGGAGCAAGGGTAATTGATTGTTTGCAACACTAGTGATGATCGAGTCAGGTAATTTTATTGATATATTTTTCCTTCAGTTTTCATCATCGGATATGGGAATAAATGTTTTTGAACCAAGGGGGATTTATTTCTCTACGTTATGTTGGAATATGCCGTGGTATATTAGTTGAATTTTTGCAGAATGTGTAATGACTGCATATCAGTAGTGGGTGATGAATAGTGTAAATTATGTTGCCAGTGAAGTAAAATTAGCCATTCTTAATGATTTCAGATGATATTAATGGGAATGGGATGCTTATGGTATTGTAAATGTTGGATTTATGAAATATTACTCGGTTTGAGATACCTCTGTTAAAGGAGTAGTTCTTGTGCATATAGATGTAGCAGCTAGGCTATTTAAGCTTTTCTGTGAGGGGTCAGTGTTGTATGAAATCTGTAAGAAACAGGAACAGTTACAGTACTAGTGAACAAAGCTTTCATTCGTTGTTCAAATCGCTACACAGACAGTTGCACGAACGAAATGCAAATTATTGGGAGCAATACATAAAAATGTGTCCGAACACAGTCAAACATAGAGGGGAGGCCTACTACAATTTTAATTTAAAACATCAAACTTATGTTTATCATCAAGTTTTGTTAATTTGCGTCTGTTATGTCTTTGTACTAGTTATGTTTGATGTCCTCAGATTCTGAATGTTTTTTCCAAAGCTAGCCTGCCTTGTATTTGTCAGTGGATCGGAAGGAAGATCTTACTATATCCAGACTTGTATAATAATTTATTTGCTTTTCCCTATTTTGTTTTGTAGCAATTTGGACACACTGTGCTATTAATCAAATTCTGATCCATGTAATCTAACTTGAGAACTTATTAACAATGTTTTGAATCTCGAATTTTAGTTGCGTTTCGTTAATTTTTGATATCCGATCTCGTGTCGGACAAGATCTTGGGTGAGTTAAATGTATCTCAAATGTCCATCTTGCGTCCTCAAGTTCGTCTCGGGAAAATTTCAGACTATATGTTATGTCTCATTGTTTTTTGTTTTCTTTAGAAAGAGGCGGTAATACTGTAGTGACGTTCAAAGGCCTTCCTGTAGTGACGTTCAAAGAAAAATAGTAAAAATAACTGTAAAGTAAAATCTCATAGATATGAGCAAGCAATAATGAAGCATTAATATGCACAGTCAAATAAGGTAACTAGTAAGTGAGTTGAATCTGAATTTCCGGATGTGAATCAAGCATCCAACGCCAGGTGCAAAAGGGTGCGGTTGGTGAAAGCCCATAGCAAAATAAGCTCAATAGTCGTGCCGTACAGAAAGGCCTCCAGAGCATGCAAAGTGACACGAAACAAAATTGGAAACCATCAACATTATATAATGTAAAATGTAGGTGGAGCGTAAGTGTGTGGGGATTGCATACAACTAAATTTATTAATACTAATTACTGAGAATGATAATTTAACTGTTTGCAATGATAAGGGTCTAAAATAAACGGCAAGACTTCTTATTGTGATGGGATTTCGTCATGAGTACCCTGTTTTGCTAGGTGGTTTCGGCTTTGACTTGAAATACATCTATGACGAAAAAGCATTCACACTATGTCATGCAATAAACAATAAGGACATCATGTATAATATGTCAACGAGTAATGCAGATACCATATGAAAATACGACATGGATTGAAAACTCATGTACTGTTAGTTGTATGACAAAAGTTGTTTCACTTGCACAATTTTCAACTGAGAAATTTAGAAACGCGAGAAATATAATGTATTTTGTGTTTGCTAATGCTTGTTTTTAATTATCCATCAAATTTACTATTAAAAATGGGATGTGTGAATGAAAACATAGTCAACTTAATTTCCTAAACCACACATGATTGTATAAGATTGACCAAATCAATCAATGGATAATTAACCAAACTTGATCATCTCACTTTTCAAAATTTTCATGCTATAAGAAATCCGTATTTACATATATCAAATTTATGCTATTAAAGATGGATTGTCTAATATATGATAGAAATGCTAATTTTTACAACTAATGATTGAAGTATTAAATTAATTGGCGTATAGATCCGTAAAATAAATTGCATATGCCAAATAGAATAAAAAACAAATTACTATATATTGAATCAAAATCAAATTCAATTGAAGCAAAATTTTGGTGTCAAACAAAACAAGACTAGAAAAAAAGAAAAAAAGAAAAAATAGGATTATAATAAAATGAAATCGAATTATAAAATTGAATTGAACAAAAAATATGATTGAAAAGATTGTTGTAAATATGTTGATGAATCAAACTCCATTGTAGTTGGTGAAACAAACCAACCTAAAAAATAAGGGAACGAAAAAGTAAACTTAAGTAGGGAGTATTTGGAATTAATCATTGGGTTCAATCCTTGAAATTCAGATGAAAGAAAATTAAACTGGTTGAATTTCGTTGGAGGTTTGAGTATATCGACTGAGGTTTAGGTGAACCGAGGTATGGGCAAAATTCTTTGTTCCAAACCGTCTAGCTTCCAAAATGAGATCTTGTCTAAGATGTGCGAAATTTAAAGCCTTTCTTTTTCATAAGGTGTTACCGTCTATTTGTTTGTGGACAAATGATATTTTTGGGATATAATTGATACATCTTTGTAATTTATATCATTTTCTTCGGAAGAATGCGCCTTTCATTGGTTTAAAAAGATATGATATGCGGATAGCTTTTGTGGAACAGTGATATGATTTAAAATTGTTCATTTAGAAGTTTTCGAATCTAATCCCATTTGAAAGTCGCTATGAATCGAGTAAAATGAATTGTTCCACTAAATTAAATCTAGTATAACAATAGCTTGAATAAAAATGCTCTAAAGTAAAATGCATTATAGATTTTTATATTGGTTTAAACTTCCCGTCCTATGTCCACTATTTTTGGAATTAACTAAGCAACTCTCACTTAACCCGAAGAAATATGTATCTTACAAAATGCTTCAGCAGCCGAACATGATTTCACTTGCCTGAAGATCTCCAACAAGACTTCAACTACAAAAGTAGTAAGTTGTTGACTTTGTGTGTTCTAGATAAACACCGATGAGTTAGTAAAGTATACCCTTTCTATATTCTTTTTTAGGTGATGATTTAATTTGCAGATTAAGTAGAAATTTGATTGCTTTTTGATAATTCGCAAGAGAGTAGAAAGTAAGAGTTGTTGAATTTAAAAAGTCAAATTTAATTTGCATTTATAGTGTTTGAAAGGTTCCATTTGAAAAGTTATCATCATTAGAAAAGTTGCAACTTTTGGAGAAGACAACTCTTCAGATTTGAATTTTATGTGAAAAGACACTTCTTTTCGTACATGTCAAATGACTGAAAATTAAATCCAGATGGTTGAAAAACAGCGGTGTACAACAGAAACGAAACAGTGTAAAATTAAGCTAATTCAGACGGCTGAATTTTCCTAGAAAAGTAAAATGAATGTTTTGTTTATATTTCTTTCTAATTCAGATGTTTTGAAATTTTAAGACCACATGTTTGAGTTCTTTGAAAAAAAATATCTAAAAATAATTTTTCTAAAAATAAGTTTCAAAAACGTTTGTGTTTGTGTGTGATCATCATAAAGGATATTCTACATAAGAACTATATCAACTATATATGACAAGACTACTTAATTTTGTCTTCAATACTTGAGCTTGATTTCATGGTTGATCATCATATCTTCTTGAATATATTCCTGCAAATATAATAATAGTGTATATAATGGAAATGTATATTTGTCTCCTTGAAACTCAGAAGGCAGATGTAACATTCTTCCCATTTTTTGATAATAACAACTGTATATTTTATTTGAGTAAGTATGCAATATGAAACTCCGTCTGTCAATATGTTCAGATTTTTCTCCTTCTTTGTCAAGAACAAAAATAAAATTTTGATAATATGGAACAAATTTAAAGGTAGAGATATAGAGATATGAAACAAATAACTATGAATCACATAAAAAACAAGAGTCTCTACATCACAGAACATAAAATTGAATTGTTTCTACAATAACCTTTGAACAGATCATGAAGTTTCTAGAATGTAAACAAACTTCACATATTTTTGAATTTTTTTGGAAAAGATAAAATGTAAGATGCTCTATTTCTCTAACATGCCATGCAAGACCATCAAACAAGCCACCGTAATGCAAGAACATTACCAATCACCCCAAGACAACGAAGGCGATCTAGATCTTCTAGAAACGACCTTCGAAATCTTTGTAAGAAGTGATTTAACTTATTTTACTTCATTATCCACTTGATTAACTTTGTTTTCAATCATGTTGTTTCTAAAATTTACTTGTGTAAAGCCCCTAGATATTTGTCTTTCTAATTTTTTCTGGTTTTTAGCATCTTCATCATCATTACTTCCCTCTTTTTGTTGTATTGCTGATTTTTTTCCTTTGTCTTGTTGAGTGAAGGATTGAGCTTGAGCATTTCTTTGAGTTTGCACAGGTTGAAGATATATCTCAAACGGATCATATTTCGAAAGGGTTTTTGGTAGGTGCATAAGGCTAAAGAATTTTTTATCCACTATCTTGATGTGTATACGATCATCTCCATACCCTTGAATGTTTTGACTATTTAGGAGATGAGTGATGTATGCGGCATAGATAAGTGTAGATTTCTTGTAGTTGAAATAATTTTTGAGCTCGTGATAGGTATGACGGGCCTAATTTACTTCAATGTTCCCAAAGATAGCATATAAAGATTTGTAGTCTAAATCATAAATTATTTTGTGACTACGTAGCCTTGGAAGAATGGTGTTGATTATCATTGTTAATAAAAGTCGTGATCGCGGATGTAAATCTTTCAACTTACTAGTGTCATTCCAAAGAAGATGACTAACTTCATCATGAACTCTATTCTTAATATCAACATCCTCTAAATCCATTCCATGTCTTCAGTAACCCAATATCCACGCTGTCATTAATGTGAATTTACAATATTTTCATATACACTAGACCATAACCAACCTTTATCCCTATGTAATTGTATGACTTTGCCATTGATGTTAGCTAAAGGAGTTGGATGCATAAGGTATCAATTTCAACATTATTTTGATGAAAATCTATCAAGCTTGTAATCCTAGCTTGGTCCGTATAAGCTTAAAGATGGTAAGAAGGAAAATCATTAAAATTATAGAAAATACCAGTGAATATCATCTTCGAGAGTAATTTGAAACGTTGGATGCTCCTTGATGGAGCCAAATTTTGATTTGTTCGTGTGTTGGTGGTGCTACCGAACTCTCGACAATGGATTTCTTCTTTGATTGTTTAGTTCTAGGTGCCATTTTGAAGATTTGAATTTAGGAAATTTTGGATTTTGAGGTAAATTTTCGTTTTGAATATGAACTCGATGAGTGTAAGTGAAAAGGTAGAAGTTAAAAGGAGAGGGTGGGAGAATTAAATGGGCCATTGACCAGTTCAGAATTTTTGAAATCTGGAAGACTCAGATGTCTGATTTTAAAAAATCAGATGGTTGAATTTACACAATAAGAGGCTGAATTTTTTTAGTGTAAAAACAACCCTTTCAGACGGCTGAATTTTATTACCAGACGTTTGAATTTGGTATATAGACGTCTGATTATAAAGTTCAGACGTTTAAATGTAACAATTTTTTTTTAAATTGCTACAGATAATCAGACGTCTGAATTATATTCAGACATTTGGATACCCTTTATTCAGACAGTACATCTATTTTTGAAGTATATTTGAATTTCTTGTAGATTTTGATTTTTGACAATTTGAAACGGTTTATTTGTTATAGTTTTGAGTTGGCAGACCGACTTTGTGGTCCGTCTACCTTCTTAAGAGCTTTAATAATGATTTTGTTATATTGTAGATGTTTTTGTATAATAAGTGTTTATTCATTTTATGAATAGTCTTCATAAAAACAAGATACATACAAATACATTTTGAATATATATAGTAAAAAAAAATATACACGATAATGGAAGAATATTTGTCTTCCGAAGGATCAGATTCTTCTTTAGATGGCTCATATTCCTATGAGTTTGCTGGCTTGGGCTCGTATATTTTTGGTGTGTTTTTCATAAGGCTAGGAGAGTTTTTTCAAAGACTATTCTTTGTTGGTGATCTACCACAGAATGCTGTAGAGATCTCTCAATAAAATTAAGATGTTATCCTTGTTTGCGCTGTTCCTAGCATATTTGTTTTTGAATTTTCTTGAGCCTGATCTCTTTTCGCCTGTAAATCCACTTCATATGTCATGAGATTTCCTATTAACTCTTCAGGTTTTATGGTAGAAAGATCATTAGCTTCTTCAATAGCTAAGATTTTTCGTCCCACGCATCCGTTAAAGAGTTAAAGATTTTTGAAACAATATTGAAATTTGTAAATGTCTCACCTGGTGCTATAAGAGAGTGTTGAATGTCTTGAAATCGTGAATACATATCACTTTACATTTTGTTTCATTCTAAAATTTTCAAATTGGTTTTTCAACATTGAAATTTTACTTTGTTTAGCTTTGTTTGTTCCTTCATGAGTTACTTTCAAAGTACGTCAAATTTCATAAGCAGATGTACATACTAACTTTGTTGAATTCATTTTTTTCCAAAAAGCAAAATAGCATGTTCATAGCTTTAACATTACTAGTGGCATCTAGTTTTTGGGTGTTTACCATTGTACATAATCAATAATTGTAATATTTCAAGTGTCATACCCATTAGCCTGCATATATATTCTCATCCTAGTTGACCAATATGTATACTTTAATCCGTTAAATAGTGGTGGTCGTGCAATATATTGTCTTTCAACAAAAGCAGAAGTAGTGTTTTCCATATTACTTGTATGATATTCTATATACTTTGTTATAGTTGTATGAAAATCTTGATCTGAAACTAAATGAAAGTCGTTATGGATCGAGTAACATGAATTGTTCAACTAAATTAAAACTTGTATAACAATAGCTTAAATAAAAATGCTCTAAAGTAGAGTGCATCGAATTTTTTTATATTGGTTCAGATTTCCCGTTCTACGTTCGGTTACACTCCTCTAGAATAAACTAAGCAACCATCACTTAAACCGGAGGAATATCTATAGTACAAAATGCCTAAGCAGTCGAACATGACTTCGCTTGCTGAAGATCTTCAACGTGACTTCAACTAAAAAAGTAGAAAGCTGTTGACTTTGTGTGTTCTAGATAAACACCGATGAGTCGGTAAAGTACACTCTTTCTATAATCTCCTTTAGATGATGATTTATATGCAGATTAAGGAAGTAGAAATTTTGATTGCTTTTTGATAAGTGAATATTAGGCTCAGGTCCCTAATAAGTTTCAAAATACACAAAAACCCCAGTAAAAAAAAAGTGTGTAAATTAGGTCCCTAGAATTAACTTTAATTGCATATAGTTATGCAATTATTCACTGAATAATCGCAGACATTTATGCAATTATATCCAAAAGTTGCATAAATTTATGTAATTTTTTCGGTGAATAATTGCGGAAATTTCCGCAATTTTTGGTGAATAATTGCGGAAATTTCCGTAATTTTTCAGTGAATAATTATGGAAATGTCTGCAATTTTTTGATATAATTGCATAAATGTCTGCAATTATTCACTGAATAATTGCATAAGTGTATGCCATTATTTGATAACTTAATTCTAGGGGCCTAATTTACAAACTTTTTTTTACTGGGATTTTTGTGTATTTTGAAACTTATTAGGGACCTATGTCAAACTGTCCCTTTTGATAATTCACAAGGGAGTAGAAAGTAAAGAGTTGGTGAATCTAAAAAGTCAAATTTCACTTGCATTTATGGTGGTCAAAAGGTTCTATCTGAAAGGTTATCGCCACTAGAAAAGTTGCAATCTTTGGAGAAGAAGACAATTCTCCAGATGTGAATTTCCTGTGAAGAGACATTTCTTTTCGTACATGTCATCTGAAAATTAAATCTAGATGGCTTAAAAATAACAGTGTAAAACTGAAACGAACAGTGTAAAATTAGACTAACTTAGATGTTTGAAATTATAATTTAGACGGCTGAATTTTATTTGGACATATGAATTATAAATTCAGACAGCTGAATTTGCATGAAAAAGAAAAATAAATGTTTTGTTTATATTTCTTTTAAATTCAACTGTTTTGAAATTTTAAGACCATATGTCGAGTTCTTTGAAAAAAATTCTGAAAATAATTTTTTCAAAAATGTTTTGTTTGAATGTGATAATCATAAAGGAGATTTTACATCAGAACTATATTAACTATATATAACCAGACTACTTAATTTTGTCTTCAATATTTGAGTTTGATTCCATGGTTGATCATCATATCTATTCCTATGAATATAATGATAGTGTATATATGGAAATGTATATTTATCTCATTGAAACTCAAAAGGCAGGATCTAACACCATTGACATCGATTAACCGATGTTAGAAAAAAAGGACATAAAGCAGTGAGTGAAGTCGTATCACTGAAAATGGAAATTGGAACATTACGGTTAATGTAGTTTGCTACTGTAGGTGCAGTAGTGATTTTGTTTGCTTATTTAGTGTTGAAATCATCCACATGCTGAAAGTAGAGTTGACCTGGGTTATTATTCCTTTTCCTTTTTCAGAGTTTTTGGGTGGAGCATTTTCAGTATAAAGTGGAATATCGTTGGTATCCCTATTACTGCAAGCACTAATGTGCGGTGTTAGTTTAACAAGTGTGGTTACAATAGGTGTATCTGGATAATGATTTTGGGTAGATTTTGTTAGCAGCGATTGTCTTCCCTTTGTTGGTAATTTGATGATTAGTAGAACTGAATTCAAACATTGCTTCAACCCATATATGTAGATGGACGGAAATATGAAAAGGGTGGGTATTTGAAATGTTGAAAAATATAAGTCATGTAGGAAGGTTAGAGCAAGCATATTTAATCGTCAAAAGTTTACAAGTTACGTCAGGCACTTCTATGACAGATATATTCAGCCTCCTTGTCAAAGGCAACTAACTACACTTGCAGACCTTAGTAGTTTGAGTTCATATCAATATAGTAATCAGACTCAGATGTTGTTTGGACGAGCAGTGTATGGTTGTACATGCTATTTGACAGTTTCTGGTGGAGTTGGAATGTCCTTGACGAAAGACGGGAAAAGCCAATGTTAGTTTGACAGTTCAGTTCTATTCGTGAGAATGTTCAGTAGTTCGAATTAAATTAACTTCATATTATAACATGCTTTGACACATGATAATACCAAAAGGAATAAAAATAAATAAAAACAAAACTAATTAAGTACTAAAACAAAGTAATAAATTAAAACAAAAATACAGTTATATAACACACACACACATCCTTTTAGGATTCCTATTATATTTTGAGTTACAAGATTTTAAATGCTACTAAATTGTGTGGGTATGTTCATATTATAATGAAGGCGCATTTAAAAATACATAACATGATAAACTTGATGTTCCAAACCGATAGATAAAATAAATGTATTAAAGGTTAACATTGACTTATTATTTTTGACGATTTTAGAAATTTCAGAACAGTTTTATATTTTATAGAGATATTTATAGTGTAGATCAAATATCTACAAAATTTCATAGCATTAAAAATCATGTGATTCAAAATATGATAGAGGTGCTCCAAAATAGAAATGTCATTGAACTTTCCAATACAAAAGGAAGGGGTGTAAAACAAATAAGTTTTTGAAAGAGTGATGTGTCCTTAATTTCCACATCAACTATCGTGTGTTCTATCACTTCTGATGGAGAAAGTTAAGATTGAACATGGTTTTGATGAACGAACGGTCAAATATAGATGCACCTAAAAGCCGATTATAATGGTTGTTACCTAACAACTTGTAGTAGATGTTAATGCATCTTATGTAAGGTAGTTTATTTATGTATCATTAGACTAAGTTAATGTTGTGCTGTATTCTGAAATATATTTAGAAAATCAATAAAAATGAACCAATTATATATATATATATATACTCTGATACCACTTAATTATTTCAAAATCATTTTTGAAATCAATTATATCCAAAATCAACCTATTTCAAAATCCAACACAATTTCAAAAATATTTCCAATTCAAAACATTTTCCAAATATTTTTAAATTTCAAACCCCACCAGATTTCAAATCACTTTTCTTTTGCAGAATAAATTTTCAAATATTGTTTATTTCCACTGAAAATTACCAAGATTAAATTAGCATTTAGTCTTGGTAATTTTCAGTGGAAATAAACAATATTTGGAAATTTATTCCGCAAAAGAAAAGTGATTTGAAATCTGGTGGGGTTTGAAATTTAAAAATATTTGGAAAATGTTTTGAATTGGAAATATTTTTGAAATTGAGTTTGATTTTGAAGTAGGTTGATTTTGGATATAATTGATTTCAAAAATGATTTTGAAATACTTAGAATATTATTTTCTCAAAAATTCAAATTTTAAATTCAATTTTTTCTCAAATTTTTTCTAACTCTCTAAATTTTCGAAAACGAAAGGATTGCCTGTTGAATGTCTCTGCACCGAGTTGCTCCGGTATAGAGATTTTTATTACCCTATGTGATGGTGATATATATATATATATATATATATATAGTTTATTTATGTATTGGTAAACTAAGTTAATGTTGTGATGTATTCTGAAATATATTTAGAAAATCAATAAAAATGAACCAATTTCATATATATATATATATATATATATAAGGTAAGTATCAGTTACACCTTATTATTGCTACACCTCAATTCCCTCTGGTTTCAACCACATGATCCAAATTAAATAATGTGATGAAGTGATAAATAAGAGAAAATATAATTATTTTAATCAGAATATATGTGGTTGAAATGGGGGGATTGAGGTGTAGCCGATCATTGTCCATGTGTGTGCGCGCTCGTGCGCGCACTTTGGTCCGAGAGCTATAGTGTTATCTAGAGCCTTTTTATTCAACCATAGATATCATATAATATATAAAATATAATATGGATTAATTCGGTTTGTACAGCTTCAACCATCGATACGACCTTATTTTCTGTAACTATTTAAATAATTAAACATATTCTATGTTTAAATTTCATTTATTCTAAGATAAATTATAACATAAAAAGTAATGAATATTAATACAAAAACATAAATATCAAGAAATCTGCATATCCAAGTGGTATGTGTAACACCTCAGAAATTTAAATGAAGAATCAAAATAATAAAAAGATAAAATAGTAATTTTACATAAAAGAACAAAATAGCAAGTTTTTGTAGATACTGGAAATAGGCCTCAAAACCTATCTTATTGCGTCTAGAACCATTTACAACCAGAAAACATATAAGGTTTGTCAAATTTGGCGAAAGGGGCCAAAATTTGTGAAAAATAGAACCAGTGACATTTTGGTAAATATTTAATGCAACCCAAACTTAGAAAAACCTAATTTTTTATCTATAAATAAGTTGTTAAGGCTTAAGCTCTTCATTAGAAACCCTAACCACCATTCATATTTTAGAAACCCTAGATCAGAACATATTTTTTCTAATTTCTTCTCAAAGTTTCCAAATCAAAACAAAACAAATTAAATTAAAGAGAGAGAAAGAGAAGTGTAAACAAATCGAAATATAAAACCTAATCAATGATCGGAGAATTTATGTTCTACCTATATGATTATATATATGCTTTTATTTCATTTCTACAGCCTATATTAGATTACATTGAAGAAATATATGTTGAATTATAACAGCAAATTAATAATTGTATTGAAATTGAGTTATTGACCATGGAGGTTGAAACAATATCTCTAGTTGTAATTGGATCAATGATGAAATGGTTGGAGTTGAAACGATACTCCGACTGTTAAAAATAAATCATAATTTTATTAAATTATGCCTTAAAATATAGAATGAATCATATAGAAATAAACTGAAATTGATACAAAGCAAATATGTTATAAATTGGATTAATGATTGGTTGTTTGGGGTTGAAACAACTCTTCGATTGTTTATAACAATCAATTACCTTGTTGAAATACAATTCAAAATTAAATTAGACCACCTATGTGTGTGTGTATAAAACTATATAAAACATATGTGATTATAGTTAAATTAGTGAATCGATATTGTGAAGAAAATGAATATGATTATTGTTAAATCTAATTAATCAACAATATAACTATGCCAATGAAATGGAGAAAGGACGCTATGAAAATAGGATAAGCGAAAAATGAGATAATGCATGATATTTAAGTCTAAAATGAACCTAGGGCTAGAGATAGTGAAAACCCATTAAAACACTCAAAAATGCAAATCTACAGTAAACCAGGCGTTTGAATTAGGAGGTTGGACTTTTGAAATTTTTATAGAGGTGGACTGAAAGGAATTAGTTGTAAATTAACTAGTTTCAGACGTTTGAAATTCACATTTGGACGTTTGAAAACAAAAGCAGACGTTTGAATGATAGTCCAGACGTCTGCTTACCTAAAGTTGTTTTGTTACAAGTCAGACGTTTGGAATTAGAGACCAGACATCTAAATGTAAGGCCAGACGTCTAAGAAGTAGAATAATGTGTATACACTTATATAATGAATGTATTATAGTGCACTATTTATATTGATTGTTTGAGAAAAGTATCGATACGGTATAACTTGAACCAGCCTACAAGTTGTGTTAAACACATTGATAGGAGTTGTGTACGTAGTTAAGGCATATCACTTGGTCAGATTATGTTTACGAGACGTGTTGAAATGAGACACGTATCAGGAATGATATGTGTGTAATGTTTTGAAACGAGATACGTAGCAGGAATGATACGACTGGGAACTTGTTGAAATAGTACACGTAGCAGAATCACGGTATGTCAATATTTCACGCATATCAATTTGTATGAATGTTTATATTGTGATTTTAGTCATAAAGAATGATATAGTTGAAATACTATGATAAATTGTCTAAAAAGAATAACAGTAAATTGACCCCTTAAACCGAAACTGTTAGAGTAATCTGTAAAGAATTGTTTTATTAGCATGTTAGTATCATGTACTTAGAGATATATGCTCACTCACCAGACTCTGACCTTCTATATATTTCTCTATTATTTCAATATAATAGGTCAATAGGGTTAGTAAGAGCCATGCGTGAAGTAGAGGCGACGAAGGCTGTTGGTGGTGAATAAGACCGTTTATCCATGAGTTATATATTTATTTGGTAGTCACGTTTAACTGAGCTATGTAATCTGAAGTATTGTTTTTAACAGACACCTGTAGTAACTTGAGATTTATGGACCACTTTAGATATTATGTTATATTATATTATATTATATTTTCTTCCACCGTGAGTTCTGAAAGTGTAGATTAAAATAGATAACTATATGTGCTGTTGTATTTCATTTTACCCTAACGATTTATCATTTACTAGTTTGCGGGTCTGAGCGTCAATTGAGACGTAGAATCAAAATGTTAGTGAAAGGCGGGTTGATGCACTTGATATCAGAGCTTAGATTATCCGACTCCTATAGGTTAATAATGTATGGGAGAAAGTATTTGTATTTTATTTTTAAGAATAAATATAAATAAGAAACTACAAGTACATATGTAGCACTTCTCTAAGTTTTCGATTATGTCTGCTATCTTAAAGTTGTTAATAAACCCCACTTACAGATAGCTGAGATGAAAAACAACACCAGAGCGGGTATAGGAGATGCAGCTGTAGATGTTCCCGACGTGAACTTCCACATTGGTTCCACCGGTACCTCCAGGTTATAGCACAAGCTAATGTTAACATGGAGGGGGTTGTGCCACAACAACAATGTACAATTTATGTTAATCCAAATGTTATGGACTTTTCCAAAGTATGCAGAGATTTCTTGTGTTTATGTGGAAAACCTTATGTATGGAGTGAATCTTTTGTTGACATAATGGCATGGTTGCACACATGTGATATGATTTTTGGGATGTTAAGTCTAGAAAATTCCGTTAGAAGGCAGCTTGCTTTTTAACACTTGGAGAAGCTCTAAATTGGTGGATATTATTATAGCAGAGACCAATGAAGAAGAAATGATATGTGGAGAATTTAGAAGGCATGTTGAAGCTAAGTTTTTATCTGTGATCAAGCAAGGAGTGAGTTTGGAGAAGTTTATACATCTGCAATAAGGAAACATGTTGATGAAGGAGTATGTGAATTAATTTAATGAGCTAGATAGATTTGGATTTGATTTGATAAATACTCCACATAGGAAGGCTTTGAAGTTCGCTAGAGGGCTGAAGCAACCTCTTCAAGATTTGACTCTTAATCGCAATTCTATGGGAGCTACTTATGGAAGATTAGTGGAAATAACTTTGTTAAATACCGTTTCCAAGGAAGAAGCTAAGGGTGAACCAAAGATGGAAGGTGAAGGAGAAAGTCAGCAAAAGAAGCGGAAATAGTTGGGAGTCAAAGGCAAACAAGGGAAGTTCAAGAGGCAATAGATGATGTGTAAGAAATGCAATAAGAGAGGTCACATAGCGAAGAATTGCAGAGTGGGCACAAGAAAGATCAAGTGCTACCACTACAACCAATTTGGACACATGAAGCGTCAATGCCCAGCTTTAGGTCAAAGTGGACCAATCGTGCAAGCTTATGCACTATAAGTGATCCCAACTTCTAGCAGACCGCCAATAGCAGCTGACAAGGGGAAGAAGGTCATTATGGAAGGTACATGACTTATTTTTGATTTTCCTATTCATACTCTTTTTGACATGGGAGTATCGCCTACCTTCATATCTAGTAGACTGGTAATTGCAGTTAGAAACTCACATTGTGCATGACTCTATAGTAACGTCGAATCCTGTTGGAGGATTGACCTATTTGTCAATGATTTGTAAAATCCTAAAATTAGTTATATGTGGTGATGAATTCCTTTGTGATGTGTATGTACTTGGTTTCTCGGGGTATAGACTGATTTTGGGAATGGACTAGATGTCACACTACGGGGAAGTATTAGATTATGATAACAGGGCGGTCATGATGAGGAGCAATATAGGACAAGAGTTAAATGTATATTGTGAGCCCAATAACTTTATGATGTTGAGTTACCTATATTCACTGGGCTTATCACATGATGAGTTGTATTGATCCCAATAGTTCAAGAATTCCCAGACGTTTTTGCAGAGGTTTCATGTTTACCACCCTAAAGGGAAACTGAATTTAGGATTGATCTCGAGAAGGACGTAAGACCTGTTGTTATGCCGCTAAGACATACGGCTTCGAAAGAAAGAAGGGAGTTAGATAAGAAAATTTTGTGTGTTATTACAGATGGGCTTTATTCGTAAAAGTATTTTCGAGTGGGGCACACCAGTAGTGTTCCCCACTAAGGCGGGTGGTTCTTTGAGGCTATGCGTTGATTATCGAGAATTAAACAAGTCAACTAAGAAAAGTTGCTCCCCATTGCTTCACATTGATGATTTACGTGATCATTTAATGGGAATTAAAATATTTTCTCAGCTTGACTTGGCCACTAATTTTCATCAGTTAAGAATAGCAAATAATTGTTAATACTCCAGTCATTGATTTTGATGACAACAACCATATAAAATCATATAAAATATAGATACTAATAATTTGCCAAGTTATATAGTATATGGTGTAGAATATTACATAGGTGCTGAATCGAAGTGTATACAGTATAAAGACTCAAGATTAAGATATGAAGAGTCATGGGTTAAAGACAAAAAAAGACGATCTCAAGGTTATAATTTAGTGTATAGTATTGTTAAAGGCCTTGATAGCAATTTCTGAACTCTATCTCCAATTTTTGATCTTTGATATTTTTAAACAAAAATAAATTATTTTAATTTCAAAAATATTTTATAAAAGTTTTCCAGAGTTTAAAATATTTAAAAACCATATTCAAATTATTTTACAAAGTATAGGATTTTCAGAACTTTTTAAAAAGAAAACAATTTTCATTTTGAACTAACATATGTCGACATACATGTATATGTTGACATACATGCCGCCAAATGGTTTTTCAAATTTTGAATGGAAGTGTCTATTTGACACAAATTTTTATGAATGGACACATCTGTTAATTTACTATATAAAGGGAAGTGCAAATGATTTTTTTGATAACTAATTACTTACTTTCTTCCCTCCTTTTACTCTCCTGAAAAATCTCTTGAATAATATACTCCATTCTCTTTAAAATCATATAGAATCAATTCACACTTCATTATATTGATTCAAAATTACTTTCTTACTGTTTTGGAAACATCTCTCTCTCATTTCGAAGATCGAAGTGCTATTCAAGAGACTATAGAATCCACTGATCCAAAGTACAAGAATTTATCTTTGGAAAAACTATCAACTCTATTTGTGTTTGCTTAGGTGTGCTTGTAGCCCGTTCAAATCAAGTGGGTTTGCTTAGTAGCACGTTCAAATCTAGTGGGTGAGCTTGTAGCCTGGTCAAATCAAGCGAGTTTACCCCGGACTCGGAGTACAGGAAGTTGTGTCTTGTAGCCTCAAAATTGAGATTGTATTTGGATTTGCCTTCTGCTCGATTAAAGATTAGCATTTGAAAATAAATATGTACAAGCAATTGTATGAGACTGGATGTAGGAGAAATCCGAACCAGTATAAAATCACTAGTGTCATCTCTCTAACTCTTTACTTTATGTTACTGCTTTTATTTTTATCTATGATTGTATCTGTGGTTGATTATTAGTATAATTTTGTGTTGTTAATCTGTGATTTAATACCAAACTTAAAAGAAAATTAAAAAAGATTTACATAAGTTAGAAAACACTATTCATCCCCTCTAGTGTTAAATCAGCCTTAAGATCCATAATTCCATCACCCACAGTGATAGTATCACTAAATTCGATTTTCGTACATCAGACGAACTATTTGAGTGGTTAGTCATGTCCTTTGGATTGAACAATACTCCAGCCTATTTTGTTGATTTGATGAGTGGAGTGTTCAGAGAAAGTTAAATAAGTTCGTGGTAGGTCTTTGCTGATGATATTCTTATCCATTCGAAAAGCAAAGAAGGGTATAAAGAGCATTTGAGAATTGTTCTTAATGTGTTGAGAAGGCATCAATTAAAGGCAAAATTATCCAAGTGTCATTTCTGTAGAAGAGAAGTTCGCTTCTTAGGCCATATTATTTCTAAGCATGAGTGATCTGTAGATTCGACAAAAGTAGCAGCGATTCAGGATTGGCGCATTTCGAAAATGCTACAAGTGTCCGAAGTTTCCTTGGTTTAACAAGTTGTTACAGAAAGTTCATCAAGGATTTTGCTAAAATATAAGTCTATTGACTAAGCCCGCCAAGAAGAATCAAATCTTCTCGTGGAATCGGAGAGCGAATATGCATTTTTTAAGTTGAAGGAGATGTTAACTAGTGCACCTATGTTGAATATTCCAAATGGCACTAAGCCTTTTATTGTATATATCGATGCTTGCAGTACGGGGCTTGGGGGAGGTGTTAATGTAAGGAAGGGTAGTGGCGTATGCTAGTGGGAAATTGAAGACTCATGAGAGGAATTATTATACTTGTGACCTCAAATTGGCGACTATTTTATACAGTTTGGAGACATTTTTTACTAGGGAAGAGATTTGAGTTGTATACGGTTCATAAATCTCTTAAGTACCTATTTTCCCAGAAGGAGCTAAATCTAAGGCATCAAAGGTGGATGGAGTTCCAAGCCTCATATGATTTTAGGATTGCGTATACCTCTATAAAAGGGGATGTAGTGGCAGTTGCTTTAAGTAGGAAGCATGTTGTATTAATTTCCATGTTATTGGAATGAAGGCGATTGTAGTTTATCTACGAATTTGATTTCAAACCATTGTCAGAATGAGTTGCTGTATTGTTGGTAGCTTTGGAGGTTTGACCAACACTTATAGATCGTATCAGTTCTAGACATAGGTTGGATGAGACATTGGCCGACATTATGGATTAGTTAGAAAAAGAAGTGAGATCTTCTCATTTGAATAGATACTCTATACTCGAAAAGGTATTTGAGGAGAGACCATAGATTTTGTGTACCGGTGATTAAGGAACCGGTTGATGAAGTTTTATCAGAATTTCACCATTCTAGGATGAATATTCATCCTCATGGCGCTAAAATGTATAGGGACATGAAGAAAGTATTTCATTGGCCGAGGATGAAGAAGCAAGTGGTAGAATAAGTTGCTGGATGTTTGAGTTATCAAAAAGTTAAAACTGAACAGAATAAGCCAAGTAGACTATTACTTCCTCTAGAAGTTCCACAGTGGAAGTAGGAGCATATTTATATAGACTTTATTGATGATTTACTTAGAAGTAGAGGAGGAAATTGGAGTATTTAGGTCTTCATTGATCGATTGATTAAGGGTGCTCATTTCATTCCAATAAAAAAGAAGCAGACAACAGTAACTTTATCCACCTTGTATGTTAAGGAAGTAATCAGATTACATAGGATTCCAGTAGGCATAGTTAGCGACAGAGATCCACTTTTCACTGGCGAGTTTTTGAAGAGTCTTCAAGAGTGCTTTAGGGACTGAGCTAAGGCTTAGCGCTGCATATCATCCGCAGACGGGCGGACAAATCGAGAGGGGGAACAGAGTATTGAAGGACTTGTTGAGAGCTTGTATTTTGGATTTTGGTGGATCATGGGAAGATCATTTACTACCAGTGGAGTTTACTTACAATGACAGCTATCAAGCGAGCATATGCATGGCACCATTCGAAGCTTTGTATGGATGGTCATATAAATCCTCTTCTTATTGGTGGAAGGCAGATGATAGAATTATACTTGGGCCTGACATGATTAAAGACACTTCTAAAAAGATAGAGTTTATACATAAGATGATGAAGACTGCTTAGTATACATGGAAATCATATGCTGATAGGAGGCGTACATATATAGAGTTTGTAGTAGGCGACATGTGTTTGTGAAAGTATCGCTACTTAAGCATGTCATGAGATTTGGAAAATCGAAAAAGTTAGCACCTTGATTTGTTAGGTCTTTTCCGATATTAGAAAGAGTGGGGAAGCTGGCCTATAAAATCAAGCTTTTAGAGAATTCAATGAAGGTACACGATGCCTTTCATGTGTCACATCTACGGAAGTATGTTCATGGTTCAACGATCGTGGTGGAGCCAGACCTGTTAGAAAATATGGAAGTAGATGTAACACCCCTAATTTTAATTAACATTATTTAGGATATTTAATTAGATAAATAAAATAAAATAAAATAATGTATGGTGGTAAGGATAATGAGATTTGATAATTAAAATGGATCGTGCCTTAATTAATAAGTTAATAGGATTGATTATAACTTAAATAAGGAGGAATAATGTGAGAGGAAAGATAGGAAAAGGCTTTATTTCCTAAACCTAAACCCTTCCATTCTCATTTCTTCATTCATTTACATTCACCCAAACACTATCAAACTCAAGGCCGACCATTACTAAGGAATACAAAAGAAGAAAAGACTAGGAAATAAGATGAAAGCTTAGAGGAAATCAAATCTAAACTCAAATCTCATTTCTCTTCATCAAATCAAGGTGAATAATGATTACCCATCTCAAATGTACTTGTTTATTTTTGGTTTTATGATTAAACCGAAATCTTGCGTGTGTTATTATGCCATAATATGAATGATTGATGATTATATGGTTATTGATGATTTATTGGATTTATATATGAAATTAGTTAATAGGTTTAAGTGTGAAAAGATATCATATGACATCCAAATGACTTGAAATTTTGATATGATGTTAGAAACATTATTTTAAAAGTGGGTTTTTAATTTCATAATTTTTCAAGCAAGTATCGATATTTTATGAATTTCCCAAGTGAGGAAATGATTTATTTTGGGTTTTAGTTATTAAAAATAATTAAATAAATTTTTTGGTCCCGATATTTTTTATATGTTAAAGAATATGTTAATTTTGATTTATTGCAATTTTTGGGGATTTTTCCTCAAGTGTTTATGATTTTATATGAATTTATTAGGCTAGAAAAGTTTAATAATTATATTAAAATAATAATATAAAATTTGTGGTTTGAAAATTTTTTTTGGGGAATGTAATCTAATTTATAGTAATATTTCTAAAAATTATTTGATAAAGAAGTTTATTTTCCAATAGCAATTTGATAAAGGATTGGAGTTAGTGAAAAGAAATAGCCTTTTAAAGAAATAAAACAGTTTTTATGTTAATTACGAGATTGCCACGACATTATTAATCAATGTCGATGTCCATCTATGTTGCAGCTATCAATGCCGCGTATTTTATATCGGTTATAGTAATGCCGCTAGTATTGCTTTAAAGATATAGGTATTATGGCAGCAATGCCGCATATTTTATATCGGCTATAGTAATGTTGCCATGGTTTTAAAAAATGCCGCTTATATTCAATATCAACTCCTTAAAACATGATGCTGCATTTTTTATACCAGAATTAATATTTATAGTGGCGATGATGCTGCATATCTTTATTCCTATATAAAGAGGCAGTAATGCCGCATTTTTGACATTGATATTAAAGGGCATGATGCTGCATATGTATAATTTTGGCGTTATTACTTTAGGTAGCAATGCCATATATAAACCTTACTTTCAACATCAATATAAATGGCAATGATGCCACTTATTTCCTATGTCGATATAAACGTTATTAATGACTCTATGCGGCATTCCCATATTTCCAAGTTTTAAAGATTTATACTATACAAAACAAAGACCATGCCGCTTATATTCGGCAACCTATATATTTAAGTTATGTGACATAAATGATTTTGGTCCTATGGCCTTATGCTTTATAGATCAGATGCTTTAACATGATTTCAATATAGAAGGGGTGCGATAACCCATACCGGCGATATTAATGTAACGCCCCAGATTTTCGCGCTCGAAAATCGACATCCATACTTTACATCGTACTCGAATGCCATAGATTCGACCGTTCAAATCCGAGTCGCCGGAGCTTATAACACAGTTAAGTAAACAACACAGCGGAAGAAAAAGAATAATACATTGATATACAGCTTTGATACAATATCTGATACAACAGAGTAATACAATGAATATCAATATACATCAGAGATATGATACAAGAAATAGCAGCGGAAAAGAAAACGATAACATCAGCAGCGGATAATCTCCATCTTCAAAACGCCAATCCAGAAGTAGCTCGAACTCCCAATAACGATGCACAAAGATAAGCAAGTGCAGTCTGATCCAATGACTGAACTAGCTCCAGTTAATCTACTGAACCTGACTATCTGAAAAACCCAACTCTAGACTGCCCGTGTAGAAAAATTTGAGCATCCAGAGTTTAGGAAAGAAACAATAAACTCCGGATCAGTCATGGGACTGGTGTGAGCAACAAAAACAGTTTATCTTTAAAACAAATAGCAAGAGAATTTTAAAGTCAATTCGAAATGCTTTTTGAAAAATGAAACTACCATAAGACCTCCCGCCACACACACAATGCAAACGCAGAATTGGAGGAGATTTCTTCTTATGATAGTCAAAGATGCTTACTACGCAAAAGAAAACTCTTTTGATATTATTACTAGTGCATAGTGGAAAACATTTTGAAAGTAGAATATAAATCTTAGCCAGCATAGACATTCCGAACTATGCCTACTATAGTTACCATCTAAACAGTGGTGACCACCATAAGTAAATGGCAGGTTCTACAATTAATACCATACAAGTTCGTATTGAAAGATGGATTTCCAACAAATGGTCAGGCTAAGGAACTTCCTATGCCACGAAGGAACGCCTCTGGAATGACGTCCCGAGAACCTAACCGGATCTCTGCCAACACAAGGCCGGGTTACCTCTGCAAAAATAGGTAACTACTGACACGCGTATGCCATCCCCCGATCGTAACCGATCTTCCCGAGGATCCTCGATTCCAACAACCACATAATAAGCAGTATCAACATAGGTTAAATATCTGGGCTCCATACCATGATACCACCTCTATCCAGAAGGAATGACATACACTAAGGGGCGCTACTCCCTAGAACCTTGCCGCATCCTTCCTGTTTTAACCATTTCCGGGGTGTGAGGTCCGACGAAGTCTCGTCCACAAAGCTACGCTTTGTCACAAAGCCATGCTTCGGGTCAAACAAATGATCAACCTATGATCACAAAGATATAAGATCAAACAAATGATCATATCGCAAATGATCAAACACTGATCATCACACAGCAACAATCAGCATGCCACATTACCAAATTAGGATATATCGCTGATAACTTCAACTACATAACCTCTGAGCTCGTACGTCTCAGAGAAGGGTGTTAAGCTAAGAGAATAAATTCTCCGCCACCAAACAGAAATGTATTTGAAAGAAATCAGCTTTATATCTCAATTTGTAATGTCAGACATGTAACCATACAAGTCTATTCCGGGTTCGAACAGAACCGAAGGCACTTCCAAAGAAGTCCTTGCAAATCCGGATAATCTTCTAATCACGTCCAGACTTCCCATCGCAAAAAGAGTGATATAAATCTCTATACCGGCGCGACTCAGTGCAGAGACATTCGACAGGTTGTCCTTTCATTTTCAAAAATATCCGGTCTTCAACACCGGTCTTCAAATGCCATCCATATACGACGTATCACTAATTCAGAATGGGTTATATGACACAATGGTCTTTTCCCGGCTAACCCGAATAGTGAGCGCAATATTTAAAAATATATGGATATTGGGATTTCAATTAAGTCACAACTTATTACCCAAACTTTTCTTTCAAATGGTTTAAACAATTTACCATTTTAATCTTTTTAAACAAAAAGATTCAATTCACAAAATTCACTTAATTTCACAAAGATTCATTCACAGATTTTCCAAATCGATTTCCATTTCAGTTTAACTCATTAAATCTTTAAATCAAAGGTTTAACTTATAGCTTTCAAAATAATTTCATTTCGAATGGTTTAAATAAATCACCATTTTAAATCTATTAAAAATAAACAGATTTAATTCATAGCTTTCAAAAAGAATTCATTCTCAACTTAGAAAAACAATTTTTCAATTCAATCTTGAAATTCCTTTAATTAAACTGGAATTTCATTTCTTATCTGAAAGCTTTTATCATTTTGAAAACAAACAGTTTCATTTCAGAAAATCTGATTCATTCATACGAGTTGGGTTAATTCAAATTCTCAAATCAATACTTTTTAAAATGGTTTAACCCACATATAACTTGTACAGCATTTTTAATCCCTAGTTTCGAATTATAGGATTCAATTTCAAACTTGAATTCAAATTTAAATCAAATTATTTAAATTTTCAAAACTCGATTAAGTTATTCAAAATAACTTTTATCTTTGAAATTCCATTTCAAAAGCTTTTCACTTTAAACCCAAATTTCCAATTTCAAAATCAATTGAAATTAAAATTTCAATTTCAAAAACATCAAATTTAAATTATCTGTGACTTAACCGATTTCCACGTGAAATCCATATTGATGTGTGTATAGTGTAGTCCAGGGGTTTTACACAGTAGTGCAACATCATACAATCATCACAGATTAGAATACAGAAATATAGTTGATAAGCGGTATTAACTATCCCGCTTATTGTTCATTCACAAATCACAGATATATATCACAGATAAGCGAACTACAGATCACAACATAAACCAGGATGTATCACAAAGCATCATATATCAGGGATATCAAATAATTCACATTTAATAGAATCCAAACATTCATAAGTAAGATCAGTTAATATCTGATTTTAATTAATTTATACCAGGTTAATTACTTATGAATAAACTACGAATTTTGGTTAATTAACATCATTAAATTACAAATCGTTTTGATTAATTATTCTTAAATTAATTACTTAATTAACCTTTATCTTTAATTAATTAAATTAACTAATTATAATTAATTTCCTAATTAACTTAATTAACACCAAGAAAATAAAACATCTTTACTTAAGATAAACATTTCTTAATTACCATTACAATTTAAAACCCTTTTTATCTTTAAAATCAATTTCTTAAACAAAATTTAGATTTAAACAAATGTTATGAACCCATTGATATTATAAAGTAATGTTTTTAAAGAAAGTTTTAATAAAATTTGTTTAAATTTCAAAAATAACATTTTTAAACTTTTTATAAAAACTGGGTAAGGCTGCTTCGGGTCATACCCGAGAGCTACTCGGGTCCATCCCTGAGTTCTCTCCCCTTTTTCCCTGGTTTACAAAATTTAGTTAAATTTTACAGTTTAAAAAAAAAACAGTGGCCTATCATCTACAACCTTCACGAGTACGAACCCGGGTTTTCTACTCAAACGCTCGATCATTCTTCGAGTCGTCCTCCCAAACACTCGAACAACACACGAGAATACTCGTCTTCTCCAAATCAATAACCAGATACCCAAAATGCACGTACACGTGCACAGTCACACTGGACACCTCCGACCAACTCCACGATCATCCCCACATCGTCGACGTCCTAACCAGGCTTCGCAACCACCCAGCTCCCTTAAATTCGCCTGGAATCGAATTCGAGCATAGCTCGAGCCATCGCAACCAAACTGCCCCGAACGATCATCACGTTGCCGTCTCGTCTCCGCTGCACAGGCCACCGGAGTCGACCCAATTCCGACCACACCTCGACAACAACCCAAGCAACCATTTCCCGAAGTCTCGTTGAACTCGGTCACTTCTACCAGCCGTAGTGGTCGATTCACTCCACCTAGTTAAAACTAGGGTTCCTGCATTCAAACAACAACTACTACCTCCACACTGAAATGCACCACCATCAGAAAATTTTCTCATCATCCCTTAACACTCCTCCGTCGATGCCAGAGATTTCGACCATCCCAGATCTTCCAGCCACCCGAATTTACTCAAAAACTAAATTCTGGTCAACATCAAATTCCACACTCGATAAAATGTTAAAAATTGTGATTTTTGTTTTAAAAATCCTAACTTCCAGAGTGTATTCGAATTATAACCTTGAAACGACAAATTACCATTTTTGATTTTAACATGATTCTAAGAAATCCACTGTCTTTCCATCTTTCCAGTTAAATATCCACATATTTCACTTAACTTCATTTTTAGGTCTTAATTTATGGCTGAACAAACAACTCTTGTTTGAAAACTAAATCGGAATAAAGATCAGAGAAGAAAGAATGGATTGGAACTATGTTTTAAACTCTAAAATATGGAACAAAGGAAATGATACACAGACATGCACAAATTCAAACATACAACATATAGAACATTTATATCTACATATAAACAGAACCATATACTTATATATGCAAGATATCATCACAAAGATTTCACCAACATCCATCATTTACTAAATTAGATTTTAGATAAAAAAATGTTTACTCACCTTTGCTTTTGAGAAGAACAGAGCTCGTTTTAAATTTTCTTTTTTTCAATTCTGCAGTTTGGCTTGCTATCTAGATTTTCATTTCTGGTTGAAGCTTTGATTTGTTTGATGTTTGTCAATGTTGGAGATGGTATTATCTTAGAATTTTTTCTTAGCTTATGGACGAACTAATGAAATAAGGGAGGCTGATATATAAGAAAAAGTGTACAGGGGTTGTTATCTTTGCATTAATTGCTTACAACCTTATGCAGGCTGATAGATCACTTGGGTATGGCTGAGATGTGGCATTAAATGCATGAGTCCTTTTGTTTACAACTTACTATTTGTTACATACTACTTTACTCGGCTGATATGTATTATATTGTGTACTAGAGGCAAGGGCATTCAATGCCTTGTTCCCTTTATTGTTTATAGCCTATACTATTAAATTATGTGTGTACATAGGTACTTAGTTTTGTATGTTTACTAAATATATGTTTAAAATGTGTGTGGTCTGGTTTGTTGTTATGCTTTTGGAAGCTAATTCATATATATATATATTTATATTTTGTTTTGTTTTACTATCTATTACATAAATAAATTCCTATTGTTAAACTTTATTTTAATACGTTTACTTTGTTTTGCATACTTGTATTTGTATTTGTATATTTATCTTGCTATAATTTATTTTACTTTACATTGTATAAAACCATATAGTTTATTTATTTTCATTTGTAATTGAATATATTTCTATGTTCAATATTTGATTAAAATCTATCTAATGTTGTTATTTTTATGATTTTGTAAAATTCATCTCATACAATTTCATTTCTAAACCTTTTCTTCATGATTTAAATTCATATACACATTATTTTAAAAGAAAATACTATTAACAAAAATTTATTTTGTATAACGATATTTTGTTTTAAAGTTTTAACTATCAACATTTTGTAAATCATTTATTTATTAAATACGACAAAAATATTCTAATTCAATATATACAAATTTTCAAATCTATAACTTAATATATTTTCGATTCGAATATCGGGGAAACTCGCTTCCGTTTATAATAAATTTTACAATTTTTATCCAAAAATTTATTTAATTATCAATTTAAATAAATTAAAAATCTAGGGTCGTTACAAACTTCCCCCTTAAAAGGATTTCGTCCTCGAAATTCGCAGGCACGAAACAAAGACAGATGAAGAATGTTTCATCTAATCAAACTGAATATTTATTCTGCATTTGGCTTACCAGATCAGAATATCAACAATAGATACAAGGAATCAGAATAGAATTTCAAATTTAGTTTTAACGAAATCGTTTTTATCGATACAATTCAATTTTATCCCCATATTCTATTAATCAAGTTAACTCAATTTAAAATTTCCAATTTCAAATTCATTAAGGTTTAAATCAAAAATATGATAAGAAACTGATGAAGATACGAAGTAAAGATTTTCTACAACGATTCGTAGAGCCATCATCACACCGAAACTTCTTTCTGTAGCTGTCATGGAGCAATCAAAAGAATTTGAAAACGAATCAAAGAAAATTGATAAGAAAGTTGTTTCCACTGTTACAGGGTATTGACCATTTATAGTCGTATTCCCTTGTCCCCTATCTCGTTCTCTTCTTGCACTCATACTCACTATCAGTGGATAGTAAGAGAATTTACTGAGCATTCAAACTGATATCTTAAGGATACACTCATTCTAGAGTTTACTTCACTCTATCTCTAATGAGCTACTTAATGTGTTGTACTCCTGAGCTAAAGTTCAACCTTAGCTCTGATACCAAATGTAACGCCCCAGATTTTCGCGCTCGAAAATCGACATCCATACTTTACATCGTACTCGAATGCCATAGATTCGACCGTTCAAATCCGAGTCGCCGGAGCTTATAACACAGTTAAGTAAACAACACAACGGAAGAAAAAGAATAATACATTGATATACAGCTTTGATACAATATCTGATACAACAGAGTAATACAATGAATATCAATATACATCAGAGATATGATACAAGAAATAGCAGCGGAAAAGAAAACGATAACATCAGCAGCGGATAATCTCCATCTTCAAAACGCCAATCCAGAAGTAGCTCGAACTCCCAATAACGATGCACAAAGATAAGCAAGTGCAGTCTGATCCAATGACTGAACTAGCTCCAGTTAATCTACTGAACCTGACTATCTGAAAAACCCAACTCTAGACTGCCCGTGTAGAAAAATTTGAGCATCCAGAGTTTAGGAAAGAAACAATAAACTCCGGATCAGTCATGGGACTGGTGTGAGCAACAAAAACAGTTTATCTTTAAAACAAATAGCAAGAGAATTTTAAAGTCAATTCGAAATGCTTTTTGAAAAATGAAACTACCATAAGACCTCCCGCCACACACACAATGCAAACGCAGAATTGGAGGAGATTTCTTCTTATGATAGTCAAAGATGCTTACTACGCAAAAGAAAACTCTTTTGATATTATTACTAGTGCATAGTGGAAAACATTTTGAAAGTAGAATATAAATCTTAGCCAGCATAGACATTCCGAACTATGCCTACTATAGCTACCATCTAAACAGTGGTGACCACCATAAGTAAATGGCAGGTTCTACAATTAATACCATACAAGTTCGTATTGAAAGATGGATTTCCAACAAATGGTCAGGCTAAGGAACTTCCTATGCCACGAAGGAACGCCTCTGGAATGACGTCCCGAGAACCTAACCGGATCTCTGCCAACACAAGGCCGGGTTACCTCTGCAAAAATAGGTAACTACTGACACGCGTATGCCATCCCCCGATCGTAACCGATCTTCCCGAGGATCCTCGATTCCAACAACCACATAATAAGCAGTATCAACATAGGTTAAATATCTGGGCTCCATACCATGATACCACCTCTATCCAGAAGGAATGACATACACTAAGGGGCGCTACTCCCTAGAACCTTGCCGCATCCTTCCTGTTTTGACCATTTCCGGGGTGTGAGGTCCGACGAAGTCTCGTCCACAAAGCTACGCTTTGTCACAAAGCCATGCTTCGGGTCAAACAAATGATCAACCTATGATCACAAAGATATAAGATCAAACAAATGATCATATCGCAAATGATCAAACACTGATCATCACACAGCAACAATCAGCATGCCACATTACCAAATTAGGATATATCGCTGATAACTTCAACTACATAACCTCTGAGCTCGTACGTCTCAGAGAAGGGTGTTAAGCTAAGAGAATAAATTCTCCGCCACCAAACAGAAATGTATTTGAAAGAAATCAGCTTTATATCTCAATTTGTAATGTCAGACATGTAACCATACAAGTCTGTTACGGGTTCGAACAGAACCGAAGGCACTTCCAAAGAAGTCCTTGCAAATCCGGATAATCTTCTAATCACGTCCAGACTTCCCATCACAAAAAGAGTGATATAAATCTCTATACCGGCGCGACTCAGTGCAGAGACATTCGATAGGTTGTCCTTTCATTTTCGAAAATATCCGGTCTTCAACACCGGTCTTCAACACCGGTCTTCAAATTCCATCCATATACGACGTATCACTAATTCGGAATGGGTTATATGACACAATGGTCTTTTCCCGGCTAACCCGAATAGTGAGCGCAATATTTAAAAATATATGGATATTGGGATTTCAATTAAGTCACAACTTATTACCCAAACTTTTCTTTCAAATGGTTTAAACAATTTACCATTTTAATCTTTTTAAACAAAAAGATTCAATTCACAAAATTCACTTAATTTCACAAAGATTCATTCACAGATTTTCCAAATCGATTTCCATTTCAGTTTAACTCGTTAAATCTTTAAATCAAAGGTTTAACTTATAGCTTTCAAAATAATTTCATTTCGAATGGTTTAAATAAATCACCATTTTAAATCTGTTAAAAATAAACGGATTTAATTCATAGCTTTCAAAAAGAATTCATTCTCAACTTAGAAAAACAAATTTTCAATTCAATCTTGAAATTCCTTTAATTAAACTGGAATTTCATTTCTTATCTGAAAGCTTTTATCATTTTGAAAACAAACAGTTTCATTTCAGAAAATCTGATTCATTCATACGAGTTGGGTTAATTCGAATTTTCAAATCAATACTTTTTAAAATGGTTTAACCCACATATAACTTGTACAGCATTTTTAATCCCTAGTTTCGAATTATAGGATTCAATTTCAAACTTGAATTCAAATTTAAATCAAATTATTTAAATTTTCAAAACTCGATTAAGTTATTCAAAATAACTTTTATCTTTGAAATTCCATTTCAAAAGCTTTTCACTTTAAACCCAAATTTCCAATTTCAAAATCAATTGAAATTAAAATTTCAATTTCAAAAACATCAAATTTAAATTATCCGTGACTTAACCGATTTCCACGTGAAATCCATATTGATGTGTGTATAGTGTAGTCCAGGGGTTTTACACAGTAGTGCAACATCATACAATCATCACAGATTAGAATACAGAAATATAGTTGATAAGCGGTATTAACTATCCCGCTTATCGTTCATTCACAGATCACAGATATATATCACAGATAAGCAAACTACAGATCACAACATAAACCAGGATGTATCACAAAGCATCATATATCAGGGATATCAAATAATTCACATTTAATAGAATCCAAACATTCATAAGTAAGATCATTTAATATCTGATTTTAATTAATTTATACCAGGTTAATTACTTATGAATAAACTACGAATTTTGGTTAATTAACATCAATAAATTACAAATCGTTTTGATTAATTATTCTTAAATTAATTACTTAATTAACCTCTATCTTTAATTAATTAAATTAACTAATTATAATTAATTTCCTAATTAACTTAATTAACACCAAGAAAATAAAACATCTTTACTTAAGATAAACATTTCTTAATTACCATTACAATTTAAAACCCTTTTTATCTTTAAAATCAATTTCTTAAACAAAATTTAGATTTAAACAAATGTTATGAACCCATTGATATTATAAAGTAATGTTTTTAAAGAAAGTTTTAATAAAATTTGTTTAAATTTCAAAAATAACATTTTTAAACTTTTTATAAAAACTGGGTAAGGCTGCTTTGGGTCATACCCGAGAGCTACTCGGGTCCATCCCCGAGTTCTCTCCCCTTTTTCCCTGGTTTACAAAACTTAGTTAAATTTTACAGTTTAAAAAAAAAACAGTGGCCTATCATCTACAACCTTCACGAGTACGAACCTGGGTTTTCTACTCAAACGCTCGATCATTCTTCGAGTCGTCCTCCATGACACTCGAACAACACACGAGAATACTCGTCTTCTCCAAATCAACAACCAGATACCCAAAATGCACGTACACGTGCACAGTCACACTGGCCACCTCCGACCAACTCCACGATCATCCCCACATCGTCGACGTCCTAACCAGGCTTCGCAACCACCCAGCTCCCTTAAATTCGCTTGGAATCGAATTCGAGCATAGCTCGAGCCATCGCGACCAAACTGCCCCAAACGATCGTCACGTTGCCGTCTCGTCTCCGCTGCACAGGCCACCGGAGTCGACCCAATTCCGACCACACCTTGACAACAACCCAAGCAACCATTTCCCGAAGTCTTGTTGAACTCGGTCACTTCTACCAGCCGTAGTGGTCGATTCACTCCACCTAGTTAAAACTAGGGTTCCTGCATTCAAACAACAACTACTACCTCCACACTGAAATGCACCACCATCAGAAAATTTTCTCATCATCCCTTGACGCTCCTCCATCGATGCTAGAGATTCCGACCATCCCAGATCTTCCAACCACCCGAATTTACTCAAAAACTAAATTATGGTCAACATCAAATTCCACACTCGATAAAATGTTAAAAATTGTGATTTTTGTTTTAAAAATCCTAACTTCCAGAGTGTATTCGAATTATAACCTTGAAACAACAAATTACCATTTTTGATTTTAACATGTTCTAAGAAATCCACTGTCTTTCCATCTTTCCAGTTAAATATCCACATATTTCACTTAACTTCATTTTTAGGTCTTAATTTATGGCTGAACAAACAACTCTTGTTTGAAAACTAAATCGGAATAAAGAGCAGAGAAGAAAGAATGGATTGGAACTATGTTTTAAACTCTAAAATATGGAACAGAGGAAATGATACACAGACATGCACAAATTCAAACATACAACATATAGAACATTTATATCTACATATAAACAGAACCATATACTTATATATGCAAGATATCATCACAAAGATTTCACCAACATCCATCATTTACTAAATTAGATTTTAGATAAAAAATGTTTACTCACCTTTGCTTTTGAGAAGAACAGAGCTCGTTTTAAATTTTCTTTTTTTCAATTCTGCAGTTTGGCTTGCTGTCCAGATTTTCATTTCTGGTTGAAGCTTTGATTTGTTTGATGTTTGTCAATGTTGGAGATGATATTATCTTAGAATTTTTTCTTAGCTTATGGACGAACTAATGAAATAAGGGAGGCTGATATATAAGAAAAAGTGTACAGGGGTTGTTATCTTTGCATTAATTGCTTACAACCTTATGCAGGCTGATAGATCACTTGGGTATGGCTGAGATGTGGCATTAAATGCATGAGTCCTTTTGTTTACAACTTACTATTTGTTACATACTACTTTACTCGGCTGATATGTATTATATTGTGTACTAGAGGCAAGGGCATTCACTGCCCTGTTCCCTTTATTGTTTACAGCCTATACTATTAAATTATGTGTGTACATAGGTACTTAGTTTTGTATGTTTACTAAATATATGTTTAAAATGTTTGTGGTCTGGTTTGTTGTTATGCTTTTGGAAGCTAATTCATATATATATATATATATTTTGTTTTGTTTTACTATCTATTACATAAATAAATTCCTATTGTTAAACTTTATTTTAATACGTTTACTTTGTTTTGCATACTTGTATTTGTATTTGTATATTTATCTTGCTATAATTTATTTTACTTTACATTGTATAAAACCATATAGTTTATTTATTTTCATTTGTAATTGAATATATTTCTATGTTCAATATTTGATTAAAATCTATCTAATGTTGTTATTTTTATGTTTTTGTAAAATTCATCTCATACAATTTCATTTCTAAACCTTTTCTTCATGATTTAAATTCATATACACATTATTTTAAAAGAAAATACTATTAACAAAAATTTATTTTGTATAACGATATTTTGTTTTAAAGTTTTAACTATCAACATTTTGTAAATCATTTATTTATTAAATACGACTTAAATATTCTAATTCAATATATACAAATTTTCAAATCTATAACTTAATATATGTTCGATTCGAATATCGGGGAAACTCGCTTCCGTTTATAATAAATTTTACAATTTTTATCCAAAAATTTATTTAATTATCAATTTAAATAAATTAAAAATCTAGGGTCGTTACAATTAATGTCGCACTTTATTAATTTAAATGGTTTTATCATATAGTTTTACAGCCTAAGGGTTTTAGAGGTGCAATAACCTCTTAGTGGTTTTGAAGTTAATGAAACCTATTTTTATAAAAGTGTGTATATATATATAACTTGGCATAAAATTTTGGATAAAGTAAAGGGCTATAATTTTCATGTTTTAAGTATGATTTCAAGGGTTAAATCATAATAAAGAATTATGTTTTCAAGGAAATAAAGAGGGTATTTAGCCCAAAATTTGACTAGTAAAATTATTGTTATTATCGCCATTAGATAAATTATGGTAGAATAAATTGACTCAAGGATTAGAGAATCGAGAACCAGTTAATGGGACTGGTACAGGGTAGTGCCATATACTTCAACTGTTATCTCTTAGTTGATATTAGTCCACAATTCCAATGCGTAGGGATTTGTTAAGGGTAAAACTAAAAGTAGGTTTACGCATAGAAAGGAATATAACTTAGGTAGGTTATTGGTTGACCTATAAAACCATTAGATTCATTGTGAGTCAAACAAAACTATGAGATTAACAAACAGTCAAGTAAACACTCAGATGATTGAATTTGGACGGACAGTCCAATTTACTCCTCACGGTAAGTTGGAGAATTTTGGTATATCTAGTAGGCCCGAGTCAGTCGTATAGGTTTGTATTAACCTGGAAAAACTATGAAGTAGAGATAGATAGTTAGTTAATTGAGATAGATTAGTCAGGATTACCTATGTAGCATGCATGCATTTAATTATCTTGTGTTTTTGTAACCATTGTGATTGCAGAAGCATGATTGTGATAGACATATTATCAAAGAATATTAGTGAGGGGAAAACCCTTTCCGCTCAACGGCATGGTCTCACTAGATATCTATTATTGAGATGGCATATTATTATTCACACCAGACTTTTTGTCTGATCCGAAGATTTTGTTTTCCCCTTTAACTCTTAGGTGCTCATTTGAATAGATTGAGCGTAAGGTTTTCAGGATTTTAGATTTGGCAAATAAAGCTTCCGGAGCATGCAAGAGGCAAAGAAAGCTTTTAGAAGTCTAATTGTGTCCGTTGTGTTGACTTTATTTTATTTGAATGGATGTAATAACGGAAATTGTATCTATCTAGTAGTGAACTCTGATCAACTAAGGGGGCATTTTCATATGTCACTCTTGGCGTATTTTGTAATAATTATATTTTATTTATACCTAGACAATGTTTTGGGATTATGTAATGAATATGGAAATTAATTAATGAAATCTATATTTTGGAAAAGTTTCATATTCCCGTGCTTTGTTGTTAATGATACTATTAACTGATCTCATTTTGTCACCAGAGTATAATACTATTGATGACTGCAGCAATAGTAGCGCTTATTTTCGGGCCCTAGAATGGGGATGTTATAGTAGAGTTGAAGTTCATTACACCCCATGGACCTACATGTATAGTAGAGCATGGAGTGAAGAGACATCACAATAAAGTAAAATGTTCTGAGTGCAATGTGGAACAGATCCAACAGAGAGTACTTGATAGCCCGAGGAAAGATTTCAGGCTACCCATCCAAAGCTCTTTTCTGGTGAGTTTCTATTTAATTTAGTACAATTACTTAAGTGTGTAGCATTTATCTTAGTATAGTACATAGATAGGTGTACACGTATGCTAGGAATGGATGTAAGCATGTCACTATCATGTTTTGTATGATGGTTGCTAATGGATGCATTTTTATTTTTAGTATTTCACATATGGGCTGATATGTTCATGTTAGCCTACGACGTACATCACATAGTATATTTTATTATATTAGTTTAGATGAATAATGGTTTTTTCATATTGCATATGTATTGAATGGATGCTCATCCATATAGAACTGCAAGTATATATAGGACGTTGCATACATTATGGATAAATGACATAAGCACTTGCATTTTAGGAGGTCAACTAGTTTAGGGGATCGCCTACTTAGTTACATATATGTTTTATAGGCAATCCATACTTATATATACATGTTGCGGTAGAAATTTTGAAATTAAGGATAACGTTTGCATGTGGTTGATGGTTGAGTAGATGATTGTAGATATTAATTTTTAAGAGTGAGTTGCATATTTCCATCCATGGAGATTTCAGGTACACAATCCTTTTAAGAAGGGGAGAATGTAACACTCCAGAAATTTAAATAATGAATTAAAATAATAAAAAGGATAAATGTTAATTTACATAAAAGGATAAAAAAGTAAGATTTTGTAGACATAGGAATTAGGCTACGGAAACTATCATATCGTGTTTGGAATGTCGTTTACAGTTTGAGAATATATAAGGCTCATCAAATTTGGTGAAATGGGCTAAAACTAATGAAAATTAGGACCAGTGGCATTTTGGTAAATAATTAGTGCGGCCCAAACTTAGGAAAACCAAAATTTTCACCTATAAATAAGTTGTTAAGGCCTAAGCTCTTCATTAGAAACCCTAGCCACCATTCACATTTCAAAACCCTTATATCTAAACATCTTTCTTCTAATCCTTTTTCAAAATTTCAGTATCAAAACAGACTAAATTAAAGCAGGAGAAAAAGAAGAGCAAACAAATCAAAAGACTAAGAGCTAGAAATGAGACTTACTAGGAAGATTTTCAAAGCTTAAAGAGAAAGAAAAACCTAATTAGTGAGTGGCAATTTATCTTATATCTATAACGTTCTATATATGATTTTATTACATATATGTAGCCTATATTATATTAAAATGAAGAAATATAGGTTGAATTATAATAAAAAATGATTAACTGAATTGGAATTGAGTTATTGCCGATGAAGGTTGAAACGATATCTCTAGTTGTATTGGGTCAGTGATGAAATGTTTGGAGTTCAATACTCTAATGGTTAAGAATAAATCATAATTTTATTAAATTACACCTAAAAATTAGAATGAATCATATAGAAATAAACTGAAGTTGATACAAAATAAATATGTTATTAATTGGATTGACGTTTGTTAGTTTGGGTTAAAATGACACTCCGAGTGTTAATAAAAACCAATCGACCCGTTGAAATACGGTTCTAAATTAAAGTAGACTAGCTATGTGTATGTATATAAAATTATATAGAACATATGTGATTATAACTAAGTATGTAAATCGATATTGTGAAGAAAAAGAACAAGATTATTGTTAAATCAAATTAATCTATAATGTAACTATGTTAATATAATGGAAAACGATGCTATGCGTTACTCATACTTCTCGCAAATAAAGAAGCGGGCAGGACCGCTTAAACATCCTCATTTCTGTAACACCTCGTAAAATTAATAAATAATTAATACGGCTCTAAAAATTGAATTTGAGCAAACGACGAAATTTGGCCATAAAACTTGTAACATTGCATTCGTGGTGATTTTTGGAGTAACTTTAATATTGGAGTTTCGCGATCAAAGCTCAAATGAAAAAGTTATAAGCGTTTGAAGATTTCGGAGTGAAAATAATTAAAAATGAAAAAGAAAATAAATTATATTAAATGCCAGACCCACGATCGACCCCCTTACTTAGGCAGGTCGACCGCTTATAGGGTGCGATCGATCGGTCGAGGTGTGGTGGCTAGGGTTTGAACCGTGGCCAACGGGCCGGATTTAATTATTTTAATCCAACAGTTACGGTTGATTCGAGCGCTTATAAATACAGGCCTAACGTCTCACTTCTCTTCTCATATTTTCTGATCAAAACAGTGAAGCTCTGCCATTTTACCTTCTCCACTGATTCTAAAAATTATAAAATATCATATATACAAAAGGATAGAAAATAAAAGAGAAGAAGAGAAGAAGCGAATCAATGTTGCTAGTAAAAGGTAAGATTTTAGAATTATAAATTTAAATTCCTCTAACCCCAAATATTTTCTTAGACCTATAATTCTAATAGTATGTATATACGTTGTTATACATATTCTTTTAAGTTAGAATGGAAAAGGAGTCAAATAAAGGAATGAATTCAGATTTGGGAGATTCGGAAAGCTAGAAAAGTGAGTTAGAAATTATGTAATTTATTTATAACATTGAAATTTATATCATTGAATTTTATTTAATTATTATGCATGTATAAGATTTAATGAGTTGTAGGCTTAAAACAATCATATATGATTATTGCCTACATATTCTATAAAATAGGTAATTGGAATATGAATAGTATGTACAACCTAATCTGAAAATTTGAAATCAGTCTCAAATAATTATTATTGAAGAATTTTTGCAAGTTGTGGAGTTTATTCCAGATCTTTAATTGAGTTGTAAATTAGGTTGCCTTAGTTGACTTGGAATGTGAATTTCAATTGGTTACACTATCTATCTCAATAAAAGAAGAGAAATGATTCCTTGTAATTTCAAACAAAGCAAGGCCCCACTTTTGGTTAATTTATGGATAAATATAACGGTAATCCCTTTTTGAAATTGTAGCTCTGATAAATTAAAATATAGAAAGGAATGTTCTAGGAATTAATAGTTAGAAATAGGAAAATATGTATATACGTATAACCATAATTAACCAACAAAATTTAATATATATATATATACGTAGCGTAATTTACAACGATATTTGCATTAGTTACTAATAGCATAATAATTATAAGACTAAGAGGTCGAAAAAGGAAGAAATAGTAATTCCAAAATTTATGGCCAATGACTAAAAATTTAACTGACAATAAATTTATATTTAATAGAGAGTTAAAAGAAAAAATGGGTACCGACTAGAGAATTTAATATGGCATTTATAGGAAAATTGAATAGGCATAATAAGTATATTTTGAAATGGGTAAATAAATATCATTAGAGATTATTCAATTTGGATATTAATGACCTATTATTATGGGCAAGTGACATTTATTAGACATAAGAAGTAAACAAGGAAACCAAAGCCTAAGCGTATAAAATAGAAGTTGCGCTTATAAACTTTAAACTATTTCTGCTTTCAAAGGATGCTTTCGAAGGGGTTATATTAGCTTTCGACTTAGTCCAATTGCTCTTGTTTATATAAAAAAGGGCTTTTGAATGGGTTGCCGCCTTTTGTTTTTAAAACAAGTCAAAGGGGTCGAAACCCCTGCTTCCGCATTCTACCTTTGGACCTAGTTGAGGCCGCTTTCCTTATACATGCAAACAATGGTTTTGAAAGGGCGCTTTCATTTTTACTATGAAGCCGCTTCTCCATGCTTTCAAATGGGTTGGTTTTGAAACCACCCACTTTCTTTTACTTAGGAATAATGCTTTTGAAAGAGTTTCTTTTGTCCCAGTTCTTTTAAGACCCTTTGTTCTATTAGAAGGTAAACCCAAATGTTTCAAAAGGAATAGTTTTAAATGGTTTCAAAGCTATGTTCGACAAACTTTTACTTGGACCCAATGCTTTCGAAAGGTTTGTTTAAGCAGGGAATTTTAAATACTTTCGAAAGGTATATAATGTAGGTTTCGAAGGGGAGGTACCCCTATGTTTTCGAAAGGTTTACTTGAGTCTTTAAATGGAATATTTTCAATGATTTCGAAAGGCATGTTGTAAAGGGTTTTGAAAGAGGATGTCTAAGGTTTTAATAAAGCTTTCGTAAGAGTTGATCTCGTTGATTTCGAAAGATATGGTTTAAGGCTTAAAACAAAGGTTTCGAAGGTGATATCTTGGATTTAAAAACCTAATATTTTCTAAGTTAAAGAAGGACTTTAACTTATTTTAAAGGGATAGCTAACCCTCTTAATTTTGGTTTTCATCAACATTGTTTTGTGTAAAGCATATATCATGGCAAAGGTATTTGAGTAAAGCAAAGAGTACAGTTTCCTTGTTTAAGTATGATTTAAAAGGATAAATCAATTTGAAAGAAATGTTTTCAAGGAAAATTTGGATGGGGTCGTTAACCCTAAGTAAATGGCTTAGATATTAGAATACCAGATGATACTAGTGTAGGGTTGCGTCCTATACTTTAGCTAATAGCCCCTAGCTAATATAAGTCTAAAATTCTAGTGTGTAGGGCTTTGTCATAGGTAAGACTAAAATGATGTTACACATAGAAAGGAATATACAAAGTAAAGATAGGTTATCGATGAGCCCGCAAAACCATTAGGTCAGTTAACTATGGAAGAAGTAAGTTAGGGACAGACCGTCCAGGAGTGTGTCTAATAGAAGTTAGATTATTTATTATGTCTGGTAGGCCCGAGTCAGCCAATGGTTAGTAGTTTGCCAAACAAAACTATATTGTTCGGATAGATAGTCCATTGATTATCTGATTTATATGCATATATAATATTGCTATTATTGCTTTAATTAGTTTGACGGCAAGTTTTGATTTGCAAAAGATATGCTTTTAAAAAGGATATTAGTGAGGGGAAACCCGTTCCGCTAAGCGGTGTAGTCTCACTTAATATCAGATAACCGAGATGTAATAATATTATTCACACCAGACTTTATGTCTGACTCAAAGTTTATGTTTTCCCCTTTAAACTCTCGGGTGCTCAAAATATGATTTGAGTAGATTGAGAGTTGAGTTTTTTCATGTTTAGTAGGTTGGACGAATAAGCTTCTGAAGACATGCACGAGGCGAAGCTTACTATATAGAAGCTATTTAGTTTTATTTCCACTGTGTTGTATTAAGACTGATTGTCTATTTAGTACTCTGATCATCCAAGTGGGCATCTTCATATGTCGCTCTTGGCGTAATTTTTAATAAGTATATTCGATCAAAACCCGAGAATCGATTATGGGATTATGTAACTAAATATGAAATATTGATGTGAAATGTAATCAGATAAGTGGTTTTTAAATCTGTGTTGATTTTATTTCATACTCATGTTCTTTTGATATTATGGATACCATTAACATTATCGTATTTTATCACCGGAAGTTAATACTATGGATGACTGTAGCATCTGTGGCGCTTAGCTTCGGGCCTCAAGATAGGGGATGTTACAACTTGGTATCAGAGCATAGGTTTATGAAAACTTAAAAAGAAATTTTAAATTTCAAATGATTTTATAAACATAATCCTAAGCAATTAGAGAAAAGATTGGGGCATGGGATAACGCAACAGTAACATATTTATATTTGCTATTATAAGTATACGCTTTATCTTTATTCTCCGATCCCTTAGGCTATTCTTCTGTATCTTACAAAGACTCGAATGCGGATTTGTGGACGTAAGATATGGATGCTAGAAGTGGAAGAGTTAACCTTGGTGGAGGAAGCACCACAACCAATGGGAATGTCAGACCAAATACTAGAAGAAATCCAGGTCAGGCACAAGCTGCCAATGTGGGCAATGGAACACCGCAAGTTGATATGGAAGCTATGTACCAGTTCTTTATCAACATGATGCAGGTAGGAGTTGCTGCGGGTTTAGTTGGAGGAAATGCTAAAGGAGGAAATCAAGGAGCTCCAGTGGTCAATAATTATGTTGTGTTGAGTAGAGACTATGCCAGGCTGGGAGGAAAATCCTTTATCGGGACTGAAGTTGCAATTGAAGTAGAGAATTGGTTACTTCATTGTGAAAGGATTTTTACTGATTTGGGGCTCAATGATAAGCAGAAAAGGAGGCTTGATTCTAGGAAATTACAGGGAGCAGCACTGTATTGGTGGAACAGTGTTACGGTCGGAATCAATGAGGAGACTATGACTTGGGCTAATTTCAGGAGAAGGTTAGAGGAGTGGTTTATGTTGGAGATTGCAAAGTCAAATCTGCTCTGGAAGTTTGCTGAGTTGGAGCAGGGAGATATGACAGTGCTTGAGTATGCAATCAGATTTGAAGAGCTATCAAGATACTGATACGCTACGGTTGATACAGTTATCAAAAGAAATGAGAAGTTCATTCGTGGGTTGAAGCCTAAGCTCACTAAGGCCACATTATCGCATATTAGAGATCCACGCGATGTAGTTGTTGAAATGACTTTAAGGTAGGAAGAGATGCTTGCTTATCTGGAGGGTAACAAAGTAGGAGGATCACAACAAAGGCAAAACCAGAAGAGGAATTTTTTCCATAAGAAGGGAGCTTAGAAGAGTGGAGCTGCCAAGAAGGGAAAGGCGGAGGTTATCTGCTATAAATATGCCAAAAAGGGCATTTCGCCAATGAATGTCACTTGGGAGATGGAAAGAAGGTAATTAGGAAGAAGAATATTAGACGCTTCAACTACGGTTAAATTGGACATTATAAGAACCAGTGTAAGAAGCCAGCCAAGGATGGAAAAGGCAAAGTGTTTGCATTAGAGCCAGCTACCTCGAGACCAACTGCAGAGGAAAAAGGAAAAGCTATGTTGGGAGGTACGCTTTTGATTCATGGTATGTCAGTTAGAGTCCTATTTGATACTAGTGCATCGCATTCTTTTATATCTCATTGTTTGGTAGATAGGCTTAACCTAGAACCCTCATACCTAGTTACTTCCTTAAGGGTTGCGAATCTGATAGGAGGTTATGCGACTCTTGGGATGAGATGTGACCACTTAGAGTTTGAATTGTTAGGTCATGTATTTGCTTGCAGTTTGCATGTATTTGATTTCATAGGGTTCATAATTATTTTGGGTATGGATTTGTTAAGTAAATACAATGCTAGGATATTTTGCCAAGATAGGAAAATATCATTTAGACACCCTGACTGTAGTGATCTGATTATATACTCCGTAAAAAACCTTAGTTTTGAGGTTAATGCTTTGTTGGGTGTTGTGAAGGTAGAAGATGAGTTGAATTAAGCTTTCGTTGTTAGAGAATTCACAGATGTCTTTGAACCTGTAGTAGGACTGCCACCGAAATGAGCTATTGAGTTTCGTATAGATTTAGTACTAGGAGCAGAATCGGTGAGAACCCCGCCAAGCAGAATGACACCTACCGAGATGAAGGAGTTAAAGGTGCAGTTGGTGGAGTTAGAAGGTAAGAATTTTGTCAGACCAAGCAGTTCGCCTTAGGGAGCAGCCGTAGTGTTTGCAAAGAAACTAGACGTATCGTTAAGGTTATGTATCAATTATCGTAAGTTGAATGAGAAGACGATAAAGAATCAATATCCGTTACCTAGAATTGATGATTTGTTCGACCAGTTGAGCGGAGCCAAAGTATATTCCCAGTTGGATTTGGCAACAGGATTCCATCAGCTTAGAGTGGCTGAGGATAGTATTCCTTTGACAGTGTTTAGGATTCGATATGGATTGTACAAGTGGTTAGTGATGCAGTTTGGACTAACTAATGCGCCAGCATTCTTTGTAAATTTTGATGAATCGATTTTTTCGAGAACACTTGGATAGGTTCGTAATGGTATTCATAGATGATATTTTGATATACTCTAAAGATGAAAGAGAGCATGAAGTTCATCTTAGAGTAGTGCTTGAGACATTGAGGCAGCATCAACTGAAGGCGAAATTCTCGAAGTGTCATTTCTGAAAGAAAGAAGTGAAGTTTTTTGGTCATGTAGTCTCAGAAAAAGGGTTGTCTGTAGATCCGGCTAAGATCGTGGCGGTGAATAATTGGAAGAGACCCGATACAGTGACTGAGATAAAGAGCTTTCTTGGATTAGCTGGTTACTATCAAAGATTCATTAAGGATTTTTTACAGATAGCAGCACCGATGACCAAGCTAACTTGGAAGGATGTGAAGTTTGTCTAGACCGATAAGTGTAAGGAGGCATTCCAGAAGCTGAAACACTTATTGGCGAATGCACCTATGTTAGTTGTTCCAGAGGGGAATCAGGACTTAGTAGTGTATATGGATGCATGTGGAACAAGATTAGGAGCCGAGTTAATGCAGAAGGGTAAAGTGATTGCCTATGCTTCTCAATAGCTCAGACCGCATCAGGTTAGATATCCAACTCACGATTTGGAACTTGGTGGTAATTTTTGCATTGAAGGTGTGGAGACATTACTTTTGGGAGAGAGGTTCGAGTTGTATACAGATCATAAGCATTAAGATATTTATTCTCTCAGAAGGAATTGAATATGAGACATCAGAGGTGGTTAGAGTTTTTAGCCGCTTATGACTTTGGTATTGAGTACACACTAGGATAAGGCAATAAGGTGGCTGATGCACTTAGTAGAAAACATCAGAATGTAGTATTGGAAATGATAGTTGAGTGGAAAGGTCTTGAAGTATTGACTACATGTTGGATATAGTGGAGGTCTAAGAATAGTTCTATTAAGGAAACTGCTATGTTGTCATGTTTAGAAGTTCAACCAGTGATGATCGAAAGGATTACTTCTAAGCAAGGAGAGGATCCATTATTAGCTGAACGGATCAGAAAGTTAAGGAATGGAATAGAGAGCGATGACTTGAAAGATTTCAGTCTTGACCAGAATGGGTGGTTGAGGAAGAAAGAACGACTATGTGTTCCAAATGTGGGAAACATTAGGAAAGAAGTCCTTGAAGAAGGCTATCGTTCAAGGTTCACTATTCATCTGGGGGGACGAAGATGTATCAAGACATGAAAAAAAGTTTCTTCTCGGAAGGTATGAAGAGGGATGTAGGCTTATGGGTAAAGCAGTGTCTGAACTGTCAACAGGTAAAAGCCGAACATCAGAAACCAAGTGGGTTACTTCAGCCTTTAGATGTTCCAGTCTGGAATTGAGATTCTATCTCAATGGATTTTATAGACGGGTTGCCAAGGTTGAATCGAGGAAATGAAAGTATATGGGTTATAGTGGACAGATTGACCAAGAGTTCCCATTTCATTCCAGTTAAGTCAAACCGGATGGCATCTGTTTGGCTAAGTTATTCATGAAGAATATAGTCAGATTGCATGGAATTCCTAGTAGTATAGTAAGTGACAGAGATTCCTTATTCACTACCGAGTTCTGGAAGAGTCTACAGGAGACTTTGGGTACCAAGCTCAAGATGAGTACCGCTTACTAGCCGCAGACAAATGGACAAACAAAAAGAGTTAACAAAGTCTTAGAGGATTTGTTAAGAGCTTGTGTGTTAGATTTTGGGGGATCATGGGAAGACCATCTACACATAGTAGAGTTTTCATATAACAACAGTTATCAGACTAGTATAAGGATGGCACCGTTTGAAGCTTTGTATAGAAGACTATGCAAATCTCCCATTTGTTGGTTAGAGACGAGGATATGTTAGTTCTTGGTTCGGATTTGGTTAGGGAAGCTGTAGAAAAGATTGAGTTCATTCGAGCTAGAATAAAGGAAGCTCAGTCTAGGCAGAAGAGCTATGCTGATAAAAGACGGAAAGACTTAGAGTTCTCAGTTGAAGATCATGTTTTCGTCAAGATATCACGATGAAACGTGTAATCAGATTCGGAAAATTAGGAAAATTGGCACCGAGATTCGTTAGACCATTTCCTATTATACAAAGGATCGGGAAACTCGCATATAGGTTAGAGTTACCAAACAGTTTGGCAGGAGTCCACAATGTTTTTCATATTTCTCATCTAAGGAAGTGTATTCGAGATCCAGAAACTACTATTGCACCGACTGTATTAGATGATCTAGTAGTAGAACCAGATATGAGCATAGTCAAAAAGCTAGTTTGTATAGTCGTGAGAGATGAGAAGAGACTAAGAAACAAGATAGTCAGATTAGTTAAAGTCCAGTGGAGTGATGACAAGAGAGACTGTACTTGAGAAGTTAAGAGCAGAGTTAGAGATACTTATCCTGACTTGTTTCATGGTATGTTTTACCTTTATGATTGATTATTATGAGTACCTTATCGTAACTTTGAGGATGAAATTCTTTAAGGAGAGGATTCTGTAATGACCCTAATTTTGACTAACACTATTTAGGTCATTTAATTAGATAAATTAAATGAAATAATGTAAATGGTTAAGGGATTGAGATTTGAATAATTTAAGGTAGCCATGTCTTAACTAACCTATAAGCCAAAGAGAATTAAAATGAAATAAGTAAGAGGAATAAGATAAGGGAAAAATAGGAATAGGTTATATTCTTATACCCTAAACCTTTATCCCACTCTCATTTGCAATATTCACAAACTAAAACTAAACCAAGAGCTTGGCTGGCCACCATTAGAAGAAAGCAAGAGGAAGATAAGCAAGAATGCAAGTAGGAAGCTTAAGCTAATTAATCCAAGAGGAAATCTCAACCTCCTTAACAACAAGCTAAGGTGAATAATAGATATCATCTGATTTTTATTGTTTTCGGGTTCTGGTTGAGATCTGAATTTATTTTGCAAATAAATTTCCATGTTTTGATTGTTTAAATGGATATATATACATATGTTTGTTGATGATTTATGTTGCTTCATATAGATTTTATGATAAGATTTGATTTGAAAAACCTATCAAATGACATCCAAATGACTTGCATTTTTGATATAAGGTTAGAAACATTATTTTAGAGTTGGGTCTCAAATTTCATAATTTTCTGAGTTGTTGTGGATTTATCATTAATTTTCTAGTAAATAAAATGGGTAAATTGGGTTTAAATTAATTTCGGCTATTATATGTTAGCTTTGGGTTAGAAATTTAAATAGGTTAGAAAACATATTAAAAGTGATTTATGGGAATTTTTTGAGAATTTTCCTAAGTATTTTATTAAAGATATAAAATTATTTAAGGTATGGGACTTAAATGTTTTATATGTTTATAAAAAGAGAACGACAATTTGCTAAAAGTTTTAAATTGTTAATTACTGAATTCGGCAGCACTTTTAGAAAAGAATTGGAAAACAATTATACATTGACAAATAAGGCAAGTTAGTTGGAAAGATATAACTTTAAAAAGTTAAAAATCAGTTTTGTAAAGGATTGTTGCTTCACCACTTTCGGCAGCCACCTTTCGACCCCATACTGCCACCTCCAACCTAGTCGAAACCAATACATATGGTATCAATGTCTTGGTACATAGTGGATTGGGGAAAGACGGAAGGTATAGAGTCGAAACATGCTTTCAAAGGGGTAGAACTTGTGCTTATAAACTTTGAACTATTTGCTTACAAAGGATGCTTTCGAAGGGGTTATATTAGCTTTCAACTTACTCCAGTTGCTCTTGTTTATATAAAAAGGGATTTTGAATGAGTTGCCACCTTTTGTTTTTAAAACAAGTCAAAGGGGTGGAAACCCCTGCTGCCGCATTCTACCTTTCGACCTAGTTGAGGCTGTTTTTCTTATACATACAAACAATGGTTTTGAAAGGGTGCTTTCATTTTTACTATGAAGCCGCTTCTCCATGCTTTCGAAAGGGTTGGTTTCGAAACCACCCACTTTCTTTTACTTAGGAATAATGCTTTCAAAAGAGTTGCTTTCATCCCCGTTCTTTTAAGACCCTTTGTTCTATTAGAAGATAAACCCAAAAGTTTCGAAAGGAATAGTTTTAAATGGTTTCGAAGCTATGTTCGACAAACTTTTACTTGGACCCAATGCTTTCGAAAGGTTTGTTTTAAGCAAGGGATTTTAAATACTTTCGAAAGGTATATAATGTAGGTTTCGAAGGGGAGGTACCCCAATGTTTTCGAAAGGTTTACTTAAGTCTTTAAATGGAATGTTTCAATGATTTAGAAAGGCATGTTGTAAAGGGTTTTGAAAGAGGATGTCTAAGGTTTTAATAAAGCTTTCATAAGAGTTGATCTCATTGATTTCGAAAGATATGGTTTAAGGCTTAAAACAAAGGTTTCGAAGGTGATATCTTGGATTTAAAAACCTAATATTTTCTAAGTTAAAGAAGGACTTTAACTTATTTTAAAGGGATAGGTAACCCTCTTGATTTTGGTTTTCATCAACATTGTTTTGTGTAAAGCATATATCATGGCAAAGGTATTTGAGTAAAGCAAAGAGTATATTTTCCTTGTTTAAGTATGATTTAAAAGGCTAAATCAATTTGAAAGAAATGTTTTCAAGGAAAATTTGGATGGGGTAGTTAACCCTAAGTAAATGGCTCAAATATTCGAATACCAGATGGGACCAGTGTAGGGTCGTGCCCTATACTTTAGCTAATAGCCCCTAACTAATATAATTCCAAAATTCTAGTGTGTAGGGCTTTGTCACATATAAGACTAAAATGATGTTACACACAGAAATGAATATACAGAGTAAAGGTAGGTTATTGGTGAGCCCGCAAAACCATTAGGATCAGTTTCCCCGGGAGAAGTAATTTAGAGACAGACCATCCAGGAGTGTGTCTAACAGAAGTTAGATTATTTATTATGTCTGGTAGGCCCCAGTCAGCCAATGGTTAGTAGTTAGCCAAACAAAATTATATTGTTCGGATAGATAGTCCATTGATTACCTGATTTATATGCATATATGATATTGCTATTATTGCTTTAATCAGTTTGATTGCAGGTTTTGATTTGTAAAAGATATGCTTTTTAAAAGGATATTAGTGAGGGGAAACCCGTTCCACTAAGCGGCGTGGTCTCACTTAATATCAGATAACGAGAAGGAATAGTATTATTCACACCGGGCTTTATGTCTGGCTCGAAGTTTATGTTTTCCCCCTTAAACTCTTGGGTGCTCAAAATATGATTTGAGTAGATTGACAGTTGAGGTTTTTCAGGTTTAGTAGGTTGGACGAATAAGCTTCCGTAGACATGCAGGAGGCGAAGCTAGCTATAAAGGAGCTATTTAGTTTTATTTCCGCCGTGTTGTATTAAGACCGATTGTCTATATAGTACTCTGATCATCCAAGGGGGCATATTCATATGTCGGTCTTGGCGTAATTTGTAATAAGTATATTCGATCAAATCCTAGGAGTCGATTAGGGGATTATGTAATTGACTATGAAATATTGATGAGAAATGTAATTAGAAAAGTGGTTTTTAAATCTGCGTCGATTTTAGTTCATACTCACGTGCTTCTGATATTATGGATACCATTAACATTACCGTATTTTATCACCGGAACTTAATACTATGGATGGCTGCAGCATCTGTAGTGCTTAGCTTCGGGCCTCAAGATATGGGATGTTACACAAGGTCGGTAGAGTTACACAATAGAAGTCTTCCCTTCACCTAGAGGCTACGAACAGTTCTATATACTTACCACCTATGTGAGACATCTCCCACTGTAGGACCCATAAAGAAGGGATGTGCATTGCAGATAAATGAGGGAAAAATATATTGAGGGTTCGCCTCGGATTTGAAGTGTTAAATGACCCAGTACTTTTAAGGAAACGAGGTCTGCTTCATTTCCAATAAGAGGTATTAAGTAACCAAAAGGAGCACTTTTCCTTGACTTACTTAGGTTAGTCTAAACTGGATGTCAACTATGGAAGGTCTGCGGGCTATGTCAGCATTTTGTATCGGTATTTAGTAGTATGTCTGGCATATAGGCTATGACCACAGCGGTCTCGAGCGAGCAGTAGCCAAGACTTGGGTTATGTGCTGAAGGATTTCGCTTTCTACTAGTGTAGAAACTGTATGAAAGGTGCATAGACCTCAAAGTAGATGGTTAGATAAAAATTTGTTTATCGACGATGGGCTAGTTAACCCGTAGATGAGTCTTTGAGATGTGTTAGTAATATGACAGTCAAATCATAAATATAGAGCTGTATATAGGGGTCATCAGTCTCTGTAGCTAGAACCAATCGACTTGCGTTATGTTGTGGAGGGCCTGCTTTGGGAATTGAGTTATTAATTGGCCATTAGGTTTGCCTCCTCCCTATTTAAGAAGTATTAAGTGCCCGGGATTTTTGGGTAGTGAAACGGTTAGACATATTTGCAAATAAGCATATACATATACAGTTATACCTTGGAGATGGTTAGACATATCATTCGCATACATATAGGACTTAAAGGATTAACCGTAAGAAATGGACATAACACTTAAGTAAAATCAAACGGCATAAATTAATGGAATGGGTAAAGTATGTAATTTTCAGTCACTAGAGCGTTGTTCTGACCCCCTCCTCATTACAACCCACAAGATTGATTTAGAAGGACATGCTGTTAGAGCAAGATAGGAACTGTAGATGGGAAAGTCTTTTTATTCATGATTGGCACTGGCAAAGCAATTAGACATCCAAGGAATAATATTGATTCCAAGGTAGTAGCCTTAGTCAGTATGTATGTTCTATTATATTTTTCTATTCCGCTGTGAGTTTATATTGATCACTCTCTGATATGCTTGTGTTTATTACATGTTACCAAAACCAACGACCTGTATCCTAATGGACTTGGGATTTGATTTATTCTAAATTCGGACCCATTAAGGTGCAGGTCGTTACATTTGGTATTAGCCCCTAATTAGTCGATTATAAGAATTAGGATATGTTGAGAGAACGCGTTTTTATTTTTACCTATAATTATATGTATTATACGCCAAACTCTATAAATTTCGACTATAATTGCGACCATATTCCGAAAGGATGAACGAGGCAACTATAAGTTGGGCCAATAAATAGAGTTAAATTTATACACCTACCCCGATTACCCCAAGAAGTGTAGACCATACCGATGGCGTTGACCAAGAAGAGCATGAGTACGATATATAGAAGAATCCCGATGGCTGGATGGTACTTGACTCCTTTATTGGGCCTAGACCGCCTTATGATTGTGGATTTTGATGAATTGTTGATTGAAAATGCACCTTTCATCTAGGAAAATGGGAAGAAAAAAAATATGGTGTAGACATCTAGAATTAAGGTATAATACGAGTGGAGAAAGTGCCCACAAGAAGATGTACATTAAGCACTACTAGAAGATAGCTGGATTTTTGACGAAGAAGAGTTAAGGAGTAGGAAGAAGGAAAGTCTAAAAGAAAGGATGATTAAAGTCCATTTCTATGTCCAACCCCATGTGAAAGAATTAACAAAAGGATTTTTGAAAATTCCTTGAAATTTTTTTAATGGGTTGTTCAAAGAATTTATTGAGAAGTAGTAGTTTAGAATTCTTAGTTTAAAATTGGTTGTCATAAAGTTTTAGTGTAAAGGATTTGGATAAACAGATCTTTTTGTTTTTTAAATAAATGAAAAGTAGAGCATAAGTTTGGCTCGATAATTTCTCCTATTTTAGTAAATTTAGAAGTTTCATTTTAATATTTTTTAAGGTGTTGATAAATGGAAATGACACTTGATGCAAATGGGGTATAGAGAATAGAAGGGTATGCCCAATAACTAAGGTAGGAGGAATATTCATGTATAAATAAAATACGGAGAAGAGCCGCTAAAGTAGAAGTCATTTAGGTAGGAGAAATATAAAATAGGATTAGTAATCTAGTTACAATAATATAGGAGAAAAGTAATAGGAATATGATATGAAGAATGGATAAATTCCATATATATGTGGTAATTGCGCATATATTTTAGATAGACGCTTAGATAGATGTTGCGATTGCTCGTATCTTTTAGAAGCCCCCCTTTTATGCTATTGAAGTCTCCGCTAAGGATGAAAGCAGAAATAACATGAGTAATAGGAAGATAAAGGATGGAAGTTATCCTTTTCTACTCCACCTTCCATTGTTTAAAATTATAGAAGATATTTTTTGAAAAAAAATAGTTTGGCGTGATAATTGAGTTTTGAATGTTTTTAGTTAAAATTTCTACTTTTAAAAGAAGTAAATATCTATTGTAGAAAGTCCTTAAAAAAGTAAAGTTGGTTAGAAAAGGGAAAAATTTTATGGCTCCTTTTTGGAGACCAAGAAATTTTTGAATTTGAGAAAAAGGTTTCTTAGTTTATATTTTTAAAGTTAAAAGTTTTGGATTAGATACTTCATGGCTGTGAAGTTTTATTTTTAAAAGAGTTGTGAAAAACTAAACCAATTTTTGATATGGGGTAGATAAAGATGACTGCCTAAGTAAGATGGGGTAAAGGTTTAGGCTAGGAATAAAATAGATATGGATGCTCGTAATAAAGCAATAAGAAATCCCTGTTGAATATAAGGAATATTGGAATGAACCTAGGAATGTTTGATTAGAGATGTGTGAAATCTATAAGAAGAACCCTTAAAGGAATGGGGAATAGTGTCAAAGTACACTTTCGCGAGTCCTAAGATATACTAGCATGAAAGATCAAGGAAAGAAGATAGATACCAAAGTTTGGGAATACTGTCAAGATATATGATTTAGAGAAGATAGTAGTATGGTTGGTGAACGACCCGTATTTTACATATCGGAGGATCGTAAAATATTTTTATTTGTTTGTATGAGGTCATATGATTCTATAATTTTGGAACATGACTTTTAGGGACATTTTACACACCTGTGATTTTTTCTGAATTTCTATGTGACCATTTTGACCCTGAAAATCTTGTTTGGTATATAACTTTTGATAAGAGTCAAGTTAGAGTCTCAAACTAATTCCATTGCTTCAGGATGATAGTTTTCCATTCCGTAATGTGGTCATAATAGAAAAATGGATTTACGGTTAGAAAGTTATGTCTATTTTAAGTTTTCAAAGCTGTTGGCCAGGATTAATGTGTAATTAATTAAGCTTATTAGTGAGCCCATTAGTCTAATTAGAGAATACTATAAATAAGGGGCTGAAGAGTCAAGTTGAAACTTTTCTCTCTAATTCTAAATCTGGTCTAAACCCCAATTAGCCCTAGATCCATCCTAATTTCATCCAAAATCACTCAAATTGCTCTCTAACTCAAGCTAGATTGCGGATTAGAGATTAGATAATCAACTAGAAGATATAGATCATCGATTTTCTTGATTTGAAGTGCATTCTATTGCTATCCAGATTGGATTGACATTTATTTTGGTTGAATTTTGTAATTGGTGATTGGTTTATGCCTTCTCACTATATTGTGCATGTTTATATGGTAGAATCATAGGATTTAACATTTTTTAAATTGATTTTTGGCCATAAAACCTTTTCTAACTTTAATTATATGTTTAACTATGTATGTGATCTAAATTGACTAGAGAACACCCTTGCTTATGCTCATATATTCATGTTAAATGTAGTTCTATGTTAGAAATTGACTTGTTTATCTTATTTTAATGGATTGCATGTTTGATTGGATGAAATTGCTTGTTATTCTATATTGGATGATATGATTTAATGTTGTTTGCTAGTGGTGTGATTGCATAGAAGTTAGGTCGGAGACTTAAGGAAAATCGGGGGAAAAGTTGGTCAGAATTGGACAAAACTTGGAGGGGGAGCTCTGAAGTATGAGTGGAGCTTGAGGTTCAAGTCGCAGGTCAGATAGTCTAAGCACAAAAGTCGGCACCGACATGAGAGGTCGGTACCGAGTTTTGTGGGTTGGTCTAACAAGTCGTGGTTTTTTAGGAAGCAAGAGTGTTGCTTGTAAAGGTTACCTAAGGTGATGGATATGTGATTAGCTAAGTGTTAGAGGCTACGACGACTTGTTTCTAGAATATGAAGTAGGGTGCTTTGAAGAGAGGACTTGTTCCATGATGACTTGATTTTTGTAGAGAAGTAAAGGTCAAAGAATTTTGGCATGGAGTACTAGAAGCAAGGAATGAGTGGAAGAAAACTTAGCCATGAATTAGCTAAGTGGAAAAGTCGGGGTCGAATAGAGAGGTTGGTGCCAAGTTCTAGGGTTAAGCCAAAATAGGATGAAACTTCTGGGAGATAAAGTAGACGTCCTATAGATCATGCTGGAGATGTTGGCTCATTCGTATCAGGTTGGATGATGATATAACAACATGATGAAAAACTATGGTCTTTGGATGTTGGCTCGTGTTGAAAGTAGGTTCCAAAGATGGCGGTTGGCAAAGGGGCTTGGCCGTATAATCGGGGAATGTGGAAGGGTTCCTCATGAATAATGGAAAGTGGATTGAGCAAGAAGGGTTCGGTATCCAAATGGAGCAAAGGTGGGCTCGGGTGTATGTGCTAAGGAATCGTTGATGACTCGGAGATTTTTCAATTGTGCTCGAAGCAGAGGTATTGTAAGTGGGGACGTCCATGGGTCAACGAAGGGACATGTATACCCTGGACTTTTAGCTTTTGGTCTAGTTCTAGCTTTGGGCTGCGAGACATGTATCAATCTCTAGACTGAGAGATACGAGGGTACAACAAAGAACCGAGATTTCCATTAATGGCTTGGGGGTCATATGAGTTACCATATATTCAGAGCACATGGAGTGATAGTTAGGATGTTTGATGGATGATATGGATGCTATGGTTGCTTTGATTGCTCTCTTTAGTAGACTATCACTCGTAGGTATTAAGGGAAGTAGGTATTGGAGATAAGAATATCTGGAAGATTGATATCCTTTATTGGGTTTGTGGTATTTCTTTATGATATTGTAGAGCATCTTATTATAGTGTTGTATGCTAACTCTTTGTTTGCAGAGATATGTCAGGTATAGTTCGTGTACTGTTGTTACTTACCATATTTACCTGTTTAGTATTTTAAGGCTTAATTACTGCTCACACCCGACCATTGTCTGACCTAAGGTTTTATTCTTTTCCTTTTATTATCTTGGGTACTCTTAAATGAGTAGACTAGATAACAGGTCTAGGTGATGCAGTAGTTGTTCGAAGGATGAGCTGGATGGAGCTATCTCATATTATATACATATATGGAGTCTACGCTTATTCCGTCGAACAACACTGTGGAGCCCGTGACAGTGCTTGCATATTACTAATTGTATTAGAGAAAGTTGTTGAGTTTGTTTCCATTATATAAACTCTACTATTGATGTATAACTCTATGGATATTATACTCTGATGATGATGGTCTGTTCACATTGTTATTACGGTCTCTTCTGTTATATTTGTGATATTATATTTTATCCATGCCTTGTGGATATGATAGGTTATATGCTGTAATGGTTTATTTAAACCTTGATGATCGTCCTATATTGGCCGGGCACGATTGCAGCGCACTATTTATATACTATTGGTACGATGGTATAGGGTGGTCGTCACAGTTGGAGAAGCCTGTAACAAGATGGCTTATATTTCCTACCCAGTGGAATGTAGGAATGCATATTTTATCCCATAATCGAGTATAATAATTGAAGTAATGGATGAACCTTATTTATTAGAATTTAATGAGATAGGTTAAGTCATAGTTGAATAGCATGTTAGATGTGTCCGTCTTAATTTAGTAAGGAGTGTTAGGACCATAACATAATTAACACTAATTAAAGATGAATGACAGCTCCCAGCAAAATTTTCTTTTAGGATTTTGGATTGTAATCGCTAGTTGTCTCCCTTAGGTTATTGGAACGGCATACAATATGATATGAGATATTTTCATGTTTTATCACTGTGTTGATTTAATGGATGGGATTGGACCGCTATATATATATATATTATTAACCCAAAAAATGGCTCAACACCCTGGATCGAGTGTGAAAGCACCAGTGCAGATAATCAGCAGCACAAATCTCAGATAAACAACAAATAAAAACAGAAGTTATAAAAGGGACACATAATTTTTATAGTGATTCGGCTGACTCTGGCCTATGTCTACTTTAACCAATCTTTATTATGATTATATGAATCTCTCTGGATATCAACTAGTTAGTCCTTAGACCTAAGTTATAATAAGTTAGAATAAGTCACAAGTACAAGGGTTGACCGGAGAATCACAATAACCCCCTTGATGACTATTGTGAGGGAGAAGAAAGTTGAAGAAATGAAGGAATTCCAGTAGAGAAATGGCGGCTCTCTCCTCGGAAAAGATACATCTCTAGTTGTAGGTGGGTGAGTATTTATAGGGGAATTCAATGAGTATTGGGCCAGAAGTTCAAGTACAGAAGAGTCATGTTGTTACGTCAAGTCATCACCAAAAATCTCAAATCAATCTGAGACATTTCTATGGATTGCTAGCTATCCATAGAGGATGGATCGCTAGCTATCCATCAACTTAGCATATTTTTCTACCAGAAGCCTTTACTTAGTGATACGAAGGAGCTCGGAAAGTTTGAGGGTGATCCAACCTATCTTGATGGATCGCTAGCCATCCATCCAACATATTTTTGAGTGATCTTAGTTTGATTGTCTTTCCATAACTTGCTCAAAACTTAATGAAGCCAGACGAAACGTTGCAGGTACTCTCTCTAGGGTGTGTGGGACCTACCATAAAATTTATAGGTGGTGGTTCCTAATCTACATGGATCGTTAGTGATCCATCCAGTTTGGTCGCCAGCGATCCATCAAACAACCTCTAAATGATCCCATTTTTTCTACGAGCCTTCTTTTATGTCTTCGAAGTGTTCTCCCAAAATTTCAAGTCAATCAGACTCCGTATGAGTTCTCTAAGTTCATTTTAAGTTAGCTACTTTTGGTCATACAACTTGAATCAGATGAGTCTTCACTTCTCAAGCTAAATTGTGTGGCATGCTATGAAACTTGGCAAGCGTGTAATGAATCATGATGCAAGAGGTTTGGGCGACTCATGATGCTTCCCTATGGATCTCTAGCGATCCATCTACTTAGTATTTTTTTGGCTGATATTCCTTGAGTCTTATTGACATGTTCGCTTGGTTGTTTTGGTTGAGTATCGAGGTAAACTTCTATTGAATTTTGATGGGTTAAAAACCCGGTTAACATATGTGTGTGTGTGTATTGAGAAATGGTGTAAATAAGGATATCTCATAAGGACACTTAAATAGCGATAAAATGTAGGTAAGACAGGAAGTTTATAAATAAATTAGGAAATTAAGTTAGCAAATAGGAATTAAAAATGCTTTGATCCTAAAAACTTTAGGATTTTAGGAAAAATAAAATTTAACAAGCGAAGGACAAGGAAAGGTTATTGCGAAATTACGAGTTACTATCCCTATGTCTTAAAAACTAAAATTTATAAATACGCTTGTAGGTAGTTTGTTGTTTTAGAATAAAAGAAAAGGTCACCTAAATTTAAGATTAACCGCACAATAATAGGGTCAATCATATATATTAACTCATAGACCGAGTCCCGATTACATTAAAACGTGGCCTGATTTGTTTTAAGGATGTCGTAGCAATGCTTTGAAAAATTATGTTCAATTGCTTTTGAAATTTTTTGCTTAAATGCTTTTAAGAAGTTGAGTTCAAATGTTGTTGGAAAATTTTATTCAAGTGTTTTTGAAAAATGGTGTTTAATTGCTTTTAAGAATTTGGTTTTTCAAACTATTTTGCAAGTTTGATTGGAGAAGGAAAACGATTTTTGATGGAAAATGAAAATTTTCAATTTTCTAGTGGAGCTACAAGCTTAACATAGGGCGGATCGACATGTTAGTGAATATGAATTTTACTGTCCGATACGGGTGATAGTATACTAAACATAGATAATAACAAGGGAAAAAGGCGTTTTAGCTTTGGAATTTCTATTTCCATACCTTATTGATAGTAAACAAAAACTTGCATTAAAGATCGTTACATTTTAACATCCAAAAATAAACCTCTTTATGTGTATATGTACTTGGGAAAGTTTTGGGGCAAAAGAGAAGATTCCATGGTATAAAGGAATATGCATCCAAAAGAACGGTGGAATTGTCAAATTTTCCATCTAAGTTCCTTTTTCGGCATTGGAGTATAGATTCAGAAAAACTGGATTTTCAAAATTTTTGGTCGTTAGAAAATGTGTGCTAGGTTTTGGATGGTAGGGATTAGATGCAAAATTGGTTGAACTATACTTCTACTCGCGTAAGTGTGGAAATATTCATGTGAAAAATGATTTTTGATTTTTAAAAACTTGCATACATATAGAACTGCCAGTATATCTAGGTTGTTTGCATCATATTTTGAGAATGTTGTTAAAAGTATGCAGTCATATATGAGGCACCGATTTAGAGTCATTATGCATGCAGAGTCATTATACATGCATGTCGTATATGTTGTGATCACCGTGCATTTGTACACGTTTGGCTGCAAAATTAGTTGTACACTAATTGCTTGGATAGCTTAGACTGATTATGGACTATGTTACATGATTCAACCCTTGAGAAATTTCGGGGTTTGAGAAATGATGAAATTCTTTTAAGGAGTAACACCCCATAAAATTAATAAATAATTAATAAGGCTCCAAAACGGAATTTGTGAAATGATGGAATTTGGCCACAAAACTTGCACCATTGCATTCTTGTCTATATTCTGAGCAACTTTCATATTTGAAGTTTTACGATCGGATCTCAAACGAAAAAGTTATTAGCGTTTGAAGTTTTCGAAGCGAAAATAACTAAAAACAAAAAATGAAATAAATTATATTAAATGCAAAACCCCATGGTCGACCTCCTTACTTGGGCTAGTCGACCGCTAGCGTTTGACCACTTATAAGGTCGATCGACCAGTCGAGGTGTGGCGGCTAGAGTTTGAACCATGGCCATGGGTCCGGATTTAACTATTTTAATCTAACGGTTACAGTTGATTCGAGCGCCTATAAATACAGGCCTAACCCCTCACTTCTCTTCTCATATTTTTTCATCAAAGCAGTGAAGCTCTGCCATTTTCCCTTCTCCTCTATTTCTAGATGTAATAAAATATTATATTTATATATACACAAATTGGAGAATGATGGAAAATAAAAGAGAAGATGAGAAGAAGTGAATTAACACTGCGAAAGTAAAATGTAAGATTTTATAATTATAAATTTGTATTCCCTTTAACTCCAAATCTCTTCTCATATCTATAATTCTAATAGTATGTATATACCTTGTTATACATATTCTTTTGGGTTAGAATGGAAAAGGAGTCAAGTAAAGGAATAGATTCGGATTTGAAAAGCTAGAAATGTAAATGGAAAATTATATAATTTATTTATAGTATTGAAATTTATAGTGTTGAATTTTATTTAATTATTATGCCTATATAAGATCTGATGAGTTGTAGGCATAAAACAATCATATAGGATTATTGCCTACATATATTCTATAAAATGGGTAATTGGAATAGGAATAGTATGTACAACCTAATCTGAAAATTTGAAATCGGTTCCAATTAATTATAATTGAAGAATGTTTGTAAGTTGTAGAGTTTATTCCAGGTTTATAATTGGGTTGTAAATTATGTTGCCCTAGTTGACTTGGAATGTGAATTTCTACATTTTAGTTTATTTGGAGTAGGGTATAATTTAATTATATCTATTTTCGTGTAATTTCCATAAATTATCCAATTCCAAAAATATGTATAAAAGTGCATCGTTTGAATTATCAAGGAATATACCAAAAAGGAAAGAGATAGGTGAAGTATGAATATTATTATCCATAGGTTATACCGTCTATTTCAATAAAAGAAGGGAAATAATTCCTTATAATTTCAAACAAAGCAAGGCCTCACTTTTTGTTAATTTATGGAAAGCTACAACAATAATCCTTGTTGAAAGGTTGCTCCGATAAATTAAAACAGGGAATGTTCTAGGAATTTATAGATAGAAATAGGAAAATATGTATATACGTATAACCACACTTAATGAATAAATAAACACACACACACACACAGAGATATATATATATATATATATATATATATATATATATGTAGCATAATTTACGACAATATATGCATTAGTTATTAAGAACGTAATAATTATAGTACTAGGAGGTTGAAAAAAGAAGGAATAGTTCCAAAATTTATGGACAAGAACTACAAATTTAATGGGCAATAAATTTATAGTTAATAGAGAGTTAAAAGAATTAAACAGGTACTGATTAAAGAATTTAATATGGCATTTATGGGCAAATTGAATAGGCATAATAATTGGATTTTAAATGGGTAAATAAATATCATTAGAGATTATTCAATTAGGATATTAATGGCCAATTATTACTGGCAATTGACATTCATTAGATATAAGAAGGAAACAAGGAAACCAAAGCCTAAGCGTATAAAATAGGAATAATTGCGCAGCGAACAAGTAAGTTTAATGCTATTAAATGCATGTAGAAGACTATAATTTTCATAGTAGGAAATTATGTAGCTTCAATATACGTTTAGAACGATCGTGAATTAGTGGGCCTAGCCCGACAATTATTCTTTAGGCGATAGGTTTGGTTTAATGGGTTGGGATGCGAGGTTAATAGAGTTATACAATAGAAGTTTGCCCTTCACCTAGAGGCTACTAGCAGTTGTGTATACTAGTGTAGAATCCATATGAGAGACGCACATACCTCAAAGTAAATGGCTAAACAAAAATTTGCTTATCAGAGGTGGGTTATTTTACCCTTAGATGAGCCTTTGAGATGCATTAGTAGTACAACAATTAAATTATAAATTATAGAGCCATATATATGGGCCATCGATCTTTGTTGCCAATTGATTAACGTTACGTTGTGGAGGGCATGCTTCGAGGACTGAGGTATTAGATGATTGTTGGCTCGGTGTCCTTATTTAAGAAGTATTAAGTGGCCGGGGTTTTTGGGTAGCGAAACGGCTAGACATATATGTAGATAAGCATATACATATATAGTTATGCCTCAAAGGAGGTCAGCCATATCGTACATGCACATATCGGACTTAACGGATTAGCCATAAGTAATGGACATAACACTTAAATGGAAATCAATCGGCATAAATTAATGGAATGGTAAAGCATGTAATTTTCCGATCACCAGAAAATTGCTCTTACCCCCTTCTCATTACAACCTACATGATAGATTTAGAAGGGCAGACTACTGGAGAAAGATGGGAACTGTAGATGGGAAAGTCTTTTTATTCATGATTGGCGCTAGCAAAGGAATTAGATGTTTAAGGAATAATATTGATTCCAAGGTAGTAGACTTAGTCAATATGTATGTTCTATTATATTTTTCAACTTTGCTATGAATTATGTTGATCGCTCTCTGATATGCTTGTGTTTATTACAGGTTAACAAAACCAACGATCCATACCCAAATGGACTTGGGATTCGATTTAGTTGAAATTCGGGTCCATTAAAGTGCGAGTTATTACATTCTCCCTTGGCTTACATATTGTAATGATGCATCTCCTCAATTGAACCAACTCGAATAGCAACGATTAGAGCCCATATGTCATCTCCGTCTAAGGCACAGTCCATTTGCTTCATATCCCACTTGCTAGCTCGGCCAAGCCCGTTTGTAGTATACCATATCCATCTCAACAAGATCGACGGTTGGTCTCCCCTTTTCAGTGCAGCGGGCAGCAATATCAAAATAGATTATTCCGAGAAGTTGGGGTCTCTCAGTGTTAGCTTGGCCAGCCAACGAGTTATCAAAACAACCCCCTCATTCATTATTGTCCTTATGATGACTTGCTACCACTCGCAAGAACCCCCTAGCTTCCCTCAACCATGTCTGCAAGCATCAAGCTTCCCCAACTTAAGAGACACTCAGCCTATGCCATTTCTCCAAAAGGCTAGCTTCCATTAGCGTAGCTCATCTGACAAAGGCATCGCTGTGTAACCACCATTCTATGGACTTAGTTGACACCCTAGTACCTCTACTACAGCCACCTCCTACTGCCAAGCCATCCACTGTATTTTGAGGGATTTTCAACTGTATAGCATGATAACTATCTATATCCATGCCTTACAAACTACCTGGATTCCTAGCTGGGACGATCAGTAACCGTCTATAACCAATACTGGCCCAGATCATTTCCCGAGCTTAATCAAACCAATCTCAACCATCCAAGTATCAAGTTCAGCCATTATAAATACATTACACAGTGAAAATTAACAAGGGAAGAAAAATATTAGCCTAAAAAGCGAATACCATTGTATTATTATCAACTTCATCCAATAATTTAGGCTATTGTAATCAAAGCAGTATAATAAAAGGCTCATCATAGTGGACGTATACCATCTTTGGTCAAACCACTCTAAACCATGGTCTCTTTATTATTCCGCATATTAATATCGCTTCAATTTTCATTTTCTAACCGATATAGTAGCTGCCAATTCTTGGTAATATACACTAGTGAACACATTTTCGATGTTGGCTAAAAATTCAGTTAACATTTTAGCAATAGAAGGAGGACCCCTTCCCCTAAAGCTCTCGTTTTTCCTTTACCCTTTTCATCATGCACTTGTTCTAGTTTGTTACATGGAACTAGCTCCAAGACCTAAGAGTAACAACTCCAATGAACATGAAACTAACGAAAACATCATTGACAGTGTTGCTTACCATATCCTTGGGATCAGCATAGACATGTGGTGCCCTATGGCGCAATAGCTAGCGAACGTGAGTAATTTGACCCATGAAATGGAGAGTCTGAGACCAAGGTTAGATGCCCAAACGACGGTCAACTTTGTCCCTCCTGTCCCCCCAATAGATAAACAGACTCCTCAACCAGCCCATCGGATCGCACATAACCTTATTAGCACCACCGAAGCTTTGAAAAGAGTAGTTTTAGAAACTCCACTCAGGGGGTGGGAGGCTGTGTCCATTATAGGAGCACTCATGTTGTTCCAATGCAAGTGGATGCCCATGATATCCGAGTAGCAGAGCCACCACTATGCCGCTAATCTCTTTCAGTCGAGAGGCAGTCTGCTATTCATCACTTACGAATTGCAAGTGGGAACCTCAGTCATCGTTTTGAATGCCTAGGTGGTGGAGGGAAAGGTAGGGTCATAAGGCCTAGAGAACCATCAGTTCACTCCCGACCTACACCTGACGCAACTCGGCCTAGATCCTAGGAAATATGATCTTATCTACCTAGGTCCCCATCGGTTGTCGGGAGTAGGTCTCTACTCCAGCCAAGGGTTACTGTTCTCGTTTACCATATCATCGCCATAGATCCCTGACATTATATATGCGACTGAGAAGCCTCTCCCTTATAAGGGATCATCAGCATCTGCGATATGCGGAACCTAGACTTTAAGAAAAAATGCATACCCTACGTCAGCTGGTGCATAAGATTCAGATAAGAAAGTCCGATGATGAATGAGGGTTAAATGACGAGAATAAAGTCCCATTCTTCAAAGAAATCCAAGGCGCTCACATTCACTACAGGTATTCCTGCCCTCCGTGGACAAATATAATGGGCATACTGATCCATCCGTTCATGTCCCTGCATTCAACTCAGTGATCCGAACTTGTCGAATCTCCAACCACGCAAAATGTCTCATGTTTCCCTCTACTCTAACCAGGCCAACATTCCATTGATTCCTTCATCTGCAGGCTAGCATATTCATTTGTGGGCTCAATTGTGTTCCGATTTCAAGACTCATTTCTTTGCATCACAAACAAGAATAATGGTGACCATTAAGCCGTGGAATACAAGGCAAGGACTGAATGAAACACTCTACTCACACATCAACCGCTTTAATAAGGAATCGACGAAGGTGAGAGGAGTCAACAATAACAACTTGGTGGTAGCTCTTTCTTTGGGGGTGAAGTATTGGTCTCGTTTGTGGAAGGAATTGCAGAAGCATCTCGCTTCATCCCTTAATATCTTCCTCCAAAGGGTAGACACATCATGAGAGTGGAGGAGGTAGACATCTTCGGGAGTGATGACGAAAGAAGCCGTAGGAACAAGACTGGACAGAAAGAGGATAATCGCCAAAAGAATAATCGGTAGGAAAATAGAAAAAAAATTCCGACAACGGAGCATACTTCAAGCCCAAATACACTATTTATGCAACCTTAAACTACAACACGAAAATTATCTATCTTGCCACATGTGATCGCGTTGCATTTCAATATCCCACTCCCTCCTGGTTGGGATGAAGGAAGGATCCTAAAGGCAATGGTAAATACTTTGAATTTTATCCATTCAACGACCACTCAACCAATGAGTGTCAGCACCTCATGGATGATATAAAGTGGCTAATCCGTGAATGGGTGTTGGTTTAGTATGCCAGACAACAGGTGGAACATTGTAATGCTTGGTAATACCTACCTACCCCCTCCTCAACGAGCAGACGACAACAGTGTAGCCACGATCATTACCGAGATCCTATCAATATGTGGTGGTCCACACATAGCTAACAACAATTGAGGGGCTCATGCGCACTATAGGAGAGAGCTCCTGGATCCCATTTATTCGGTAGATCTCTTTGCCCTAAGGATCCCTCGGGTCGACGAGGACTCCACCGATATTGCATTTATCTCAAAAGACAAAAGAGGAGTTGGCTTCTCCCACCATAACCCCATGGTCATCTCAATCAGCATGGCTAGTGCGAAAGTCCACCAGGTCTTCATTGATGGAGGAAGCTCCACCATTGTGATATTCAAAGATGTTTTCAATAGGATGAAGCTTCCTATCTCTAGGGTCGCTTCTTGTGTATTACCTATTTATAGGTTTAGGGGAGTTGGCATAGTACCCATGGGGGTTATTTCTCATGTGGTCACTTTTGGCGATGAGCCACTGGCTGTAAAAATCCAAGTATAATTCATTGTGGTTGATTGTTCGTCCACATACAATATTTTAATATGAAGGCATGTCCTGGAAGATATGGATGCAATAGTAGCTTAATAACGCCTCATAATGAAATTACTGATGGAGGGAGGAGTTGGATGTATTCGAAACCACCAGCAAGCCTCCAGAGATTGTTATAGCATCTCCTTACAACAAAGCAAAGAAGGGAGTGCTTATGCTACAGCAAGAAATGGCTACCATCAATGGTGGCATGCCCGAGAAGATGTCCAAGCACTTGTTTCTCACGTCCGCCCCATGGTCATGGCGGTTATTAAAAGCAGACCACATGCAATTATCGGTGCAAGAAGCCAAAACAACATAACCGATGGAAATAGTCTTTCCTTGGCCAGCCCAAGCAAGACCTAGGAACTCATCACTGCAAGGAATGAATAGGTTCACTCCCACTGGTACGTGGGGATAGAAGACACTATTACTCCTTCCCCTTCGACGCGAAAGGACTCATTTGCAAGAGCTAGGGGCACCATCAGCCTTTCAACTCAAACACAGACAGCAGTGCCGATCGAGGATGTTATTAAGCGCATGATATACACATTGGACCAATGTGACTTAGAAGAGAATGATGAAGATGATAATGATGACCCGCTTGATGCACGGATGAGGGATTCTAGTCTGGAGGGTGGGCTAGCAATGCTGCTCAAGCCGGTTTCGGTTGACTACGATGACCCAGCAAGGTCGTCCATATAGGCAAAGTGTTGAGCCCGAAAGTAAGAGAGGGGTTAATTTCCTTCCCGAGGGAGAGTGAGGATGTGTTTTCTTGGGTGCATGCCAACATAATAGTTATCGATCCCTCAATTATATGCCACGCCTACAACATCGACCTAGCAGCTCACCCAGTCCAACAGAAAAGACTATTGCTTAACCCCAAGTGGTCTTAGAAGAAGAGAAACTTCTAGTGAATGGTTTTATCCATGAAGTGACATAACCAGTTTGGGTTGCCAACCGATACTCATCCAAATACCTTATGGGGCCTGAAGAGCTAGCATCAACTTCTCAGACCTGAACATGGCGTACCCTAAAGATAGGTTTCCTCTACCCCAAATTAATGCATCCATAAGAGACTCACCTTTATGGACCCCTACTTCGGATATAACCAGATTGCTATGTATGGCCGCAATAGAAACATACCTCATTCATCACTAACGTTGGGCTCTACTACATGCCTTTCGACCTTCGCAATGTCACTGCTACATATACATGGTTTGTTAATCAAATGTTCACTCAGCAAATCAACCGCTCAATGGAATTTGGTCGAAACTTTTGACATCCTCCGCAGATACAACATGAAGCTCAACCCTAGGAAATGTTCTTCTGATGCATGATCTGGAAAGTTCTTTGTCTTTATAGCGAGTGCCAAGGGCATCGAGGCCAATCCTGATAAGATTCAGGCAATTTAAGGTACCGCACACAATCGAGCAAGTACAAAGTTAAATGGAATGATTGCAGCACTCACTTGTTTTGTGTTGAAAGCCACAGACCGCTGTATACCCTTCTTTGACCTCGTCAAGAGAGGAAGTTATTTCTGTCGAATGAGGATTGCTCCAAAGCCATTGAGGAATTGAAAATACATTAAGCCATACCTCTCGTGCCGTCAAAGCCAATTGATGAGGAGGACTTGTATGTGTATCTTGTGATGATTGACCATGCAAACTGCACCACCGTGATCTATGATGAAGAAGAAGTCCAGCATCCCATTTACTGCATCAGCAAGAGGTTAACATGCCTCAGAACAAGATATTCCAAGTTGGAAAAGATAGCCTACTGCGTACTCATGGCCGTCCGAGGCCTACGACCGTATTTCCAAGTTCATCCCATCGAAGTCCTCACCAATCAGCCCTTAAGATAAGTATTAAGCCAGACCGATGCAGTGGGTTGACTATTAAAATGGTCCATGGAACTTGAACAACACCACATCACCATCCACCCTTTCATCATGATCATGGGCTAGGCTGTGTCCGATTTCATAGCCGAGTGCTCCAGCTCTAACGGTGGCAACGAAGGGCAACAAGCAATCTACCCTATTGGTTACTATATAACGATAGTGCATCTAACAAGAAATGCGTATAGATAGGAATGAAGTTAGTCACACCCGATGGTAAGGAATTTTTCTTCATTTTCTGCCTAAGCTTCAAAGGCTACAAACAATGAAGCCAAATATGAAGCCGTCCTGACTTGTCTTAGAATGGCTAAAGAGTTATGAGTGAAATCATTGGACATGTTCAGCAACTCATCATTGGTCGTTAATCAGATTTAAAAATTCTTCCAGGTCAAAGGAAAGACATTGGCCCTTTATGTGGCGGAGGTAAAGAAGCTCATCCACGCCTTCACAAGTTTCAAGATAGAACAGATTCCTCGAGAAATAAATGTCAATGTCAATGTCAATGTCAATTAGTTGGCCAAGGCCATTAGCAATCTTAAAGAAAGTATCCCCGGGGTCCTAATGGTGATGCGACTAACCCCCTGTTTCAAACCAAAGGAAACCGCCATGGAAATCGATGAAGCCCTCCCTGACTCTGGGACGACCCCATTAATGAAGTACCTCACGAGCGACGATCTGGTTGTTAAAAGAAAAGAAGCCTGGAGGATCCTATATCAGGCGTCCCACTACACCATTATGGATATGAAAATGTACCAATGGGGGGTACTCAACTCCCCTTCAAAGATGTGTTACCAATGAGCCAAATACTGGACGAATTTCATGAAAGTTTTTGTGGGAATCACGCTAGAGGCAAAGCCCAGCAGAGAAAGCCGACTGTCAAGGGTACTACTGGCCAGCCATGATCAAAGATGTAATGGAGTATGTTTAGAAGTGCGACCACTGCCAAAGGTTCGCCTCCTCTTCGAATCCCTTGACCTCTATGACATCCTACCAGCGACCTCTATGACATCCTACCAGCCATTTGATACTTGGGGAATAGACCTAATCAACAATATGCCAAATGCCAAAGGCAGATTCAACCATCCCATAGTCTCTATCAAATACTTCACAAAGCGAGTCGAGGCGGAGCCTCTTACAAGGGTCACCATGCCCAAGGTTCTTAACTTTGTGATCAAGAACATAGTCCGCCAATTCAGCCAAAGAAGATCGTAACCTACAATGTAACTTAGTTTGAAAGTGGGCTGTTTCAAGGGTTCTATGACCGAAACAGAATAGAAATGTGTTTCTCCTCTATGGCCCACCCCAGGCCAATGGATAGGTTGAGGTTGTGAATAAAACCATCAAAACAATATTAAAGAAGTGCCTCACAAAGGCAAAGGGAAACTGGGTTGAGGACTTGTCATTCATACTCTGATCGTATCGCGCTAGTAATGGTATATCAATCAGGCACTCTCCATCTTCTTTGGCCTATAGGTATAAAGCTATGCTACCCATCAAGGTTAACATACCATCTTTGAGGCATCTCACTCATGACCCCAAACAAAACGAAGAGCTGCTCAGCTCGGACTTGACAGATTGGAAGAAAAGAGAGCAGAAGCTGAACTATGCATGAAAGCATACATAAGGAAGATAGCCAAACACTATAATGCAAGAGTAAAACTCCACCAGTGCAAAATTAAGGACATGGTTTTGCGCAATGTCTTCGCTGATATCGAGGCTCCGACTGTAGAAGTCTTGAGCCTGAAATGGGATGTCTCATATGTAGTCATTGCTGCCATCACCAATGGGGCATACTACATCTCGAATCCCGATGGATCCAACATATCCTACGCATGGGACTCAGAGCGCCTCCGAGCGTAATTATGTTTGAAAAGTGTAAGTCATTGTTATAAGGCTATCAATTGCTATAGTTATATGGCAATATGACTTGCATCACCTTTATTTTGATATGTGGAATATAAATGGAACATCATTGGAACATAATCAACCTAGTAATCAACTAGAATCAACCTGTCTAGGTCCTCCACAATCGATGAGGCACCCCCACAACATTGACTATCCTGAGGGGTCGGGCCGAATATCCACCTCTGCCATTAGGAAATGCCCAAGAAACTGCTCTGTGGGGATGTGCAAGCTAATCAAAACTTCTTTCATTACTGACTCATCGACGAACTGATGGCGAGACCATCCCTGTAGTGGCTTTAATTTTTTGCCTATGATGTTGCCCCTCTTCCTGGAAAGATGAGGCTCTGGTGCTATAGCGGTGCATTTACCCGTGCTATAACTCTGAACCGGGCATCTATAGTGCTGCTCCGTGGGAATGCACAAGCCACTCAACGTTTCCTTCCTCACCGAGGAATCGACGTATCGATGGCGAGACTACCACTGTAGTGGTCTCTATTTGTTCGCCCTTGACACTGATCATCTCTCTGGCAGGACAAGGCATTGGTGGCATGGCGATGCAGTTACCTATGCTGTAACTCCAAACCAGGCATCCGTAGTGCTGCTCCATAATGATGTGCAATCCACTCAACACTTCCTTCCTCACCAAGGCATCAAGACTATAATAAACAAACCTTTGTATAGCATTTAAAATCTGCTATTAAAGCCTTCCATAGCGTTTCTATTAACAGACTCATATCAACAAGTTGTAATAAGTCTGATAGATACAGTAGCGTTTCAAATTTGCAATAGAAAACAGACTTTTACCAGCATTTTTGTTGCTATCTTAGACTAGACATATCGGTAAAACTACTTTTCTATAGCGTTTTGAAGCTTGCTATAGAACTTTTACACAAAGTTGTGTTATATGATACTAACAATTATGACATCATTTAATTGCTATAATATGTTGACATGCCATATTATTATAGCATCTAAAAATGCTGTGGAAATATTATGTCAATCTTTTATTACGCATTGAAACGCTATAGAAAATTCATTACTATCTATTCTAGCATTGTTTTTTGCTACAAAAACTGTTTCTAAAACGCTCTTACTGCCTTTTATAGCATCACTAAAATGCTATTAAATCGCTTCAGAAATGCTATTAAATCCTTTGATGGCGTCCTTCAAGTGCTATTAAAACCTTTAATTGCACGCTATTAAAACCTTTAATTGCACGCTATTAAAATTCACTTTTGTACTACATACATATCCATTATCATATTATAATCGATAGATTTACATAAACACAACGTAACATTTCACACAATCGTATAGATCACATTAAACCAAAATAATTAACCATTCAATATTCATACAAAATAATGTATAGTATGTTATACTATTTTATGAACATTCCATTAAAAGTGTAAATAACACAAATGATAAAAGATCGTACAACACATGGCGATTAAATGTGGAAGCTAAAAAAGTTATTACTTGAAAAGAACTTCAAATCACTAATATATCGCAGCATGTTGCCATTTGTATGCACCATAGATCTATAATTACCTATGAAAAAGAAATTCAACAATTAGCAATTTTAAAACTTATATAAAAAAACAAGTAAATGAACTTAGTTAGCTTGGTTAATTTTTATAAACCTAGTTAATTTTTATAAAACTTAGTTAACTTAGTTAAATTTATATTAAATTTAATTAATTTATATACAAACATAATTAATTTATATAAACTTGATTAACTTAGTTAATTTTTATAAATTTTAGTTGATTTATATAAGCTTAATTAACTTAGTTAATTTTTATAAATTTTAGTTGATTCATATAAACTTAATTAACTTAGTTAATTTTATAAAATTTAGTTAATTCATATATACATATGGAATCGATGATTAATAACATATGGAATTTCCAGAAATGGATGTAAATTTTGTTTTAAATACTTTATTCAACAATTGTGTGTCTATTATTATAAACTTATTAATTTTTGTAAAACTTAGTTAAATTTTATAAACTTATTTAATTTTTAAAAAACTTAGTTTACTTAATTATTATAAAACTTATTTAATTTTATAAAACTTATTTAACTTAATTAATTATTTTAAACTTAGTTAATTTTATAAAACTTAGTTAACTTAGTTAATTATTGTAAAAATTAGATAATTTTTATAAAACCTAGTCAATTTTTATAACAATTGAACAAAAATTTCAAAATAGAGAACATGATTTTTATAAAACTTAAATTTAGTTATCTTAGTTAATTTTTATAAACTTAGTTCATTTTAATTATAGTAAAACTTAGTTAGTTTATATAAACTTATCAAATTTTTATAAAATTTAGTGAACATGGTTATTTTTTATAAAACTTAAGTTATTTAATTAATTTTTATAAGACTCGCTATTTTATGAACATAGTTAATTTTCATAAACTTTAGTTAACTTAATTAAAAATTTAGTTGATTTTTATAAAACTTAATCAACTTAGTTAATTTTATATAATTTAGTTAATTTTCTTGAAACTTATTTAACTTAGTCAAATTTATCTCAAATTTAACACCACGGATAAAAGCAATACATATCAATTGAATACATAAATGCATCCATCCTAGTTTGAATTCCAGTTTAAACACAATAAATGAATAAACAACTCTTTGATGAAGGGAAATAGTTAGAGGATACCTTTGTAAGCATAGAATCTTCCATTGAATACTCATGATGGAAAACATCTGGAAGATTATCAATTACGACCGCAGCTGCAATACATATTAATGGGTATATTTAATAGAGAAACCTAAAGATTTAGAAGGTCAAGAAGATTAGATCAACAACATCCACTACGTATTCTCATATATAATGTGACAAGAGTTCACAAACCAGTAATCATTTCATGTCGATGACAACATCAAACAGAAGCATGAGTTTACATTTCATTTATCTTTCTACAATGGCATAAAAAAGAAACTGAAAATTCCCAAGATAGTTTTATAAAATTAACAAGTAATTCACCTGACCACATGAAATTCGAAGAAGACATTTCATGCAACTCCCACGTGGTGGCATCACTTCAGTTCAACTACCTACCATTCGACGTAGCAACATTAACTTAGTTAACTTGGTTAAATTTCATTAAAATTTAGTTAATTTTTGTAAAACTGTGTTAACTTAATTTTACAACAGTTAATTTTTTAAAACTTATTTAATTTTTATAAAACTTAATTAACTTAGTTAATATTTATAAAGTTTAGTTAATTTTTATAAACTTAGTCAACTTAGTTAAATTTTTTAAAAATATTTGATTTTTATAACATAGTTAATTTTTATAAAACTTAGTCAATCTAGCTAAACATAAATAATTTTTATAAACATGGTTAACAATGTATATAACGGTATGTTCATACATTCTAAAATAAAAGCAAATATTCCTACCTATCTTGACATTATTAGAAGCTATCTTCATCCAATCTTCTATTTAAACTGTCATATCCTTCTTCAATGAACTCCCACAATCATCACTCCATAAAAAACAAAAAAAATGGAAGCCATTAAAGGTAAGTTGATGAACCCTTTCAATAGAGCTTCAGCACAGTTGATCAGTAACTACAAAGTTAGTTCAGTGCCTTCATCTACTACTTCTTACGACTTTGTCACACCTTTCCCCTTAGCCTAAAATGAATACTACATAGCCAAACATGGATCACAATTGTTACCGCAGTGAAGAAAGCACTGCTAATGAGGTAGATAGGAAAGCAGTGCCAACATAAAATGATAACCGCAAATGCTCACTATTTGCATATGTATATCAAAGTACAAAAAGCATAATATGGAGTTCTGTGCACGGGCATTATGAGCAAGACGTCTCCTTTACTTGTTTATTTCTTTAAGTACAAACTTTCGTTTTAAGGGTTTTAATGATATACAACAAGTAAATTATTTAATTAAAGCGTTCAATAAAACTTTTAAAGGAGAAACATAGTTATAAAAATATGATGCCATACTTGTATGTGCATAAGCAAAACATAGTAGAAAATCTATATGGTAATTTGAGAGAAGGGAATAATAAGAATACTTGTTGCATATGTCCTTTTGCTTCCCAATCACGAGAGCATCCATTTCCTTATTCTACACCATCCAAGATGATAGTATTATGCCCACCATTCTAGTTTTTCTGGTACTAAAAAAGAGAGAATAAATTCAATCACATATTGCATAATACAAATTAATTATTTTAGATATGGTTAAATTTTTAGTTAAGAGATAGATATGCCCAACTCCTCTTGATGTAAGCAGAGTTACCTTTGATATGAACTGAGCAACCTGACATATAATACATATTATTGACCAGTTAAAATTGTAAATGCCATAGAGAAGGGATGAACAATGATGAATTTGATATCGGTTGTGCAACCTGTTGAGTGTCAGTATTAAATGCATCAACACCGTGGCAGTAAATTCCTTTGTCATCCTACAAATATCATCTGAACAATGTCATTTGCAGTATAAAATTTTTGTATGACCTAACTAGTACCAACTAGAGAAAAATAAATTTAATTCAAAGAAAATGTATAATATTGATTTCAAAGAACCACATACAAAGTAGTGATTTCAAGCTTTCACCTCTTTTTAAACTCTTCTTAAGTTCTATTATGCAACATTAAGAACAAGTTCAGTTAGTTCGACTATTTAACTTATATAGTGTCGTAAATAACATGTGGTATGTGTAAATAAATTAATTGTAGCACAACCTTGTACATGCACAAGTACTACGAGCATATCTAAAACTACAGCAAAGTGACATAGTTAACCTAAATATACGTATCAAACATTTATCTATTTGAGTGATTGTGCTAATGGAAACCTGAAAAGTAAGAAGATTAATTGCAAAATGATGACCAAACATGAATATATTTGGATCATCCCCTATAGCCTTCAATAATTCTTTGGGAACTTATTTAATCAGCTATCTTGGCTTCTTCAGATAATCCCAACAGGTTCATAGGAGATATAACATATGAAAAACACGTCGATCGAAAGAACTTACCAAGTTACATACATAAGTGAGAGTTTCAGTTGAATTTATACTCTGTGTTTCAATCAATATCTGTAACAGCCTTTTTGTAAGAAGAATTATAATGAACATTCATCACACATGAGACTTTATAGGTATGCATTGAAGATTAGTATTTTTTGGAAAAAGTGTTTAATCTATAGTGCTATGACAAGGACTATAAATTGTAGTACTATGGAATCATATACTAAAATCTGCACTCAAGCGTCATTTAATTTTTAGAGTTTGAACAAAAGTAAGAGCATGTACCTACAGATTTGAGTTACAAAACTTTATGGCCAAACATTCATTGCTTATTATTTATTTATGCCACAAATTTATTTCATAACTAACAATATTCTATGAGAAAGTCATCTTCGTACTAATATAACAATAATACAAAATAAACATGTTGGATACCAGAATAGTGGTAGAGAGATTCAAAATAGCAACAACTATGTTTAATACCATGTTGCATTGTCTAGATATATGAGCTTGCACCCATCTATGGATATATGTGATCAAATGTTATTCGCTATGTTATCTAAATTTAAAATACCACTTACCTTACAAAAATACAAGCTCAAAATCCAACATAATGACCAAAAAGTTCTAAAGACTAAATATAATATCATATCAAAAACAATAAATTTTTATAGCATCAATGATGTATTATAATATCTAACTAGAGGCATAATAAACTGGAGCAACAAGCTTAAAGTCACATAAAATACAATCTTTCATATAGAACATTAAAATTTGTTCTAAATGAAACTTGAATTTAGATATTTATTTATGTTAAAGAAGTAATTGAAGCGGAGGAATACTTGAAGTAAGGAGTGAACATTTAATTGATCTAATCAAATCAAACCGAACTGACTTAACTACTTAACCGACTTGACCGAACAATACAGTTAACTGACCAAATTTGGTTCGGTTAACAGTTCAGATAACCAAAATGATTGGTTAACCATTTAACCGATTAATTGTTTACACCATTTTCCTTTGGTTTTATATAGCCTATGCACATCCTTTCTTATACTTATTTGCAGCCCATGAATAACTTGTCTAAGTTAGTGGTGGTGATCTTATCTAGTGGCCTTATTTATCTCTAGTTCTGTTCTCATTTATTTGCTAACAACTCATACTTTATAAAGAAGATGGATTGATTAACTATTTAACTAGTTTATCAACAAGTCTCTATAAGGAAGTGTTAAATAATTTTATAACTCAGCTTTCTTCATTTTTACTATGGTAACAAAAAATGTTATGCTTATAAATGATAATGTTTGCAGCTGACTAAAAACTTCATTTCTAGGTGTTCAAGCAAACAGAAACATAAGGATTCGTAATAATTATTAAGTGGTGGTAAAATAAGCTAAGCATGTGTCTTAGTAAATAATTATAAAAGATTAAATGTTAGTAGTGTTACCCTTTCAAATAGTTTGATTCATGAAATGTTAGTTGTTCAAACTTTGTTTATTATTTCCATGCTTGCTTTTACTTTCTAATAGTTTAATTCATGAAATGTTAGTTATTCAAACTTAGTTTATTATTTCATGCTTGCTTTAAAGAAACAATTATGTAATTAGTCACTAATATCATGCTGACATTTGTATTTAGCTTAGTCAACGGGCTGCATCATGTATTCATATTTGGAAACACAATCTTTCCTCTAGTCATACTATAATGTATGCTGACAAGGACAACATGCATGCACCACACACTTCAAATCTATTGTCAAATTGTGTATTGTTCAAGACTTCAAGTTGATAATGCTTGGGTACATGTCATTGCGTCCCAGTTGTGTAAATACTCTTCACGTAATCTAGTTTTTTAACAAACCAACAACATATAATTTCACGTAAAGATCCTAACTAGATATCAAAATACATTGTAAATACTTTTACATCAGAACAAAACATTTTGTTTAAATTAAAATAAAGTAATAACTCAAATAAACTCACTCATGTTCAGTGAAATATACATCCAAACTGATATCAAATATCGATACCTAATATTGATAATTTGTTATATATTTAATAATCCTTGAATCATATTATAAGTATTATGTTAAAATTTCAATTAATTGTCGGTTAACTGCGGTTAATTGTTTCGACGATTATCCAATTAAACCTAGTGGTTAACCGCGGTTAACTGTTTTGACGGTTAACCAATTAAACGCAAGGGTTAACGTTGGTTAATATTTAGCGGTTCAGTCAGTAGGGATGACCTATAATTAACTGTCGTTCGATTAACCGAACCACCATTATTGGGCGATTAACTGCTAAATTAATCGACCGGTTCGGTTAACCGACCGTGCCCACCCCTACTTGAAATGGTGTTTGTACCACTTTTGCTATGTCATTGTGTTACTAGATTTAGTTATGAACTTACAATCATTCTACGTATGTCTTTTGCTTCCAAACTAGCCATATTACTATGAAGTCTATTGGAGTTTGGCATGTTCTGTTTGTTATGTGAACTTTGATGAATACAACTAGTGTGTTTAGACTTAGATTAAAGCTAGGATAGCTCTGTAGAGTACAGAAATATAATTGAAATACTATTATGTGTAGCAAATATTACAGTTCATATTTCAAGAACTTGATGTGTCTTGTCTAGTTTCATATAAAAGAATTATATCGAGTGTTATTACAAAGATAAATCAAATGCCTTGTACTTGGATACCAATTGCAACTTCAGAAACTGATGATGCTGCCATTGTTGTACATGGCCTATAAGTCAGCAAATAAAGTTTTGGATTTTAGTTATATTGAATCTTATATTTATATGGTTCCACACTATGTCCATTATATGTACATACATATGGTCAATCATTGAGAGTACATAATCTGTACATAATTCTATACATCATCTGATAGAATATTAAATTTTGCTCTGCTAAATTGCAAACTACACTAATACTAAATGAATATAAGTCATCTTGCAAATTCAAATTGCTAAAAATAAAACCGATGAAAAAAGAGAAGTACTTACCCAATGACATGCCTTCCACCATCAAAAACAGCTCGAGAGACTAAGTCCGTTAATCCAACACTGCCTCCTCCATATACCAAATCTATATTTCTTGAAACAAGATAAATAAAGTAATATTTAGGCTATATTTTAGTAATAAAGATTTTAAAAACATCATATCATAAATAGAAGTGATATAATAAACAATCACTAACAAAAATGTTGAATAATCAAAACATTGCACAAGACAACAAAACACACAACAGAACAAACACAGTTTATCTCTTTCAGTGCACTTATCAATGTTTTTCTAAAGATGGATAATTGAAGAAAAAATATCCATTGAATATGTACTTAACAGTCCTATTTCGAATAGAACATTAAACTTCATAGCACTAACCTATAGTAACAAGATCATTCATGTATATAATTAAAATAAAAAAACGATTATATCTACACCAAATCAAACTTCTAAATTATTATAGTTATCTGAAAATATAAAGATAATAGTTGTAATCAACTCTTAAATAGTGCGAATATCCAGAAAAATATTCAAATTAAGGCATATCAATAACATTTTAGAGAAATAAAAACGAGTATCTTACCAAATAACAAACTTAGAACAAAAAATAATTTAAAATTATGAATTAGATATTAATATTGGATTACAAGAGATATTCGCTTTTAATTTGGGAAAAATAAAGTAAAAGTACCTATTTACGTTATCTGGGTTTGGAGATTGCAGCGAAGAGGGCACAAAAAAGGAATATTGTTTGGTGATGAGATTTTTTCACATATTTTCTTCAAAATTGAAGAAACTAAAGAAGAATTGAAGAATTGTTTTCAGTAGGGAGAATTGTAGACATAAGAGAAAATGAGCAGTATTCTGTGGCCTCCAATTTAGAATTAATTGCCCCCCAAGTTTTAGTGACACGCTTAGGTTTTTCCCCTATCTTACAGCATTTTGCATTTTTTTCTTTTCCAATAGTATTGATTATAGCATGTTTGCTTACAACGCTGTTATGTATTGCCATTAACAATGATTTTTCTTGTAGTGGGGATTTTCTTTTGAACATTAGTTTTCAACTAGTTTAATGTATGCTCCTGTAAATTTTACTTAAACATATTTTTCATTTTGTTTTCATAAGGCAAATGGTTGATATATTATGAATCATGAAATAAGATGTAGATATATTATGAACAGTGTATGTATTCATTTTAAGAATCAAAATTACTAACTTTGCAACTTAATCAATGTCCAAATACCAAAACAGATATCCAAACAACTAGATCGAACATGAGGGTTTCTATACTTCTATCATTATCCACGGTTGGATATCTACATCCAAATATAACTTGTAAGCCAGAAAATTAATTAACCTACATAAAAATAAACTTCCAATTATGATGCTGTCTAATTTGAGCAAACTATCTATGCCTATTTTTCTTATAATTTCCATACCAACCTCATAGATATACACAATAAGCATGTAGACCATTATAAAACTGTCCAACAATACAGTATAGGGTAAAGAGGTATTAGTGGAAAATACTTCAATAATGAGTAGAAATATATTCAATTTGAGTATTTCAAAACTGATAAAGTACATGGGAAGATAGTACATGCAGAAAATCAACTTAGAATACTGATACAAATAGTTTTCAAACTATCATAAAATGGGTCTCCACTATGGTAAATCAAAGACTTAGCTTTTACAAATTCATTACTTTTAGTGGGGAATAATCCAGTGAAGAATCAAATATGCAATTGCTTCTCCGACTTAAAATCGATTCGAATTTTACAAAAATGAGTAGAGAAGAAAGTCTTACCTTAATGGAGACCACAACTACGGTGGAAGCTAGGGTTTCCCATAACCAGTGACGAGAACTGAAGTATCAAATTGAAGAGCGATAGAGGGTTTTTTGGCTATTCAAATCAAATTTAAAAAGGGAATAAAACAAGTGAGGTCATGCAACCATGTTAGTTTACACATGACTCAGGGCCTTGAGGCAATCCAAGGATAATAATGGCAAAGGCAAAAGTTAGACGATTAGTGTAGAGATGAATGATTTTAGGGTTTCGTTTGATTTAATAAGAAAAATGGGAAAACATGAGCATTAGTTTTAATTGTAAAAGAAGCGGTCGATAAAATATTTTGCATTCCCACTTGTAAAATTGCATACTTAGTTATTTAGGGCACGGATACACGCTATTCTTACTTTATTCTCATTTTGATAATAGTACCAGTAGCAACTAGCATCAAAACGCTATCTTATAATGATTCTTCATGCAATAGATAACAAAATTTCTTGTAGTGCAATGAACTGATGGCAAGATCACCCCTGCAGTGATCTCAATTCGTTTTCCCATGATTCAGCCTATCCCTTTAGCGGGACAGGGCATTGGTGCCCTGGAGGTGTAGTTACCCATGCTGTAACTTCGAGGTAGGCATCCACAGCGTTTGTCCGTGGGGATGCGCATGCCACTTAATGCTTCCTTCATCACCGAGGCATCGACGAACTGATGGCGGGACCACCCCCACAGTGGTCCCAATTTGTTTCGCCAGCGATACTCCCCCTAGTGGGGCGATATATTGATGCTTAGGCGGCATAGTTACCCACGTCGTAACTCCAACCCAGGTGCCCAGCAATAGCTCACACCCATCATGCAAATATGCGGGCTAAGCAACTTCATTGAACGATAAGTCTTATCTATCCTAGATGCTCCTTGCTTTCATCATATTTTCTATGTTACCTTATGCATAAATAGCCTACATGTTTTCTTACGGACGTCGGGGTCACAAGAGCCGCCCGACTTGAACCATAGAAAGTAAGCTCGGAGGCATGCAAGTATATATGTTGTGACTACTTGCACCTCCCAACACACTGAACCAAATCCTAAAGTGACTTTTAGACTTGCATCGATGCCAAGAAATTTGGGGTTTTAAAAACAATTCAGAGACTAAATATGTACATAATCTAATATATACTACACTTCCAGAACTCACAGTAGAAGAAAACAAAATATAAGTATAGAAAATAACCATCTCAGAAAATATCTCAAAACATAGTTTTAGAAAACAGTATGTAGTCAAATACAGAGTACACAGAAATACAACTCATAGTCTGATAAAATACTAAGTACTGGACAAGAAAGACAGTTACATGGAGTGTAAAATAAAATGATAAGCAACTCCAGTGATGGGCTCGTCTCTCCACATACTAAACTCGGATCACTTGCTGCCCTATCCTCCTGTGGTGGGGAAAAAGAAAGGAAAAGGGTGGGTTAAACAAAATTTTGTTGTATGAGTACACTATTAATCTATGACGATCATATGTAGTTGACTTTAGTTCTACTCTATGTGACCTAGGGGTGCTCATACATGTGTCAGCAAATTACTTGGGTTCTTTACTTAAAAGTTTTTACTTGATACACACCTATTCTAATAACTTGTGCAGGCTCCTACAAGGATCGAACTACGGATCAAACCTCAATAAGTAATGATCGGCTAATAGCTACAAGAGCTTCTCCAACGTAGGATCATCCTACAACTTTCCAGTATGGGACTACATCTCACACAATATGACTACGCGTAACTATCTCACATAGGTTTCCCTAGAATTTCCATATAGGAATAAATTTCCTATAACTATGACTACATGTACCCTAACTACGCATTGTGGGGGGCCAACAATGCTAACTCGCCAAAGTGTCTCATCGTCTGCATCCATGTCCGCCTCTCAATCGTAACATACACCCCTTATTGCACACGTCGGGATCCATCAACAACATAACATCACATCGCGTTAGGTATCCACAAATGCTTAGGAACTCCCGTTGTGCCGGGCCCACATACTTCATCGGGCATCAGTCAATGCTACGCGTCCACTATAGAACCTCCTATGAGTTCCATTTGCGATAGAATCGCCCTCAGTCAAATAATCGACCCCCGTGGGATAACTAGTATTTACCCAGTCCGGAATGTCCTAATGTCATCTCATAGGGAACTAGCTTCCCTACTATTCCTAACATCCATATATATATATAATATAAACAATCACTTATTATTTATAACCTGGGCCTTTGACCAAGGTTCAACCTGCATGTCTTAAACGCCCACCTACCGACCCTTATATACTGGGCGGTTGACCGCTTGCTATCAACCGCTCCAAGTAATGTGGTCGATTTGTCATAGTATAAAATTTAGGGTTAATTATCGTTAGCTGTATGTCATATTAATTATCTTCGTTCTCGGGTTGCTTACAGTGAAACCTAACTACGAATTTACAATAACCCTATCTTTGCAATTTATCCAAACTTCTTATTCAAATTAAATTCATAAATTTGCACAAGTTTACAATAGATTAGTTTAACCTAGGGTAACTATTAACATCTCAGTTATCCCAATTTTTATAAATTTATAGATTATGTTTACAAATCTAGATTAAAAAAGAGGAAGTCTGTTCATATACCTATAGTTAAAATTTCCAATTTAATTAGACAATGTTTACAATTCAATTTCTAATAATCTAGATAAATAGTATATATTAAAATAAACTACAAATAATCATCTTATTAAAAGTGTTTCCATTCACTTAGGATCCAAGCTTTGCTCCTAATCTCCGCTCTAAAATCTACCCTTATTTGCTTGCTCCTTTCCTTGATCCAATGTTCTTGAATTCTTTTATTTTATTTTTATTTTATTCTGGAGAATTTTGTAAGTGGAGGAGAAGAGATTTTGATAGAGTCTTGGTATGCTAATAATTTCTAATTAATTAGGTTTTAGATTAGCCCTAACCATTAGATTAACTCTAAAGAATATTAGCTTTCATCCAGAACATCAAATGATTACTTCACGTCCATGCAAAAATATTTTTTTCTATCCACACCATTCGTCGCTTCAGAATCTTTGATTTCTAACATCAACCGGTTGACCGCTAAGGGGGACCGGTCGACCGTTACCTATTGACTGGCGAACCCTATGGTGTCGACCGGTGGGGTTGTTTAATTAAAGAAAGTTTATTTATTTATTTCGATTTTCAAATTTTGAAACGTTCGTATCTTCTCCATACTAGCTTCAATTTTGAAGTGTTATATATGAAAATTATCCAAAAAATTGTTATGAATGAATGGTCCAATTCTCGTAGCCAAATTCAGATGTTTGTAAAAAAATTATTTTTGCCTTTGTTACATTTTAAATTTAACTCTTTTATTAATTTTTTGGGGAGTTACATTCTCCCTTCTTAAAAGAATTTCGTCTCCGAAATCTAAAAGGACGGAAAAATGTAACTCATGCGTACAAAAATCAATAAACACAACCATCTACTCATTCATCATCCATTAGAAATCATTATCCTTAGAAAATTTCTAATCCAATATGTATATGCAAATCGTGGAATGCACATGAACCATACTAATGCAAAGAGTAGGCGGTCTCCTGATCTAGTCGACCTTTTGTCATGCAAGCGCTTATGCCATATATCCAAGATGTATGCAACATCCTAGGTAAATATACTTGTAATTCTATATGTATGTGCAACCATTCAATCATATGCAACATGCATTTGCATATAACTTAAGAAGATAAAAAATAAAGCAAGTGGTAATGTGAGTGTGTGTACTATCTTGAGGAAATACTTACCTAAGTGTGAAAAAAAATCAATTCAATCAATACATTCACTAGCATCCATCATCCATAACATGTCCTAATGACATGTTCACAACCATTTCTATCATCCAATAGTCTCTACCCTTAGGGGTGTATTACTAGGCTAAGTTCTAACATATAAGTAGTCTATACTTGTTTAATTAAATTGAAAACATACCATAAAAGAGTTGTGGTGGGTAGCTCGGATCTTCTCTTCAGGCTCATATGTACTCTCTGCTGGGTCATTTACTTACTGAACTTTAACAAGCTTGATTACTTTGTTGTGGAGTTACTTTGTACCATGCTTAAGAATACGAGTAGGTGCACGACGAACAAGTGACCCCCTCTCTACCTCCACCTCCTCTAGCTGACTCAGCTCAACTATGGTAGTTGTATCGTGTAAGTACTTTCACAAGTGCGATACATGGAAAACATCATGTACTCCCGCCAACTTCTCAGGAAGCTACACTCAGCCAACTTCCCCATCCTACCTATAATCTGGAAAGGTCCTACAACCTCGATGCTAGCTTCCTTGAACCACCAAATCTCATAATGTGCCTAAGCGGTGAGACCTTCATAAACACCATGTCGCCCATTGTGAACTCTAACTCCGTACGTCTCCTATCAACATAAGATTTCTGCCTATTCTATGTGGTTTTCATTATCCTACAGATCAAGTCTACTTTCTCAAATGTTTTTCTCACCGTGTACGACCCAAGAATAATCCTATCTGTAGTGTCGCACCAACACGATGGTGATCTATAGGGTCTGCCATATAATGCCTCAAATGGTGCCATCCCGATATCACTTAATAGGTGTTATTATAAGTAATCTCTACTAGTGGAAAGTGATCCTCCCAAGAGCCTTCAAAATCCAATATACACATCCAAAGAAAGTCCTCCAATACCCGATTCACTCTCTTTGTCCGTCCGTCTGTCTCAGGTGATAAGCGATACTCAAGCTCAACTCAGTTCCCGAAGCCTCCTATAGACTCCTTCAAAACACGCCGGTGAAAAAATGGATCTTGGTCGCTAATGATGCTAAAAGGAACTCCATGTAACCTAATGATCACTCTCACGTATAATGCCACCAATTACGCTGCGGTCCTCATACTCCCCGCCAAAATAAAGCGAATGCATTTGGTCAGTCAATTGACTATGATCCAAATACTCTCATTCCCCTTCATATTCCTTTGTAAACCATCGACAAAGTCCATAGAAATGATCTCCCACTTCCACTAAAGAATATGTATTGGCTATAACAATACTCCTAGTTTCTTCTACTCCGCCTTTACCCTTTGACAAGTCATACACTGAGCTACATACTTGCTACATGCTTCTTCATTCCAGGAAAATAGAAGACTCTCTTCATGCCATGGTACATTTTGTCTCCATAGGGATGAATGGCCATCCTCGAATGATGAGACTCAACTAGTATCATGTCGATCAAACCCATAATGAGAGGAATACGCAATCTTCCATCCCTCCATAACCATCCCTTCAAGTCGGCGGTGTAACGCCTCAAATGATTCGTTTTCTCTCCCTTACCAAGCTTCTCAAAAATATCAACTAGCTCCTTATCTCACTTCTGACTGGAGCCAATATGTTCCAATAATATAGACTGCACATCTAAAGCTGCTAGTAATCCCGGAGTAATATCTAATGATGGTTGAAAATTGAATGTAGAAATGAACTCCAAATTCTTCCACTCCAAAAACAAAGGACTCAATACTTATGTTGTCTAGTCAAGGCGTCGGCTACCACATTGCCCTTATCTGGAGTATAAGAGATATCAAAATCGTACAAGGCTAAAAACTCCATCCCCCTTTGCTACCTTAGACTCAAGTCATTCTGGGAGAATAAATATTTTAAAGACTTATGATCCATATACAATTCAAACCGCTCTCCTAATAGGTAATGCCTCCATGACTTGAGCGCAAAGACAATGACCACTAACTCAAGATCATGGGTAGGGTAGTTTCTCTCATGGACCTTCAACTGCCGACTAGCGTAGCACACAACTCTCCCTTCCTGCATCCAGATCGCACCCAACCCCATACCACATGAGTCGGTATATACTATGAATGCCTTCATACAGTCAGGTAATACCAAATCAGGTGCACCAGTCAACACCTCCTTTAGCTTAATAAAAGCATCCACACTTTGCATCCTACGAGAAAACTAAATTCTTCTTGGTGAGGTTGGTCGGAGGGGCATATATTTTTGCAAAGTCCTTAATGAACTTCCTATGGTAGCCACCAAACCAAAGAAACTCCTCACTTCCTTGGGATTCTTTGACACATGCCAATCCTAAACCGCATCAACTTTACTAAGAACAACCATTGATCCACTTTCCGAGACAAAGTGTCCCAAAAAGCATACCTCCTCATGCCAAAAGTGACACTTAGAAAACTTCACCTTCAACTTATAGTCATGGAGTGTATTAAGCACTTCTTCTAACTACAACCTATGCTCCTCCTTACTCTTCGAACACACCAAAATTTCATCCACAAAAACCACAACGAACTTGTTAAGCAACCCTCTAAAAACTCAGCTCATTAGATCAACAAAGTAGGCGGATGCATTGGTTAGTCCGAAGGGAATGACTAACCAATCATAAAGTCTATCGGGTGTACGGAAAATAGTCTTTTGGATACTATCCTCAGCTACACGCAATTGGTGGAATCCGGTAGACAAATCAACCAGTGAGAATAACTTCGCTCCAATCAATTGATAAAGGAGACCATCAATAAAGAGCAGTGGATATCGATTCTTCTTTGTTAGCTTAATTAGCTCCCTATTATTAATGCAAAGCCTCAGAGAAACATCTGCCTTGGTGGTAAAGATGACTGGTGCTCCCCACTCTAAAATACTTTTCCTAATAAAACCCTTCTCCAACAGCTCATTTACCTGCCTGTTCAATTTGCGTCTCTCCTTTGGAGCTATATGCCTTAAGGGTAAGACAACTGTTCAGGCGTTCTCTATAAGATAAATTTAGAACTCGATCTCTCGCTGGGATAGGAGATTGTTAACCTCGAAAAAGCATCTGGGTAATCTCTAACTACAGGCATTGAATCTAGCTCATTTTATGATAGGTCTAATGAATATATGTAGCTCAACATAACCGATCCTCGGGGATCACAATAAACCTCCTGGCTGCATCCACTACACGTTCTTAACCTAATAAACTTCCTATCACAGTCTAGGATAGCCCCATGCATCATCATCCAATCCACGCCCAATATCAACCCAAACCCAAAAAATCCTAAGACAAAAGCATCGCAATCGAATTCGACCTCCAATATGAATAATTTCAAACACCTACATATCATAGACAAATAAGCGGATCCTCCTAAAGGGTTTGACACAACTACTGGGTCCTTAACTATGCTAGTGTCTAAGTGTAACTCATCCATAAGTCTACTCATTATAAAAGAGACTTATGCCTCTATATTAAATAACGTGTGAATGAATAAATAAGATAAAGTCAACACACCTTCAACTACAACCTTCTTCCCCTTATCTGAAACTAGTGGCATACTCCAGCTAGGTGCTGCGTCTAGCACATAAGCTAGGACCATCTGGGTAGAGGTCTTTTGAGGTGTTGGACACTCCATCATCTCGTGCCCAAACTGATTGTACTTGTAACACTTGACTTTCGAACCATATGTCTTGCACTCCTTCGCAAAATGTCCCTTGCCACACTTCCTATAATGCATATCCTCCTTAATCTTTCCCTTGGGTCCAAGGCCTCCCTTGTGATGATTCTACTGCAGCGCCTTTCCTCCAGTCTTCGTGGGCTCTTCCTTTGCATCCTCCTTGGGGATGGTATTCAGCAAGGCCATCTCCATTAAACCCTCATATGTAGCACCCATGCGAATATGGCTTAGAGCTAACCTTGAAGGGGTTGGTTCGGCCCTTTAACAAACTTCAAAGCCTTTCTACATGGCTTATTGATCAACTCCATTCTAAACCTAGCCAACTAGTTGATTTGATTGACATACTCCTTTACTGACACGTCTCCTTGCTTCATATGAATAAACTTCTCCAACTGCTCTCCTTCCTCTGCTTTGGAAAGAAACATCATCTCAAAATCTCTTTGAAACTCACCTCAAGTGATCTCTCCTCCATCAATCTCAACCCCATCTCTCTCCTCATCTCATCAGAAAAAACCAAAAATCCTCTCGCATGCACGAATCCATATCCTCAAATCTACATATGACTCGGTCAACACCTACGACTTTCCTCCAAGGCTTGCAAAATCCTTAAACAGCTTAGAAAAATCGGTGGTGGGTGGGTGGGTAGGAACTACACTTGACACTCTCTCCATGGGTCCTTTATTAGGGTAAAGCTCGGCATGTCCCCTTGCCTGTAGATACCAACGGAACCAAATCAGGACATTCACGCCTGGAATCTTGACTGCATTGCTTAAGCCTGAACCTACAGGATCGCTCATCTTTTTTTTGTGATTTATGAATTTATTCGTAACTTTCCACGGAGAGCATAGGCAAGAATAAGAGAGATTACACTTGTATAAAATATTTGGAAAACCTCTTTGAAAACTTCTATTTATACATACAATACACACACACACACTATATATATATATATTTATATACACATACACACTTAGAAAACTCATTTTGAAAACTTTGGAAAACATTTTGAAAAACCATTTTTTTGAAAAACTTTTCATGTATGTTCTCTCAATATGCCCCTATCCCTAAGGAATTTTGAACCAGAGCTCTGGTACTACACATGACAACCCGCACCTCACAATACACCGATCCAAAACTTAGGGTAACTTTCGAACTTGCGTCAGTACGAAGAAAAATGAGCCGTTGGGGTTTTTAAAATAATTCAGAGACTAAAGATGTACAGAAATGATCTAAGATGTACTACACTTTCAAAAATGACAATGGAATGAAACAAAATATAAGCATAGAAAATAATCATCTTAGAAAATATCTCAAAAATAGTCTCAGGAAATAGTACACAGTCAAATACAAAGTACACAGAAATACAACTCATAGTCTGATAAAATACTAAGTACTGGATAATATAAATAGTTACATGGAAAGTAAAATAAAATGATAAGCAACTCCAGTGATGAGCTTGCCTCTCTATGTACTGAACTCGGACCTATCACTTACCGCCCTTTCCTCATGTGGTTGGGAAAAAGAAAGAAAAGGGTGGGCTAGACAAAAGTATGTTGAATTAGTATATTATTAATATATGATGATCATATGTAGTTGACTTTAATTCTATTCTATGCGACCTAGGATGCTTATACATGTGTCCATGATTTCTAGGGTTCTTTACCTAAGGGCTTTTTACTTAATACACACTTACACTAACAACTTGTGCATGCTCCTACAAAGATCGAACTATGGATCGAATCTCAATAACTAATGATTGGCTTATAGCTACTAGAGCTTCTCCAATATAGGATCATCCTACAATTTTCCCGTATAGGATTACATCTCACACATTATGACTGCACGTAACTATCTTATATAGGTTTCCTTACAGTTTCCACATGGGAATAAATTTCCCACAACTACGACTACACATACCCTAACTACGCATTGAGGGGGAGCCTCCAATGCTGACTCATCAAAATGTTTCATCATCTGCATCTGTGTCCACCTCTCAATCGTAGCATACACCTCTTATTGCACGCGTCGGGATCCATCAACCACACACCATCACGTTCCGTCAGGTATCTGTGAATGTCAAGGAACTTCCATTGTGCAGGCTCACACACTTTATCAAGCATCAATCAGTGTTGCGCGTCCACTATAGTTCCTCCTGTGAGTGCCATTTTCGATAGAATCACCCCAAGTTGAATAATCGACCCCCACCAGATAAATAGCATTTACCCAGTCTACGACATCCTAACGTCAACTCATAGGGAACTAGCTTCTATACTATTCCTAACATCGATATATATATATATATATATATATGTGTGTGTGTGTGTGTGTGTGTGTGTAACATAAACAATTGCTTATTATTTATAACCTCGGCCTTTGGCCAAGGTTCAACCTGCATGTCTGGAATGCCTACCGGCCGACCCTTATATACTGGGTGGTCGACCACTTATTATCGACTGCTCCAAGTATTGCGGTCGACCGGTCGTAGTATAAAATTTAGGGTTGTTTAATTATCGTTGGCTATATATTATATTAATTATCACTGTTGTTAGGTTGCTTAGAGTGAACCCTAACTACTAATTTACAGTAACCCAATCTTTGCAATTTATCCAAACTAAATTCACAGATTTACACAAGTTTACAATAGATTAGCTTAACCTAGGGTTACTATTAACATCTCAGGTTATCCCAATTTTTATAAGTTTACAGATTAGGTTTACAAATTTAGGTTAGAAAAGAGGAATTATGTTCATATACCAACAATTAAATTTTCCCGTATAATTAGACAATGTTTACAAATCAATTTCTAACAACCTAGATCAAATAGTGTATATTAAAATTAACTACAAATGATCGACTTATTAAAAGTGTTTCCACTTACCTCGAATCCGAGCTTTGCTCCTGATCTCCGCTTTGAAATCAACCCTCGTTTGCTTGCCCCTTTCTTTGGTCCGATGTTCTTGAATTCTTTTATTTTATTTTATTTTGGAGAATTTTATACGTGGAGGAGAAGAGATTTTGATAGAGTCTCGGTATACTGATAACTTCTAATGAATTAGGGTTTAAGTTAGCACTGTATTTATAGGGGTTTTGGATTAGTCCTAACCATTAGATTAACCCCAAATGATTACTTTACGGCCAAGTAAAACTATTTTGTTCTATCCGCACCGTTCGTCGCTTCAGAATCTCTAATTTTTAACATAAACGGTCGACCGCTAGGAGGACCAGTCGACCGCTACCCCGCCGAACCCTATGGTGTCGACTGGTGGGTTATTTAATTAAGGAAAGTTTATTTATTTAGTTTAATTTGTTTTCAAATTTGGAAATGTTCATATCTTCTCCATACTAGCTCCATTTCAGAGTCTGATATATGAAAATTGTCTAGAAAATCGCTACGAACGCAATAGTGCAAATTATGTAGCCGAATTCGGATGTTTGTAAAAATTCTATTTTTGTCTTTGTTACATTTTAAATTTAATTCTTTTATTAAATTATCTCTCAAATTTTGGGGTGTTACGTATACACTTGTGTATATGCTAGCACAAGAAAGGCAAGACAAGCATATGTAATTCAAACCGGTAAAATTGTTCAACAGTGGCAACCTTCAGCACAAAAGATAAGCAATGTTCAAGTATCTACAAACACGATTACACCCCGACCGAGGCATCATCTAAAAAAAGGCAAAAAGAAAACCAACTTCACTACTTATGGGGGAGAAAAGGTTGCAGCAATGTGTCACTCATCATAAAAAATTAGCTCCTTATCATTGATGGAGGGTTAGAACCAATGTGCCCGCTTGGTCCACCCACCATGGAAGCAATCTGCTTTGGAGTAAGAACCATTGAAGGGGATACCTCAGATGCCACCATATCCACCGCAACCTAAGCAAATACCGCCTCGTGATCTTCCAAGAAAATAAAAGAAACAGACAATAGGAGATGGTAGTTGTCCGAAACAATTATCTTTAACATCCTATTCAGCCTACCATCTAACTCGCATTCAAGGCCATGACCTCCTCCTAAGTGGAACAGCTTAGCTGCCGCTGAAGCTTATCCCTCAGCCTATCTGCTTCATTACGGCTCGACTCTAGGTCCACCATAACCTGTTGGAGCTCCTCCTTAAACTTCCTCCTCTCCGCAGCAAGATCGTCGATATCAACCTCCCTGGCCCGCTAAGTCGTGTTCCGAGCTTCCTCTACCATCAAAGCCTTTCTATTGAAAACCTCTTCCCTCCCCTCAGCCTCTTAAGCCTACTTCTGCAGTTCCTTCCTCTCTTCCTCTACTTGCTAATGTGCAGTCTTCTTCTCCTCTAACTGCTTAGTCAGATCTGCCAGACATGAGTAAATGCAATAGGCTTGCGTCGTGGCTGCACAACGAGCAATTTAAAGTATAAATCATGAAAAGAGAAAATATGGTTTACCAAGTGCAGAGACCCTTACCAAGCAAGCTTCCGACAGTTGAGAGTTGAGGACCTCATCTAAGGGATGAGTCTCCTATCCCAAGTGGACCCGATACTTGTTATACAAGTCTTCCATCGCCACCCCGACCAGCACCTGTGCCAACATTTGAAGGACATCATATGCCTCGACCGCCTTCAGAGTGGTTAACCCCACCACCTCGAGCTCACCCACCCCCAGTCAGGGCCTGATCACGTCCACCTCCTTAGAGAATTCATAGGCTGGGACACTACTCGAGTCCTCCAGCATCGAAACCCAAGGCCTCTTGGACCACCTCCTCTTCTCTACCTCCTTGTCCTCTCGGATCCCCATGACCATTGCCCCCTCATGCAAGGGCATGTCAATTAGTGGAAAAATATGCCTCCTTACACTAGTTGGTCGGATGCTAGTCGACATGTGCGGTGGGGTGCTAAGGTCGGGCTGGAGTGGTTGGGTGGTGCCAGTATAGGGCTACATTGCGATACTTCTTGATTGTGTTACCTTTGTGGCAGCAGCATCAAGAGCGGCACCCAAGCTCAAATGGACCACTACAAAAATTACAAGCAAAAATCGGAGAAGTGTGAAGAAGGAATTAAAGAAGGAAGCGGTACAAAGCCAAGCTACCCTCTACAACTTGGTTAACCTATCGCATCCTAGTTTAGGGTGGACAGGGAGACCCCATGCCACTACTGCTAAGCTGTGCCTCTTTAAGGTTTGTGTGTGTTAAGGGGCACATTTTGGGTCACTTGTTATGGAGAGCCATGGGCTACTGCCTCGGGCGTCCCTAATGAGCTAGTGTAATTTAACGACTAATTTATTATAGTATCATGACATGGGACCACGCCGTCCTCCAAAAGGGTCAGGTCGAAAGATTCCCACTTACCCTGATCCTCCCCCGGCCTTGGATAGAGTCTGCCTCGATGGTCCCATCCTCATCATCAACATCAACCCCTATGGTTGTGGCTCTCTCCTCTCTAATCACAATACCAGTCAGTCTGGCTGGTCGCACGGTGGGGGCCCTGACTTTGAAATCTCCTCCTCCCATTGTTTTCCTCGGGCCTAACAGTCCAACCTAGCGAAGATTGGCATCATTCGGGATCATCGATAGGTTCGGTGTGGGCTCCTCAGTCACCTTGATCAGGCGAAGGTATCCCTCATGCGTGGAAGAGTTCACCCCGGTCCCCATTAGGATTGTTGCGACACGAAAAGAAATGTTTATTAAAAGATCAATGTTAAAGTATTCTCCAACAAAAATGAACGAAAGGAAAACTTACAAGGCACGCTAAAGACCCTAGTTTCAAAGTCCACGTTGATGGCTATGGAATGAAGAAGAATCGATCTTTACAGGTTGATGCCTTGCTTAGGAGACCATAGATCAAATGGGCCGTTTCCAGACCCTAAAGCCGTTCGGTTCTTACCTATGGTAAAGCTTGATGATCAAATGGATAAGTGTGGGATCAGGCTCAGGAAGACCCAACTTGCAAGTGACAATGTGGAGCCTAACTAGGAGCTTATAGCTATTAGGGGATAGTTGACCCGACGCTAATCCATGTGCATTTAAAAACCTGATGAAGAATGGGTGTAAAGGAAGGGTCATCCCGGTCTTCCTGTAAGTTAGTGACCAGGAAAAGTAGCCTGTCGAGGGGTTATTGGGCCTGTCCGCAAGTAACGGGTACATGGGAGCAATGTTATCATAACCAAAGTCGACCAAAGAACGTTCAAGGTCAATCCAATCCTCTGAAATCATTGAGGCTCCCGCGAGATGGTCTATCAACCACTAGTGGAAGCACCTTTTACATTCTGCAGTTAATAACAAGTCACTTAGGTTACCGAACCACCTCTAACTTATTTAAGAAAATATTCTAACTTGGCCCAGGGGTAACCCTAACCCCCATGTTAACATGAGCTATCGACCGACCTAGTCTTACCTACGAGTTCAGGTTGAATTTTTTTATGCTAATCAAGTTTCAGCAGTGATGGCACCTAAAAGCCTTAAGTTGGTCTTGCCCCTTATAAAGCTCAGCATTTGACGACTGTCATTAATGTACAACAACGATCGTCAAACATCAAAGGCTAAAAACATTCGCCTATGAGGTTCATCAAAGGGTAGGTTTTTACAATAATGGATGAGAAATCTTAAAAAGGCATTATCACAACATGCGAGCCAAATGAAAATCACAAAAAGCATCATATTTATAAAAGGTGACATCAAAGAAAATAACACAACACAAAAAATGCATTTATTAGAGTTAAGAGAGAGTTACTTACTGATGATTTGGTGGGATTTGAAGGAAAGAATCTAATTTGTAGTAGAAAATAGGAAGTGATGACTATCCCTTAATGGCTGAATATCTTAGAAAATCTGGTAAATGTTGAAAAAATGAGGGGGAAAGGATATATACGCGAAGGGAGATCTGAATTGTTTAGGTGTAATCAATGCGCCTGTCAAATCCCCACGTCAAAAAAGTAATTTGCCTCTATAGGGTCTCTAGGTAAACGAACCGTCTTTGCCATTTTCCTGATTACACATGTCATTGCATTTACTACGACATTAAATGCATGGCATGCCCACCCCCACGTATGGACGTGGGCTTGGAAGCAGAATATTACTCATATTTCTCTCAAATAAAGAAGTGAGCCGTCCTCCTCCCTTGGTCTACATATCGCAATAGTCCGTCTCCTCAACCGATCCAACCCGAGTAGCAACAATTAGAGTCCATATGTCATATCCATTTAAGGCACAACCAATTTTCTTAGCATCCCACATACCGACCCAGATATGCTTGTTTGTAATATACCCTATCCAACTCTACAAGTTCGACGATCGATCTCCCCATTTCCAGGTAGCAGGTGGCAAGGTCAAGACTGATTATTCCGCAAAGTTGGGCTCTGGGTGGTCAGCTTAGCCAGTCAGCGAGCTATCAAAGCAGCCTCCTCATTCATTATCATCCTTATGCTAACCTGCCACCACTCCCAAGAACCCACAGATTCCCTCAACTGTGTCTACAAGCATCAAGCCTTCCCCACCTCGACTTAAGAGACACCCCGCCTATGTCGTTTCTTTGAAAGACTGGCTTCCATTAGTGTGGCTTATATGAATAAGGCGCTGCTGTGTAGCCACCCCTTTATGTACTCAGTGACAGTCCAGTATCTTTGCTATACCCACATCCTACACAACATCAAAAATGCCATTTTGTAACACTTCTTTGTTTCTGATTCATCACGGGTAAAACTGTTATAACCTGCCAACGGTTATATTTATTAGAAACAAATTCCAGTGCTTATTACCGTCAATAACTACAGTACTTTCGTAAATAGACTAAACTAAAGTGGACAAAATTGTAATTTATTTTTTATTTTTACTGATCTCACTACTAATGCTTCGATGCTTCCCCTTTTCATTGTTCCTTTTTCGCTTTTTAGGGCCTCCGCCTCATCCTTGCTCCGCCTCCGCCTCCGCCTCCGCCTCCGCCTCCGCCTCATATTGGCGATGCTTCGCCTCGTACTAGCGACGCTCCGCCTCCGCCTCGTATTGGCAACACTCTGCCTCGTATTGGCAATGCTCTGCCTCGTTTAGGTATTTTTCTTTGTTTTATTATCTTAGATTGCACTTGGGTTTTCGCTAATTGCTATTTGAATTTTGATTCAAGTAGTGTTTATTTTTTCCGTTCAGCTCTCAAATTGAACATCTGTTGTCAAATTGTTCTCAGTCATGGTGTGCTATAAGTGTAATTCATGTATCCCTATTGAAATGCAGCTAAGGACATTGATTTAGATATTGTAATGGCTGTAAATGAATTGGAGAATGAAGTGGAACTACATCCCTTATTGAAATTTCGTCTCTGTAATTCAACCCATGGATTGATAAATCAGCCCATTTAGTTTAATTTGATAGATGTTTGTAAGCTTTGTGAACATAAAAATTTATCCCAACCATTTCTTTATAGGTTTGATCAGATCTTCTCCATGATTTGGAGTTTGACCACCTGCAATAGTATGACCAATTTAAGTTGTATATCCCTTGTACACAAAGCATGTTCTATAAAGTTTCTTCCACTGGGTTTCTATCCATTAACAACTTCATCTAAGTTGGCATTCTGGATCGAAACTATAAGCTATACGAACACATTCATAAAATTAACAGTCATTCACTCATCCTTTAGTAACCACATATTCATATATCCACCATCTAACAAGTACCGAATTATCCCGCTTATACCAAACCTTGCTATCTTTTCCTATATTATTTATTTTGTATAGGAATTCATCTGTAAAATATTTCTTTCTTTCATAAATTTTCCTCTTCTTTGTTGTAGAAGTTGTGTTATTAACTTTAGTAACATTCTTCATAGGAACTTGATTTTTAAAAATGGAAAGTTTAGAGTAATGGAATAGAATAGTAAATCATAGTGGTGTGAGAAATTTGATTGAATCAAAGGTTGATTTGCAACTAATTAATCTTGAGAATTTGGAACCTTAAATTGGGTAGGCATATAAACTAACCTTGATTTAAAAGAATCTAGAATGAAGCATGCTAGTGAAATTTGCAGGATATAGTCAGTTTTTGATTGCATTATCAGTATTATTTATAGCCTTAACAGTAAAGGTTATGTTGTTACTGATTTATCGAATCTTGGTAATACATGTTTTTTTTTTAAATTCTGTTATGCAAAATTTATTGTCTTTGAGTATGTTGTGTGACTATTTATTCAAGAACAGTTTATAGATTTATCTTTGCCTCTGCCTTTAAAGAAAAGCATACAATATTCAGAAACATGAATGTGCAATTATGGATTATTCATATTCATTTCAGTGGCAGCAGCATTAATAAGAAAAGTAAGAGAAAAGGTTTACTTAATCTCATGTTCAGTTCAGATGTTATTATGGTCTTGTTTACACTATATTTTCTCTCTTTTTAGAGTTGCTATATGGAAATCATGAAATATATATCAAGAAAAATGAGGTATATCGACTCATTTCTTAAGTTAGTTAGCTTTTAGAAAAATTAAACTGAAGGTGTATGATCATTTGTTGCTATTCTGACATTGCTTGGTACTTAGGCTAAATACGGTTGCAATCATCGTTATTGTACGTATATAAATGAAATATGCAAGAATAGATGAGTATGCTGCATGATATGCGTACTATGCATGGTGTTTTTATTTTATTTTTTTAAGTACATATCGCACCGAAGTAATTAATATTCATATGTTACCAATAAACTGCAATTAGACATGATGGAAATTTAACTGTATAAATGATCATAACCTCTCCGCAAGCAAGTTTTCAAGCATGAGATCATGTTTCTTTATATGATAGAACAAAACTTTTCCTTAGTGTAGAGTGGGGAAGTGGTATTATATAAATAGCAAGAGGTAGTAAAGACAGTACATAGTTGACATCCAAAATACAACATTATAGTTGAGTCAAAAGAAAAAAGAAGAAAGAGTTCTACAATGGGTCTACCAGAAGATCAAGAAAGCTTGCAGAGAACGTGTGTTTTATATCAACTAACCTTTTGAAATGTTGAATTGTGGATTAGTACACTAGTGGGATGCTTGACATATTTTAATCAAGATTGAAGAATTTCAGGTAATTTTCCAAATGTTTTCATTTAGGTATTAGATACTCTCTTTAGCTTATTATTCTAAAGTGTGGTTTTCCATCAAAGTGTGGCTTAAAAAATACAGATGTGTCTCATTTGCATAGCAGTGATTAAAATTTGCTTTCATACTTGAATCAAATCATTCTGAAAGCTGATGATAATTAGCTGAAAACGTGAACATTGAATGCTTAGATGCTTCAAACACTACACCAAATAGGTCATTTTGCAACAGTATATCCCTTTTTAGCAAGTTTAATTACAAATATCATGGATAACTCCAAAGAATAACGATCAATATGTTTTATTAAATGTAATATTTGGTAACTTTCATCATGCATTTTTAGTTTCGTAATTAGTTTTTACTGGTTTTGTTGAAATTCTTTTCACGTAATGTTGGACCTGTGAATTGTGCTTTTATCTTAGATAATTTATTGACGTAACTTTGGTTAAAATTTGCAAAAGGTTACAGTTGAATTTGTATTGAATGTAAATGATAAAAGAAAACTTTATTGGTCAATATAATAAAATGAATCAAAATTTAGTAACAAGCATAAATGTGTTAGTATAGAATAAATTTAAAATTGAAACATCTTCTTTGTCAATGTAAAAAATATAAAATTAATCCATTTCTACTAGATGCGCACACGCTAGATAGTGGCAAGTTGATATTAATTAGCTGATAAAATATGGAATATATTCATTTCAGATTGAATATATACATTAAGGTTTCAAATTGTGATATCTGTTATTCATAAGAGGTTATATGCAGTCATAGTTTTACCTCTTTCTTTGGAATTTTTGATTATATCAATGGAGCTTTCTTCTTCATTTAAGGCAATTTTGCAAAATCAACTTTTGTATATTCGGCAACAACAATAGATTTCCATTTCTATTAAATGCATGCAAATTATAATGGTAAGTATATATTAGTTGCTTGACAAAATATGCAACATGTATAATACAGCTTGACAAAAATACATTTTAGTTTCCAAATAAAAATACTAATTATATTATACGTAAATAATGGTAAGTAGAAATGTGCCTCAGGTATCTATCGATGAGGAAGGTCGTAATATGTGGGAGATTTGTTTAAATATGAGGGAATATGCTACTGCTTTAGCCTTCTGTCGGAATCCTTTTCAAAGGGATCAAGTTTACTTGGTCCAGGTAATTTGTACCGTCTCATTAATCTTTCAATAAGAATATTTCATGAAATTATCCCACTGATGCTCCTATTTGATAAACACCTCTTCCTCCTCTATGGTTATTGTTTATATATCATTGCTTTTAGGCAAACAATTTGAAATCAACCTGGTGCATTACAGGCGGATGCTGCCATTTCTTCCAAGGATTTTTCTAGGGCAGCGTCATTATATGCAAAGGTGGGATTCTGTCCTGAATCTACTGACCTATAATGATGTAATTTGGTGTTTATATCAGACCTTCCAACATCTGAATCTGAATTTTTTATCCTCGCTGTACTTTTTACTACTGTAAAAAATTGCTAAAGTTTATTTTTGTATATGTGACTACAAATCTTAATTTTATAGATAAATTCAGTGAAGGTTACAAAGATATTTCAAGATTTTATTCCTTCCTTTTTTTCCTTTTCCTTTTCTCTGTATCTCTATGTCTATTTTTTTTTGAGGAAAATATTGTACCTAATTTTGATGATAAAAAGTATCCTGGTTTTACTACTTTTTTATGCTGGTGATTAACGTTTTAATGCACTATTGATGGTGAAAGCAGCCAAATAAGATTAAAAGAGTTAATTAACATTGTTTTGTTTTAACCAATTGAAAAAAAAGTTTTAATGCATGAACTGCAAGTTGATAATATCAATTTGGAAGTTTGTTTTCCTAACGATTGTGTTCGAGGCATTAATTATTCTTTCTTTCAACATCAGCCCTCAAACAAATTGTTGGACTCAAATTTGTCTGAAGCCGCGTTGTTCTTTTAGACATTCTTTTCTATTTGTATTCTGATCTGAGCTCCTTCCATATTCCAGTCCAGAACCCATGATGTGTAACAACCCGGTATTCCATACCGAATAATTATCGTCTTTGCACGATTTCTTTTCCTAAGCTAATTGCAGTGGAGTTTTTAAATTAGTTAAATTTCGTTCGAAGTTTGTTTAAAGGTTAAACGGGCCGTGATAAAAAACCCATTCCCCTTTTTCTTGTTTCATTTTCCATTTTTAGACCCGCCCCTCCCTCATTCGTCTTCATTCTCAACCCTAGACCTAAAATGAACGACAATGGTGGTCTCTCTCTCTCTCCGTTCGTCTCCAAAAATTAGGGCTTCGACAGTCGACTCTTCCTCAATTCGAACGGCTACATCAAATTGGTCGAATCCGTCTTCACTTCCGTGGCAAAGGTGAGGAATTTTATTTCTCGCATCTAATTCCTACCTCTAGCTTATTAGTATTTGAATTTGACAAATTATTTGTTGCGGCCGTATGATTTTGCTTGAGTGGTTTGGATGACTTCTGACCTTTTCCTATTTGTATATATTTGCTTTTATATTACTTGATAATCCCAATATTGACATTTCTTGACTTGGTTTGATACTGTGACTCTGACTTGTTCAATTGCTCTTAGTTTCGACTTGGATTTTTGCAAATCCCTGACTTGATTTCAAACTGCGAAACCATGACTTCGGCCAGTAACTCATAGCTTCAGCTTGATTTTGTTATTACCAGGCTTTACTTTGATTTTTAATCACCGACTTTGAGTTTGGTAATTAAGTTGTTTCTGGCTTCAATAAATCTTTATTGACTGATACGAGTTTATACTATTAAGGCCATCTTTTTCACGTGTATGTTTTTTGACGACACCAGTGTACATACTTCACTGCATCTTGAACTTGAGTCATTGACTTTGAGCAACTTTAGCCTCTCGAGTCTGTTGTCTTCACCTGTGTACTTTGTTGCCATTGTTAACTTGTACCTGACTTTGTCATACTTGATGCCTTGTTTGATTTCGTGGCCAACTCGGTTTGATTTGCAGTTGACTCCCTCTGACTTTTCTGTGAACAGGATTCCTTGGTCACCACGATTTCGAACTGTTACTGTAAATAAGCTTCGGCCATCTCAAGTTGAATTGTAGTTGACTTAGTACATCCCTTGTGATTCTTTTGAACTTGTATACTTACATTTTTATTTAATGGGGGCTGTCACATATGCGTATCCATGTGTACACATGCGTATGTGTGGATTCATGTATTGTTTTGAATCTTACACTTGTATACCATCAGTTGTCACTGCCTATTTCAATTTGCACATGGATTTTGAGTTGTAGCCTTGTCCCTGTCCACTGTTGCATTATGTTGCACCTGTAGTTGTTGATGCTTCTGTATATTTGCCTGAGTCATTTGTAACTGTCGTTACATGTTGTTCGGTCTAGTTGACTTCGACTTTGTTCCTGATTACTTATTGTTGACCTTCTCGTGACTGCAATCCAGTTGCAGCCTTGCCTTGCGTTAGCGAGGTGCCACCTTGAAGTGTGTACATTGCTATGTTGTTTTTATGTCCGAGCTCGCATTTGACTGAATATTAAATTTTATAGAATTGAACAGAGATGTTTCAGCCTCTGTTTTCTGTTGGTCGATTTGAACTATGGCCGAGACTTAGTTTTATATCTTGACCATTTTATTTGAACTGCAGCTGTGTTGAGCCATTGACTTGACCTTCTTGCATTGTGTGGTAGTTGTACTATGCAGTCATGCACATTTGAATCACTCATACCAGCCTCTTGTAACCTGTTATTGCCATTTCATTGTAGTCTGCACTTGAATAAGGTCTTGTACTTGTGAAGTTTCGAACTGGTGCACTTGCGACCAGTTGCCTGGAGCCTTTACTAGTGTACACTTCTGTTGCATATTCACTTACTCTCTTGGTGCATTTGTATCTGATTCATTACTTGTTGCCATTCACTTAATATCAGTTGCATTCCTTTGAATCATTTCATGTTTGAACCATTGTACTGGTGACATTGAGGTGTCTGCAGTTTAGTCACAGTCTGCCCTTGTCTTTGTACCTGTTTGCCACTGCAGTTTCATCGTGGTGGTTGCTTTGAATTCGTTTATGTCTGCAGTTGCATGTGTTTTGCAGTTTTCCCCCTGTTGGGGTTCGTTACTGAATTCACTTGAGTTGAATCCGGTACTTCTGGGTTTGACCTTGTGATCATTTATGACTTTCCCTGAGCTTTTGTGTATTTCGTGCGATAGTGGCGAGGCAGTACACGCGTGCGTGTACTGCAGCCCTATCAAATTTGACAGATTTTAATTGAAGTTTCGATGTTGAATTGTTTCGTGGGTTCAATCCCATAATTTGAAGTGGTATCGATTTGGATTTACTGTTTTGTGGATCAACAATATTTAGTGTTATATCTGCCGTTATCCGTTTCTCTTATAGAGAAGTTGGATATACGAGATTTCTGTGACTGTCATCTATATTGAGATTGATTATTATTGCTTCTATGCACTAATAACTGAGTTTGAATTAGACTGATCCGGGTATTATTTTCTTTTGAATGTAATACTCGGGTCAGACCGAGTATTTACAGGTTGTAGATTTTTAGCTTTGGGTTGCTGCTAGAGCTATGAAGACTTTTTATATCAGTTGAAGTGGTCTTCGTCTTGTTGTAGTAGTCAGTGTGTCTGTTTTAAGATGATAATGTATTCATGTATATTAGTCGATAATGTACTTGTATATATAACTTCTTGAGTCGACAGTTGTAGTTGTATCATTTGTATTGTGTCAAATGTATTGTAACTGATATCAGTTATTGTATATATGAGACTTTTCGTTCCATCTTTATTCCGCATTTATGTTATCTGTGTTATTTTTATATCTATTGTCCTAAACTATTATAGCCACTGTGTAGTAGCTTTGAGTTTGTATCGGTATGTCGGTATTCCTTTTTATTATCTGACATATCGGTGCTCGCACAAAGCAATTACATAGATGGTCGCTCCTCAACAGCCTTATTCTCCGTGCTAGTTGACAGCACTACACCGTAGTGTTCTTGGCTAACATGGGTATTGAGGTGGGGCGTCACAGCTTGGTATCAGAGCCTGGGGTTTAGGACAATTATAAAACATAACCTAGATGGAGCATGTGTTACAACTATTTGTCGATGTTTTATCTCTCATCTTTACATATGACTATTTTTGACTGTTAGGTATGAATTCCTAATGCTTATGCTTGTGTTTTCGGCTTTGAATTGATTTAGCCGATGTTGATTTTGTTTTAATTTGGCAAATTAAAGCCATTTTGACTTTTGGACTTTGTTCCACTTTTGTTCTATGCTATGAGTGTCATTGTGTACCTGTTACACTGTGATGAAAAATAGCTGGACCAGTTGCAAATTGAGTGATTTTGATTTCTCATTCACATCTAGTTTGAATCTCAGCGATTTTGAACTTGATATTTTGTGTTTTCCTCATCTGGATTTCCCTTCGACTTCGGTCACTTTGTTTTTGAGAAATTGCTAATTTCTTAATTTTCAAGACTCTGATTTTATTTGCCGTTGGTTTCTTTGATAATGATGATTGATTCATTTTGTACTCGACCGCGGCTATTAATCGTTGGCTTCGACATTGACTTGGTTCTTACTTTTGTTGAAGTCATTTATGCATTTCTGCTCGTTTTGCTTTGTTTTTCCAGTTGATAATCGATTCTTCTTTTCTAATTAGTTGTTATCACCTTTGTCGATTTGGATAACTTCTATTTCTGGAATTTTTGGTATTCCTACTTTGATGAATTTGGAATCGAATTCTTTGGATTTTATTCACGTCTTCGAATGTGAAATTTTAGTGAATTGACTTGGTTTCCAAATTTAATCGACTCTTGATTATTTCCCCGATTTGTTGCTATCATTTATTAGCAACTTTGATGACATTTTCTTCGGGATTTTTGTGAACATACTTTCTGATGGATTCAGTATCGATTTCTTTGGATTCCATTCACATCTTCGTATGTGAATTCTTGTGATTGATTGTTTCTACAATCATTTTTGTGATTTGTCACTTTAAAAATATAAAGGTTTTCTATACTAATAGTAAATATTAAAATCCTTTTCTCCAAACAGTTTCAAAACTATTTTACTACAAAACTCTTTTTCTTAAACGAGTTTCCAATCTATTAGTATATACAAGCCTTTACTTCACTTGAATGAGAAATCGACTTAAACGACTTAGTAAAACGAGTGGTATGAAACGCTTGCGTTCACTTCGTCGGTTAGCTCTTGGACTTGCTCGATTGAACCCTTTTTGTGACAATTTCCTAGTGGAGATTTACAATCTGTTCGTAAATATTTGAGTTAAGCAAGTGGTTATGGGACATGAAGCTAAACTCTTATATTTACTAGCTTAGTGTAATTGACACTTTCTTTATGATCATGACGATCATTTTTATGATTTAGACTGGACCTCATCGGTGTGATTTCGTCTCACACATATCTCTTGGGCTTTGAGGATTGTCTAGACACCAGTGTGTGATTTCGTCTCACACATATTGCACGGTTAGACTAGGCCTCATCGGTGTGATTTCGTCTCACACATATCTCTTGGGCTTTGAGGGTTGTCTGGATACTCTTTGTGTGATTTCGCCATCACATATTTCTTCGTCTACGGGGAGACTATACCCCGATTATGTGATGTTTCGCCATCACATATTTCTTCGTCTACGGGGAGACTATACCCCGATTATGTGATGTTTCGCCATCACATATTTCTTCGTCTACGGGGAGACTATACCCCGATTATGTGATGTTTCGCCATCACATATCTAGGGTAGCACCCTACGGTCTTCGGGCCATTCCTGTGTGATACGCGTAGGTGAGTTTTCATGCTCCCATTCATGTGTTAGGCCTCCCCCCCCTTATTTATGTGTTTTCTGGATTTCTTGTGATGATTTCTGGAATTTTGTGCTTCACCAATTTTCATGATTTCTATTGATATGTTTATCAATTTTTGTGCATTGGTGAATTCATGTGTTATTGACTTGTTATGAATACAAGTTTAGGGTATGATATCCCTTTTTATCTTTGAGAAGATTCTTGTGACATTTTTGATGAATGAAAATTCATCTGGTATTATATTTTGATGCCAGTTATTTTAATGAGATTTTGACGTGTTAACTTTAGTAACCGTCAATTTCGAAATGGATTTACAAGCGGTTCTCCCGCAATACTGATATTGCTAATTTAATCACGTGTTTTCAAAATTCTTTATTTTTAAAAGTTGTTTCAAAAATATAAATTAAAATTGTTTTCAAAAATTTTTACAGTTTACATTTTCAAAAGAACGAGGAAGCGATTTAAACGTTTCAGAAAAATCGAGGACTATGACCCCTTTCTTTTACCGATTCGCTTAATTCCGGACTTGTCCGTTTGAGAATGTGAAATGTTATTTTTTTAAAACACACAATTCTGCACTTTCAAGGAAACGATAAAGAGATTTAAACGATTTAGCAAAAGTAAGGAGTATGGAACCATACTTTTACTACTTCGGTTAATTCCGGACTCGTTAATTGAATATTTATGACTTTTGATTATCATTTTGATAATCAAATGTTTGTGTTTCTGATTATCGTCTTTGATAATCGGATATTTCTGATTTTCTGATTATCGTTTTTGATAATCAGATATTTGTGAAATTTGATTATCGTTTGAGATAATCAAATATTTTTTCGATTTGATAATCGGATATTTCTGATTTTCTGATTATCGTTTTTGATAATCAGATATTTGTGAAATTTGATTATCGTTTGAGATAATCAAATATTTTTCGATTTGATAATCGAATATTTGTGATTTCTGATTATCGTTTTTGATAATCAGATATTTGTGAAATTTGATTATCGTTTGAGATAATCAAATATTTTTCGATTTGATAATCGAATATTTGTGATTTCTGATTATCGTTTTTGATAATCAGATATTTGTGAAATTTGATTATCGTTTGAGATAATCAAATATTTTTCGATTTGATTAATCGAATATTTGTGATTTCTGATTATCGTTTTTGATAATCAGATATTTGTGAAATTTGATTATCGTTTGAGATAATTAAATATTTTTCGATTTGATTAATCGAATGTTTGTGATTCTGATTATCGTTTTTGATAATCGGATATTTGTGTTTCTGATTTTCGTTTTTGATAATCAGATATTTGTGAAATTTGATTATCGTTTGAGATAATTAAATATTTTTCGATTTGATTAATCGAATGTTTGTGTTTCTGATTATCGTTTTTGATAATCAGATATTTGTGAAATTTGATTATCATTTTTGATAGTTAAACCTATTTGCAATTTGAAAATTCGATTATCGTTTGTGATGATTGAATATTTGCGATTTTGAGATTTGAGCTTCGTCTTCTTCTCTGTCAATTCAGGTGAGTAATTTGATTTACTCGCATTCAATTCGTGCAGTATGTGATTTCTGCTCTGATTCCTTTTCTTTCAATTGCTGGAACTCGATTGTTCTTGCTTTTGTCAGTCGATGATGATGTTTGGGGTTGTTTATATAGTCGTCTGATTTTGATTCCTTGATCCCCATGATGTTGATTCTCTTGATTTGAAACAGACGAACCTTTTGATTTCATATATGATACTTCCATAATTCCAATACTTCCCCTGCTGACATTTGCTTTGCTTATGCATTCGACATTGCCATGCTCTTTTGGTTGTTACCTTTTATCCATTTATTCCTTATGATTGCGAGGACGCAATTTCTTTAAGGAGGGAAGTCTGTAACAACCCGGTATTCCATACCGAATAATTATCGTCTTTGCACGATTTCTTTTCCTAAGCTAATTGCAGTGGAGTTTTTAAATCAGTTAAATTTCGTTCGAAGTTTGTTTAAAGGTTAAACGGGCCGTGATAAAAAACCCATTCCCCTTTTTCTTGTTTCATTTTCCATTTTTAGACCCGCCCCTCCCTCATTCGTCTTCATTCTCAACCCTAGACCTAAAATGAACGACAATGGTGGTCTCTCTCTCTCTCCGTTCGTCTCCAAAAATTAGGGCTTCGACAGTCGACTCTTCCTCAATTCGAACGGCTACATCAAATTGGTCGAATCCGTCTTCACTTCCGTGGCAAAGGTGAGGAATTTTATTTCTCGCATCTAATTCCTACCTCTAGCTTATTAGTATTTGAATTTGTCAAATTATTTGTTGCGGCCGTATGATTTTGCTTGAGTGGTTTGGATGACTTCTGACCTTTTCCTATTTGTATATATTTGCTTTTATATTACTTGATAATCCCAGTATTGACATTTCTTGACTTGGTTTGATACTGTGACTCTGACTTGTTCAATTGCTCTTAGTTTCGACTTGGATTTTTGCAAATCCCTGACTTGATTTCAAACTGCGAAACCATGACTTCGGCCAGTAACTCATAGATTCAGCTTGATTTTGTTATTACCAGGCTTTACTTTGATTTTTAATCACCGACTTTGAGTTTGGTAATTAAGTTGTTTCTGGCTTCAATAAATCTTTATTGATTGATACGAGTTTATACTATTAAGGCCATCTTTTTCACGTGTATGTTTTTTGACGACACCAGTGTACATACTTCACTGCATCTTGAACTTGAGTCATTGACTTTGAGAAACTTTAGCCTCTCGAGTCTGTTGTCTTCACCTGTGTACTTTGTTGCCATTGTTAACTTGTACCTGACTTTGTCATACTTGATGCCTTGTTTGATTTCGTGGCCAACTCGGTTTGATTTGCAGTTGACTCCCTCTGACTTTTCTGTGAACAGGATTCCTTGGTCACCACGATTTCGAACTGTTACTGTAAATAAGCTTCGGCCATCTCAAGTTGAATTGTAGTTGACTTAGTACAACCCTTGTGATTCTTTTGAACTTGTATACTTACATTTTTATTTAATGGGGGCTGTCACATATGCGTATCCATATGTACACATGCGTATGTGTGGATTCATGTATTGTTTTGAATCTTACACTTGTATACCATCAGTTGTCACTGCCTATTTCAATTTGCACATGGATTTTGAGTTGTAGCCTTGTCCCTGTCCACTGTTGCATTATGTTGCACCTGTAGTTGTTGATGCTTCTGTATATTTGCCTGAGTCATTTGTAACTGTCGTTACATGTTGTTCGGTCTAGTTGACTTCGACTTTGTTCCTGATTACTTGCTGTTGACCTTCTCGTGACTGCAATCTAGTTGCAGCCTTGCCTTGCGTTAGCGAGGTGCCACCTTGAAGTGTGTACATTGCTATGTTGTTTTTATGTCCGAGCTCGCATTTGACTGAATATTAAATTTTATAGAATTGAACAGAGCTGTTTCAGCCTCTGTTTTCTGTTGGTCGATTTGAACTATGGCCGAGACTTAGTTTTATATCTTGACCATTTTATTTGAACTGCAGTTGTGTTGAGCCATTGACTTGACCTTCTTGCATTGTGTGGTAGTTGTACTATGCAGTCATGCACATTTGAATCACTCATACCAGCCTCTTGTAACCTGTTATTGCCATTTCATTGTAGTCTGCACTTGAATAAGGTTTTGTACTTGTGAAGTTTCGAACTGGTGCACTTGCGACCAGTTGCTTGGAGCCTTTACTAGTGTACACTTCTGTTGCATATTCACTTACTCTCCTGGTGCATTTGTATCTGATTCATTACTTGTTGCCATTCACTTAATATCAGTTGCATTCCTTTGAATCATTTCATGTTTGAACCATTGTACTGGTGACATTGAGGTGTCTGCAGTTTAGTCACAGTCTGCCCTTGTCTTTGTACCTGTTTGCCACTGCAGTTTCATCGTGGTGGTTGCTTTGAATTCGTTTATGTCTGCAGTTGCATGTGTTTTGCAGTTTTACCCCTGTTGGGGTTCGTTACTGAATTCACTTGAGTTGAATCCGGTACTTCTGGGTTTGACCTTGTGATCATTTATGACTTTCCCTGAGCTTTTGTGTATTTCGTGCGATAGTGGCGAGGCAGTACACGCGTGCGTGTACTGCAGCCCTATCAAATTTGACAGATTTTAATTGAAGTTTCGATGTTGAATTGTTTCGTGGGTTCAATCCCATAATTTGAAGTGGTATCGATTTGGATTTACTGTTCTGTGGATCAACAATGTTTAGTGTTATATCTGCCGTTATCCGTTTCTCTTATAGAGAAGTTGGATATACGAGATTTCTGTGACTGTCATCTATATTGAGATTGATTATTATTGCTTCTATGCACTAATAACTGAGTTTGAATTAGACTGATCCGGGTATTATTTTTTTTTGAATGTAATACTCGGGTCAGACCGAGTATTTACAGGTTGTAGATTTTTAGCTTTGGGTTGCTGCTAGAGCTATGAAGATTTTTTATATCAGTTGAAGTGGTCTTCGTCTTGTTGTAGTAGTCAGTGTGTCTGTTTTAAGATGATAATGTATTCATGTATATTAGTCGATAATGTACTTGTATATATAACTTCTTGAGTCGACAGTTGTAGTTGTATCATTTGTATTGTGTCAAATGTATTGTAACTGATATCAGTTATTGTATATATGAGACTTTTCGTTCCATCTTTATTCCGCATTTATGTTATCTGTGTTATTTTTATATCTATTGTCCTAAACTATTATAGCCACTGTGTAGTAGCTTTGAGTTTGTATCGGTATGTCGGTATTCCTTTTTATTATCTGACATATCGGTGCTCGCACAAAGCAATTACATAGATGGTCGCTCCTCAACAGCCTTATTCTTCGTGCTAGTTGACAGCACTACACCGTAGTGTTCTTGGCTAACATGGGTATTGAGGTGGGGCGTCACATGATGACAAAACTCTACATCCTTACAGTTGATAGCTTTCCTTTTACATTATTGTTTTCCCATTTTCAGTACTAATACACTTTTATATCAATTTTATTGTTCTTTTTTATTATTTGATGGTTTTATTATTTTTTTTCTAAAATTTAAAAAAAATTGTTGATGTGTATGTTTTGGGGTGGTGTGGGAGTTGATAGGTTTACTTAAGGTGTTTTCTAATGCTGGGATTTACTTGAAAATTTAATTTCTTCATTTTTTTCCTTTTCACAGATAAACTATACCTTATCGTTCGAGATCGGTTTAAAGTTTATTACCATTGGTGAGCAGGTAATACTAATCTTTTTTTTTCATATATAATATAATTTTTTAGCTATATCATCATATCTTGAGCTACAAAATTTTGCTGATGGTAACTCAAATCAAAATTGCTACAGTATGCATATTTTGAATTGAAATGCAACTAGAAACATGATATATGACATTTCCATTGCTGTGTGCGTGCCAGAAATTGCCTGTTGTTAATTTAGTGACAGTCATTTTTGCTATTACATGGAATGCTACCTCAGTTGTCAATTTAGGTAGTTTTTCTCAGGAACACAAGAAGTCCACTTGATTTATTACATGAATTCTACAAATTTCAAAGTATAGCTCCAATAAAAAACAGCTTAATTTGTGTAAGATGTTAAAATAGACTTGATTGATTGTGTTAGAACTACATTGTTGTGCTAGAGGTGGAAGTAACAACCAAGCAAAATTGATTGATCACCTGTAACGACCCATAATTTAATCGTTATTTAAATGAATATTTAATTATATTTTTAAATAATTAATAAATGAATTTTTTATTAACAAATAAAACTGTTTTAAATAATAACTAATGATAATAAAATCGTTTTCAAAATTCGTTTACCAATGTATATAGTTTATAGAGAAATAGAAAATATGACCGGAAATTATTTTCCGAAATATGAAATTTTCATTGGTTAAAAGTTGTTTAAAATGTCATAACGTTATTGTAAATATACATGCACACATTACAAACCATTTTAAACATGGTGTGTACATGTACATATTAGCTCACTTATGTATATAAACATATAAATTAAAATAAGATTTTATTTAATATATATATAAATATATATATATACACACACATACATAACATATATACAGATGCTCTTTTTCAACACAAGTACATGGGGATATGGCTTGAATAGCGCAAGGAGAGGAGAGGGAGTGCATGCATGTATATATATTTTAATTAAGCACTTACATATTTTTAAATAATTTACCTAAGCCTATATATACCCATTAACTTTTATGTTCTCATTTTTACAACCTCCTTCTTCATTTCAAAATTCCAAAGAAGCTTAAGCAAACATCCATGGCTTTCCTTCATATTCTGTAGTTTGAAAAAAAATCACTTATTTCCACTTAAAACACTTCCAATTCTTGCTAAACCAAGACATTGCGGCCTTAGTTTTAAACCGAGGCCATGTTGGCCTCTGTTTTAACCGAGGCCACTATGGCCTCTGTTTGAACCGAGGCAATGTCCGCCTCAGTTTTAAACTAAGGTCTTGTTGTCCGCCTCAGTTTTAAACAAGGGAGTGAGAAATTCTGGTAAAGTGTATGTTCCAGGTATTGCTGAATACATGTGCATAACTGTTTTAAATATTCAGTGCTATCGAAGATAAGAAATGCCATTATTGTCTGTTAATCAAAAAAAAAATTAAAAAACCATCTGACCAGTTCTGGATTTTATCACCTCAAAAATCCAAACATGTCATTGCATATATGAAGTACTTAATTTCAAATTGTCGTCCTTGCATATTTGCTTGTTTTATTTATGTCCTTTTATTGTTAAATCATGTAATATCACTTTGATTACTATTTGTCATTCTTTTTAGTATAAATTTCAATTTAATATGATATTGAATGCGTGTAGGTACTTATAGAAGAAGCTGAAGAAAAGAGGAAATTGATGGTAGTTCTAGTGGTAATAGTGAAGTGGAAGATCTTGAAAATGATCCAATTGCGAAAGTTTTTGATTCCGATAGAAAGAAAAATTATTGTAGAGAAAGTTATTTGGGTGGTTGAAGTTCTTGAACCATATGCACCAGTTTACGATGGTTCTCAAAATGGAATGTACAAGCTATGTGAATTTTTTGATGGAGGCTTCGTTATATGGCCAGAGTTTCGTATTCGGTATTTGTAGACTTTAACTATGAACTATGTTTTATCTTATGTTATTGCAATAGGTATTAGTATGGAATTGGTAAATTATGTATTGAACTTCTCTTTTGTTAATTGATACTTTGTTTTATTATTGATTATGAATATTGTTTATTGATATTGACTGGTTTATAATTTGCAAAATTAAGATAATATTTCATATTAAATATAGTCTACATTATATCTTTTAACATTCAAACCATTATATCTTTCAACATTCTCATTATTGTTAAGTGTTTATTTGTTTGTATTTATTTGTAACGCTTATAAGCGTTGGAAGATTTTTTTGCCAACGCTTATAAGCGTTTACATAAATGCCCACGTCCCTATAGCGATATTTATAAGTGTTACTGAAATTCTTGACAACGCTTATACTCGTTGGAATCCTCTGTTTTGGTGTAGTGCTACTCTCACATCGTCTATCGTATGTTGGAGGCATTTTCACGGTATTACACACAAATGTCTACATCCATGCCCTATACACTATTAGGAGTCCCAGTTGGCGTGATCATCAACCATCTATCACCTGTGGCCCATAGCATTTCCAAGGATTAATCAGACCAATCTCAGCCGTCCAAGCATTAAGTTTAACCATTATAAATACATCATGTAGTGCAAATTCACATGGGTTGAAAAACGTTAGCCTAAAAAGTGAATACCTCTGTATTGTCAACAACTCCCTCCTATAATCTAGGCTCAAAGCAGCATAATAAAAGGCTCTTATAGTGGATGTAAACCATCTTTGGTCAAACCACTATAAACCGTAGTCTTTTTATTTTTCGTATATTAGTATCGCTTTATTTTTCATTTTAAAACCAAGATATTAGCTACCAATCCTTGCTAATATATCATCGCGAACACATTTTCGAGGTTTGCTAAAAATCTAGTCAACACTACGAAAATATGATAGACATAGTAAACGATAAAAATAAGATAACATAAGATATTTGAAGTCTAGAATGAACATAGGGCTAGATGACAGTGAAAAACTATTATAATACTCAAAAATAAAAATCTACAGTAAACTACACGTCTTAATTAGGAGGGCAGACGTCTGCAAATCTTACAGAGGCAAATCGAAAGGAACAAGTTATAAATTGACTTGTCTTAGACGTTTGAAATTCAAATTCAGACATCCAAAATCAAAATCAGATGCTGAAAATAGTCTAGACATTTGATTATCTAAAGCTATTTTTTTAAAGCAAGTTAGGCATCTAGAATTAGAGACTAGACGTCTGAATTTAAGACCAGACGTCTGAGGAGTAGATCAAACATTTGAATAGCCTATGTAGGCATAAGTTGAACCTAGACCAATGTGGGCCAATACGAGTGGTTAGAGGAAATCCATATTGTTTGTTTAGAAATGTGACAAAGTAGAATGATGTGTACACACACATATCATGAATGTATTACAGTGCGCTATTTATTTCGATTATTTGGCAAAAGTATCGATACGGTATAACTTGGACTAACCTACAAGTTGTGTTAAGCACATCGATGGGGATGGTGTATGTAGTTATGTAAAGTGTATCACTTGGTCAGGTTATGTCTGTGGATGTGGTAACATGACACGTAGCAGGAATGATATGTCTGCATCATGTTGAAACGAGACGCATAACATGAATGGTATAAATGCGAACCGTGTTGAAATAGTACACATAGCAAAACCACGGTATGCTAATATTTCATGCATATCAGTTTGTATGGATGTATATATTGTGATTTTAGTCAAAAAGAATGATACAATTTAAATGATATGGTAAATAGACATAAAAGAATAACAGTAAATTGACCTCTTAAAGTGACACCGTATAAGTAGTCTATAAAGATGTTTTATTAGCATGTTATATCATGTACTTAGTGATATATGCTCACTCACCAGGCTTATGTCCAACTTCCTCTATATTTCTCTATTATTTCTAAATATTAGGTCAATAGAGTTAATAAGAGCCTCATGTGAAGTAAAGGGATGTAAGCTTTTGGCGGTGAATAAGACCATTTACCAACAAGTTATCTATTTATTTAGTAGTCATGTTTAATTGAACTATGTAATCTGAATTATTATTTTTAATAAACTGCTGTAATAACTTATGAGATTTATGTACCACTTTAGATATTTTTGTTTTAGCTCTTTCCTTGATTTACTCTATTTTCAAAAAAGATACAAATTCAACTATCGTTGTTAATTCTCTAACATATAAAATATAATGCACTTACTTAGTTTATCCCGTGACCTTTAATTTTCCATTAATAACTATCAAAACTTACAACTATAAACTTAAATGTACCAATAAAATATTTTATATTAAATATATTTGAATTTGAATATAACTTACACTTTTATTTTTCCTATAATTTTCAGATAAATTCAAGACTTATAGTGTTCCAATATAATAACTTCTATTTTTTTTCAAATAAAAAGGTTAACATAAAGGATACGGATAATGGAACACCAAATAAAATACCAAAAAGGACCCAATATATCCTGACCATTGGATCCTAATGACTTCACATACATGGTTGAAATCAAGGGAAAATCTAATGGTTGAGATTCGTCGTTACTAAATGTCTCAACATTTTGTGTATTAATAGATTTTCTCTAATATAAGAGTAACGCAAGAGTCACAATTTCATTTTTTACCAACAGATAATTGTTTTACTTTTCTTATTTCCTCTCAACTCTTATTTTTTCAATCTCTATTCTTCTTATTGCGCACTTTCTTCATCTTTATTTTTTACAAAAAAATTCGAGGTAAACTGAATAGAAATATCCTAAATGAAATTAATTCTTCATTTTTCTTTGCAAAATAAGTATCAATCGTCTTGGGTAATAACTTGTGATTATTTTTTCTCTACCTCTTGACCTTTGGAATGAATAATTTCCTTCTACAGTTTTTACTTGCAACTTTATTCCTTCATGCAAAATTTTCATTTATGTCAGAAACATGTAGTTCCCATTCATCTTTTCAATTAAGCTCCCATGAATCTCTTTCAAGTTGATTAATTTTCTTTATTTTCCATACATTTTTTTTGAAAAATTTACATTTGACTCAACATATTTTTTCCTTTTTAGTTGCACCCTAAGGAAATTTATCTTTATTTAGAGATAATTTAATTTCCAACCCTTATGACGTTAGTACAAACATCATAACGAAAGCTCGATTTTTGTAGTAGACTCAACATAGGATATATAATCCTCTATTTATACTTAGGTTAAATTTAATGGTTCTCAACTTTTCCTTTAGTGATTTTTATTATTATTTTACAGGAACTCAATATTGAGAGCCATAATAAATGAAGAGCAAATGTATCTTTTGATATCGGTGATCTGCGAGACCCTATTAATGTTTATGAAAATAAATTTGGGCATTTTCCATTTTAAGGTATAAAATTTATGAATATTATATGTTCTTTTCGAAAATATGCTTAGTTTATGTATGATAAGATAACCCGCATGTAACATCCCCTACTCCAAGACTCAAAAATATACGCTGATGATGCTGCAGTCATTACCGTGATCATTTTCCAGTGATAAAGTGAGTTTAGTATTATTTTGCACAACATAAGCAAATAAAGCAACTAAATAACTTCTTCATTGCATCAATTTGAGTTACATAATTTTTTACATCATCTTTAACCCATTTCGTTCCCATGTAGGGGTAAATACAATAGAAAATAAGAGTAGTATTGCGTCCGACATATGAAGATGCCAACACAACACATAACAAATTATAATTCCTGGTTTTACATAGCAAAAATTTTAAAACCTTTTTATTCTCTAGATTAGCCTTTTACTTCATTTTTGAAATCTTTATTTGTCCTTTCAACAGATACCTATCTAATCCATAAACCCAGCTTACTCTAATGAGTACCCATGAGTATATGAGAAATAATAAAAACACGGATCGAACATAAAGTACGGTATGCGTAAAATCTTTACCCTAGTCATCCATAGTAAGACCATGCCACTAACATGGAACAGGTGTTCCCCACTCTATCATCATCAAGGCACATCATATATGTAAACAACATTACATAAAAAACAACCATGTACATATATTCAATCAAGAAGTGTACCCTACACTTATCATCCAGTTATGAGCCATGTCATATATCAATTCAAATTAAGTGTAAATTATACTATCGACTCGTTATGAACCATGACATTCGAACATTCATCATCCATTCAAACATCACCTAATATCTGGTTTTAGGCCTTTTTTGATAAGTTATTATTAACTTATTTAGTGATTACCTCCCTAGGCCTATCTATCACCAATTCATCTTTTCGCGAACACTGTCACCTGATGAAATGACCGCTCATTCCACCAATAGGAACCACCCTGACTAGAGCCACCCTAAATATACTCTAGTAAACGTCCTTACTAAGCGTCAGTAGCTACCTTATTCCTTGAACAACTATCGTTCATGTTGCTAATTTATTTATTTTAGTTATAACACCACCCTGATGTTTTGGCACCTTACCATGACACCCTGCCATAACTCCCCTTTAGAGTTTATAAATAAATATTTTAGGATTGAACCCTATCGTGGCACCCTGTCATATACCATTGGACTTTAGACTAATAGTCAAGGAACTCTTCCATCCAATAACTCCATGAGCCGATATAACTTTACGATCATAGTTTAACTCTTTTCTTTCATTCATTTTAGTATACCCTATACTTTCTTTAGATAAATCATCTTTATCTTTTAATTTAAATGATAATATATAATTTATTATCTTCTCTAAGCTTTCCTTCATTTCAAAAATAAGTTAATACAATTTTAACTTGCTAAAATTCCTCCCTTATTTCATCTCTACACTTGAACACTGTCTTCCAATGTGCCTTAAGTATTCTTATTTTACTTTGAAAATATATCTTCCCAAGCTATTTCATGCTAGCTATTCCATAGCTTTTGAATGTTGAGCTAGTCATCGTGTATTGGCTATATCACAGCCTTCGAATGTTAAGCTTAGCTTTTGCATGTTGGTTATCCTATAGCCATTGCATGTTGATTAATCCCTTTGTTATCATGTGTTAACTTTTCTAAGCCTTCGTGGGTTAATAGCTTCCCCAAGCCATTGCGTATTGAGTTCTAAGTAGTGGTCGTGGGCTAACTCCTCTGAAGCTATCTTATGTTGAATCCTCTATAGCCATCATGAGTAGATTGCTTCCTTAAGCTATCACATGTTGAATCCTCTATAGCCATCGTGAGCAGATAACTTCCTTAAGCCATCGCATATTGGTAGTTTTCGAGGGTTAAGACCGAAGTGCGATCGCTTCATGACTTCCCCAAAGCCATCGTGAGATGATAGCTACCCAAGCTATCATGGGTTGTTTTAATTAAAGCCTCCGCATGTTAATACTATAGCTTTTGAAAGTTGAAAGCGACAATCTTGTAATTAAATTGAAAACTATTTCCGTGCTTTATTAAGTAAGAACTTTACACCAAATCCTATTTGTTGTCAAATTCTCATTGGCTAATCTTTTTTTTTACAGTTTGCTTTTCAAAAATGGGCTAACTACATCTTTAATTTATTAATTAGTTACTTCCATCTTTAACCAACTAATTCATGTAAAATCGAAATTTGATGGGAAAAATCCCAAATATTCACTAAAAATCAAATAAATAATATTTTAATTTGTCTAAAAATCTCAAGACAAAATAATTGTTTTTATTACTTATAATAATTAATTACCCGAAATTAACCCGTTTCCCAACTTAGAAAATTCATAATAATCCCAAATTAACTCAAAAAATTATGAAATTAAAAACTCATCTTTATTTCATCATTATAACATTATATCTCAATTTTGGATCATTTATCTTAGACTGATTCATGTTTAAATTTTTTGCACATAACCAAATAATGTTTTAATCATTTAAACATGATTACCATCATCAAAACATTCATACAAGATCAAATTAGAACCCAATGGTTAGGGATAGGTTTTACGAAAAATTTCACTCATCTTGGTTTAAGAAACCTTGTTTAATCTTTCTTGTTCCTTAAAGTTGAAAAATTTATCATTAAATTTTGATTTTTCTCTTCACTTCTATAAAATGGTGGCCAGCCTTGGTTTGAGTTCTAGGGATTTGTTTTTGAAAAATGAAATGAAGTAGAAATGAGGGGACATGGCTAAAGAAGGTGGACTTGTGCTTTTGACTCGGGCAAATATCCCATTCTAGCCTAGTCACACCATTATTCTTCTCTTAATACAATCCTTCCCATTTAAAATCATAATTGTTTATTTTCATTAACAAGGCCAACATAAATTGCTCTAATTACCCATGGTCCATTCAGTTAACCTAATAAACTTCCTACACTCAATTAATCAAATCTTCCTTATGCAATTCTTGTAATTTAATTATTTTGTTCATCTCCTTAATAATAACTTATTATTATAATTTTAGTTCAATTTCCTATATTATGGACCATCCAAAATATAAGGTGTTACATCGCACCCCCGGACACACTGATCTAAAACCCAAAATAGCTTTTGAACTTGCGTCGTGCCAAGGAGTAGGAGTCATTAGGTTTTTAAGAGTAACATGATACAGAGACTAATATAAAATTTAGAATGTTCTACACTTTTAATTCTCACAACAAAGGGAAATAAGATATAAATACTAAAAATAATCCAAAGTAAACACAATCTCAATATAAACATGGTATATAAAATTTCTAACATAGGTAAAATCTCCCAATGGCAGTACGTAATAAGTTCCTCACTGATGACATAATACAAGTACATAATAGAGTAACTACAAGTAACATAAATCTCTAATGTGCCAAGTCACCTCCTCCACACTTACCTTGTCTTGCCTACTGCACCTACTGACCTGACCACCTGTGGTAGATATAACGAGGAGGAAATGGAGGGGATCAGACAAAGTGAGGTGAATGAGTCATATTACTAGGTGAATGAGTCATAATGACTCATGAACATTTTCATCCGAAGGTTGAACAATCAACAACTAAATAACTCTAGGTTAATTTCTAGTATACAGTCATGATGAATAACCCCTAACCAACATTGGGTTAACATTCTTAATGGAAAACTACTTAAATCACACAAAAATATTGAGCGAACATCGCAATGTCTGGGCACGTACCGAATATACGACCTCGACGATTTGACCTACCGAAGCATTTGTGTCACCTTTTCAATGGTAAACGTGTCCTATGCTCTTTATCATTCAACCTAAAGCTAAAGAAGTAACTTATAACAATTCCCTATTAGGTTCAACCACTACTTGGCTATATAGCCCTACTATTGCAGACGTCTCCATCTCCCTTCCCCATTATCCAGCATATTAAACATGTGACTGGGCCAGTAAAAATAAGAACTTCTATTTGCGCTGCAATTGCATGCCTTGTTGAGTTCCACACTATGCACCCCATAAAGTGTGGATCTAGGTATGTCATCTAGTGTAGAACCAATACCACCTATTGCACTACTCCATGCAGCTACGTGAACTCCTAAACGTTGAGAAATTGGGAATTAGTTTCCTTGATTCATCCTACTTGGCATACACCTGGTCTAGGTTCGACCTGTGCTTGCTACAACCATTCAAAGGTCTGAATTTTAATTTAGACATGTGAACTTTTGTAAAAAACCTGGCTACAGGTATTTAGACATCTAACCCTATTTTTAGATGTCCGACTTTGATTTTAGACATCTAAAAGTAAATTTAGACATAAATCAGGTAAGTACTGAACTGATTTCCTTCTGTTTTGCACTTTAAACTAATTCAAACATTTAATTAATATTTTAGACGTCTTCCCTCGGTATTTTCATGTTTTCGCTATTTTACTTTCATTTTTTCTTCAATGTTTTTGTTCTTTGTTCTAGATTTATATATAGCTGAAATGTCAACTTTTAAAAATATTTTGCATAAATTTTAATCTTAATTAAACTCGATTCATGTAGTTTTTCTGTTTGATTATATACATGCATTCATCCATATATTTCCGTGTATTCAAGCCTATCCAAAAAGGGGTATAATCAAATCTAGGTGATTTAGAGAATACATACATGTATCTACTTTTATTAATTTAATAATTTTTTTACTGATTTAATAAAATTTCCTAAATCAGATCTACATATTTAGAGGTGAATTACAATAGTTTACCTACCCCCATATTTCAATAATTATGTAATTAAATTATCACCTAAGATTTTCTCTATAATTATTATCTGTATATATTTTAATGTAAATTATCAATTCAAATTCAAAGTTTGTACCTTATAATTTAGGTAAATGTACAAGAGAAATTTAGCTACTTGTTACACAATATAACACATCATAATAGATCCACTCACCATTTCAATGCTTTCCCTCTTCTTTTGTCTTTGCGAATCTTCATTCCTAGACCTCCAAGCCTTGATTTATTCGCCCTTCCTTCTCTCTTTCCCTTTTAATTTGGTTCTCTCTCTCCTTTGATATGTTTTATTTTGATTTTGATAAGAAAAGTTAGAGAAGAGAATAGAAAATGTTTAGATTTGAGAAGTCTTGAGGAGGAGGAAGAAGGAGATAAGAACATATAGAATTTGAGAGGTGACGGCTAGTGTTTAGAATCAAAAGAAGTGACGATTAGGGCTTTATATTAATAGCTGAAGTCTGGGTCTAAGAAAAATTATATGTTTATTCATATATTACTTATCCTTACGTATACGTAAAATTCCTTTCCTTTTTTCCCCAAAGAAGATAAAGTTTATATTCACTCAATTAATGTCATTAATTACGATTCGAGTAAATACCATTTATTATAATTCAAATAGATTCATATCATTTATTGATATTCTACACATTTATTATTATGGACAGTTGTAGGAAATTATTTGTTAATATTCAAACATACCTGTGTTATATATATATATGTATATATATGTGTGTGTGTGTATTTATTTACATTAATTAGGAACCTTACTCTTTATCAGTAATTGCACAATCAATTTGCATTTGGTTGGTATTAATCTTTTTCAATTAAAAGAAAATCAAATTTAACCCTTATTCTTTAATAAAGAGATATTATACCTTACCTTTCCTTAAAATAATGCTTTCCTTCCATGAATATATTATTATCTTCACTTTTCAAAATATGTAAAATCAAATGGTTTCTTTTTTTCATACATATATTGTTACATTCCCTTTCTAATATATATAACATATACTTTCATTAATTATAGCAATAAATTCTGTTAACATAGTAATTAACGCTTTCCCTCTATGCATGTAAATATCTATCCTCCTTTTCTTTTAATGCACATTAGAAAAATTGTACTCTTCTTAAGTAACTCAAACATATTCATCTAATTACTTAATAAACAAATTTTGATTTATAGTTAATTCTTAAATTTAATTTATAAATAGGTGTAAAACCTGATACACATGTAATGGTAAACATTCCATATCCTTTTCACATGGTATCCATTTCGGACATTTCATATATGAATTTGGGCTATAAAAGTCTACTTGGCGTAATGGAAAAGTCAGATTTATCAGATTTCTTCATTTGTAAAAAATTAATTTTCCAGCCTTTTGTAAAATTATCAAAATTTCCATTTTAATTAACTAAATTATTTTTTATTAAAATATAGGGTGTTACATTCTCCACCTTAAAGAAATTTCATCCGCAAAATCCAAGAGATAGAAAATGCAACTCATTCGTGCAACCAATATTTGCAACCATATACTCAACCATCAACCATTTGCAAACATTGTCCTTAGTTTCAAAATTCTAATGCAGCACATACATATGTATGGAATGCATAAGAATATATAAGAAGTATAAAAGTAGGCGGTCTTTTGAACTAGTCGACCTCTGAAATGCTGGTGCTTATGCCATGTATCCAAAATGTATGCAACATCATATGTACTACAATTCTATATGGATGAGAAACCATTCAATACATATGCAAAATGTGACAACAATTTTGAATGTAATTGATAAAATCAGTGGATGAAGTGATTGTGTGTCATAGGCTAACATGAACACATCAACCTATATATGCAATACTAACTAACAAAATACATCCATTAGCACCATCATCCAAAACATGTCCCAGTGACACGTTCAAAACCATTCCTAGCATCCAAACACTCCTACTTATGGGATATACTAAGCTAAATACTATGTGTGGACGTAATTATACTAACTTAAATGGAAACATCTAGAAAAGTGCTTAGGATAGGTAGCTTGGATTTTCACCTCGGGCTCCCAAGCACTAGTTGGATCATTCTTCCAACTTTAAATTATCAACTTTACTACTGGCATAGAGATTCAATCCGAATAACTATAAATGTACATGCATATGTAAACTTCTACAACCTTTGCTACAAACTCAGATAAAATGATATTGACACGCACCATAATCGATAATTTGAGCACAAGTATGCCCTAACGGAAATGTAGCCTTACGCAATCCTTAATGCACATAAAAAATACCTTAAATCATCCCAGTAGTATATCGCTTACTTCATCTTCTAGATACTAAGGTAAGATAACCCGAAAGTGGGCAATGTCTCACCTAACATCAAATGACTTGAATCTCTTATTATTCTACCTGTTCACTTAAGGACATCTAAATCTAGTGATCCCTTAAATTAGTGAAAATAATGTAACTTAGTTTCAAATTTTGATTTAACTTAGGCTGTATCATTTCACTTATGTTTTTGCTTCTCTAATCCTCCAACAATTATGATACCAAGGTATCGCATTTCCAATTTGGAAGAATTTTTATCCTAAGTTCTATCACATACAAGCAGTTATCATTCATGCGTTCAAGTAAGGTAACCCTATTAAATTCATTCAAACATAGTAACCTAAATCCTAAGTCTAAGCGGAGTCCTAAATTTAAGCAAAATTCTAACCTAAAATTATTTTAGCATTAAAGGTAATCGACTGGGTGATATACATGCAACTGTTATGCAACACAAACTATGTACACATAAGTCAATACTTGAAGACAACTTTGTTAAATATATAGTCTTATTTTAATCTAAGGGATGATTGAAAGAAAGCCTATTATCCTCTTCTCAAAATCTTATGAAAATCTTTCAAATATCATTTTCCATGAAAATTGCTACAACATTCTCAATGCGTGCAAATTATAATATCTTTTCCTTAATGAAAATTCAAATCTTGAACTAGTCATTCCTTGTGTAATCTTATTTACAACTTCATCTAGGATATCTTTACAATTTGAACTTCCAAAATTTTACCATTCTTTAATCCAATCTAACTAACAGGACTTCCCCAAACATAATTTCTCACCATTTTGCTACAGTTGTTTTATGGTCAAGACTCAAGACAACTAAAGATGGAATAGAGTCTTTCTAGATTAATTCAATAGACATAATGGTCATTAATTAAATACGATCATATCCAAAGTTCCTCTAAGAACATCTAAGGTTAACGATGTCCTAGCCTAGTGAACATGATAAGGAACTCGTATCACCTCAGCCCTTAATAATGTACTTGCAGTGGCGACGACAAGTCAAGTATCAATACTTTAGAAATATCGCCATGGAACATATATTGTAACACGACAACCTACTTGCCTAGTACCTATAACTTCCCAAACAAAAAGAAACACGCATGGCATAAAGTTACCCAAAATGTTAGATCAATGACATCCATCCACAAATAATCCAAATCATCTATATCTTCTGGCGATGTTAAAACAACTAATACTTTAGACACTTATGATCCATAAACAACTCATTTGGCTTAATAAAAGCAAGCTCAAATTTTGAGTTCCTCAAGAAAACTAAATTCTTTTTGGTAAGGAGTATTAGCAGTGTAGAAATCATCAAAATGAACTTCTTATAATAGCTAGTAAAACCAATGAAACTTCTCGCCTTCGTAGTATTCTTTGGTAAAATAAAATATCTTGGCTACCTTTTCCTTTCTTTAAAGTTAAATAAGTTTTAGCCTAATCACATCTTCCAAACCTTCATGCGCTAAGAGTAGGTAACTCAAATCATATTTGGGTAGAAAAACACGAAGTGGTGTTCACACTTTATTATTACAGAAAATTCAATTTAGTACTTTACCCTTCCACTTCGAACATTGATTGAAAATGCCTCCAAATCCCTATTTTAGTTTCTTTACTTACCTCAAATATTCCAGTGCTTTACAACCCCATAATTAGCAAGTCCTTAGCACAATGACATATTGACTATTCTAGTTAATGCAGTCTAATCAATTCGAACTTTATATGTTGTGTAATCGTTCTATATCTAATAAAACTTCAAGTTTAAATACCAATAACTTTTTTAAATCAGTTCTTCTTCTTATTTTTAAATAAAATATCTTTGATTTTAACATCATTCCCATAAAACTATCAAGCTTTTAAAATCGTAGAATTTTCTATTAATTTTAACAAACATTTCTTTTTAATAAAAATCATGACATGCTTTTTTTCAGTTTAAATTTTCGTCCAAAACGGTTCAACCTAGCTTAGAAAAGTGGACATGCAAACGTATCTTCCTAATTTTTCTTTTACAATCAAGAAATCTTCACAAAGGTGAATTTTAAAAGAAAACGTGATATTTTACCCTTCTTTTCAAAGTGCGATAGAAATATTTTCAGTAAGGACAGTTTTATATTTTTTTTCAATTTACCTTTCAAAAGTTTCACCGTCCAAAAGCAAAGTAAACATCAAAAGATAAGCGCAACAATGCGCCTTACATAAAGGTTTTACAAAAATTAAATCTTTAAAATACTTACAAAAAATTACTTTTTATTAAGCTTTCCTATGTTTGAAGCGTAAAACAATGGGTTATTGGTTCAAACTTCAAATTCTACACTTTACCAAAGATTTCAAACACCGATGTTTCTAACTCATTTTAAAAATTCTTTCAATTCTATTGTTTTTTATAAATTTCTATAAAGTTTGTTTGAACATTTCACAGAAAATCATAAACCAGTTTATTTTCTTTAAAAATATAAAACACATAATGTTTCTAACATTTTAGAAAACATTTGCAGTGGTTTAACACTTAATTTGGAGCAGATGAAAGCAACATAATTTACGTAAGCCCAACCACATCTAATAATACTTTAAGTGCATAGTATTTCAACTCCTCTACTTCAAAAATGGTTAACTCAAGTCTATCCTCGAATGCAATATCCAAATCCAATGTAGGAACACTCTAGCCATCATTTTAAGTCAAATGGAGTTTTTGCTACTATTTCTAATATAAGAATAGGGCTTCCACTTTAACTAAGGAGATTTACTCTAAATTTGGGAAGGCCTTCTTTCATGTCTTTACGCCATATCAACATCGCACTTATTTTATATGGGTCCAATGGTACTGCCCTTCTTCTATTCACCCTTAGACCTACAATTTATTCAATACTACTACTTGGCATAGGTAATCACTATTAGCATTTATTTATAGATTAAATTATTATAAATGTGATGGATTTATTTTTCATTCCTACTATTGTAATCTTAACATTTATCTTGATTCACAGTTGTTTGCTTATATAAGGGACAAGCCAATAACAATCTTATAAGTCAAAATTTAATGGGTGTGGCAGATAAATAAATAAATAAATATAAATATATGTAATAGAAAATTACAAATACGCTTTCTCATATGCCCTAAATTGGTAGGAAATGTTTAACCTAAACACTGATACCAACTGTAACAACCTGCATCCATAGACACACCGATCCAAAGCACAAAATAGCACTTGAACTCACGTCATGCCAAGGAGTACAAGACATCGGGTTTTTAAGAGTTACATGATACAAAGACTAATATAAAATTTAGAACGTTCTACACTTTCAAATCTCATAGCGGAAAGGAATAAAATATAAATACTAAAAATAATCCAGAGTAATACAGTCTCAAAATAAACATGGTACATAGAATGTCTAACATAGGTGAAATCTCCAAATGACAATATGTAATAAGTGCCTGACTGATAACATAATTCAAGTGCATAGAGGAAAAACTATAAATAAAATAAATCTCTAACACATCAAGTCACCTTCTCTACGCACCTTGTCTTGCCCGCTTCACTTACTGACCTGACCACCTATGGCAGTTTTAAAGACGAGGAAATAAAAGGGATAAGGCAAAGTCTAGTGAATGAATCATATCATTAGTTGTACAGTATGGATAAGTAATTAAATTGTAATTATAATTTATGCAACCTAGGGTGCCTATTTGTGTTCGTCCATTACATATAAAGATTTGGCTACTTTACAAATCATAAGGTGTAATTCTTATTACACCTACATCAACAACGACTTACAAAGGTTTTCACTTGAAGGTTGAATAACCAACAACTAAAAACTCTAGATCAATTCCTAATAAACAGTCCTGATAGATAATCATCTAACCAACATTAAGTTAACATTCTTAATGGTGAACTACTTAAATCACACATACACACTGAGCGAACATCGCAATGCCTAGGCACGAGTCGAGTATACGGCCCCGACGATTTATGGCCTACAGAAGCATTCATGTCACCTTCTCATTGGTAAATGTGTCATATGCTCTTTGTCATTCAACTTGAACCTAAGGAAATCACTTATAACGATTCCCCTGTAGGTTTAGCCACTACCTGACTGTATAGCCCTACTATTGTAGACATCTTTGTCTCCTTTTCCTGCGATCCAACATGTTAAACATATGACCGAGCGTGCCCTGGTAAGAATAAGAGCTTCTAGCTGCGCTACAATTGCACGCCTTGTCGAGTTCCATGCTATGAATGCCATGAAATGTGGACTACGTATGTTATCCAGTGTAGAACTGACACCGCCTATTGCACCACTCCATGCAGCTACGTGAACTCGTAAAAGTTGAGAAAGTAGGAACAAGTCCCCCCGATTCATCCTACTTGGCCTGCAACAGGTTTAGGTTCGACCTAGGCTTGCTTCGGCCATTCAGACGTCTGAATTTTAATTTAGACGTCTGAACTCTTGTAAAAAATCTTATTATAGGTATTCAGACGTCTGACCCAATTTTCAGATGATTGACTTTGGTTTCAGATATATGAAAATATAGATGTCCGAATCAGGTCGACAATGAACTGATTCATTTCTGTTTCGCAATTTAAACTAATTCATACATTTGGTTAATTTTTCAGATGTTTCGCAATTTAACTTTCATTTCTTCTTTTTTTGTTCTTCTTTATTCTAGATTTATATATAGCCGTAAGGTATTCCTTAAACAAATATTTTGAATAAATTTCAATCTTAATTATACTCGATTTATGTGGTTTTCCTATTCGATTATACACACACATTCATCCATTTATTTACATGTATTCAAGCCTATCCAAAATGGGGTATAATCAAATCTAGGTGATTAAGGGATTAAATGCATTGATTTTTCTTATTGATTCAATTCTGTTACCTAAACCAGATCTAAATATTTAGCACTGGATTACAATAGTTTAACCCCCCCTATGTTTCAATAATTATATTATCAAATTATCATCTAAGTTTTTCCCCATAATTCCTATCCGTATATATTTTTAATGTAAATTATCAATTCAAATTCATACCTTTTAATTTAGGTATATGTACAATAGAAATTTAGCTACATGTTTCACAACAAAGCACATTGTAATAGATCCACTCACCTTTTCAAATCTTTCCCTCTTCTTTAATCTTTGTGGATCTTCTTTCCTTGACCTATAAGCCTTGATTTGTTTGCCTTCCTTTTCTATTTGTCTTTTAATTTGATTATCTCTCTCTCCCCCTTTAATTTGATATGTTTCATTTTGATTTTGATCAAGAAAAGTTGGAGAAGAGAATAGAAAATGTTTAGATTTGAGAAGTTTGGAGGAGGAAGAAAGGACATAAGAACGTATAGAATTTAAGAGGCGGCGACTAGACTTTAGAATGAAAAGAAGTGAGGGTTAGAATTTTATATTTATAGGTGAAGTCTGGATCTAGAAAAAATTATACGTTTGTTCATATATTACTTATCCTTACACATATGTAAAATTCCATTCCTTTTTATCCTTAAAAGGATAATGTTTATATTCTCCTAATTAATATCATTAATTATGATTATAATAAATACTATTTATTTATTATAATTCAAATCAATTAATATCATTTATTGATATTCTACATATTATTATTATTGACTATTGTAGGAAATTATTTATTAATATTCAAACATACAAGTATATATGTGTGTTTTTATTTACATTAATTTGGAAATTACTCTTTATTAGTAATCGTGCAATCAATCTGCAATTGATTGGTATTAATATTTCTAAATTCAAAATAAATAAATCAGATTAACCCTTATTCTTTACTAATATAACATGCCTTAAATTTTCATAAAATAATGCTTTCCTTCCATGCATATATTGTTATCTTCACTTTTCAAAATATGTAAAATTAAATGCTTTTTTTTCATAAATATACTATTACAATCCTTTTTAATATATGTAACATATACTTTCATTAATTATAGCAATAAACTACATTAACATGGTAATTAATGCCTTCCCTCTGTGCATGTAAATATTTTTTTTCTCATTTTTCTAAAGCACATTAAAACAATCGTACTCTTCTTAAAGTAATTCAGACATATTCTATTAATTACTTCATAAATAAACGAGTGCTCTCCTCCACCGAGGACCACTCTTTCATCAAAAAGAAAATTACTTAATAAGTTTTGAATTATTCTTGTGATTAATTCTTAGACTTAATTTTAAAATAGGCGCAAAACTCGATATGCGTGTTATGTAAACATTTTGTATCTTTTCCATATGGTATCCATTTCCTACATTTTATATAGAAATTTGGGCAAGAAAAATTTACTTCATGCAATGAAAAAGTCTAATTTCTCAAATTTCTTCATTTGGAAAATTTTAGTTTTTTAGCCTTTTGTATAAGTACCAAAACATCCATTTTAATTAATCAATTTTTTTTCGTTATAAATAAGGGGTGTTATATTCTCCTCCTTTAAAAGAATTTCATCCTCAAAATACCAAGAGATGCAAAAGGCAATCACTCATGCAGCCAACATCTACAATAATTTTCAAACATTGTCCTTAGTTTTAAATTTATAATAAAGCATGTACATATATGTATGGAATGCATGTGAATATATAGGTAATGTAAAATTAGGTGTTCTCCAAAACTAGTTGACCTCCTAGATTGCAAGTACTTATGCCATGTATCCAAAATGTATGCAACGTCCTATATACTTGCAATTCTATATGGATGAGCAGCCATTTAATACATATGCAAAGTGCAACAACCATTATGCATGTATTTGATAGAATAAAATGGATAAGGTGATTATGCGTCATAGGCTAACATGAACATATCAGCCCATATGCGCAATACTAACTTACAAAATACATCAATTAGCAACCAATAACCATCATCCAAAACATGTCCTAGTGACGTTTTCACAATCATGTCTAGCATCCAAACACTCCTACCTATGGGATATACTAAGCTAAATACTATGTGTGGAAGTAATTATACTAACTTAAATGGACACATATCATAAAAGAGCTCTAGATGGGTAGCCTAGATTTTCTCCTCGGGCTCATAAAAACTGTCAGTTGGATCATTCTTCCAACCTTAAATTATTGACTTTACTGTTGAAACTAAGCAAGCCTACAACAGAGTTAAAGGGTAAATTTCAAAAAATTTCTTTTTCGGTTTTATTGGGCCTATGAAGTCTAAAGAGATTTTAGATCCAATCTAAAACGTATATTAAATAAAATCCTTTATTTTATTTTATTAGTTTGAAAGAGTTTGAATTTGATTAAAAAAAATTAAATGAACGAGTGTATCAAATACATTCATGTATGTAGCACTTATTGAAATTAATTTTAAGAAGGGAACCTTTTGTTTTCTTCTTTAATACTTGTGCAACTAATTAAGGAAATAAACAATATTAATTGGATAAAGGAAAACCTTCCATTTCTCTCTCTGATTAGATTGATGATTTGTTAAATAAACATGTTAACATTTTAATTAAATGTTTAGGAATGCATCAACATACATTCAACTATACGACAACATAAATGAACTAATATAAACGTGTGTACAAATACACACACACACATCTAGAAATTGGGTTTTATATCTATTGTTTGTGTATGTACTTACATATACATGTCACATTCTCGCATGCATACTAAGAATATAAATACCTAAGTATATGCATATATTTTAGTATACTACAATATGTGTATATGATTTATATACACATATTGACGGTGCCATATAAATATAGTTTAGACATATATATATACATATATGTAATCTTTGTTGCCACTTATATTTTACATCTGCATAAATAAATGTATGAAAATAATTCACATAAGGAGATAATTAATGTAAGAGTGAATTAGAAGAGTGAAGATGGAAAAGTAATTTGTTTTGCAAATTAAATCTAATCAAATCTAAATGAAAAAGGGAAATAATCAAATGTAATTCTACTTTACCCATTTTTCAATTACCAGTTAACCAATTAATTTAATACCTTACGAGATTTCAAACCTAATTAATTTATTGACCCTAATGATATAATTGGATCTAGAATGAAGTTTATATTTAGGTATAAACATATATGTAATGAACTAATATTTAATTTTGAAAGATGAATTTGAATCAATTGGAAACAAATCAACCAATTAAAATGTAGTTTAATATAGGTTTACAATTTTAAGGTACGAAGAAGACTTGATTAATTTATATACACACACAGACATACACATATGATATACACATAATTAAATAATTTAACTATTAAAATTTGATCCATGATTAAAAAGGAACGGGCGTGACAACAAGAGTAATTTATTAAAACAAAGAAGATACTCAACAACGTACAATAGGATAACAAAAGGAGGATTTGTTTCCTCCTTCAGATCTCAAATGAAATAAAACATAAATTATTCGATTAGACAAATTGTTAAGCATCAATTCCAAAATAATTGATTATTTCATACCAACATTCAAAACCATACATAAATACAATTCACAGTCAATCATAATACAGAAATTGTTTTAAAATTGATTTTAATAAGTGGCTAAAATTTACACATATGTAAAAAAATTATTTTAAACATAATGAATGAATTATAAACTTACCCGATAAACCTTGCCTTCGTCACACCTTGATTTGTGACTTCTCCTTAGATTTCAAATAAATCAACATCCACCTTACAAGAGAAGGATGAACCACCTTTCTTTAATTTAATTTAACGTTGATTTGAATTTGTTTCAATGTTTTTTTCAAATAAGTTTCAGCCATGAGTGAATGAAAGATAAGGGTTAAAGAAATCAAAATGAGGATATTTTGTTTTAATAGAATTAAAGGAACCTTTCCCATTCTTTTACCAAAACTTCCTTCTTTAATTCCTTTCTAAATTTCAATCGATTCAATTAACTAGTTTCTTCCTCTTGCCATTATATGGCTGGTCTAAGCACATTCTTAATGTGCAAAATTTTGAAATAAAAGAAAAAAAAACTTTTATGTAATTATTTTATTATTTAAAGAATGTTTAAAATTATACCTATATCGAATATCGATATATGCAAATATAACTTTTTTATATGCATTTCTATAATTACCAATAACATTCCAAACATCAAATAAATTAACAATAATTAATATTTCATAAATATTAATTAATTTAATCAATTACAACATTTTACCGATTAATTAAATCGTATGGTTTTTGAAGAAATCACAAATGCAGTTGTGGAACACAACGGTGTGAATTCAGTCAGCGATTAATATTGAACAACTCAAATATCAATGTTCACACGTCACCTTAATTAGAGGTGTGACAGTTTGACTGAATTCATTGCTTATAGGTCTTTTTGGTGAAGTCAAATTTCACAAATACTTATGCGATACCTATTAGTGATAATTATTTACACCAATTCTCTTCGTCAAAATTATATCACTTTGGAGTTATGAAATTTGTTGATGGTCAAAATCCCAATATCACCCATATTCAACTTCATAGTCCAAATACAAAGTCCTCGGTTCGATAATAACAATTATCATTAACTAAAATTCTCTAGTCAAAGTCTTTAACTTTGAGTTGACTTCAGTTGACTATGATACTAACCTCATATAATCGAGGAGATGAATCTTCTCTTAAATTGTATTTCACTTCCAATGCTTCCACTCGACCTAATTATAGTCGTTCGTTGGATGTCATGCCACAGTTTAACTGTAATCAAAGCAGAGCTTCCACGTTAAAGATTAACGGTATTCTCAAGTCAAGAGAACCATGTAAATTAATCACATCGATATTTTCTGTTTGACCTTAGTTATATTAACAACAGAAAACTATCAAGTGAATCATTCCACAATTATCCAATAATTATCAGTACGTAACCCCTTGGTACCCCAAGTAACCATAAGTAATACATTGTCCAACATTTGGAAAGCGTTACGTACTCTAGTCTCAACGGATATATTGGTATCCAGTCTCAATATGTTTTGACTAGGAATATTTAAAATGATATATTTATTTTCATTGTGATAAATTACTCACGGTTACAACACTTTATAACTATTATCACAAAACATACCATTTATGGATTTTCTATTAAATATACTTTTAATTAAATTAATTAATATTTAACACATTATATCAAGTGTACAATAGAAAGAAAACACCTTTTATTTCGAACAAGATTGGTTATCGAGTTAGATATATGTAACAAATTACATAGTTTCCCCTAGGGCATACCTCCAACTCTATCATTTACTGCTACCATAGAGACTTAATCAAAAGAACTACAAATGTACGTGCATAGGTAAACTTCTGCAATCCTTGCTAACAACTCAGATAAATGATGTTGATATGCACCATAATTGATAACTTTAGCACAAGTATGTCCTAACAAAAATGTAGCCTTATGCAACCTCAATGCACATACAAAATACATTAAATCGTACCAGTAATATATCGATCATGTCATATTCCAGATACTAAGGTAATACAACTCGAAAGTGGGCGGTGTCTCACCTAGCATCAAATGACTTGAGTCTCTTGTTATTCTTCCTTTTCACGTATGACAATTATTTATTCAACTTTCTTCCATAAAACCTAATAAATCGGCCATTACTAACAACATATGAATTTATGTTTGTCTTTATCACCTATTTGGTGTATCTAAAATAAAATGATGTTAGTTGTAGTGAAATTTGGTTTGTCAACCTTTTCTTGAAACCTTTTATCCATTAATAGAATGTGATAATCATTTTAATAATTTTAACATTGTAGGGTCAATGGTGATATATTTATTTAGTCAAAAAAATTCTATGGGAATTGTAACGACCTGCCTTTTCGACCATCGAAAGTTGGCACCAAATACATCCACGGTATTCCAATGCCAAACATCTAATCATCAGAAAGACAGATTGTTAGGATAAAATAAGAATAACAAATATGGGAAAAAATATCATAGCGAAAATGACAACATATAATATAATAAAGACAGTATAAACTGTCGCTTCAGGATACAATGTACATCGGAGTTTTAAAAAACCTCATTAGTTGGTCAGTTATAAATTTATGACCTTACAATTGCTGATGGGTATATATAATATAGCAGAAAATAAAAATATTATGGCACATGAACATCCAGTTCTACTCCATAAGCTCCATGTCCCATCAACAATAACCTAAAAAAATACTCGAACTGACCTAAGCATTATAATAAAATAACATCCGATCATTTAATAATTCCCCAAGACTATGCTACTAAACATGGAACGAGTTTTTACCTCCTAAGAATAACAACCATACATGAAGAAGTGTAAAATAAATCAGAACACCAATCCAAACAAGAAAGGATAAACACAGTCAAAAGCAAAATCCAAACCTAAAGAATGGACATAAATAATTAAACATCGAGAAGAGCTCCAAACGCTCCTTAGTGCAATTAAGAAAACAAATCAAAGATTTGAATCAAATAAGAAAAGGAAAATTTTTCAACAATGACTAGGAGGGTGCATCCCTCTTACCGAAAGTATACCTCTACCCAATATACTTGAGAGGGCAATTCTCTCATGTGAATCTTCTCAGGAACTCCAATCAGACCCGCCAACCTTTCCAAGTATACGAGTATTTCACATATCTGCAAGCATACAACCGAATCCAATCTAGAGTAGATGTGAAGATACTCTAATGGAAGTAACCCCACATAGCTTGGCCCCCACTCGCTTTCTAGTTTAGTCATTTTCAACAAAGGATATTGATGCTCAAACGAGCAACAAATCGTCTTAAATTGACGAAACACAAAAGAAGAAGTGATTAATTCCAGGGTTCGAATAGAAACAAGGAAAATGGATTTATCCAACATGACTAGGACGGTGCGCCCCCTACACCGAAAGTATATCTCTAGATAAAATACACATGAGAACCCACACTAAATAAACATCAATCTTGGGAACTTCCAAACTGGACCTCGCCACATAGGAGCATCCGAATATACTCACATCAACGCATGCATGCTACCAACAACTTTCTAGATAAATGTGAATATATCCTTATGGGTGCGACCCACATGGCTTGGCTCTCGCTCGCTCTTTGGTTTTTTGTTATCCATGGTGTTGGATGCCAATGCTCAAAATGAGTGACAAATTAACTTAGATTGATGAAGCAAAATAATGATATCAAAACCGATAGTTAAGAAATCAACTATCGAAAGTAAACAAATGATTGGGTATGGGAATTAGATCGCATACACTTGTCACCAATAAACAAATCAAGACTTAAAACATTTGATTCTTACTTGTGCTTGATTTTCACATCATAATTATTTGTAAAACACTTTAAAAATACTCTTTAAAAATATTCCTTTAAAGGGGCAAATTATATTTCTAAGTGTATCAAAAAGTTACACCTAACTTTCTTTTCAAACATTCCTTTTAAAGATTTCCACATTTATAAATTTAAGAACCACATTAATTAAGACAATAAATAAAATTTAAATCTTTTTATGTATTTAAAAATCATTAATTATCCCAAAAATAATAAACCAAATTTCATTATCATTTATAAATTTAAAACAACATTAATTATCTTGAAAGATAATTAATCAAATTTATAACCTCTTTTAATCAATACTTATCCTGTATTTTCAAAATTTGTAAAATATTTGAAAATATAGTTTAAACAATTTTTAAAGTGCAAAAATGTGACCAAACATTTATTTAGTAAAAATACAAGCACAAGGTAAACACACATAAAGGTTTAAGGAGATGTATTCATAAGTGACGGGATAGCGAAAATTGCTACAACGACACTTACACAATTCAAATAGTTTGTCACAAATATTTCAACTAACTATCAATATAAGCAATAAAAGTGTAACAACCCACATATTTTACGGTTTTATATTTAAATATTATATTTAAATATAGCTTCGTTAATCGGATTAAAGTCCGAAAGGCTACTTTTTGCAAACGGTCGAATTAGGACTCGGGACCACTTCCATTGAGTCCAAAATGGCGTTTGCGACTTTTTTGAGTATAAGCTTCGATATGTTTGGAGTGAGTTGAATTTTGCTATTTTCTGTTGGGCTTTTGGGTTTGGGTTTCACCCAAATCATTCTATACCTTAACTCAGCCCTCTCTCTTCATCCATTCATTCTCATTTCATTCTTTTTCTCTAGCACAACTGAAAATGGGGAGAGGAATGAGAAATTAAAACTCCAAGCCCTAGATTCATTAGCAAACTCCATTTCTTGCTCCAAAATCAAGGAGAAGCTTAGGTAAGCTCCTCTTCATCTTCTCCATCTCTTTTCCTCTTCAATTTCAGAAAATTTCCTAAACCCTAATTTAGGAAATACTTGTTTTGATCTTAGATTGAAGCTTGTGGAGTTGAAGTGAAGAGTGGTTGATCTTTTCCTTGTGTTTGTATTTCTCATCTTTGTTTTTGAGTTAAAAAGGTGAGTTTTGAACTCACATCTACTTCTCTTGATGTCATTGATGTTAGGTATGTATTCCTAACACGTATTCATGTTCATTTGCTTTTGGTTTGAATTGATTTGGTGAACATTTCAATTTTTGGTGTTTTGAAGTCAAAAACTCTAAAAATCATAGCTTTGATGTTTGAACTTGCTTTTGGTGTTGTATTAAAGAGCCAATAGGGCTGGGGTGTCGATTGGCATAAACCCCTAGCGCCCATTGTTCGTCCGATCGAAAATTGGAAGAATTGCTCTTCATTTGATAGGCTGAAAAACAGCCCCAGTGCCAGTCAGTCGACTGACCCTCTGCAGTCAGTCGACTGGCTGAAGCAAATCAATGATTCAGGGGCTGTCTGCAGAAACAGGGAGTCTCTGTTTCCTGCAGTCAGTCGACTGGGTCTCTGCAATCAGTCGACTGACTGCAGGAAATGGAATTTTCGAGTTTCTAGTTCAGTCGACTGACCCCCTGCAGTCAGTCGACTGACCTGCGTGTTTTTGCCAGATTTGCCTATTTTACTTGGTTTCTGATTTTAATTGATTCGTGTCGATTCCAATTAGTTGTTATTGCATATTTGACTTTGATTTGATTTCATACACGGAGTTTTATAAAATGATCTCTTTAAATTATAGTAAAAGCTCGTTTCTCCAATTTATAAATTCTATTTAAAACACACACACAATCTTGCACTTCGAGCGAAGAGGGAGGAGAATTAAATGATTAGATAAAACGCGTGCTATGAACATGTGCATTCATCTTTTCAGTTAATTCCTAATCTATTCGTCTGACCGTTTTGACCTTTGGGTCTGGTTTACCGATGAGATGAGGTGAACTTTGTACTGCTTTGAGTGTGAAATTGACTAACGGTTAGTAAACCGTTTAGTGCGAACGTTGGGTATGGGACTCACGTTAACATTTTCCGGGTTCCTTTCTGAGAGTTGTGACACATTCCGCCAGTTAGTGGTGTCCAGTACTGGGCCTTCGGACCTTCACCACTATGGTTTGTTGCCCTATAGTATCACTTTTGGAGTTGGTCCATCGTCACCGCTCGAGTGATATTGGGTTTGTTGCCTTTGGGTTTGTACCTTATGCCTTCGGGTTTGTTGCCCTATAGTATCACTTTTGGAGTTGGTCCATCGTCACCGCTCGAGTGATATTGGGTTTGTGCCTTCGGGTTTGTGGATCCTTGTTATACAGTACTGAGCTCGAGCATCTTTTGTTTCCTTGATTATTATATTTCCTTAGTGTATCGCCCTTCGGTGTAGGTTCTTTGAACCACACGATATATAGCGATTACCTTGTGGAAACTTGTGTTACCTTTATTGGTATTTGTTATTTGCCTTTTGGCTTGTTTTGGGATATGATATCCTTTGTCTATTGGGATTGCCGATGATATGAGGCTTGTTTTGATTCATCTTATGTTATATGATTTGGTTATCTCTTTTGGAGATATTGGTGGTACTTTATGATCTTGTATGTTCATTATCATTTAGTTTATCCGACTGATTTGTTAAGCTAGACTCACCCGTGTATTTTATACTCGGGTCAGACCGAGATGTTTCAGGTTAGGTACTTTGGACTTAGCCTCTTTTGCTTCCGCATGGACTATTCCGCTAGCTCCTTTTTGTCATAGCTTTTTGTGTAGCCCTTTTTGTCTGTAACTCTGATATATACTTTATTGACTCGTCTGTATATTGTGGTTTGCTTTACCACTTGACATGTATCATTTTGTAAACTCTGTAATGTTTCTGTATATGTGTAAATGTATATGATGATTAACTGTTTTGTGATGCGTATTACATTTGAGTTATTATATTTGTTCTGATAGATCCTTCAGCCACCTATGGCTTCGCGTTAATTATTTATTGGATATGTCGATCCACATGAGAAAAATATAGAAATATTCTACCTTGTCGACGTATTCAGTAGATAATTAAGGCAAGGTCATAGATGGTCGCTCCTATCCAGCTCTATTCTCCGTATTAGCAGACGGTGTTACTTAGTAATACTCTTTGCTAATTTGGGTATCAGAGTGGGGCGTCACAAAAAGATTGTAAATAAGATGCAGATAACAATAAATATTACAAATATTTCAATTAAACATCAATATAAGCAACAAAAGAATGTAAATAAGATGCTGATAAAAGAATGGCGAGAAATTCCTTTGAGTCTCTCCACAAAAGTCCCCTGTATATCGCACATATGTATTTGCTACGAAAACATTCCGACTTCTCCTTTTCACCTCCTGCAACAAAATGGTTATTTATGCCATCCACTATCAAGCGCGAATTCAAATCCCCAAAAAACAGTCAAATACTAATAATCCTTTTACTTTACAAGCACAGAATGGTGATTTATTTTGCTCGATATATGTCCAAATAATCCACTCAATTTAATTATAGCAAAATTGGTTTTTATTCTGCTAATAGATATCCTAAATGAAGTATAACTAATTTAACTAAGTTAAACGTCACTAAATTAAATCACTATAATTTTATAACTAATCTATACTTCGTTAAAACAATTAATTATCATCCAAACATTCAATAGCAATCTATAACAACAAAAATATCATATAATTTATTTAAAGGTAAGTTAACTCACCAAAATTCCAGTTGAAGCTTTCGCGTTTTAGTTTGGTCTAAAATTGAACAACGTCTGATTTCACCCCAAAATTCAATTTGCTCCAAACTTGACCCAACCAATTACATCACGTAGCTAACGCCATTACCAACGCAATGCAAAAAATCTTGCCTTGATTGGACCTTACATAAGCAGATATTAATTTTATAACTTTCAAATTAATTAAATTAATTAAATTTTTAATTACCCTTATTAACATTATTAATCCATCTTCCTACAATACAAAATTATCCCGCTTGTACATGAATGCCCATATATGCACACCCCAAGATCGACCACCATCTCTTTCTCGTTCTTCAACGATTTTTAAATCCGTCTCTACCCTCGACTTTCTCTCCTCGTACTCGACTATCCCATCCCAATTTCAAGAAGCGCGACTTCACCTATAAGAATCTGACCTGCAACCAAAATGCATGAACCCTAGATGACGCGTTCGTCCCTAGACCACCGAGCTTCACCAAATTATCACCACGGTGCTCCTCCTCGCCACAAACCCAAATCCAAACTCCATTCGAGCTAACATTGCCTAAAACATAACCTAACCTAAACTATAGCTTCCTTTTCCTCATGACCATCTCCACACCCTTTGTTAAACACAATCAAACAACCATGAAGTCCTAGCTCTCTCTACTACTAATGCAAAGAATGCACTTTTATGAATTTTAGTGGTGTATCAGATTTGATTTTATTTTTTTGGTGAGGCCATTCTCATTTTTGTTAGCATGGAATGGGAAAAGAAAATGAGGAGGGAAAGTGAAAAGCAGAAAACGTGTATAAGTGAACGATGGAAAAATGAATATCAAGTGTTTAGTTGTTATCCGGCATTTTGACCTCGCTATATCCGACTGATTGGACAAGTTAGACTCGATCGTCATCAAGGCCAGTAGCCCAGAGCAATGATTGTGAAGTCCAAAAATCAACTGCAGGCAATGATATGAAGCTTTGATCAACCGATACCAAGAGATAGGCTCTCTAGAATATTCTAAGTACGGATTAGTATGTCCCCCCGAAAGGGGATCGGTTCCTACCCCTTTCCCTTGGGGATCGGTACGTATCCTTAATTTTTGTCTCAAACTAGGTGAGATCGACATAGAGTGACAAGGAAGGTCCCATGTGGCTATATTTCAAATCTCAAGTTGTTTAGAGTTTGTATGCTCAAGATATGGGCAAATTACTTCACCTAAGAAAGGGATCGGTATAAACAGGATCAGCTAAACACAATTTTGCAGCGATGATCGGTCAATAACTCAAATTCTACACATGCTATCAACATGAAACTTAGAGTACAAGCTTACTACAACATGTGGAACACCCCATAGGGATCTCATTCCGATTGAAGGAAGTTCGAGGGATCGGCATTACTCCCTTTGGAGGGATCGGTAGAAATTAGAATTCAAGCAACACTACTTCACAGAAAATGCGATATCTCACAAACCGTACGTCAGAATTGCACGAAATTTGGGGATCAAGTAGCTAACATTATGGGGCACCCCTCATATGGCAACCCATTTGGACACACTAATAGGGATTGGTACTGATCACTATTGTGGGCCCCGATGGGCTTGGAAATTTTTGGGTGGCCACGTCTTGGTCTCCCGAACGTTCTACCAAAATTTCAGTCTAATCTATGCATGTCTTCCCCTATAAATACAGCATGCATGACGTTAGAAAAGGGATCCTACTTTCTCTACCGAGGCTCTGCCATTTTTATTCTTCACTTTTGTACTAATAAATCCTAGCTGATCCAAACATTCTTATAATCAAAATCAAGTGGAAGGTCAATAGAAATATGAAGTGGACGTAGGCCAAGATTGCCGAACCACTATTAAAATCTATGTATTCATTTATGATATTGGATCTGTTTTAATTTCATTCTTCATTTAATCTCTACTAGATTCTATTGGGTATTGATGCCCATTTTTAGCGTCAATGTTAGTGTTTTTTATTTCATTTTTATAAACAAACTCAAATATATTGCTTTAATCACAAGAAAAATAATATTCTCAAGCAAAATCTCAAATCAAAATCAAGTCATCATTAATTCAAGTTCAAAATTTTAAATTTGATTTGATTTATAAAACAGTTTTGAAAAGAAATATTTGCGGTACTCTACTTCACAATATCTCGTTCACGTACAGACCACGAACGTCAGAATTAAAAATTTAATCGTGCACCAAAATGCGACATAATCACAAACTACCAATAATATCTACTCTTTATCTTATTCTATAAAATCACAGTTTTACTATCGTTTGTCGAAAAATCATCAAATGACAATTTTAAATATTTTCCAAATTTAAAATCATGGAAAAATTCTATAAATTAAATTAAAAATACTATAACAAAAATAAAGTATTTTTATTAACATTGGATCTCTTGTTATTTATTCAAACTATTTATCATTGTAATTAAATTCACAAAATGAATTCACCAAGTTAAATAAGGCTATTAAATCCATTTAATTAATATTTAATTCACTGTTAAAATATTTAATTCACTATTCAAATATTTAAATAATCCCTATGTTGGAATACAAGTTATTTATATTTTTAAACACCGATTATTTAAGTATTTAAAGTTAATTAAATATTCAAAATCAAAACTGTAAAATTCCGGGGTGTTATACTCTCCCTCTTGAAATAATTTCATCCGCGAAATCCTTAAAGGAAGAAAATGTCTCCAAACCCTTAAGTTTAAAACTATTAATTAAAATGAGTTATTAAACTTTTTAAGTCCCTAATGTTACGGAAAATTTTGTAACGACCTAGTATTTAATCACTTTAAATATGGATATTTTAATATATTTTTAAATAATTAATTTATGGATTTTATAACTCAATTAAATTTCATTTTAATAATAAATAGTGATGGTGAAATAATTTTCAAAATTTGTTTACAAATATATATAGTTCGAAGAAAAACCGAAAATGTGACCAGAAATCGTTTTTCGAATTTTCGACTTTTCATCGAATAAATGTTGCCGGAGATGTTGTAACACTATTATATATACATATATATACATATATATATATATAAATTTATAAATAAGTTAGGATATATATTATGATATATATATATATAATACTTAAGTAAGGAACAAGATCTGACCTTAATACAAATTCAAAATATATAATTAAAAGTGAAAATATATTTGGAAACATGAAATGACACTATGGATAACATTAAGTACATGAAGCATTAATGTATGATAGAGAAAAGAAAAGAGGGGGACAAGGTTGCTTGCGTGAGCAAGCATGAAGAGAGGGACAACGCGATGAGGTGGCAAGTTTTGAGTGAAGGGCAAGGTATTAATTTGATTAATCCATTTTCTATATATAAAAATTCCTAATTTTGCTCTCATTTTTCATTTTTATTTTGAATTTATAAAACTTCCTCTCAAGCTCTTAAAAAACTTTCATGGCTTCCAAAAGAATTCTAATATTTAAAAATATTAGCTTTATTCACTTTTAATTTCTAAATACCTTGTTTAGAGCCTCTTCCCTCCACTTCTAGAACTCCTCCTTGCCAAAACAAGTCCCCACCCACCTCATCAACACAAGGCCATTCCTATAGCCTCCCAAGGCCAAACCACCTTATCCATTTAGGGCCACAAAGATTCCATTTTTCCAGGAAGGATCCAAGATCTAAGGCCATTTCAAGTTCTAGTGATAGTTTGGGTTGCTTTCATGTGGTTTTGGTGAGTAAGGCTCACACCTTTATGAAAGTTTTGAACTTTTTATCCTTGCTTAACATGGTTGTATATTGGTTGGATGTTTGGATGAAGGTTGAAGTTAATTTGCATGATTTTATAAGTGCTTATATGTGCTTGAATGTGATGTTGTATTAGAATTGAAATTAAAGTCAAAATGTTGTGAATGTCGGAAAGATGAGATATTGCTTATGATTTGTGATTGTGGTATGTAGGTTTATGCTTTGGTTATGTATGTGATTTTTGTGCCAAAAATAATTAGCATATAGACTTGCATTAGTGGCATAGAAATCCTTTGCATAAAAAAAAACTTTGTTTCACTAAAGTGTTTCTAAAAAGTTTTATAAAGATTTAGAACTTTATTTTTGAGTTTCAAAAACTTTTTCCAAAGTTAGAAAGTGGTTTAAGTAAAAGAGTAAGGTTTTAAAGTTATTCGATTCATAAAAACAAGTATTTAAAATTTCAGATCATATAGCGATAATCGCTATGGATGCAGTTCATGAACAATGAACTCTTTTGAAATCTAAAAGTGTTTCACTTAAATATATTTTAGAAAAGTATTTCAAACTTATTTGAAGTATGGAAAAGTAATTATTATTTATTTATTTAATGATTAATTAATTAATTAATTAAATAAGGTAATCAGTACTTAATCATTAGTTAACAAAGATAATTAGTACTTAAGTGTTAATCAAGTAAGGTAACTATAATTATTTAATTAATTAAATATTAATTATTAATCAAGGGTTAATTATTATTTATTTATTTAAAATTAATTTTTAATTAATTATTTATTATAAATTTGTTCAATTATTAATTAATTACTAATTAAGTTAAGATTTAATTAAGACTTAACTAAGATTCATTTATTATCAAATAAGGTTAAATTTATTTTTCATTAATTAATAAAGGTTTTTAATTTTTTTAAATTTCTTTATTTCTAAGGACCAGTTTGTGAAAAGTAGTTTTCTTTTTCAAAAATGTTTTAAATTAATAGATTTTTTTATCGATTACCCTTATGCAACCTCAAATGATTATGAAACCAAATAACATCTGTTTTGTAGAAAAAAACACCGTTCTGCTATTGTAATAATTTGGACATGTGTTTAGCTGAACAAATCCTCGTCTGCTATTATAATGACTTGGACATTAAATGTGTATTGATTGATTGTTGTCTATTGATCCCTTTTACACATATACTTATTCTGTAAATACCCTTGTTATACCTTGGAAAGTTTAACTGAAATTGAATAAACCATTGTGGCTGCTAAGCCTCTTCTAAATTTTGGAAATCAATCTTTAATCTTATTCTTTTTAAATAAGGGTTTGAAGATAATTATTATGGTTTAAAGTAAAGTTATTATTTAATTGAAATATTTAAGGTTTATCACCATTTCAATATGATATTTTAAAGATAGTTCATTAACAATTTTATTTAAAGTGTTGAAGTTAGTTTAATCAATAACAACTTGTTATTTAAAAGTTGTTTTAAATAATTAATTGTTTATTAAAAAGGAACTTGATTGAATAAGGTTTATTTAAGAAGATTTGTTTTAAATGAGGAAAGTTTATAAAAAGGAGTTTTTATAAATTTAAAGGGATCTTGAAAATTGGAAAGAAGTTTTATAAATGATTTTGGAAATTCATCAAAGAGTTTTATAAATAAACTTGGAGATTTATAAAGAGTTTTATAAATGGATTTGGAATTTTAGTAAAGGAGATTTTCATAAATAAAAGAGATTTATTAAAAAGAGTTATTGAAGCAAGTTATAAAAGAATTTGAGATTGGATTTCCTTTAACCAACCATCTTAATTTTGGTGGTATGGACATTCGTTCCACACTTAATATCGAAGGAATAGTGTTTGAGGTTATCCTTATCTCCAATTTAAATAACTTTTGTTGCGATCCTTTTAACATGATTTTGAAGTAAGAAATCATTCACAATGTTTTGTGAATATGCTTATGCCAACAAGATAGGTATACGAACATTATGATAAATATTTTGGAAAGAGATTTAAATAAATAAAAGATTTATTTTGAGGCTTAGTGGTTGCTGTAGGTAATTAAATATCTAAATTGTAATTGTTTGTATATTTGATAGTTAATAATGACTATCAAATCTTGACCAATTTTGACTTTGGAATTAATTAAGAGCTTCACGCGTTCATACGGTTTGAGTTCCCTCTGGAGAACTCATTCGATGAAACATTTCTAGCTTTAAGAGATATATTAGAGATCCCTTTGGGACTCTAATACAGTCCACTTACTACCAAAAGAACCAGGAATGAGTCAACGGAAATTATCGGTTGTTGGGTCGGAGAGATTGAGATCAGATATATTGTTCGAAAACCACTTCAAACCAACATATGCATTTGAGTGGAAGACAACTTGAGGATGATCTAAGATAGAGCTCTTTGAAGTGCAAGAGCTACTTGCTACTAATCTTGAGGGTGATTCCAAAATAGATGTAGTAGAGGTAGTGCCTTCGATTTCGTTCAGACCTAGAACAAACTTTTATGGATGAATGCTGGCATTGCATTTCTTCCTTGAGAGCAGTGTTAGGAATTGCTAAAAGAAGGTAAATCATTGCCTCAAGCCTCATACACGGTAATGACTAAAATAGGGTAGATGTAGCAGATATATGTGGCTTGATCCTATTAGGGTATGATCATCCCTTATCTAGAGTCGATATTATCTCTTATGTATGCTTTATGTCCCATTTTGGTTATTGATCACAACCTAGGGATGATCATATTCAGTACTATCCACTTAGGGATAGGCCGGTCTTGTGTTGGTAAGGTTGTAAAGGTAACCGCGACTTCCAGTACATTTTATCTAGAGGTGTACTATTTCAGAAGGTAGTCCCTTGCTTTGTCATTGTTGGAATCCATTTTTCATATATGTGCCTTAGCGGATTTTTATTGTATACCTATTATTGCTATGATATACACATATCATAGCTACTTGATTATTGGTATTTTAAACCTTAGATATTATTATAATATCATTGGATTTTATAATTAAAATGGTTTGGTTATCGTAAGGTAAAAACCCGTCTGTGTTTATATGCACGTGGCCTTACGAGAAACATTTTATTTTGAAAAATGATTTCAAATGTAGAAATCCATATGTTTTGATTCGTGTTTTACTCATGTTGGTTTACCAAACCGAGTCGGATGTTATTTTCTTATAATGCACGGGTGGCAGCCCGAGCATATTTTTCAGATTTAGCTACATCCTTTGGAGCTTTCTGGAGACCAGCTGGATTCTCCAAGGCATATTCACGTACCTTATATCCTTTTGCTATTTTTGTTACTTTGATTTTTGGTTGTATTTATCAATAAATTGTAAGGACCAAATGTTATAACTATCCAGGTTGATAATAGGTTAGTGTACTATGATGTTGTGTATAATAAAGATTATTTTTTGTAAAGATACTATGTATATTATTATATATTTCTAGTCACGATGTGAGAGTCTATTCTCTTTAACCCCAAATCACCTGTCTTTATGACACTTAAATGATCGATACATGAACACTGAGTATGTATTAAGTGTCATCTTTAGATGTAAGAAAGGCATATCGTTACACGTGATATCAGAGCCAGGTTGAGCGAACAACTAGGCCTTGGTGTGGTAAACTCATTAGAGATAGGGTTAGTAATATCCTAGAATGATTAACTCATTGGAGATAGGACTTGTAACGTCCTAGAATGAGCTGAGAGTAGTATGTATGTGTATGTGAGCACATATTGTTAGTACTATAAAATGCTTTATACTATGTTGGTTGGTCTGTTGAGTGGCTTATGAATTCTGGTCGACGCGCACGATCAATGTTGTCGATAGGGGTTTCTAAATACTTAAACACGACAAACCGGCACAATATAGTTTTAAAATGGGTAAATGAAATAATTTTACCTAGGGTTATATTTCTTATATAAAGGAAATTTTAAATTTTATATTGTTGTTTGGGTATGGGTGTTTGTTAGAGGAATGAAGATGTTATTTAATATCATTTATAGACGATACCCTTCCCAATATAAGTCCTACTTGGAAGTGTATTTTGAGTATATCATTTTATAATCAAGTAGTGAGAGATGAGCACTAAAAGAAGATGAGGAAAGGGAAATGGCAGTACTTCGATCACCGAGGATCGAGCCTCAATGACTAGAAGTATAGGATCATTAGAAAAAGTAGCACTTGTACAGCCCCGTGTCGACTTTGCATCCTTATGCAAGGATTTTTCTAATATGGGAGGAAAGTCGTTCAAGGGCACGAAATCCATTATAGAAGTTCAGGTGTGGCTTCATTCTTGTAAGAAGATTTCTAAGGTATTGGGTATTTCAAATGAGTAGAACTGCTCCTTAGCGTCTTGGCAGTTATAAGATGGAGCAGCAGAATGGTGGGATTCCATTAAAGCTAATGTTCTGGAAGAAGATTTTTCTTGGGCTAGATTTAAGGAGGCATTTGAAGATCAGTTCATGCTTGCTGTAGGAAAGGCCCAATTATATAAGAGTTACTTGGATCTTAAGTAAGGAGATGGGTCCGAACATAATATGAAACCAAGTTCAACAAGTTATCACGTTTTGGAACAGAACTCATTGATACACTCCTCAATAAGAATAAGATGTTTGTGATAGGAATGAGGAAGGAGTTTCAACCACCTAAAGGGATCTTTCGTAAACTTAGTAGAATTGGCTCTACATTATGAAGTCCTTAAGAAGAGGAAGCTATTAGAAGCCCCAAGTGGTGGCAACAACAAGCCAAAAAAAATAAAGTTCAACCCACAAGGGAAAAAGAAGTGTAAAGAGATGTCAGGTGGAGGAACTCAAGAGGAATGGTACAACAATGTTACTTGCAACAAGTGTAAGCAGAAGGGCCATACTCAAATATTCTATCAATAGGCTGGTCCTATTTCTACAATAGTTCAAAAGTCACTCGGTTCAAATTGCCTGCTTATAGAGAAGGGTCAGCGGGTCAAATTTTATGGTATCAAGGATGAACCGTCAACTTCTGGAGATGTTAGAGAGAAAGGAGTTCTTGAAGGTACTTCATTTGTGTGTGGCATTATGGTTCGAGCTTTATTTGATACCGGAGCCTCCCATAGCTTTATTTCTAAAGAATTGGTTGCTAGATTAGGCCTTACCCCAAAATTTGTAGAAACCCCTACTTGTGTGACCAACCCCATAGATGGTACGACTAATCTATGCATAGTTTGTAAAGATGTATGAGTTTCATACCTAACACATCACTTCTCATGTGGCATGTTCGTTTTGGATTTTAAAGGGTTTGATGTTTTACTCGGTATGGATTTTCTAAAGAAGAATAGAGCTATCCTAGATTGTGTTGGAAGGATGGTATCTTTAAAAACTAAATTAGGGAAGTTTATTAAGGTATTCCGTGATGAGCCAAACAAGTTAATCGATAGTTTCCTTTTTGCACTGGATTCACCCTGGGAAAAGTTAGAATCGTTATTGGTTGTTAGAGATTTCCCAAACATCTTTGAAAACGTAAATAGCCTACCCCCTCATCGTGAGATTGAGCTCAATATAAACTTGACCCTGGATGGGAACCTTTTATCCAAACTAGGCGTAAGATTGCTCCGAGGGAAAGAAAGGAGTTAATAAATTAGATAGAGGAGAGTAAGGTTCTGATTAGGCCAAACCACTCGAATTAGGGAGCAGCCATAGGTTTTGTTGCTCAGTCAGATGGTTCACCAAGGCTTTGTATAGACTACCATGAATTGAACAAGCGTATGATTATGAATAAGTACCTCTTACCCAGCATATACAACATGTTCAAACAATTATAGGATGCAAAGGTTTTCTCACAAAAGGATTTAGACATAGGATTTCACCAACTAAGGATATCTGAAGATGATATACCCCTGACAGCTTTTAGAGGACCAGATGGTATCTTTGAGTGGTTAGTTATGCCTTATGGGATAACCAACGCACCTGCTCATTTTGTAGTCATCATGAAACGAGTGTTTAGAGATATACTCAATAAATTTGTGTTGGTCTTAGTGGATGATATCCTTATTTATTCTAAGACTGAGGAGGAACACAAGCGCCACTTAGAGATCACGCTTGAAACATTAAGGAGGCATGACTTGATGGCTAAATTTTCTAAGTGCCATTTTTAAAAATCTGAAGTAAGACTCCTCAAACATGTAGGATCGGAGGATAGTATAAGAGGGACTTGCCCCAAGTCGTTGTTAGATGAGTAGATTGTGTGTATTGTATTGTTAGTGTACCCATGAGTAACGATATAGTCGCTTTGCTTGTATCTTTTTGTACGATTGCATCATTATGATAATTTATATATGCCCTTTTGTGTCACCTTGAGTTATCTTCTTGTTTGCTAATTTCGGGACGAAATTCTTTAAGGATGTAACGACCCGTAATTTTCGATAATTAAAAATAAGTTAATTTAATAAGGTTTTGTGATTTAATGTTGGAAGAAATAAAAATTTATGATTTGATAATAAGAATATAACTGGAATGAAATGTAATAGTATTAATTTAAGGTAATTGATAACTGCTTTAAATGTAATGCCAAATAAGTGAAATGATTAGAAAGTTATAATTGATTATAGATTGTAAATTAATTGCAATAATGTGTGTATTAATTGATAGTTGGATTAAAAGATTAATTGATAATTTAAATATGTATAAATTAATAAAATAGTATGTAATTAATTATAACTGATAGAAGTAGTGTTGTGGTAGTAGTTACGACATTTGTGTGTAGATAACAAACTTACAAATGTTATTAAATTAAGAAAAGGTAACGATTGTCATTTGTTACCAATTTATTTAATCTGTTGAATTAAATCTAAAATCAGTTTCAATTAAATGTAATTTAATGTTACTTTAATATAAGTTAAGACGATAACTGTAATAGGTGTATGCAATAAAATATACAGAAATGTCAATTATATTCATAAGGCAATAATTGATTTAATAAAAGAGTGAAATCAAGATAAATGAAATTATTGGGACTTTAAATTTTAATTAATGTGAAAATCGACAAAAATTCAATATAATTGAAATATTGCAACTAATATGGTGAAAGATGATAACTGTAAAATATTAATACAGTAAGATATAAACAAATGTTAACTATGTCCATAGGGTAATGATTGATTGAATAAAGAGATTGAAATCAAATTAAATCAATTTATTGGAATTAAAATATAATTTATTTGGATTCTATTTACAGTTGAAACTAAACACTGAAATTAGTATAATATTTAATACTGAATTGATATGTAAATTTGTTTTAAATTATTGTAAATGTCCGAGTAATCAAAAATGATAAGATTAGTTAATTATAAAATTTGAATTTAAAAAGGTGATTTAATTAATTTATTTAATTAATGTGAAAATAGTCATTTTGGCCACTGTCTCGGATTTCGACGAAACTAGTTTCATCGGATCCGTAACAATGAACCATTGTAAGATTTCAAGTTTCGTGGCGATCAGACTTGTCGTTTGATCGTACGGACTCGAAACGTGTAGAAATCAATTTAATTAAATTCAATTGAGATCAATTTAAAATAAGCTGATTTTAAAGCTAACTTCTTCATACAATGGAATAGGGCTTGAAACCTTTTCCATTGAGTTTAAAATTATCGAAAACACCTATTTTGATATATGGGATGACCCACTTTCGTTTCAGAGGCAGAACGAGCTTTTTGAGTTGTTATTGTCAATTCAAATTTATTCAGGTGTTCATCCTTATCGGGCTCTGTTCGTATAAATAGATCTTTCTAAACCCTAGAAGCCTTTTATTTCTTATCTCAGTACGTACAATTCCATTTGCCTGCATCTCTCTTCTCAATGGTAGAACCAATTCAGATTACAAACCCTAAATTCAATTTCCAAATCAATTTCAAAATCAAACTTCTCGAAACCCTATCATATTATATACCGTTTCGAAGCTCTCGACGAGCGTAATTAACTGGTGCAATTTGTTTTTGCAATCGAATCACTATTTTTCCAAAAATCAGTGATTTAATTTCGGCCATTCATGTGTGGTCGTTGAGATTCAACGGCGGATCAACGACTATAGGACGATCGGGTAGAGGAGTTCAGGCAGTGATCATTTGTGGTGTTCACTCGTGCCTAGGGTATTGGAATTTGCCACGATGGGCGTTTGAAACCCGCGGTGGTGGCGGTGGCCTGGGGACGGTGGAGACGTGCGCAGGGTTAGAGGAGGTGCGCCTCGAGGAGGGGATGGCAGTAGCGAGGCCTGATCGTGGTGGAAGGCGACGTGGAGGCGGCGAAAATTTGGTTTGTGGTGGCGGCTCCATTCATATGTAACTAGAAGAAGGCACATTAGATTCTCGATCATTATCAGGCGGTGATGTGGTAACATACGTTCTTATTTATTTATTTATTTTATAATATTATAAATCGTAATGTTCTAATGTATATAACTTTTTCATACGAGCTCGGATTTGGGCGCGGTTTGTTCCATTGGGATTGTATCGGAATTCCATACATTTTAGCACTAGGTTGGACAAATTCTGAGACTGTTGAATTTTGAGTCTTATTTTGGATTTCAAATTGATTTGAAACCAAAAGTGAGTGTTTTAACCCACTCACAATTACTAAATTATCTTATGTTTGTTAAATTAAATTTATGTTGTGTTTTGGAATTTATTAGTTGATGTTTGGTATATTTAAATTGTCATTCTAGTTAAATTTGACTTTTATTATATTAAATCATCATTTAATTTAATATTGAATTTGATTGTCAATTTTAATACCTGTTATGGATAATCAGTTGATTGTTGTTATTTATTGGTTGATTGTATAGTGATTATGATGTATGTTGGATTGCTGATATTGGATGACTGGATGTTATATTTTTATATTGTTATAACACTGCAAGTTCCCTATGGGATGAAATGATACATACCCGAACAATATGATAGATTAGGGAAATCATTATGGGTGAAATGATAGACTCGAGCGATTTCATGGATTTGAAATTTAATTTGGGATTGCGGGTTGAAATAATATATACCCGTAAAATTTAAAATATAATGCGGATTGAAATGATAAATATCCGTATCACTTGACCATAGGGTAGAAAATTATATACGGACACCGGATTGGTTAAATTAGATGATTTTTAAACTTTAATTTTTGAATTCGGGTAAATGATGTTTTGAAATAGAATTGGATTTATATAAATGGAATTGCTTTAAGTGAATTATTTAAAGGATTTAAATTGAAATTTTAAAGTTGAATTTGAAGTATAAACGATATTTATCAAAATTGAGTTATTGAAATGTTGGAAACTATAACTTTGAAAATCTATTAAAATTAAAATAGTTAAATTTGATGTTAATTTCAAATTTATTATCTCAATATAAACTGTAAATGTTCTTTTAAATTATAATTTTAAGATTTTCAACTATTAAAATAAGTTAATCTATTTTAAACCAATCTAATCAATTTAAACTATTTAATTTATTTTAATCTAAATTAACCTATTTTAAACTAGTTAGCCTACTTAATCAATCTTAATCTATTTTAATTTATTTTAAACTATTTTAAAATATTTTAATCTATTTTAAATCATTTAAACTTTTTTAAACTATATTTAACTATTTAAATTTATTTTAAACTATTTAATCTATTTTAATCCTATTTAATCTATTTTAAATTCATTTAATCTATTGTAAATCTAATTAATCCATCATAAACCTATTTAATCTATTTTAAACCATTAAACTATTTTAAATCTATTTAAAGTATTTTAATATATTTTAAATTTATTTAATCTATCTTAAACCTATTTAGCCTAATTTATATCTATTTTAAAACTATGTTAAACTAATTAAACTATTTATAACTATCTAAATTATTTTCTAAATTTCAAATGATGTAGAGTGGAAATGGTTATAACTAAAGCCATGATTTTAAAGCGAAAGGTTTAAAAATGTTATAACATAAGTTGAGACTTAAAATGATATTCGCTGGTGAAACGACATATTTAAGTAAATATGATTTTGAAAGTAATTATGGTTTCGAAAGTGATATGGTTTGAATTGAAAATGATATTTTGATATCAATATGAAATGGTTTTGGAAATGTAAAAGAACCATCCGGTGTGCAATAAACGGTTGGTGTTAAAGAGACCGGGATCAGATATTGTCATACTCTCTACCAATACTGAAAACCACTTTAACAACTGTGCATGTGGTGGAGATTCCAGAAATGAACTAGGATGGTTTGGTGTACGATTCTGTATGAGGTATTTACGTGACCCTGACTCCCGTGAGTCAGCTTAGATGTGACAAACAAGAGCCACGTCGGGCCAAGTGAGGTATTCCTCCTATCGGACATGCTTCTTCGATACCATATTATGACTTTGTGGTGATTTGGTGGCCACCCCTTGATTTTGATTATGGGAGTGTGTTCCAAGGTGGGTGGTAGTAGCTGCTATGCGTTACCACCGATCCGGATCTGCAAACAGTATATCTACCCTGGCATTGCCTCGAGTGCCGTGTTAATGCCCTATCGCGCCTTCTACGAGTTTGGTTTATACCATACCTATGGAGTGCCTTCTGATAGCCCTCCAGTTTATGGAGGAATTACGGTACTGTATAGACTATGGGAATATATAAAAATGTGTTAAGAGGGATAATGGTAATGCCTTAACGCTATTTTAATACTTTACTTTACTGTAGACACTATTATAATAGCATATTATACTATGTATGTAGATAGTTTAACGGATCCTTAGGAGATGGAAATCCCGAACATCTCTTAAGTTATTGCACTCACGTTAGATACTGAATAGGAGATGTCAAACCCCGTAAACATCTCTGATGCCGTTACACTCATATTTATTTACTGTTGATTTAACTTACATATGATCTTTTAGTTCTGACTCGAGTGTTTTGTCTTTTCATTACACTCGGGTTAGTCTGAGCCTTTCAGTGTATCGAAGACTGCTTTCTGGAGGATGAAGATGAAGATTTGTACTATTACTATTTATTATATTCATACCACTGCATCATCTTATTCCGCTGCATTTGTTATTTATTTATGTTGAATGTAACTCTGATTCTGAAATGTAAATGTGTAATCAAATGTTCTTTGTAAAACAACTTCATGAACTGTTTATTTGATTATTATATTTTGTCATTCCGCTGTGAGATTCTGTGTTGTTTTATTTTCTTCTCTTCTCTTTCTTATTTACCCCATAACAATCTGCCCTTTTTAATGGTTTGAGTCTAACATGCGTGGTTTATCGTCGATTTAAACTGTCCAAAAAGGCTGGTCGTTACAAAGGGGGAGAGTGTAACGACCTTGTATTTAATCACTTTAAATATGGATATTTTAATATATTTTTAAATAATTAATTTATGAATTTTAGAACTCAAATAAACTTCATTTTAATAATAAATAGTGATGGTGAAATAGTTTTCAAAATTTGTTTACAAATATATTTAGTTCGAAGAAAAATCGAAAATGTAACCAGAAACCATTTTCTGAATTTTCGACTTTTCGTCGAATAAAAGTTGTCGGAGATGTTGTAACACTATTATATACATATATACATGAATTTACAAATAAATTAGGATATATATTATGATAAATGTATATAAAATACTTAAGTAAGGAAAAATATGTGAACTTAATACAAATTCAAAATATATAATTAAAAATGAAAAGATATTAGGAAACATGAAATGTCACTATGGAAAACATTGAGTACATGAAGCATTAATGTATGTTGGAGGAAAGAAAAGAGGGGGGGACAAGGTTGCTTGTGTTAGCAAGCATGGAGAGGGGACAAGGTGATGAGGTGGCAAGTTTTGAGTGGAGGGCTAGGTACTTAAGGCTATTTTTGTAACTTAATTAATCCACTTTATACAATTCCTATTTTTTCCTCTCATTTTTAAATTTCATTTCCACTTTCAAAAACTTCCTCCCAAGCTCTTAAGAAACTTTAATCGCTTCCAAAAGAATTCTAATATTTAAAAATCTTTGCTTTATTCACTTTAAATTTCTAAAAACCTTGTTCAGAGCCTCTTTCCTCCACTTCTACAACTCCTCCTTACCAAAACAAGTCCCCACTCACCTCATCAACACAAGGCCATTCCCATAGCCTCCCAAGGTCAAACCACCTTATCCATTTAGGGCCACAAAGATTCCATTTTTTTAGGAAGGATTCAAGATCTAAGGCCATTTCAAGTTCTAGTGATAGTTTGGTTTGTTTTCATGTGATTTTGGTGAGTATTGATCGCACCTTTATGAAAGTTTTAAACTTTAGATCCTTGCTTAACATGGTTGTATATTGGTAGGATGTTTAGATGAAAGTTGATGTTGATTTGCATGATTTTGTAAGCGCTTATATGTGCTTGAATGCGATGTTGTATTAGACTTGAAATTAAATTCAAAATGTTATGAATGTCGAAAAGATGAGATCTTGCTTATGATTTTTGATTGTGGTATGTAGGTTTATGCGTTGGTTATGTATGTGATTTGTATGCTAAAGAAAGTTAGCATATAGACTAGTACTAATAGCATAAAAATCCTTTGCTTTTATAATAAAATACTTTATTTCACTTAAGTGTTTCTAAAAAGTTTTATAAAGATTTTAAACTTTACTTTTTAGTTTTAAAAACTTTTCCGAAGTTAGATAGTGGTTTAAGTACAAAGAGTAAGGTTTTAAAGCTATTCGATTCATAAAAACAAGTTTTTAAATTTTCTGGTCATATAGCAATGGTCGCTATGGATGTAGTTCGTGAAAAATGAACACTTTTGAAATCTAAAAGTGTTTTCACTTAAATATATTTTAGAAAATATTTCAAACTTATTTTAAGTATGCAAAAGTAATTATTATTATTTAATTATTTATTTATTTGATGATTATTTATTTAATTAATTAAGGTAATTAGTACTTAATCATTAGTTAACAAAGATAATTAGTACTTAAGTGTCAATTAAGTAAGTTAATTATAATTATTTAATTAATTAAAGATTATTTATTATTTAGTTATAATTAAGGGTTAATTATTATTTATTTATTTAAAATTAATTTTTAATTAATTATTTATTATAAATACGTTCAATTAATAATTAATTAATTACTAATTAAGTTAAGATTTAATATAATTTAATTATTTTTAAATAAGGTTAAATTTATTTTTAAATAATAATAAAGGTTTTTTTTGTTTTTTTTTAAAATCGCTTTATTTCCAAGGATCAGTTTGTTTAAAGCAGATTTCTTTTTCAAAAGTATTGTAAATCAAGGGATTTCTTTATTGATTACCCTTAAGTAACCTTAAATATTATGAAACCAAATGGCATCTGTTTAGCAGAACAAAACACCGTTCTACTATTATAACAATTTGGACATATGTTTAGCAGAATAAATCTCCATCTACTATTATAATGACTTAGACATTACCCGTGCATTGATTGATTGTTGTCTATTGATACCTTTTACATATCAACTTGTTATTTAAATATCCTTGTTATAACTTGGAAAGTTTAACTAAAATTGAATAAACCATTATCACTAAGCCTCTTCTGAATTTTGGAAATTATTCTTTTAATCTTATTTCTTTTTAAATAAGGGTTTAGAGATAATTATTATGGTTTAAAGTAAAGTTATTATTTAATTGAAATGTTTAAGGTTTATCACCATTTCAATATGATATTTTAAAGATAATTCATTAACTATTTTATTTAAAGTGTTGAAGTTAGTTTTATTAATAACAACTTGTTATTTAAAAGTCATTTTAAATAATTAATTGTTTATTAAAAAGGAACTTGATCAAATAAGATTTATTTAAGAAGATTTGTTTTAAATAAGGAAAGTCTATAAAAAGGAGTTTTTATAAATTGAAAGGGAACTTAAAATTTGAAAAGAAGTTTTATAAATGATTTTGGATATCTATCAAAGAGTTTTAGAAATAAATCTTTTGAGATTTATAAAGAGTTTTATAAACAGATTTGGAATTTTAGTAAAGGAGGTTTTTATAAATGAAAGAAATTTATTAAAAGGATTTATTGAAGCAATTTATAAAAGTATTTGAGGTTGGATTTCGTTTAACTAACCTTCTTAATTTTGGTGGTATGGATGTTCGTTCCACACTTAACACCGAAGGAATAATGTTTGAGGTTATCCTTATTTCCAATTTAAATAACTTTTGTTGCGATCCTTTTAATATGATTTTGAAGTTAGAAATCTTTCACAATGTTTTGTGAATATGCTTATGTCTGTAAGATAAGTATATGATTATTATGATAAATATTTTGGGAAGAGATTTAAATAAATGAAAGATTTATTTTGAGGCTTAGTGGTTGCTATAGGTAATTAAATCTCTGAATTGTTGTTGATTATGTGTTTGACAGTTAAATAACCGACTATCAAATCTTGTCTAGTTTTGACTTAGGAAGTAAATAAGAGCTTCACGTGTTCATATGGTTTGAGTTCTCTCTAGAGAACCCATTGGGTGAAACGTTTCTAGCTTTAAGAGATATATTAGAGAGCCCATTTGGACTCTAATATAGTCCGCTTACTACCAAAAGAACCAGGAATGAGTCAACAGAAATTATCGGTTGTTGGTTCGGAGAGACTGAGATCAGATTTTTTTTAATTATTTGAAAACCACTTCGAACCAATATATGCATTCGAGTGGAAGACATCTTGAGGATGATTTAAGACGGAGCTTTTTGAAGTGCAAAGGCTACTTGCTACTAGTCCTGAAGGTGATTCCCAAATGGATGTAGTAGAGGTAGTGCCTTCGGTTTCGTTCCGACCTAGAATGAACTTGTATGGATGAATGCTAGCATTGATTTCTCCCTAGAGGGCAGCGTTAGGAATTGCTAAAAGAAGGTAAATTGTTGCCCTAAGCCTCACACCACAACAATGGCTAAAACATGGTAGATGCAACAGGGCTATGTGGGTCGCTCCCATTAGGGTATGATCATCCCTTACCTAGAGTTGATATTATCTCTTTTGTATGCTTCATGGCCTATCTTAGTTGTTGATCACAACCTAGAGGTTATCATATTCAGTACTATCTAGTTAGGGATAGGCCGGTCTTGTGTTGGTAAGGTTGCAAAGGTAACTGCAGCCTCGAGTACATTTTATTTAGAGGTGTACTATTTCGGAAGGTAGTCCCTACCTCGTCATTGTGGGAATCCATTTTCCATATATGTGCCTTAGTGGATTTTTATTGTATATCTATTATTGCTATGACATATACACATCATAGCTACTTGATTATTGGTGTTTAAACCTTAGACGTTATTATAATATCGCTGGATTTCATAATAAAAATGGTTTGGTTATCGTAAGGTAAAAACTCATCCGTGTTTATGTGCGGCGTGGTCTTACGAGTTATCTTTTATTTTAAAAAGGTTTTGGAATGTAGAAATCCATATGTTTTGATTCAAGTTTTACTCACGCTGGTTTACCAAACTGACCCAGGCGTTATTTTCTTATAATGCTCAAGTCAGCCCGAGCATATTTTCCAGATTTAGTTGGATGCTTTGGAGCTTTCAAGAGACAAGCTGTATTCTCTAAGACGTATTTATGTATCTTTTATTCTTCCGTTGTTTTTGTTGCTTTGATTTTTGTCTTTATTTATCAACAAATTGTAAGGATAGGCTGTTATAACTGTCCAGACTGATAATAGGTTAGTGTACTTTGACGTTGTGTATAATAAAGATTATTTCTTTTTGTAAAGATCCTATGTATATTATATATTTCTCGTCACGATGTGAGATTCTATGCTTTCTTTAACCCCAGATGACCTGTCTTTCGAACACTTAAATGATCGGCACACAAATACCGATGATGTATTAAGTTTCGCCTTTAAGTGTAAGGAAAGCAGATTGTTACAATATCGGCAGTTCCCCCTTTGCACGGCTGATTCGGAAAAACTACAACTCACCATAATTGGCACAAATCAACCAAGGAAAAAAAGCCAAGTGGCCTCCCATACCTTGGGTATAAAATCACAATAAATCAAAATGCCAGTTCTAAATCTACTACGTACCTCTTTTGCGTTTGATTTTTATTTAGCAAGCAACTCTCTGTCTCAGTGCAAACGTAGGTGTGCAAGAATTAGTAATATCTTGCATCCCTGTACCTATTTTGTATTCATAAGTCAAAAGAGAACAAAAGCAAACACAAGTTATTTATAGGATAATCAATAGCAACATAAACACATAATAACCATATGCAACCAAAAGTACATATATTACTCTGCAATAAAATACTATGCATCCAATCATTTCAAAAGATAATTTTTTAGAACTAAATGCCTGGGATTTTATATTCAAAAATATATTTTCAAATTCCTCCAAAGAGTAATAAATCAAAACCGAAATCAATTATGACAAGGAGGGAGCTCCTCCTACCAAAGCATGGTATAACTCTAGAATCAAAACAACACGGAGCATCCAGTGGTATTCTGGTTCCTCCTAACAACAATTAGAGAGAACAAATATCCAACGAGTCTTCCAAATCGAAAAACTCCTAATCACCCAACTTTAGTCATAACAAAAAATATTTGAAAAATCGCTTCACAAAACTTTTTTCAAATATCCTGAAATAATAATAATACTTTACCGAAGTTTTCAAAATAATTTTATTATTATTTCTTTCACAGATTCTTTCGAAATCACTTTTTCAAAAGCACTGGGATTTAGGTCCTAACAAACAACATTTTTATAAACCGTAGTCTGTAAAATCACACAATCAATCGAATCGAATTCTGTAAAGGAATAAACTAACATTTAACGCCATCAAATGTTAAGTGACATAACAACAAGTTTAGAAATTTTGCTTAAATTCACAACTTTCTTGATTGTCCAAGAATATAGATAATTTTCTAAGCCATATAATAATTTATACAAATACACTTAAGCCCATATGATGTACATAAATCATCTGTATGCAATACTCGATCCGATTACTTGCTCGGATACATAGACTTTACTTTTGAACTAGTATCACTCACTCGACCTCCCTGGTGCAAACTCCAATAATGATCAATTAGAAATCTCTATTCTCCTTATATAGCCATATACTACGATAGAAAACCTCAGTATCATGTCAAGAATCCGAATCAAGTGTTCGCTAACAAGAATAAAGTAAGGAATCCTTTTTCGAACTACTATGAATCACCCTAAAGTTATGTATTCGAACTATAGATCGGGAATCATGCGAATAAAATGATCTAATTACAACTTATGTACTTAATCTGATTGGTTTCTTAACTATTCTAATATCTTTCTAAATAACTTTCATTTTTATTTATAGTATTTCAATCAATACTGAAATTATTTATAAATTTTCACTTAAATTTGCAAATATTCTATAAAAACTCATCTTTATAAAACCTCAAATTAAAAACTTATTCCACTCTTATTCACTTGTATTATATTCCCCTACATCCTAAAAGTATATACAAAATATCAATTTTTTTTTCAAAATTCAAATGGAGGGGTCTTTAAAACCGAGTAAACCGTTCGAGCCCTTTACCTTAGAGTGTTATAAGTAAAGATGTTTACCGGTTGACCCAATATCACTAAATAGTTTACATAACTTAGATGATTTAACAAAAATATGGTTTTAATAAAATAATGCTTATTAAATCCTTCCTATCCAAATTAACCCATTTAAAACTTGAGTTAACTTATCACTTGTCCATCTAAGATTTTTTTTATCTATCAAATTATTAGTCAAAATACCTTTTTAATTCAAATCAGTTTCCTTTAAGGAACTTTAAGAACTAAATACCCGATTTTTATTTCAAATCATTTTTGAAATAATAATAATATACATATCTCCCTTTTGTATATCAAGTCATATCTTTGGAGTTTAAAACAAATTTGTTTTACCAAAATAACCCTATAGCAAATTACTAGGGTTTAGCATTTCCCCCATTTACAAACTAGAAAATGAATGCCGTTGATGCTATGGTCATCACCAGAATTATTTTCTAGCAATAGAAGTGAGTTCAATGCTTTCTTATCTCTTTTAAAATATTTCTATACACAAATAATTTTAAATAATGCTATTATTATTTCCTCCAAAACTTTGAAAACAACTTTCGAAAACACCGGGATTTAAGTTCTCAAATTCTCTGCTTAAATACCTTTTTATTTATAAACTCTATTTATAAATTATACTTATATAATTTTGGTTTGAAATATTTATTCCCATAAATACTTCCAAGTAAAATTACCATTACTTACTCAAATATTTTTGAAATTATTTCAAACAATATCGGCATTTAAATTTTAAAAAACTCTTTTTTACTTATAATACACCATTTATAAATCATATAAATCATTTTATATATACCTTACTCATATAAAATGTACCTTTAAAAATTTTCTTATATTATAATAACTTTCCTTTATTATAGCAAAATTTTATAAAATATTTATGCTCTAAATGTCATATCCTACCATTTAGATTAATTAAACAACTTTATTAAAAAAATTACTTTTAATTTAACATTTTCACCGAACACCTTATAATTAAATCGTGAAACTCAATTCACAAGGGGTTCGTTTTAATGTAGTTATAATTATCTAAACAATAAATGCCCATAAAGTGATCGAGCATAGATTAACAATCAACAAACAATGTCAATGCTTCTAAACTATCCGAGCATAACAAATCAAACAACAACAATAATAAAGAAATATTATCATTACTAAAAAAACACTCTAAATAACTATATAAATTTGAAAATTATTCCTTTATATATAAAATATATAATCTTAGGTAAAATATTTCATTTTCTAAATTTTCAAAAATCAATATCATGTCTGTTTTCCTTGTTCAAATGTTTAGAAATCCCTATCCACACTGTGGTAGACAACTCAATAGACCAATTAACACAATACGTTTTTATAACAATAACAGATACGCTCTCATATATATAATACTCTCAAACTCATTCTATGGTGTCCCTTACCCTATCTCTAAAGAGCCATACCCTGCCAAAGCCGAGGTTCTCGCTTAACCTTCAGCTCTGATACTAATTGTAATGACCCGCCTTTTCAACCATCGAAAGTCGACATCAAATACATCCATGGTATTCCAATACTGAACATCCATTCATCGAAAAGGAAAATTATTGGGGTAAAATAAAAGAACAAACAGGAGAAATAGAATCTCACAGCAGAAACGAAAACATATAATATAATAAAGACAGTATAAACCATCGCTCCAAGATACAAAGTATATTAGAGTTTAAACAAATTCCGTTAGTTGGTCAGTTATAAATTCCAGATCTTACAATTGCTAATAGGTATATATAATACAGTGGGAAATAAAAATACTATGGCAGGTGAACATCTAGCTCTACTCTATGAGCTCCATGTCCTACCAACGAAAACTTGGAAAAATACTCGGTCTGACCCGAGCATTATAATAAAATAACACCCGATCAATTTGGAAAAGCAGCGTGAGAAAACTTAAGTAATATGATGATCATTTACTAATTCTATTAGACCATACCACTAAACACAGAATGTGTTTTTACCTCATAAGAACAATCCATACATGAAGAAATGTAAAATAAATCAGAACACCAATCCAAATGAGAAAGGACAAACACAGTCAATAGCAAAATCCAAACTTAAAGAATACACACAAATAATTAAACATTGAGAAGAGCCCTAAATGCTTCTTGATGTAATTAAGAAAACAATTCAAAGATTTGAATCAAATAAGGAAAGGAAAAGTTTCCAACAATGACTAAAGGGTACGCCCCCCCTTACTGAAAATATACCTCTAGACAATATACTTGAGAGGGTCTTTCTCCCTTCCGAGACCTCTTGCGAACTCCAAGTTAGACCTCGCCAACCTTATCGAGTATCCAAGTATTTCACATCTCCGCAAGCATACAACCAAATCCAATATAAAGTAGATATGAAGATACCCTAATGGGAGTAACCCCACATAGTTTGGCCCCCACTCACTTTCTGGTTTAGTCATTTCCAACAAAGGATATGGACGCTCAAATGAGCATCAAATCATCTTAAATTGAAAAAACACAAAAGAAGAAGAGATTAATTCCTGGGTTCGAATAGAAACAAGAAAAATGGATTTTTCCAACATGACTAGAAGGGTGTTGTTAGAACCACTATTCTATGATTTCGATGACAACAACTATACAATCATACAAATACAATATATATTTCATTTACTTACAGGTAGAAGCTTTCAGAATTCAACTTGAAGACGACTAGCACATGAGAAGAATCATAAGTATTAGAAAACCTAATATAGTGTGTTATTGTCATAGATATATAACATGTAAAATCTCCTTTAGTAGTTTTTTAAAACATAAACATTGCACGGAAAAATTCTTTCAACTCTTCATATATCAAAAGGCTAAAATATAGAAAACAACATAAGTCAGACGTCTGACATTGTATATTAGACGTCTGTCTAAAGCTTCTAATTTTAAAAACAAATATACATCAAACGTTTGGTAAAACATTCAGATGTCTGAGTCTGGCTTCTGTTAAAAAAAAATATATGCTCAGACGTCTAAACGTTATGGATAGACATTTGTGCTGGGTGACGGCCATAAACTATGAATAGTCATCTGCTTTATTTTAACGGTTGCTTCCATAACTCTTCACCACATCTCTTCCTAATCAATTATTACAACCTTTAGGCTGACACAAAAAACTCTAATGGATACTACTTTTCACAAAAACTCTTCAACAACTATAAATATGTAAAGAATCTAAGAATCAACTTACTAGAATTTTCTAAACCTCATATCTATATTCTTTGCATATTCTGATTTCTAAAAGCAAACAATATCAGTCTTTATCGCTTCCTAAAAGCAGAGCTTCACATACACATACAACTCAAAGGAGATTATAGGAAGATTTGTACTGTGCAGTCAAAACCAGTGTTTCCTAGAACACATACTTGCCTTAGAAAGAACTTTTGTATCAAGACTATTCCTCCGGGTAAAGCGAGGGTTGTTTACTAATTAAAGCCGAAGAGGAGCTTTGGGACTGGACGTATAGGATGGGAGGTCCGAACCAGTATAAAAACTCTGGTGTGATTGTTTCTTTACTATTATTTACTTTACTCTGTTAGTTATAGGATAGCTTTTTATTACACTTGCATATTAGACATAAATACACGATCCATACACTCTTTCATTAGGTATCAGAGCACGGTTATCTCAATTCACAGTAACACATAATGAAACATATTTAATATGGCAAGTACATTCCAAGAAGGACAATCAACTGCACGTCCACCACTATTCTCTGGATCAAATTATGCTTACTGGTCTACACGTATGCGTACTTTTATGGAAGCAAATGGTTTAGAAATTTAGCAAGCAACACAAGTTAAATATGTAGCATCGGAAACAGAGTAAAGTAAACCAACCCTCATAAGCACAAGTACCCATTTAGATAAAGCTGAAAACGGAAAGGATTTTGATCAAAAATTATATCGAAGTATAATAGGATCACTGTTATACTTAACGGCTAGTAGACTCGATACCATGATGAGTGTGTGTTTGTTTTCAAGATTTCAAGCACAACCTAAAGATTTACACTTTCAGACAGTTAAACGTATTTTTCATTACTTAACCGGCACTACGAATTACGGTCTTTTCTATCCTAAAGATAGCTCCTTTGAACTTGTATCCTACAGCGATGCAGATTTCGGTGGTTGCAAAACCAATAGGAAAAGTACAAGTGGCACCTGTTACTTTATCGGTTAGTCTCTAGTCTCTTGGTTTAGTAAAAAACAGAATTGTGTATCACTTTCAACTTGTGAAGCAGAATATATTGTTGCCGCTTTAGCTTGTGCACAAGTAATATATATATGCAACAAACCCTTAAAGATTTTGGAAAATTTATAATCAAAGCTCCAATTTTTTGTGACAACACTAGTGCAATAAACCAGTCCAAAAACCCAATAAATCATTCTCGAACGAAACATATAGATATTCGTCATCATTTTTTAAGAGATAATGTCAAAAAAAATTACTCTAGAATTTGTAAATACTGAAAATCAAATAGCTGATATTTTTACAAAACCTCTAAGCGAACAAAATTTTATTAAGTTAAGACATGAACTAGGTATTTTATCGTTACACGATTTATAATAAAATGTTTTTTTTCTTTTGGCAGTTATATATATTTTAAAAACCTTACATATCTTCTACTGGTTGAAATTTTCTACTATTTTCTAACCACTTATTTTTTTTCTTTTAACAACTAGTGTCTTATGGCTGACATTCTTTCACAACTAATAAACGAAACTTACTCCTCTTAAAATAGCATATAAATTTCACACACACACACACACACACACATATATATATATATATATGAGAACCTTATCAAAAATTTAATCCAAACTTTTATACTTAACTAAAGAAACAGCTTTCAAAACTAGTATATCAAAAATGTCTTCGGATCATGATTCTACATATTCTGTGATTGACTACGCCTCCCCATCTTCCGGGAGCACCTACGTCTCTCCAATAAAAGTCACCCCGACATCATCTCCATCTCTAAATATCATTCCTTAACTTACTTACCATACTTGCTACTCTCCAAAAGGAAAGAAAGCCAAACATGGAATTGACTTCCAATCAGCCTCTCTCTCCGCCAAAGTTGACGGTATCCATCATTATCAACAGGAAATGATAGGAGTTCAAAGAGAGATGTATTACGAACAACGCCGTTAAGGTTCCCATCTTAACTTTCTTGAAAAACGTTTCCTCGCCATTTGTGGTCATTCACCTATGAAAGATTGCTTATATCAGCGGTCTCCTCGTGTACGAGAGACTCCTTCAAGAGCTCACAAGATTACTCCACGAAGGTTATGGAGAGAAGGGACATCTAATACAGAACATAGTCCTGTACGTCCTTACTGGTCTCCACTTAGGCCATCAACCGAGAATACCAAGATTGAACCAAATTCTTAGGAGAAACAAAACTATCATTCTCCTGATTCTCCGGTTGACAATTGAAGAAGTATTTTTGTCCACATCAAATGGTTAATATATATATATAAATATAAAATAAATGTGTTTACAATCATTTGTAATTCATTGATTTTCAATAAATATTTTATCAAGATCTATAAGAGGCAATATGTAAATTTTTCATTCGAACAGACGTCTAAAATGAAATGTCAGACATCTAAACAGATGTATCGAGATCTATTTTTCCTGAGGTCAGATGTCTACAATAACCTCATACGTCTAAAAAATAAGACCAATATTTTTCCCTTCAGCACAAACGTTTGTATAAAATGCCAGACGTCTGTTGTCACTCTTTGGAAATAAAAATTACAAACAGTTTCAACACAGACGCATGAACAAAAAAATTAGATGTCCGCACAGACCCTCTGTTAAATAAAAACCACTCTGCTTCAACACATAAGTCTGAAATTATAGTCAGTCGTCTGTGTCAGCGCACTGGAAACATACCATTTTCGAAGAAAGACGTCTGTACTTCTTCACAGACGTCTGAATATCTTCTCTGACTACAAACGTTTCAACGCTCAGACGTCTGATTCCCGTTACCAGACATCTGAACGCAACTTCTACCCACCATTTCACCCTCCTATAAATTATCTTTTACACTTTCTTTCTTTTTCACCGTTCATTTTTCAAAACCCTCAGCAAAACCTAAAGCTCCAATTCAATTTACTCTCTCAAATTACCAAGTCAATGGCCCCTAAACCTAAGAATCCGGTTCCAAAACGTCGCAAAGCTTCCACATGCCAAAGCTCATAACCACCCTCTCAACAATTTGTCTCCGACCACCACATTGAGGAATGAATTATGGAGAAAGAGCATGGCAAACAAAGGCTACAAGAATTAGAGAAGAAACCCTTCCACACTGGACCGTTCTATCCTATTCGACGTTTTATCCACTATGATGCGATAGATCTGCTTGAGGATGCTCAGCTCTACCACTTGGTCAATTACGACGAAAATGCTGGAAAAATTGACCAACTTGCAGTATTTCTATTCTTAATTAATCTTTGTTCATCAACCCTTTGGAATCCCTCTGATGAGGATAACTGGATCTGGACTACTGTTTATGGTCATTTGATAAAACTCAATGTTGAAATGATTGAGCAATTCCTTAATTGCTCTTATGATGGAATTCCTTTACAAGAAGTTCCTGATAAACGCTATGCCCCTAGAGATGCTATTACTCATCTTATCTGGGATAACGACTTCCGGAAGTTAAAACCATCTAATTTCCATCCATGAGCTCGACTTTTTAACCGAATGCTCATAAACACTGTTATCCCTTGATTAGGTAGTCACGAACAAGTCTACGATGTCGATCATAAAGCTTTATATGCTAGTTTTGGTTAAATTAAAGTAAATTGGGTACAATAAATTTTTGACCAAATTAAAAGTTTTTGGACACCAACTCGTCGTAGCATTGTTTATGCTCCCTACATCATGAGAATTCTACTATCATTAGAAATTCCTTCATATCTCTCCCAAAATGAAGAAATATCTGTCAAAGATAGTGGCATTAGATTTCTCTCCTTAACGCATCTCCCAGAAACACCGCAGAACATAATTCCCTTTTCCCAGTATCAACCTCCTAAACAACATCAACAAGCACCTAGAACTCGACCTTCCCAACCTCCTAGAGCTTCAGCGTCTACAGAGTATTACTCTGATTCTTTGAAATACAAGAAGCCAGGATAACAGCGGGTCTAGGTGAGAACTATCGAGATATTGCACTACAAAACCAACGTCTTCTCTCCTTAAACCAACATGTGCAAGATAAAAAGATGTCATGTTTGGAATGGTCTTTTTCTACTCGTATGACCAAAGTAGAAATGACGTTAGAAAAGGTTGTTTCAACTTTGGAAAAGGTTCTCCAAAAAGTTCACGGTCATTCTTCCTCTTACTCTTCGTCTTCTCCGTCCCCTACACCACCACCACCACCGGCTTTTCACTCAGGCCCATCTTTCAGAGCAGGGCCTTCACAAGAACCACCACAACACTCTCATCATGGCAAAGCCCCTATTTGTCTTGATACGAAAGAGGGTGAGGGTTTATCATTTCCCTTAGAAGATCCTCAAGCTCCACAAGGCCCCCAGGACTATAGCTACTACACGTCATTCCAGGATCTCTCTATTTAGGAAGATGAGGAGTATGCTGACTAGTCTTAATGGCATCAAGGTACATATAATGAGGACTCGTCAAGCTTCTGGGGGTATTATCACTATGACTAAGATTTTCTTTGTGAACCCGGTAGTATTTACTTATGTATTCTTTTTCAGCTTTGTTCTAAAACTATGTGCTTGTACAACTAATTGATACTTCTCTGTGATTATCTATGGACTTATATTTATTCACTTTCTCATATTTTCCTACATCTATATGTCTTTTTGATTATGCCAAAGGGGATAAATCTCATACTGCATGTATATAAGGTGAGGAATCACATTCAGGGGGAGTTATATGTTTAATTGATAAAGTGACTGTATAGTTGTCATCATCAAAAAGAGGGAGAATGTTAGAACCACTATTCTATGATTTCGATGACAACAACTATACAATCATACAAATACAATATATTTCATTTACTTATAGGTAGAAGCTTTCAGAATTCAACTTGAAGAATACTAGCAAAGGAGAAGAATCATAAGTATTAGAAAACCTAATATAGTGTGTTATTATTATAGATATATAACATGAAAAATATCCTTTAGAAGTTTTTTAAAACACAAACATTGCGCGGAAAAATTCTTTCAACTCTTTATATATCAACAGGCTGAAGTATAGAAAACAACATAAGTCTAACGTTTGACATTTTATATTAGACGTCTGTCTAAAGCTTCTAATTTTAAAAACAAATATACATCAGACATCTGTTAAAACATTTAGATGTCCGAGTCTGGCTTCTGTTAAAAAATAATATATATGCTCAGACGTCTGAACGTTATAGAAAGACGTCTGTGATGGTAATTGCCATAAACTATGAATAGTCATCTGCTTCTTATTAATGGTTGCTTCCATAACTCTTCACTGCATCTCTTCCTACTCAATGATTGCAACCTTTAAACCGAAATAGAAAACTCTAATAGATACTACTTTTCACAAAAACTCTTTAACAACTATAAATATGTAAAGATTCTAAGAATCAACTTACTTGAATTTTGTAAATCTCATATCTATATTCTTTGCATATTCTGATTTCTAAAAGCAAACAATATCAGTCTTTATCACTTCCTAAAAGCAGAGTTTCACATACACATACTACTCAAAAGAGATTATAGGAAGATTTGTACTGTGCAGTCAAAATCAGTGTTTCCTAGAACACATACTTGTCTTAGGAAGAACTTTTGTATCAAACCTATTCCTCTGAGCAAAGCGAGGGTTGTTTACCGAAGAGGAGCTTCGAGACTGGAAGTAGGACGTGAGGTCCGAACCAGTATAAAAACTCTGGTGTGATTGTTTCTTTACTATTATTTACTTTACTCTGTTAGTTATAGGATAACTTTTTATTACAATTGCATATTAGATATAAATACACGATCCATACACTCTTTCAAGTGCGCCCCCTACATCGAAAGTATATCACAAATAAAATACACTTAAGAGCCCATGCCAAACATGCATCACTCTCAGGAACTTCCAAGGTGGACCCCGCCTCTCACGAGCATCCGAATATACTCACATCAACGCATGCATGCTACCAACAACTTTCTAGGTAAATGTGATATATCGTAAAGGGTGCGACCCACATGGCTTGGCTCCCACTCGCTCTTTGGTTTTAGTTATCCACGGTGTTGGATGCCAATGCTCAAAATGTACGACAAATCATCTCAGATTGACAAAGCACAAAGAATGATATCAAAAGCGATAGTTAAAAAATCAATCATTGAAAGTAAACGATTAATTGGGTATGGGAATTAGAATGCATACACTTGTCACCAACAAATAAATCAAGATTTAAAACATTTTATTCTTACTTGAAAATATTTGAAAATATAGTTTAAACGATTTTCAAAGTGCAAAAACGCGACCAAACATTTATTTAGTAGGAATACTGTAATGACTCCTAATTTTGGTTATTTGAAATTGGAATATTTAATTGATTTTAAATATTTAAAAGTTAATTTTTAACTTGAATTTCAAATATAATGATTATTGGATAATTTAATAATAGAAATTTACTCAAATAATTGGTTCTTGAGTTTTAAGCTTTTGAAAAATAATTTAAAGGCTTCTTAAATTTATATTAATAAGAATGAAGATAATAAAACTTTTTAAATTCAATTTAAAAGTGATTTGTTCGATTTTAAAAATAACCTGTTCAAATTAGCTATAAAAATAGCCTTCCGGGGGACAGTCTTGGAATTCGACGAAACTAGTTCCATTGGATCCGCAATAGTGTATTTTTATCGAATTTCAAATTTTGTATTGTCCTTAGTTATCGTTTGGTCATATGGGATGTTTGCGCTAAAAATGGCCACAAACCCCAAGTATAGTGAAAGCACCAGTGTATGAATACAAATCAGCAATATTCAAACACAAATCCCAGATCTAAGCAAGCAACAAACAGCAATCCAGAAATAATGAACAATGACACACAATTTATAGTGGTTCGGCTATCTCCGGCCTACGACCACTTCAAGGTTTTTTTATCTTTTATTGATTATCCTTGCTGGTTACAGATGATTACCGCAGTTACAATGAAGAATTTCGAGTATAACAACAATAGAAAGAAGTAGAATTGAGTCCGGCAGAGTCTGGACGTTGGATGGTCCAAAGATCCCCTTTTTCTACAGGCTCCAGAGGGCTATTTATAGGCGTAGGAGGCTGAGATCGTGCCCAAACTTCGGGAGACTTCTTTTGGCACGTGAGGGGGCCCACGCGACCGACCCCACCAAGTTTCGACTCGATCTGTGATGGATACGGAGCAATTTCGTATCCATCAAGAAATGATCCAATTGGGCTGAAACTTCGTGGGAACATTCCTTACCTCGTATGGAAGCTAATGTGAAAATTTCGTTGCATTTGGATCAGCGGTTCGGGAGATATGATCGATGCAACCTTATGTTTCTCGAAGGCTGCTGAGTTCGAATCCATAGCTTTGTATCCATCCCCTTCGACTCGATCGAGGCACGTGCGCGTGCGATGATGCAGAACGATAAACCTGGGTAGATCCATATTCTTCGCCGTGTTGACCGAGGCTCCACCCCTTCCTTCGCATCCAACGGTAACCTTCTATTCGAACCGATTTGATCCAGCCCACGTTCGCCTTGATTGAGATGTCTTTCGTATTGATCGCTTACGAACGACACGAGATGATTTGATTTCAGGTAGATACGAACAGGGTTCCATGCAATCGATTCGAACAGTCAGGGACCGCATGGATATAGAGGAGGGTTATAGGGTGGATGGGTACGAACCAAACTTACATGTGATCGATACGAGAACACAGATTCGAAGTGTACCGCATGCTTCCAACCTGATCGATACGAACGCCATCGAGTCGAACCAATGCTGATCGATACGAAACGCATCGTTACAAGATGCTGTCTGCCGATCGATACGAATAGTATCGATTCGAATTACCATTCGATGATCGATGCGAAATGCATCGATACGAACTAGTCCTTATGCTCTTTAACCCATCCATATCTTGTACATACGAACTCCGATTAACCTGAAATTTGAAATGTAGCCTCTCCTAGCATTGATCACCACCTCCAATCGATTCCATCTCGATCGGAACTCGGTCAAATTTTGACGACATCCATTGCAACCTGGTTTCCAATTGAACTCCAACCCTGATATCCATCCTTCCTTGCCAATTTTGTTGATATTCCAGCTTTGACCAAAAGGTGGGATAACATTTGCCCCCTAAAACATGCCTTATGATAATAAGGCGTGTTTTGAATAACTCCGAATCTGATATTCAAAGTCCATAGCCAATTCCATGTCCATCCAAACTCGATAACCGAGTTTTAGTCCATCCTTAGTCAACAGCCAATAACCGAATCCAGGACCTTTCCGGGTCGATATCCAAATCCATTATCCCTCCAGGCTCTTGCCAAGCGCAATCCACACCTGACGTCCTCGGTCCAGTGTCCCTGGACGTTGAGCTAACCTCTCCGGGTTCTTGCCAAGCGCAATCCACACCTGACGTCCTCGATCCAGTGTCTCTGGACGTTGAGCTAACCTCTCCGGGTTCTTGCCAAGCGCAATCCACACCTGACGACCTTGGTCCAGTGTCCCTGGACGTAAGTAATGCCATGGCTTAAGTCCTAAGCCGAATCCTGGTCGCTTCGGACCCTTGCTGAGCATAGTCCATACCCAGCGACCTGAAAATAGCAATTGATAATGCAAGGCCTAAGTCCTAGGCCGAATCTTGGTCTCTCCGGACCCTTATCGAGCATAGTCCATACTCGACGACTGTTTATCAAAAAACCAGAAAAAATCCAATCAAAATCCAATCCAAAATCCAAATCAAATCGGAAAACCAGAAATCCATATCAAAAATCAAAATCATCATCCAATACGGAGAACAATCATCCGAATGAAAGCCAAAACTAGAAAACGAGCAAAATCAAGAGTTCAATCCAAACTCCAAGACCAAAGCAGAAAAACAAGTGTCCAATCCAAAAAACAGAAGACAGATTTCGCAAACCATGGCTTCGCGGTTTATCATCATTCAGAGCATGCCTAGGGGCTATCTCCGGCCCCATACATGTGTAAATGACTTGGTTGTTTGCAAATGGTTTGTTACTTATTTCATATTATCCTAGTCAATTGATAATCAATCGACCATCATCCATGGGCCTTACGCCATCATGGCTTGAGGTAGGCGGTGGTTGTTCCTGCTCCGCCGCTGCATTCTGAGTCCTAACATACTGCCTCAATTGTCCATTCCTCACATGTTCTTCAATTATGTCCTTTAGGTGCCTGCAGCTGTTGGTATCATGTCCGTCCAAATCATGGAAGAGACAGTGCCTTCCTGATGCCCTTTCCCGTTCAGATGGTTCTCTCCTAGCCGGCCTTCGGTAAGGAAGGCGATTCCAGGTTTCCAAGTAAATCCGCTCCAGCGTCTCATTCAATCCTGTGTATGTGGAAAACTTTGGATCCTTCCAACGCTTCCTGGCTTTTTCAGAATCGTCGTCCAACTTCCTTTTTCCTTTGTCTTTATCCGAGCTTCCGTTGGATGGTCCTCCACCCTCAGTCGCATTCACCTCCTTTAACTTTAAGTCCATGCATGCGTCTTCTTGCCGAAGGAATCTTTCAGCTTCATGAAAGAATTCCCCGAGATCCAGTGGTGGGTCTCGTATCAGAGATACCTTAAAATATGAATCCTCTTTGACTCCCGACACTGCCGCCATCAAAACCATCGATGGATCCGGCCGATCCACCGAAGCTACCGCCGCATTGAACCGAGTTAGAAAAGCCCTAAGTGATTCATCCATCCTTTGCTTTACCGATGTTAATGTCATCACATTCTTAGGTCTTTTGATATGAACCCGAAACTGTCCCAAGAACCTATCCACCAATTCCCTCCAAGTCCTGATAGATCCTTCTTCCAGCTGCCTAAACCACATTGCAGCTAGATCTGTTAAATACAATGGGAAACATCTAGCCATCACCTCCTCTGATGCCCCCAGCACTTCCATGTGTCTAGTGTACCTCATCAAGTGATCAGTCGGGTCAGCCTTGCCATTATATACTTCCACGCTAGGTAGCTTGAACTTAGATGGATTCTGAGCTATCCTGATTTCCCGAGCGAACGGACTCCTGTTCACTCCTTCCAAATCTCGATTGGTCAAACCTCCACGCATAGTCTTCCTAATGACTTCCACTAATCTAGCGTTGTCTGTCAGGGGTTGCCCCCCATGCTCCCGAGGAAACTCCGGCACATATTCTTCATGTGGCTCATCAGCAGCAACGTTGGCCCTAGCCTGTTGAACTCCTTCCAAAGGTCCTCCTGTGTTAGATCCTGCGGGCCTGCCCCCAAGCCCTTGTTGATTGCCTTCCGATTCTGTATTCTATCCTCCATTGGGTTCCATAACCCTAGCTCCTTGTTCCACATTAACAGCCGCTGTAGCTGGTCCTAAGTTTTGTATTCCCGTAGCTCTTATCTGCTCTAAGAAATTCTACAGCATATCTTGTTGGCTCTTCATTATTCTTTCATGCATCAGATTGGTCATGGTCTCCATTTCGTCTCTAGTGATGTAGATCGAAGCTGGTTCTTCTCCAGCACCAGAGGATGCCTCTTGACTTCCTCCTTGTTGGCTTCTCTCAGCTCTTTGTCTCGTTTGTCGAGTCATTGTCTCCCAAATCTGATCCCTTCAAACCTTTAAATCTGAACTCTGAATCTGATGTAGCGGGTGCTAGTTGTTCTCAATGAAAGCACCAAAGTGTTTGCGCCAAAAATGGTCACAAACCCCAAGTATAGTGAAAGCACCAGTGTATGAATACAAATTAGCAATATTCAAACACAAATCCCAGATCTAAGCAAGCAACAAACAGCAATCCAGAAATAATGAACAGTGACACACAATTTATAGTGGTTCGGCTATCTCCGGCCTGCGTCCACTTCAAGGTTTTTTATCTTTTATTGATTATCCTTGCTGGTTACAGATGATTACCGCAGTTACAATGAAGAATTTCGAGTATAACAACAACAGAAAGAAGTAGAATTGAGTCCGGCAGAGTCTGGACGTTGGATGGTCCAAAGATCCCCTTTTTCTACAGGCTCTAGGGGGCTATTTATAGGCGTAGGAGGCTGAGATCGTTCCCAAACTTCGGAAGACTTCTTCTGACACGTGAGGGGGCCCACGCGACCGACCCCACCAAGTTTCGACTCGATCTGTGATGGATACGAAGCAATTTCGTATCCATCAAGAAATGATCCAATCAGGCTGAAACTTCGTGGGAACATTCCTTACCTCGTATGGAAGCTAATGTGAAAATTTCGTTGCATTTGGATCAGCGGTTCGGGAGATATGATCGATGAAACCTTATGTTTCTCGAAGGCTGCTGAGTTCGAATCCATAGCTTTGTATCCATCCCCTTCGACTCGATCGAGGCACGTGCGCGTGCGATGACGTGGAACGATAAACCTGGGTAGATCCATATTCTTTGCCGTGTTGACCGAGGCTCCACCCCTTCCTTCGCATCCAACGGTAACCTTCTATTCGAACTGATTTGACCCAGCCCACGTTCGCCTTGATTGAGATGTCTTTCGTATTGATCGCTTACGAACGACACGAGATGATTTGCTTTCAGGTAGATACAAACAGGGTTCCATGCAATCGATTCGAACAGTCAGGGACCGCATGGATACAGAGGAGGGTTATAGGGTGGATGGGTACGAACCAAACTTACATGTGATCGATACGAGAACACAGATTCGAAGTGTGCCGCATGCTTCCAACCTGATCGATATGAACGCCATCGAGTCGAACCAATGCTGATCGATACGAAACGCATCGTTACAAGATGCTGTCTGCCGATCGATACGAACATTATCTATTCGAATTACCATTCGATGATCGATGCGAAATGCATCGATACAAACTAGTCCTTACGCTCTTTAACCCATCCATATCTTGTACATACGAACTCCGATTAACCTGAAATTTGAAATGTAGCCTCTCCTAGCATTGATCACCACCTCTAATCGATTCCGTCTCGATCGAAACTCGGTCAAATTTTGATGACATCCATTACAACCTGGTTTCCAATTGAACTCCAACCCTGATATCCATCCTTCCTTGCCAATTTTGTTGATATTCCAGCTTTGACCAAAAGGTGGGATAACACGGGATATAAATGCATTGAATTTAATATCGAAAATTCGATATAATAATTAGGTCCAAAAAGATACCTTCTCCATACGATCAAATTAGGACTCAAAACCTTTTCCATTACGTTTGGAATAGGTGTATAACATTATGAACACCTAACAGCATGCCTCGATCGGAGTTCGAAATTTTTAGCTAGATATTTTCGAAATTTAAATAATATACTAATATATTGATTTAACCATTCCATTCACATCAGCCCACACAAACTTATTTTCAACCATCCTACCTATCTATTCTATACCCCTTCCTTCAAATACACGCTTCCCTCTTCCTTTTATAACATAGCAGGGCATGCAAGTTATAGAACAGTAAGAGAAACAATGAAGCAAAACTTTGAAAATTTATATCTCAAATTATACTCAACGAAAAATGATGAAACCTTCTTTAAAAATCATATTTCATCTCGTGCTTCGATTTGGTATGCTCATTGTGTGGTGCGGCAAAGGTTGGGTGAAGTCGAACTGTCATGTGAACCAGGGTTTAGTTTATGGAGCTTTGAGTCATCGAATCGAGCAATGGAGTTGATGTTTGGGTTCGTGATGCGAAGGAGCAGCTTGGGGAAGAATTTGGTGATGTGTGATGCCATAGTGGGGGTCGCGACCCATGGTGCAGCGGTGTGTTGAGGAGCAGGTCGTGACGAGGTTAAGGTGATTGAACATCACGTGGAGGTGGCGACTGGATGGAGAGCGAGGTGGGAAAGATGTAGGCGATGTCGAGTTAGATTTTCGTTGAGAGATGGAGGAGTAAGGGAGGAGAGAAGGTATCAGCATGGAGGAGTTTAAAATCAAGAAGCGGGAAGGAAACGTTTTGCGTTGGGGAAGATGAAGTGTGGGCCGGGTTCGTTCTTGTTGGGTATGGGCTTTCTAAAAAAAATAAATTGATTTAGTATATAAATTGTTTTATTAAATTCAAATTCTTATAATTGTCATAACTCACAAATTCTAGGTCGGATTTGAATGCAAATTTTTGCGTTGTGTTCGTAATAGCGTATCCTACGAATGGAGATGAATTAGTGACAATTGGATTTAGCAGGAATTTTGGTAAAAATTAAACGCCCGTTTAATTTAAAATTTAAATGGACCGCTTCAGCGTCGACAAAAATCAAAGCGAGTAAATCTCACTCATTTGGATGATTGGCATTAATTTTAAATAATTAAAATTAATTATTGATTAATTGGTTGAATTGATAAATTATTATCAGTTGAATGTGATATTATGTATAGTAGTATATATATTAGTAGTTGGATTGATTGTTCCCGCATATTTTAGCGGATGAGACCCTATGCGCCCCACATAATAGCGGATGACCCTATATTACCGCGATATCCCGCCTCAAAGTGGGATTGGTATTTTTATGTTGTTTTAACATCTGTGGTTGCAAGGAAAACAGGTTGGAGGGATCCAACTGGATTCCTCAAAAATGTTGAATTTAATTTCATATATAGTGATATATGTTTTGTTTGAATAATCTATGATAGATTATTGTGTGATTTGAATTTATTGGATGTTATGGTAGCATTGAATTAGATTTTGGTATTTTAAGATACCATAAATATATATATTGAATTTGAAAGAAATTAAAAAGGGATTTTGGAGGTGCAGTATTTATATAGGATTTTGGATTAGTTAAAATAAAATGATTTGGATAAAATAAATGGTTTGACCTTAAATTTATACTTAACTATTTCGTGATATTGAAAATTGAGATTTTGGAATAAAGAATATAAAGGATTTTAAATAAAAATTATTGAGTCATACTTGTTTCAATATAAGATTTTAAATAGATTTGAAGAATAGAAGTGAATTTGGGAGTAAATACGAATTGGTTATACTGGGTCTTAAATAAGATTTCTAAATTACGAAATGGGAGTAGAATCGAGATTTGGTTGGTTTTGGAATATAGTTTGGGTTATTTAAGAAATTGATTTATAAATGGAATTTAATTTAGAAACCGATTTATAATGGATTTAAGTGATGCGAAACCGTTGTAAACTGGAAATGAGACTATGGGGTTTATAAACGATGTTTATAAATAAAGTGAAATGTTTATCATTTGATAAACTGAAGATATAAATTCACGGTAAGAGTTTATAATGAGATGGGTGAATTGGTTTAAAGAGAAAGGATTGATTTTTCTTTTGGAAATGTGAAAAAGGGATTTATGAAATTGAGGACGTAAATCGATTGGTGATAAATCGAGAGAGATTTATAAATATTAGATTGGTTATATTGGAGTTGAAAAATATATTTTATCGAGAAGTTGAGTTTGTTTTGAAAAAAAAGAGGATTTTTAATTATTAAACTAGGTGATTTAAAAGTGTTATAGTATAAAAATATTTCAGAAAGCTAGTTATTTAAATATTTTTAAATTGTCCAAATGAATTATGAGTTTTATAAACAAGTCTTATAAAACGATTAGAATTTTATTAATAAATTAGAATTAATCAGTATTATTATTTTAAAAGATAAATTATTCAATATTAATACATTTTTATATAATAACTTTTATTTAAGATTATTTGCCTAAATTAAACTTGGAAAATTATTATAGAAACTTTATAAGCATTATTTTGAGATAATTATTAAATAAAGTTTTCAGAAAGTAATTGTATACTTTCATGGCGAAATCGGGAGGTAGAGATTGCCTACAGTTAAGTTTGGATTTCTCTGGGTGGAAATTAGCCACAAGGGCCTCATTAACAAGTGGAATTAGTTTCTAGGACACACAACTGAAATAATTACTTTTAAGGACAAAACATAAAATAATTAGTTTCTAGGGCCTAAAAACCTATTAAATTATGTCCTTGAAAGTAATTGGACTGCTGACTTTGTCCTTGAAAGTAATTATTCTGCTAACTTTGGCCTTGAAAGTAATTTCTTTGAATGTGTGTCCTAGAAACTAATTGGACTGCATAGTTTGTCCTTCTGGTGAAATGTCCCTTTCTCTGGGATATAGACGTAATCATTGAGCTGTGAATCCATGGTTGATATCGCATGGTGCTTTCCATAATTATTTTAAAAAGTTTTCAAATATTTTTGAAGGGAATGGTTTGTGAATATACTTATTTCGGTGAGATAAGTATATACTTTTGAATAAAGAGATCTAATTTATTGAAATTTAAATTAGATAAGGCTTAGTAATTTTCAGTGGAAAATGATATCTTTGGTTGAATGATTGTTTATTTGATAGTTAAATAACCGACTATCAAATATGGACCAAAAACATAACTTTGGAAATATTTAGAAGAAACACGGGGATTATGTGGTATAGTTACCGTTTGAGGAGCTTGTTATCCCGCCTTTTGGCAAGGCCGTGACACCAAAAAGTTGACTGGAAAACTAAAGACAATTCGTCGTAAAAGTTTGTTATACACTGTTTCACCATGGATATCGATGAATTTTGCCCGAGCCCGGATCAGGCTACAATTGGTAAGACACGTCAAGCAAAGTCATGAAAGCGAAGGCTCCAGATTTCAAGTCAATCCGAGTTCGTGTGCTCGAGTTATGATCGATGCAAAATGAAGGAGAATACCTTTAAGTTCGAATCCATCAGACCCTTACTGCTTCGAATCCATGAGAAGTACCTTAGCTTCGACTCCATCGAGCGTGCCTTCAGTTCGAATCCAGCGAGGTAGAAGACCTTCGAATCCATACAATTAAGGGTGCTTCGACTCCATTGCCTTCGAATCCCCATGATGAGACAACTCCGAATCGATCCACAATAGCACATCTAGATCGATTTGAACAAGTACCGGTTCCATCGATTCGAAGGAAGCGAACCTTCGAATCCAACATCTCGAGTCCACCAGGTAAACGCGGCTAAAACCAAGGATTCAACCCAGTAAACTCGGAGAAAAAGGAGGTTCGACCCAAGGAACACGCACCACGTCATCGTTTTCACGTGCAGGAGCATGGAGTCGACCCTATGGATTCGAACCATATCGATTCGAACGAATCCATAGGACGAAGAACGTCATCTTGAATCGATCATAACTCGAGATCTACAAGTCCAAATGTTATGAAATTTTCACAGAAGCTTAAGCACATGATGAAGAATGTTCACACCAAATTTCAGCTTGATTGGATGATTTCTTGATCGATTCGAATTGGCTTCGAATCGATCCCAAAGTGGGCCCGGATTTCCTAAAAGCGGGCATGTGGTCCCCCTCACGTGCCAGAAGTAGTCTCCCTAATTTTAGGTGAAATATCAGCCTCCTACACCTATAAATAGAGCCCCAGGTCATTCAGGAAAGGGGATCTGGATCCTGAAGCGCCCAGACTCTACCGGATTTAATTCTACACTTCGTCAGTGCTGTTAAACTCGAATTTCTTCATTGTAATCATTATAATCAACTGTAATCAGCGAAGAACATCAATAAAAGTAAAACCTTTGAAGTGGACGTAGGCCGGAGATAGCCGAACCACTATAAATCTCGCGTTTTTGTTCATTATTTTTGAATTGTGGTACTCTGTTTGCTTAGATTTGAGATTTGTGTTTGAATACTGGTTGATTTGTATTCATACACTGGTGCTTTCACAACATCCGGGGTTTGTGACCAATTTTGGCGCAAATACTTTGGTGCTTTCACCGAGAAGAACTAGCACTCGCTGCACCAGATTCGAAGTTTGGAATTGAAAGTTTGAAGGATTTAGATTGACTCAACAATGACTCGACAAACGAGACAAAGAGCCGAGAGAAGCCAACAAGGAGGAAGTCAAGAGGCATCCTCCAGAGCTGGAGAAGGACAAGCTTCTGTCTACATCACAAGGGATGAAATGGAAGCTATAGCAAATTCATTGCAAGAGAGGATGATGAAGACTCAGCAAGAGATGCTGCAGAATTTCTTCGAGCAGATGAGGGCAGCAAATGTGCAAAACGTTGGACCAACCACGATAGCTGCAAATGCGGGACAAGGAGTCAGGATCACGGAAACCAATGAAGGACAGGTCATGGTCAGAATGCAGATCCAGAAGGCAATCAACAAGGACTTGGGGGCAGACCCTCAGGATCTGATGCTGGAAGGCCTACAGATGGAGCTCAACAAGCTGGAGCCAACGCTGATGCTAACGGGCCACACGAAGAATACGTACCAGAATACCCTTCAAGACCAAGAGGGCAACCCCAGGATGGAGATGAAAAGATGGCTGGATTAGTCCGACGACTGATGAGAGGAGGATTGTCCAATGGAGGACTAGAGGAAGTTAGTCGGAGTCCGTTCGCTCCGAATATCAGGAATGCAAGGAACCCTCCAAAGTTCAAACTACCCATGCTGGACCCTTATGACGGAAAGTCAGACCCGACCATGCATATCACCAGATATATCAGACACATGGAAGTGCTGGGGGCATCCGAGGAAGTGATGGCATGATGTTTCCCTTTATTTTTACCAGATTTGGCTGCACTTTGGTTCAGACAGCTGGAGACTGGATCAATTAGAACATGGGGCGAGCTTGTGGATTGCTTCATGAGACAGTTCAGGGTCCACGTGACACGACCCAAGAGTGTGATGACATTAACATCGATAAAGCAAAGGACCGAAGAGTCCATAAAAGATTTTCTACTACGATTCAATGCGACTGTGGCTTCAGTCGATCGCCCGGATCCATCTATGATTTTGATGGCAGCGGTAGCTGGAGTTGCGAAAGGCACAGAGTTTAAGGATTCTTTAGCCAGAGATCCGCCACAAGACCTCGGAGAGTTCTATCATGAAGCTGAAAGATTCATTCGGCTAGAAGATTCGCGCGCGGAAAGGCAAGAAGCGAACATTACACAAGGAGAAGGAACCTCCAAAGAACAGTCTGGAACAGACAAAGTGAAGCGAAAGCAGGATGATAGATACGACGGCCCTGATAAACGAAAGAAATTCCGAGAACCCAGATTCAGGCAATACACGGATCTGACGGCAAGCCTGGAACGAATTTACACTGAAACTCGGGGGCAACTCCCCTATCGGAAGCCACCCAGGAGAGATCCCATAGAGCAGGAGCGTAGGACTGGAAAGTATTGCCTATTCCATGAGCTGGATGGGCACACTACCGACGAATGCCGCCACCTAAAGGATGAGGTGGAAGAACATGCCAGGAGTGGTAGATTGCTACAATATGTCAGGGATCGGACAGCGACCGTAAGACCTGATCAACTACCGCCTCCGCTTAACAGAACTGATCATGGATCGGGATCACGACTCATCATCAATTGATTGTGATGGCAAGGGCCAAGTTCAGAATCTGGACTTTGGTCGATTAGTTTTTTCTAGATTTGATTTCCAAAATAAAACGACTATTCCACTTACTCATGTACGGGAACCGGGGAGATCCCTAGGCATGCTCTGAGATGGTAATAGATCGTTCTGCCCAGAGAGGCAATCCTTAGATTTTTTCCTTTGTTTAAGATTGAACACTGAAACTTGAATTTAGTAAATAAACTTGAATTTCCCTTTGACCGGAGAGTTAAAGGACGAATAATGAAACTTGATATGATATTGATCGCTTTATGACCCTTACCCGAAGAGACGGGGTCCGGAGTGCAGGGGGTGTGGCCGCTTCGCCGGAGAGCGACATGATCGGCTCACTCGTCGCTGTTTCCCCTTCACCAGAGAGTGACAGGATGGGATCCAGCAAGAGCCTGGAGAGGCTATGATCGACCTAATATTTTGGTCATGACATCGCTTAATGTTCAGAGACACTGAACCGGAGTGCAGGGGGTGTAGCCGCTTCGCCGGAGAGCGACAGGATCGACTCACTCGTCACTGTTTCCCCTTCACCAGAGGGTGACAGGATGGGATCCAGCAGGAGCCCGGAGAGGCTATGATCGGTCTAGAATGACCAAGACATCGCTATATGCCCTAGCCGGGGCCAGAGTGCAAGGGATAGAAAACAACGCCGGAGTGCAATGTGACCTTTCTATTCGTTCGCCAAGTCTGGAATGGACTTGGCAAGGGTCTAGAGTGACCACTAATAGTCCGGAGAGACTATAGAACTTCATTCTTAACTTCCACGGGAGGAAATGGATAATAATTTGGCTTCGAAGAGCCGCGAACTTGATTGAAAATGCTATAAACTATGAAACAAACATGAACTCACGACATTTGATTTGAAGCTATTCAACACACCTTCCTATCGCAAGGCATGTTTTTGGGGGCAAATGTTATCCCGCCTTTTGGCAAGGCCGTGACACCAAAAAGTTGACTGGAAAACTAAAGACAGTTCGTCAAAAAAGTTCGTTATACACTGTTTCACCATGGATATCGATGAATTTTGCCCGAGCCCGGATCAGGCTACAATTGGTAAGACACGTCAAGCAAAGTCATGAAAGCCAAGGCTCCAGATTTCAAGTCAATCCGAGTTCGTGTGCTCGAGTTATGATCGATGCAAAATGAAGGAGAATACCCTTAAGTTCGAATCCATCAGACCCTTACTGCTTCGAATCCATGAGAAGTACCTTAGCTTCGACTCCATCGAGCGTGCCTTCAGTTCGAATCCAGCGAGGTAGAAGACCTTCGAATCTATACAATTAAGGGTGCTTCGACTCCATTGCCTTCGAATCCCCATGATGAGACAACTTCGAATCGATCCACAGTAGCACATCTAGATCGATTCGAACAAGTACCGGTTCCATCGATTCGAAGGAAGCGAACCTTCGAATCCAACATCTCGAATCCACCAGGTAAACGCGGCTAAAACCAAGGATTCAACCTAGTAAACTCGGAGAAAAAGGAGGTTTGACCCGAGGAACACGCACCACGTCATCGTTTTCACGTGCAGGAGCATGGAGTCGACCCTACGGATTCGAACCATATCGATTCGAACGAATCCATAGGACGAAGAACATCATCTTGAATCGATCATAACTCGAGATCTACAAGTCCAAATGTTATGAAATTTTCATAGAAGCTTAAACACATGATGAAGAATGTTCACACCAAATTTCAGCTTGATTGGATGATTTCTTGATCGATTCGAATTGGCTTCGAATCGATCCCAAAGTGGGCCCGGATTTCCTGAAAGCAGGCATGTGGGCCCCCTCACGTGCCAGAAGTAGTCTCCCTAATTTTAGGCGAAATATCAGCCTCCTACACCTATAAATAGAGCCCCAGGTCATTCAAGAAAGGGGATCTGGATCCTGAAGCGCCCAGACTCTACCGGATTTAATTCTACACTTTGTCATTGCTGTTAAACTCGAATTTCTTCATTGTTATCATTATAATCAACTGTAATCAGCGAAGAACATCAATAAAAGTAAAACCTATGAAGTGGACGTAGGCCGGAGATAGCCGAACCACTATAAATCTCGCATTTTTGTTCATTATTTCTGAATTGTGGTACTCTATTTGCTTAGATTTGAGATTTGTGTTTGAATACTGGTTGATTTGTATTCATACACTGGTGCTTTCACAACATCCGGGGTTTGTGACCAATTTTGGCGCAAACAGAGCTATACTGTACGTATAAACTCGCTTTCGTTCTTCTAGGATGATGATAAGGAAATCCGTCCACTAACGGTTAGGAGGTGATCTCCGATCTTATTTTCGTCTGTTTATTTCCTAAAGAATCGGTGTTGAGTTTACCAGAAATATCGAACGTTGTTTCGAAGAGACCAGGATCGGATAAGTTGTCCGAAAACCACTTCGATCCAATGAATACATTTTCAAAGTGAAGACATGAGCATGGAATCGAAGACGGAGCATTGAAGTGCAAGGGCTAATCGCTACTAATCCTGATGACGATTCCAAAATGGATGTAGTAGGAATAGTGCCTTCGGTTTCGTCAGACCCTGAACAAACTTGTATGGTTGAATGCTATTAGTACATTGTTATTGGCGGACAATGAGCATTCTAAGTGAAAATTCCTTAAAAAGGTAATCATAGCCTCAAGCCTTATCAACTGGAATGACTGAAAATTAGGGGAGATGCAGCAAGGCTAAGTGGGTCGTACCCAATTAGGGTATGTTATCACCTTTCTAGATACCCTCGAATATATTATTAATTATGGATACGGTGGTGCATGGAAAAAGAGCTCTCGATAAGGGTAGGAACACCCGAGGTGATAGCATATTTAGTACTATCCAAGTTAGGGGTAGAACCGGTCTTGTGTTGTAGGGGATCCCGGCGAGGTCCTCGGTACATTTTTCTAGACATGTACTATGATAGGTGATACCCCGGTGTCTAGTCATTGTATGGAATCCATTCTCCAATACGTGCCTTTACGGTTTTGGTTGTAGAGCCTAGTATGCTAGAATTTAATTAATGTAACAATTTCGGCTATTTGAATAAGTATTTGTACTTAGACACTATTATAATATCAAATGATTTTGATATAAAGTGTTTTGGTTATCGTAAGGTAAAAACTTGTCGTGTTTATGTGTGGCGCGGTCTTATGAGATACCCTTGTTTTCAAAGGATTTTGGTAACTTTAATAATTCAAATTGAGTGTGTTTTCTCACGCTGGTTTTCCAGACTGACTCGGGTGTTATTTTATTATAATGCTCGGGTCAAACCAAGTACTACAGATTCAGGATAGGATGCTATGGAGCTCAGGAGACGAGCTGGATGACGAAGATGTATTACACGTATTTGATTTTATTCCGCTGTGTATTGTAGGCTGTATATTCAACACTTGTGTGGACAAGTTACTATAACTGTCCAGTATTGATTTGTTGACTGTTGTACTCTAATGATTGGTATGTATTTTAACAGTTACAGTTTTTCTTTGTACAAAATCTGTTGATATATATTATATTTTGTTCCGCTGCGATTGTGAGATTCTGTGTTGTTATTTCTGTTTCTTCTTCTATCTTTTTCTTCTTCAACCCTAACTAACGGGTTTTCCGGCAATTGATTGCTCGGCATGTAATATAGTGGATGTATTAGTGTCGATTTTCGAGGGTCGAAAATCCCGGAATGTTACAAATACAAGCACCATATCAACACACAAGGGTTTAAGGAGAAGATATTTCATAAGTTACGGTATAGCAAAAATTGCTATAACGACACTTGACAATTCAAACTGTATGTCAAAAATATTCAACTAAACATCAATAAAGAAATAAAAGAATGTAAATAAGGTGCAAGTAACAGTAAATAAATAATGGAAAGAAACACCTTTGGGTCTCTTTACGAAATTCCTCTGTATATCATACGTATGTATGTGTGTTTTTCAAAGCGTTTCGTGGCGACCTATTCGCTATGAAAACATTATGACTTCTTCTTTTCGTCCCCTGCAACAAAATGGTTATTTATGCCATCCATGTCAAATAGGAATTCAAATCCAAACAAACAGTCAAATAATAATAATTTTTGTACTTTACAAGCACAGAACGAGGATTTATTCTGCTCGATATTTGTCCAAATAATCCATTCAATTTAGTTATAGCAAAACTAGTTTTTATTCTGCTAAATGGATATCCCAAACGAAGTATAACTAATTTAACTACGTTAAACGTCATTAAATTAAATCATAATAATTTTTTGACTAATCTATACTTTGTTAAAACTATCAATTATCATCCGAACATTCAATAACAATCTAATTTACTTAAAGGTGAGTTAACTCACCAAAATTCCAGTTGACGCTTTCGCATTTCGGTTTGGTCTAAAATCGAACAACGTCCAATTTTAGCCCAAATTTCAGTTTGCTCCAAACTCGATTAAACCAATTCCATAATGTAGCTAACACCATTACAAATGCAACGCAAAAAATCTTGCATTGATTGGACCTCGTATAAGCAAGATATTAATTTTATAAGTTTTAAATCAATTAAATTAATAAATTAATTTGTTAACTTTTTAATTTCCATTATTAACATTATTAATCCATCTTCCTCCTGTACAAAATTATCCCGCCTATAAATGAATGCACATATATGCACACCCCAAGGTTGGCCACCCTCTCTTCCTTGTTCCTCCATGATTTCTAAATCCGTCTTCACCCTCGACTTTCTCTCCTTGTACTCGACTAGCCCATCCCAATTTTGAGAAGCACGACTTCACCTATAAGAATCCGACTTGTAACCAAAACATGTGAATCCTAGATGATGTGTTCATCCCCAAACCACCGAGCTTCACCAAATTATACCGCCGATGCTCCTCCTCCCCACAAACCTAAATCAAAACTCTATTCATGCTAACGTCGCCCACATCAAAGCCTACCCTAAACCCCAGCTTCCTTTTCCTTACGACAATCCCTACACCCTTCGCCGAACACAACCAAACAACCATGGAGTTATAGATCTCTCTACTACTAACCCAAAGAACCCACTTTTATGATTTTTAGTGGTGTATTAGGTTTGATTTTATTTTTTTAAGGTGTGGCCATTCTCGTTTTTGTTAGCAGGGAATAGGAAAAAAATGTGGAGGGAAAGTGAAAAGTAGAAAACGTGGATAAGTGAAAGAGGGAAAAATGAATATCAAGTGTTTAGTGTTTTTGATTTCATTTTTATAAATAAACTCAATTATATTGCTTCAATCACAAGTAAAATAATATTCTCAAGCAACATCTCAAATCAAAATCAAGTCATCATTAATTTAGTTCAAAATTTTGAATTTGATTCGATTTATAAAAAAGTTTTGAAAGGAAATATTTGCGGGACTCCACTGCACAATATCTCGTTCTGTTACGAACCGCAAACGATAGAAATAGAAATACGATCATGCACCAAAATATGACACAGTCACAAATTACTAAAAATATACATGTTTATCTTATTCTGTAAAACCATAGAAAAACTATTGTTTGTCCAAAAATCATTAAACGATAATTTTATATATTTTCTAAATTAAAAATTATGGAAAATTTCTAAAATTAAATTAAAAATACTAAACCAAGAATCAAGTCATTTTATTAACAATGAATTTCTTATTATTTATTCAAACTATTTATCATTGTAAATAAGTTTACAAAATGAGTTCACCATTATTATTTATTAATTAAAAGGTGTTAAATAAGGCTATTAAATCCATTTAGTTAATATTTAATTCACCTTCATATATTTAATTCACAATTAATATATTTAAATAATCCCTATATTGGAATACAAGTTATTTATATTTTAAAACACCAATTATTTAAATATTCAAAATTAATTAAATATTAAAATTAAAATGCTAAAACTCTAGGATGTTATAGGAATCAAAATTGATCCATAATTTGATACATGTTTGGATAAATTATCAAAAATAAGTAATTTTCTTACACGACAAGCTTGAAAATATTTGTTGGATAGCCATAATAAAAATGAAAGTCCTTTCATTTTATGACCTTTTGTGTTATATATTAATGACCATCCATTTTCATTCCTGGATGCCTATTTAGTTGGAAAAAAGATGTGAAATCCAAATTCATTTTTTAATCATTTTTCTGTCTTCGTTGAGAAAGAATAAAATATATACAGTAAATAAAAAATTCATCTTCTTTATTTCTCTCAACATATTCCTCCATAATAAAACATTCTTCCAAATATACTTAAAACTCCTTGGTAGAGACTTCTACAAATCACCGAACCTTTCAACTTAAGTACACAAGTTTGAAGGGTCGTTGTCTTAATCTTGGGGAGTAGACGACAATTATTGATCAAACTATAGTTATGTCGAATTTCGCTTTCAAAGTAGTGGCCTTATCTATGACACAATTCTCATCGGTTTCTCTTTATTGTTCCTACCCATCAATTCTTATAATTTGAAAGCAAAATTTAAATCCACTATTTATAAGGATTAGCCTATTTTGTTTTGAAGCAAAGGTTGGACTATTATGATTGCATTTAGAGAAGAAAAGCAAGGATTTTGAGCAAAACTGAATAAAATCCAGGATTTTCAAAACATTAACTAGGTAATTAATACACTGAATTAATACAATGGTATGATCTAAATTTCAATTTTCGTTTTACCTTCCTATCGATTTATTCTTGGGTTTTGACAATAATTCATTTTATTAATATTTTTGAGATTGTATAACGATTTAAGAACTAGTTTTACTTACGGATATATATATGTTGATCACAATAACATAAAGCTAATTCTATTTAAACCCGTAGAGTTGTTGAATGGCAGCCCAAAATTTTTAGAAAATATTGGGATATAATCTCCTTTATGTCATTGAGCCATCTTTTTCCTCTCATCATATTATCCTTCTTTTATTCCTCTTATACAATAAACCTTAGTAATATAATTTTAGGTAATTCTCAGAAGTTGTGCTTGAATCGATGAATTATGATGATGATAATACAACTCTAATGGAATCAGAAGATGTAAAACTTGAATGTTATGTCATTTTTATTCTATTTTTATTTGAAAATGCAAAGTGTATAGAAAATCAATTAAGCGATTGAGTTTAAAATCATCTAGTGGAAATGTGTGATATGTAGAACAACCACGCAACTGTGAAGCATGGATTAAAAAAATTCTCGGTAGGTGGGCTGGTTTATTGTATGGTTATTTTTTACGGATTAGTTTTACTAGCAAAGGGTATAAAAAGAAAATTTTAATAATAATATGGTTATACTAAGCAGAAACATGAATATAGTGGTTTTTCCAGTTTTGTGGGAGGGCTACTTAGAAACTTTACGTGTTTAAATAGAATTAGCCTAACATAAATTTTGAATATGCTATGGTTCCAACTATTTTTTTCAAAATATAAAAGTTGTGACACAATCATTAATAAGGTTGTGGTGAAATTTTCTAATAGATGTAGGAGTACAAAGAATATATACATAAATAAAATTTATGTACAAATTTAGGCACTATAATTGTGTACCCTTCAATTTAAATTAGTGTATTCTATCATGGAACATAATAAATAATTAAGTATGGTGTAGCATAAAACTCAAATATTATATTTTATTATTAAACATCAACAAATTATATTTATCGTTAATTAAGTCTTGATTGGTTAAAGTAAAAAAGATAAGTCTTAAGACACAATATGTGAGATGTTACATCTGAACAATGATCACCTTTTGTTTCAATAAACTTTTACTGTTTAGAGAAAGAAAAAGTATTATTGTGGTATGCTATTATTAGCACCCAGAAAACTGCTGCTGGCATCCAAAAATAAAGGTCACATTGCAAAGTTTGCTTCAATGCTTCCTAACACCAACTATTATTTTATTTTAACTAGATAGTCACACAAATATTTTAGAAACACATCAATATGTATCTTTCCTCCTTTTCTGAATATTTCAAAAACACCTTTTTAGTCGAAATTTCAAGTGCATTCTCAATTGTATTGTGATTTGTATCCTCTATGTAACAAACAAAAAAGGAAACAAATATGAGGAAAAAATACATAAACTTTGTATGATATAATATTACAATTCAAAAACTTATACTGAGATTTTCAATTAAAAAATCATCAAACTTTATATCCTCCAAATCTGTGTTAGCAGTGGGATCATTAAACTCATCCTAAAATAAATAAATAAAAATGAAACAACAAATTAAAAATTGGTATAAAAAGAAAAATAGACTTTAAGAAATAAAAAGCAAACTAATCTCTTTGTGTTCATCAAATTTAGGATCAAGCACAAAGTTTTCACTTAGTTTCATCTATTAGGAAAAAACAAAGATTTTCCTTTGGCTTTTGGGTTTGTAAAAAATCATTTCCTAATGGTTTTTTAAGATAGTGCATGTAATATTTTATAAGGGACATAAAGAGGCTACAGTTGTTTAAGAGTGAATGATAAAATAGATTTTGGTGACCATAAGCATATGAAAAAAGATTAATGGATAACAAAATTTTAACGGTAGCCAGAAGCATTTTTCTGGATGTAAATATTAGCACACTTTATTATATAATATGACTAGAGGCAAATATATTTTATGAAGTTATATTCATACTTTTCATTTCTACAAATGTTGAATGGTAAGTTTTGTAAATTCCAATATAGGCTACTAATTTAAGTTGTAAGCATTTAATGAGAAATTAACGACATGAAAACTTTACGATTATAAGGTAATGGAAATTTTATTGGGTAAAAATTGACATACGCATGGATGAATTAAATTTCATAAAGATTACCATTTGAAAAAGTTATTTAAGTATATATAAGTTACTACTAATTAATGGACTAACAATTGGTACGTAAAGAAAAAAATTAATGTTTTTTGGAATAATTGTATAAGTTACAAATACCACTTACCGTAGACGTCTAACCATTATAAACATTGTTATGCACGTAAATACTTCTAATTAGAATGATATGTTTAATTTGTTTACAATACCTTTAGTAATTTGAATGAGTGACGTAGCCATTGATTATATTTATACAATTATAATTAGACACTGAAGAAAAGGAAACTTTTATAATGAATAACCTTATACTTTTCATATGTTATATAAGAAGAGGAAAATATAAAAACATTATTTCTTTATTAATTTTTGATCCTAAATCATTATATTATGTTGTTTTATTTATGATAACTAAGTCTACTTAAATTTTGTACTTTCATTTCTAGGAGTTACTACAGCATTTACATATCATAAATGCTTGTAAACATAAAATGTCAATTTAACAATTGGCCTTCCTTTTACTTGAGTATTTATTGTTTATTCTCATAATAATAATAATTAAGTCCCAAAATGAAAGATTTGCAGAGTATCTATATGAATTATTTTTTAAATGAAGTTATCATATAAGCAGGGTAGGACCTGCAAACATGAAAGTGAGTGAATAACTTATAAACATATCGAACTTTAAAAATTAATTTGAAGATTTCATTGAATTTAAATATGATAAGATACTAATTTACTTTAAATGTTTCTGTTAAGAATTTTATGAGCGTTAAATTGTAAAATTGATTTGTGAAAGAAAATTATGAGCGTTTAATGTTTTTTTTAAATATTTTGGATGGAAAGTGATTTTAAATGACAAATCATGATGAAACAATATTGGAACAGACTAATTAGACCTTATGGTTATTGATTTATGGAACCGATTTACTCTTACATTATGTAAATGACATAAATCTAATGACTTTAAATGTAAAGATTATAATGTTTTTAGAATATCAAAGTTATCATAAGTCTATTTTGGGAAATGATTATTATTGGTTTTATTATTAAAAGTTAATAAGACATTTTTATATGAAATTCTAAAGTATAAAGGATATGTGAAACATATCAAGATTTTATATTTGCTTAATTTTGAGAATGAAGAAATTATTTATATGTTATACATATAATGATTATGAAAAGGTTCATAAAGAAGAGAAAGAATACATATAAATTATATATCAAACAAAACTATATATAATTTAAAAAATTTAAAAAAATAAGAGATTTTATTTAAATAAAATTTAGTAATTTTCTAAATGAATTAGGCTTCATAGGTCCAATATAGATCCAATAAGGGAATTTTTTTTAAAATTTACTCATAACTTCCGCTTCGAGCTGGCCTAGTTCCAACACTAAGTTGATTTATTATATAAGAATTTCACTTACTTGTCCAATAATGGACTTATTGTTAGTCATTTTAAAGTCCTTAAAGTCGAAATAAGAAATTTTTGATGCTTATCTCTGATATACGATGTTTTCTTTCCAGTGTTGTCTAGAGTGTTTGTGCTACTTCTAGGCTTCGATGTGAAATGTAGACAAAAGTTGAAAATGCATTCAGAATGTGTCCTTTACAAAGAAAATCATCTTCTTACGTTTTGCATGCTTTATCTTGAGCGCATCATCATCCATAGTTGTTTCATTGGTTATTTCCTCCAAGCCATCTTCTAGTATGTTGAATAGGTTAATAGTGATCAGAAAGAATTTCATGACTCTTGCTAGCATGTGAAATCGTCTCCGTCAAAATGCTTCAAATAGGTTAGGTGTAGATTCATGACTAGCAGAGCAGTGATGTTGCTCGAACCTTCCATGGTTGAGATATTGTCTAAAATTTATTGGAAATTTTTGGTTCAAGGATGATGATGACTATAACTCTACTTCTAACTTTAAGGATATTTATAAAAGATTCTTTTGGAAAATAACTCAACACTCTAAGTATAAACGAGTTACTAGATTATTGACTTCAGGATTCTATGAAGCCTTTAGAAAGTGAAATCGGTTTCAAAGTTGTACTGCTTAGATCTGATCAAGAACACTCTAGATTTTGTTTATGGTGATGAAAAAGTGAGGAAGAAGAAGAGAATTTTTTATTTTATTTTGGGATGTAGGCCTTTTTATAAGCAAAAAATAGTCATGCTCATTACAAGGTTATATTCGTTCGTTCCAACGGCCATAATATTCACTCCAATGGCCATAATTGTTCATTCCAACTATCATATTCTAACGATCATAATTATTTATTCCAACCTCCAAAAAATTTCATTTTGAAAATACATTAGTTGAATTTTTTACCCATCCAAACTCATTTTCTTTTGAAAACATTCAATATTCCATACATTTGGTTAGAAATGGGTTATAAAATTTTCATTTGTAATCACTTAATTTCTACCAATAGTATTTTCACATATTTTAGTTATATGTAAACAAATTTGTCAATCTTTAATGGTCATTAAAATGACCTAAACATGAAGACATGAGTCATTTTTTATGTTGAAATCAAGTTTATATTTTAATATTTTTTTATGGTTTAGAGAAAACAATTATATAAGAGATAATCATGTGATACAAAGTGATACATGATGGTTTAAAGAAAATATACACTGACAAGGGAAGGTGAATATTAATGCAATTAAACCCCAAAGAAGAAGGGTCAGCATTTATAATTATGTATTAGTGTCATAACTCATCACCAATTAACTTCAGGTTAATACAATAAATTATGTAAATAATATAGTAAGTAATAAAATAAGGATTTAGTAATACTAAAACCATAAAATAGAAGTAAAAACAAAAAAATATTGTACCAATACATGTGCAATTCTATAACTGAAACATGGACAAACTCATTGTTATTGGAGAGTTTTCCACAGTCTTCAAACAAACTCGAACGATTAAACTGGACCGAGGAATGGTAGAGAAATGGACATAAAGACTTGGGAAACATCATAAAACAGAAAGACGAAAGACGAAACACAAAAAAAGAAGATTGGAAAAATAGAGAAGACTTTACAACCCGACCCTTTTAACTCGGGTTCGAATTGTAACCCTCAACTCGGCCATGTTAACTTGGGCCCAAGTTGAAGATTATGCAATCCAACTAAACTTGATTAAAGAAGGAAAAGGAAGACAAAGATGAAATCAAAACAAGACAAGGCATGGAAGGTCAACACGATGCCGAGTGGAGTAGCTCAAGTCAGACCTAAGTTGAGAATGAATGATGGGTTGGACCATGATATTTTATAGGTGCTTCATGTTGGACATGGACAACTTGTGGCTCGGAGTTTTCGGGCGATTTTAATGGAATCTTTCGTCTATAAATAGAGGTGGAGATGAACATAAAAGGGGATTCTTTTTTTCTTCCTTACTCTGAATCTATAGGAGTTGAGTGATTCAATTCTGAATTGGATACTATTCACATCCGAGCTGTAAAATATCTTTATAGGAGCAAAATACAATCAATAGAAAATGATTAAGTAGACGTAGGCTGGAGTATTTGCGAACCATTATAAAAATTATGTGTTCTTTTCTCTATTTTAGTCTCTTTTCTTCTATAATTTCCATTTACTACTTGATTGAGTGTTTGTGACATTTGTCCAAACATTTTGGTGCTTTCACTGAGAAGGAACTTGGATTTGAGATTTGGTAAAGATTAAAAGACCGTCTAAGAAAAGCTATCGTTAGAGGAAGCCAACATGAGCATGGGTGTAGCCAGGAGGTGTCCTCAATTTCATTCCATCAATCTACGTGACTAGAGAAGAGATGAAAAGGACGATGAGTAAAATGCAGGAGAGACTAGTGGCTCGACAGGAAGAGATGATGAATGGTTCAGAAGAATGGAAAAACAAAGGATAGTCGGAGTAGCTGGAGATCAAAATCAGAGGGTGGAAGGAAAAATAGGAACAGTAGGAGATGGAGTAAGACAAGTCAGGACAAACCCGGAGGCACCACAACTCCCTACCGAGTTGAGACAACTTGGTACCGATTCAAGTTGCCCCGAGGAGATGTTGGATGTAAGAATCAGGTGAGATGGAACACATCCATGGAATGATGTTAAACTATAGTACGATGACTGGAACACGAATTTATGGAAACAAAGAGGTAAACTAGAAGTTCCCCTAGGAATGGGGTGTAGGGTAAAGATATGGACCAGGGATGCGTGGAGCTCTAGGAATTTCCATTGGATGATACCGATAAGATTGCTGAGATGATAAGACAAGTATTGAGAGGTGGACCCCAGATCAGTGTTTGGAGGATGTAAATAGAAACTCATTTACCCCCAATATCTGATATGCTACGAACCCACCGGATTTTAAACTACCAACACTGGAGATGTATAAAGGAAGGACAAATCCAACTGTTTATTTGATGAGATGTATCCAACACATGGGAGTGTTGAGTGCTTCAGAGGAAGTGATAGATGATGTTTCCCATTGTACTTGATGGATTTAGCGATGATATGGTTTAGAAAGTCAAAGAATGGATCCATCACCATGTGGACCACATTAGTGGATAAGTTAATGAAACAATTCAGAGTTCATATAGCGTGACCAAAGAATATGATGAAAATTTCGAGTGTGAAATAGAGGGTCAGTGGGACCTTAGGGAGTTACTTAACTAGGTTCAACGTAGCATCCACAGCAGTGTAGAAACTAATCCAATTGATAGTCTTGATGGCGATGGTTTCCGGAGTTGTAAGTAAAACTAATTTCAACATAGCTTTGTCGAGAGATCCACAATTGGAACTCGCCGATTCTTACTATCAAGCCGAGAGATACCTGGGCCAGGAAGATGCAGAAGCTAAGAAAGTTGAGGTAAATTGGTGGATAATGGAGGACTACCCAAGATAGGATATGGGAAGGTTAAAGGAAGGTGAAAGACTAATGATTGCTTCGGAAGACTGAAGCGATAGAGGAGGGAGTCAAAGTATTCCTCTTACACTGAATTAAATGAAACCTCGGAGAGGATTTACTTAGATACGAGGGGAAGATTCCTTATAGAAAGTCCATTAAGGGAGAGCCCAGAGATTAGGAGATGAGATTTGGAAGGTTTTGTATATTCCATGAGCTCGGTGGATGCGAGAGGAATGAATGCAGACAATTGCATGACTTAATAGAGGAGAAGGTTCGGAGTAACCACTTGCAACAATATGTCAAAATCAAATTATCATAGCATAAACCATTGTGGCTCTGTAGAGCGACTACCATCTTCGATTGATATACCTAGATGTGGTCGTGGAACTGGGTCGAGGATATTTATCCCATGATTGGGATGGAGCAGAGATAGCTTTGATTTCCATACTTTGCTTATGTTTTGAGTAAATGATACAGTATTGCTTTAGGCCACTTATATATATATGGGATCTCAATCGCTCCAAAGGCCTACTTTGAGTTGGAAGTCTGGAAGTAATCCTTGATAGAATTAGTGTTTTAATGTTTGCTTGATGTGCTGATTTGAACTTGATAAATGAATGATTGATGGATGCATCGACTCAGAAATCATTTAAACATGATGACTAATATTGATATTAGTATGGGATACGAACGAAGTTTGGTTATTCCTTAAAACCGATATATAAGATAATAGGATAAGGTTCCTCTGACTGGAGAGATGGGGCGATGAATTGTGAAGTGCAAGTTCCTTTGCCGGAGAGCAAGTGGATGGAATTGTATCGAATAGCGAGTCCCTTCACTAAAGCGTGAGTGGATGGACTCGCTTGGACAGCAAGTCCCTTCGCTGGAGAGAGCGGATGGACTAGCTCAGTTAGTGAGTCTCATCACCAGAGAGTGAATGGATGGACTCTGTAATGACCCATAATTTTACCACTTTGAGTTGGAATATTTAATTAATTTTAAATATTCAGATAATTGTTTTATAAGAGAAATAATTCGTTTTAAATATAAGAAATTTATTTTCAAATTTTGATTATATAAATAATAGTTTGACTAAAAACTGAAAATATGACCAGAAATTAGATTCTGGATTTACAATGGTTTGACGAATTGAAATTATTTAGTTTGCAGAAACCTTGTTCGACCGTGCACACACATGCATATACATGCACATATACATATAAATGTGTATCATAATTAGTCAAATCGAAGCTAAAAGAAATATCTAAACATATATACATACAAACACCTTATGTATAAACAAATGCAACTTGAAAAACAAACTCACCATCACTCAATCAAGAGAAGACAAGCACATGGAGGGGGGTGGGTTCAGCCGAAAGTCAAGGGGGTGGTTTAACACATGGGTGATGGGGATTTTAATGATGTTGTTGTAGATATTTTGGTTAAAGAGTCTATAAATAGCACCCTATACCCTCTCATTTCTTCACACCAAATTCTCAAGTTCTTCTCCATCTTCACGCTTATTAATGACTTCCATCACCTCCACTTCTTCTCCAAAATATTCCTCCATCATAGCGAAGCACTGCTAAAAATATATACAAAATATACCATCTTAGTTCAAAGGTCAAAGTAGTGATCTACATCCACTTCACCATCTCGGATGTGCTCCTCTAAGGCCACCACCACCTCGCTAAGCACCTCCACCTATTCACTTATAGGCCATGACCATCCCTATAGAGACCGAGCTCCTTGGGCTTTGAATCGTGAAAGAAAAAGCATTAAAAGTTAGGAAACAGATTGCTATATACGTGAGAACAGTGCTTCCATCTTATTTAAATTTATCTTAAAATTATCTATGATTTATACTATGCAAGTATACTTGGTTGATTAGAATGGTTTGGATGCTAAAATGATTGATTATTGGATGATTGGTTGATAATATGCTTGCTTGGTATGGAAATTATTCATGAAAAAATACACATCGAAGTTACGCAAAGGAATCACTTTCCATTATGAATTATAATGGTATATATAACATTGTTAACTTCTTTAAAAATGGATAAAAATGGTTGATAAATGTTTTATAAACATTTAAAACTCATTTTGGCAAAGTTCGAAAAAGATTTGAAAATAGAGTCAAAATAAGCATGTCACGTAACGGTAGTTCGCGATTTCGCGCCTTAAAAAGTTAAATCCATGTATAGAATGGAATATGAGTCGAATCCTTTGGATTAAGAATATTTTGGACCCTTATAACTATAGTTTTCAAATGGAAAAGAAAAATCAAGATTTCATTTAGTAAAGTTTGAAATGTCAAAATTAAGTTTTCAAAATCGACGCGTTTTGGCAGTTCGAAAAATATTGGTTTCAACACTTTAAAAACAGATATTTTTAAATGTTTAAAATTTTGAAATAAATTCTATAAATACGTTAATATGTTTTAAAATGGATTTGAGTTATAAAAATGGATACTAATATGTAATGGAATAAGTGTTTTGATCTACAAAGCTTTAAAACCACTATTCACCAACAATTTAACAACTGAATTTGGCAATTTTTGAATAAACAATTCAAACTTTGATTTCTCTTCCCAAATCTTTTGGAAATATTTTCCAAATAACCAGACAAGTATTTTAAAGGTTTAGAGTCGATCAATAACTTGATCGCCTTATGCATGACAGAGAGGTAGTCTCTAGGCTGGAGTTTGTGAAACCAGTTGCCTGCTCCCTCTAGCTATCTGGACTGGCCCGACGGAGGAGATAGTTAATTTGGTTTACTCGGATCACATTTTTCCAAAGATAAAAGAAAAGAGATTAGGAATTTTTTTCCAAAAGTGAAACAAGATTTAAAATAGAATTTTTATGGTAAAGAGAACGTTGTAGTTAAATTCTGTATTAAATTCCGAGGAGGGAACCCATACTATCCATGTGAATTTAAAAGGTGATTTCACCATTATTTGACGAATAGTACAGGTTGAATATGGAAATTAGTATTGAGTATAATTAATCTAAAATCTATGAACTCTTTTTGCTCAGTACTAATTGGTTTGGGTTTATAGTAAACGATGTCCTAAATAACATTATTTTTAACCCTTTAAAAGATATGTTTTGGAAATAAGTAATCTCCATTAAGATTGAACTTATACCAATAATAGAAGATGGAAATATTTTTCCTAAGTGATTTAAAGGAAACGATTTGGTATTTCCAGAGTTAAAAGGAGGTTTAACAAATCTATATATATCAAGAAGAAATAGTTTAAAATATATCTCTAAAAATATTTTATTGGATATAAAGTATTAATTGATTGAATGATGATTACCAATCACCCACATACTTAACATCTTTTCTATCGATAATTGGTTCGGAGAGACCGATATTGGATTTGGATTATTCCTATCCGAAAACCACTTCGAACCAATATACACATTCGAAAGTGAAGACATGTTAAGACAATAATTTTGAAGATGGAGATCTTTATAATGTAGGGCTATTTGCCACTAACATCGCGATTCCTATATTATATACACATGGTGGCAGTAGTACCTTTATTTTGAAATCTTCAATGCAAGGACTGCTCGATACTAATCCTAGGGGTGATACCTAAAAAGATGTACTAGAAGTATCTTTGGATTGTCCTATTACTGGATAATCTGTATGGACGATGTTTGACATTGCATTTCTAAAACCACGTACATTGGTTTTTACAAACGTACATCTGTCTGGTGGTGTAAGAGGTAACCACTTTTATACTTAACACCATTCCCTTAGGCGTATCAACTCAAGGGTTGTACTTTTGTAGGAACCAATTAGTGTGTCGTCGAAAATGATAATGTGGCATTAAAAGTGGGATTTGTCATGTGAAAGGTAAAACGTTACGTTAAGCCTCACACATCGGTAATGAAAAAAACTAGGTAGATGCGGCAGTGTTATATTGGTCACACCCATTAGGAGATGGTCATCACCTTTCTAGATTTCCTTCTATATATTGGGTTTATTGTGTTTGATGTGTCCATGGATAGGTCAGGAACAACCATGGTGATGACATATTCAATACTATCTATGGTAGAAGTAGGCCGGTTCTGTGTTGGTAGAGGCCAGTGGGGCTTTGCCTCGGTACATTTCTCTAGACATGTACTACACAGAAGGTAGTACCTTACCTTGTCATTGTGGGAATCCATTCTCCAATATGTGCCTTTAATGAACTTGACTGTATACCTAAACAGGCGTTTAATTTAACAAATGTAACAATTCGGGCTATTTAATATGTTATTTGAAAGGATTTTCAAAGCAGTGTCATTAGAAATAATATCAAATAATTTGACAAAATTATTTTAGTTATCAAAAGGTAAAAATCCATCTGTGTTTATGTGAGGCATGGTATTATGAGATACTCTTCTTTCTAAAGGTTTTGTTTGACATCAAAGTTGACTTATGACATTGTCATATATATTTATAATTCATGTCTCACACTGGTTTGCCAAGCCTGGTCCGAGTAATTATAATACTCGGGTCAAATACGAGTAGTTTCAGGATTAGTTGAAGATGCTTGGAGTTTCCAAAGGAGAGCTGGAAATCTTCATCAACGTATGGATTTAGTTTACTTTTCCACCGTGTTTGTTGTTTTTTCAGCATTTGTAAGGACATGTATTTATAAATGTCCGGGTTGATCTTAGGATAGACTCTGATATATGTACTTAAAAGATTTTCCCCTGTAAAGATTATTAAAATAATATATGTTATTCCATTCGTGTGAGATTATGTTCTGTCTTCTTTTTCTTTTTACCCTTAACCATCCACCTTTTTGTTCAATTTCGATTGGACATGTGTGGTTTATTGCAATCTAAACTGTATGGAAGTGTGGGTCGTTACACATGGTATCAGAGCTTAGGTTAAGCGAACACCTCGGCCGGATAGGGGTAAAGTCTAATCAGAGATAGGGTTAGTAATATTCTAGGATGAGTAACTCATTAAAGATTGGGTAAGTGATACCCTATAATGGGTTGAGAGTATTATATATGAGCATGTATTTGTTAATGCTATATATAAATGATTTTTTTTTTGGAAAATTGGTAGATGAAATAATTTTACCTAGGATTATATTTTAAATAAAAAAGGGTCGTCTTTTCAAAAGATATAGTTAATTATGGGATAATAATATTCAATTATTACCATGGGTTGGTTAAAAGACATAAATTGGTATAGGAACATCTTGCGATTAGAATTTCGTAGTTTGACTATAAGATGTTTCATAAAGATGATAGTTTAAGAAGTTAAATAAGAAACTTGTTAAAATATGATATTAGATTTAGGTTAGAATAGTTAAAAATCTTAGTATATGTTTCTAAGTATTTCGTTGTCTATTGTAGAAGCCTTCCAATTATGGTAGGAATTATTCTAAAGGAGAATCCCTAAGAGAAAATTGGGGAGAAAAGGATGACTTAATAACCCTTTCTAGTGACGACGAGGGAATACAAAAGGGTCACCTAAAAACCATATGCCACAGGTAAAGGAAGAGTTTGATGAGCATACCTATTACATGGGTATCCCATGGTTATGATGGTAGTAGAATCTAAGACTTTGGAACTAGTATTATTATCTTGTGACAAAGAAGTGATCCAGATAACAGATGATGTAGAAGTAAGTCGGGGATCGCAAGAAAAAATGATGTGGGTAACAGATCTAGAAGAATCAGAACCTAAAGAAGTTCCAAAAGAGAACCCCAATATGATGCTAGAAAGGAAGAGCCTAGATTCAGTAGCATATGATACATGGACGGAGGACATCCCCAACGAATCAGAAGACAGCAATGAAGATCACATTATCTGGGAGATGGGTGTTTCCATATCTGAGAGAGAGTCGCTAGTTTCAGGTATTGATTTGGAAGGAATGATAGAAAATAAGGAAGAAGAAGAGGTTCTGGACATCCTTTCGGGAAACCCTGTTGATCAATCTTGGGTTCCCTAGGGATAACCCCAACATCCTATAGGATGGAATCTTGAGAACAAAGAAGATGACAGAAATGAAGCAAATGATGAACGGGAGGAAGAAGAGTTTTGTTAGACGACGAATTTTCTATCGATTAGAAAATCATCGAAAAATATTATAGTCGTTATAAAACCGCAAGCTCACGGCGTACAAGTGTAGCACGTATGTGAGTATGGGTCAATCCGCAGGGAATGAATTAAATTCTAATAATATTCAATCAAATCAACCCAAAGTTTTGAAGTTTGTTTTAACTAAAAAATTGTAGAAAATGAGCTAGAGCAAAAGTAAATAAACTATGATATTAAAGAGCAATTTAGAGGCAAATCCACTTCCAATCATTCATATAAATCAACACAAAATTCATTTATAATCACTCATTAAAATATTAAATAGAAAATGATAGATGTGCTTATTATAAGTATGATTTATTTGTGCTATTAATTAGCAAAACTTAAATCATCAAACTCTAACACACCTTTCAAACCCACTTATCAAAACTCATGAAAATGACATGAAAATTTAAAATAAAATCTATTTTTAGTATGATCTATTTACTATTAATTAGTAGCGTAGACCATCAAATTTTGATTCTAATTTGACTTTTATTATCAAAATCACTTAGGCAAATTATCAAATAGTTTATGTTTTAAATGGAGTTAAGCATAGCCTATTTGAGATGTCAACATAGGCTATCAAAATTAAATAAAAAGAAATATAAACCACCATCATTCATATTTTTCATCAAGCACATAAGAGAGATTACAAATGAAATCATTATTTTAATTTAATATGTTTCATGAGAGCTTCATTACCCCTAAATTGAAGGGGTTTAGCTATTCATATTTGAAAACATGATAACATAAAATGATTTCAACATAAAAGGAGAAGGAAAATGAGAGCTATTAAGATAAAAGAGAGCTAACTACTTGCATGAAATAAAACTAAACTAATTGCAAGAATTAAACATATGCTACTAACATGAAATAAAAGGAGCATAAACTAAGGAAGAGAGAGCATGAAACAAAAAGAGCATGAAAAGAAAACACAAATAAAAATTGCATGAAAGTAAAAACAAGGCTAAGAAGACATGAAAGAAATTTTTATTTATTTTTGATTTTGTGGCTACAATATTACATGAAAAGTAAAAGCTACTTACATAAGACATAAGGGGTATTTATACATGCTTAAAACTCTAATTCATAATTTAGGAGACTACCTAAAATGCCCTTGAGAAAGTGTAACCTCCAAGTAATCATTAGAAAATTAATTAATCCCCACTAACATGCCTTTAAACCTCCATTAACATGTGCATGTGCTTTTAATTATGGACCATATGGTGGTGGGTTTGTGGGCTCCTCCATGTTGCATGAATTCATTTTTTCCATTCTTCATTTGCTTTCAACATATGTGCATGCATTCATCCATGAACCCTCTTCATATTTGCACTTCATTCCTATAAATAAAAATAAACATGTGCAAATAAATTTTCTCAAATTAAATAATACACAAAATTACTATTTTACCCCCCAAATGAATATGAATAAATGATGATTTGGTTTGGGTATACGGTAAACGATGTCATAAATAACATTGTTTTTAACCCATTAAAAGATATGTTTTGGAAATAAGTAATCTCCATTAAGATTGAAATCATAACAATAATAGAAGATGGAAATATTTTTCCTAAGTAATTTAAAGGAAATAATTTGGTATTTCCAAAGTTAAAAGAGTTTAATAAATCTATATACACCAAGAAGAAATGGTTTAAAATATATCTCTAAAGATATTTTATTAGATATATAGATATTAGTTGATTGAATGATGGTCACTAATCACCCACACACTTAACATCTTTTCTATTGATAATTGGTTCAGAGAGAACGTGATCGTATTTAGGTGATTCCTATCCGAAAACCACTTTGAACCAATATACGCGTTGGAAAGTGAAGACATGTTGAAGTCAATAATTTTGAAGACGAAGATCTTAATAATGTAGGGCTGCTTGCCACTAACCTTATGATTCCCATATTATACACATATGGTGGCAGTAGTACGTTCACTTTGAAATATTTAATGCAAGGACTGTTCGCTACTAATCCTAGGGGTGACTCCCAAATAAAATGTAGTAGAATTACCTTCGGTTTGTCCAGTTACCGGACAACCTGTATAGACAAATGTCTGACATTACATTTCTAAGACCATGTATATTGGTTTTTACAATTGTACATATGTTTAGTGGTGTAGGAGGTAACCCCTTTTATACTTAACACCATTCCCTAAGGAGTATCAATTTGGGGGTTTTACTTTTGTGGAAACCAATTAGTATGTCATCGGAAATGATAATGTGGCATTCAAAGTAAGATTTATCATGTGAAAGGTAAAGTGTTAGCTCAAGCCTCATACATCGGTAATGATAAAAACAGTATATATGCAGTAGGGCTATGTGGGTCGCACCCATTAGGAGATGATCATCACCTTTCTAGATTTCCCTCTATATACCGGGTTTGTTGTGTATGCTGTGGCTATGGATAGGTCAGGAACGACCGAGGCGATGACATATTCGGTACTATCTTTGGTAGAAGAAGGCCGGTTCTGTGTTGGCAGAGGACAGTAGGGTTGTGCCTTGGTACATTCCTCTAGAGATGTACTGTACGGAAGGTAGTCCCTTCCCTTATCATTGTTGGAATCCATTCTCCAATACATGCCTTTAACGAACTTGATTGTATACCTAAATAGCCATTGAATTTAACAAATGTAACAATTCCGGCTATTTTAATATGTTATTTGAAAGGATTTTCAAAGCAATGTCATTAGAAATAATATCAAATGGTTTGATAAAAATGTTTTAGTTATCATAAGTATAAACCTATCCGTATTTATGTGCGACATGGTCTTATGAGATACTCTTCTTTCCAAAGGTTTTTTTGACATCAAAGTCGATCTATGACACTGTCATATATATTTATAATCGTGTCTCATGCTGGATTACTAAGCCTAATTCGGATATTTTTAATACTCGGGTCAGATCTGAGTAGTTTCATGATTAGCTGAAGACGCTTGGAGTTTCCAAAGGAGTGCTGAAGATCTTCACCAATGTATGGACGCAGTTTACTTTTTCGTTGTGTTTGTCGTTTTTTGGCATTTGTAAGGATATATATATTTATAACTGTTCGGGCTGAGCTTAGGATAGACTCTGATATATGTATCTAAAAGTTTCTCCACTGTAAAGATTATTGAAATAATATATGTTATTCCATTCGTGTGAGATTCTGTTATGTCTTCATTTTCTTTTTACCCATAACCATCTGCCTTTTCGTTCAATTTGTGTTGGACATTTGTGATTTATTGTCAACCTAAACTGTATGGAAGTGTGGAATCTGTGGATCATTACAAACTCGTTCAAATACTGGGTGCCCTCATCGGAGACTGAGAAGATTGGGCTCAATCTAGATATGCGATTATGTGATCCAGAGAGACTAGAAATTTAACCCAAGGATTTGAACGCCTTAAATGATTCGATAATGATACTAGATCATGTCATTGCCTCGATTCGGTTGGACTTGCTTATAATGGGATAGTAGGCGATACTAGAAGATTTATAAGTAATATCCCAATTAGTGACAATGTACACCAATGATTGATGATGCCCGATCACATGATATATGATAGTTAAATCTCGAGGGAGCATGGAACGATATTAACACTGATATATGACGATTCAATCCCAAGCGAGCACAGGATGACCCTGATTTATGATACGTGATATATTAGTCCCGGGGAATTCGAAATGATATTGATATCAATATATAATAAAACAATCTTGAAGGAAGATAGGACAATTATGATTTATGACTAACACTTAAGCAAGGACTTGAGTCCTTAGCTATGATGGGTCTAGAATGACCTTAGGTTTACAGGTGAATCTGAAGGAACCTGTAACACTTCGAAAAATTTAACCGAAAAATTTAATTAAAATGATTAAATTTAGATATAACAAGGGTAAAAATGGAATTTTTACAAACGTCCGAATATAGCTACTAAATTTTCACCGTTGTGTTCGTAGTGTTTGTTTGACAATTTTCATATATAATGTTTTGAAATTGAAACTAGTATGAAAAAGTTATTAACGTTTTCAAATTCAAAATTAAAATAATTAAACAATTATTTAATGAAAGAAATAATTAAATAAAGGAAGCTCCAAAGGTCGACACTATTGGCCTGACCGATCAACCCTTAGTGGTTGGCCGCTCTAAGCTAAGCGGTCGACTGGTTATCATTATCAGGCTAGGGTTTTGAATGACCGAACATCCTAAATTTTATAATATTGGATCCAATGGTTGAGATTAGTTTCTATCTCTATAAATAGAACCCTAGTGATTGTAAGAACCTCATTAGCATTGTACGTCCAATCTCGATCAAAATCCCTTTCTCCTTAAATAAAAATTTCTTCAAAAACAAATTAAAATTAAATTAGAGAAATTGAAGAAGGAGAAATTAAATCAGACCAAGAGGAGTTCCATACCAAGTGGAGGTGATTCCAAGCTTATTATAGAGGGGACAACTTTTTAGAGGTGAGTGAGTTCATAATTAATATGGGGATTTATATGTAATTTAGTTTATTTATACCCTATTTGATTTGGAATTGTTTATGTTAAATCAAAATATTATTTATCTAGTAATTATAATAGATTCAAAATTGAATAAGAATTTAACATATTTGAATATGGTTCTTGTCTAATCAAGATCCGAATAAAGTAAATTTGTGTATAAAAATTGGTTTAGGTCGAATACTGTAGAATATAACAGTTTATGATTTTTGTTTGATGATAATAAACATATTTTTTAAATGTGTTTGTTATAGTACTATTGAAATATCATAGAATGAAATAAGCAAATCAAAATTTCATCTAAATGAAATATTTTATTTCATTACAATTTCAAATATTACACATTTACAACATAGCTTCCACTATATTTTACCCTTTCATATACAACACTATTTTACACTCTCATGTACAACATTATTTTCCACTCCCATATGCAACATACACTCATATACAACTCAATCACTCACACACGCGCGCAATTTTGATTTGCTATCTTCTTGCTTCAGTTGTCTTTATTCCAATCAACTGCTTTGCCTGTCAAACAACAATGCAGTAAAGAACCTAAAAGGAAACAACCTAAAACTGTAAAAATAAAAATATAATTGAACCCCATATTGCTTCAGTTAATTAGGTTGTTTGATTTCATATTTCAAACAGGAACAAAAAATAAATGTGCACGAGCAACATATGACATGCACAGTGTATCACTTTACATGCCATAAGAATGAGCACACACACAAAACTTACTTGCAACGATTAAATTTCAGGGACAAATGTAAAGGCCAAGCCCGAAGGCTCAACACAGTGCAAGTAGAAGTGTACACGAGGTCAAGCCCAAGCAAGGTTAGACTCAACACAAGTGCAAATGGAAAAATGCATAAGACCAGCAAATGCAAAATCTTTCTCATGTCTACAACTCAAGTGTAACCAACAAATCAAAGTATATGCAAATAGAACCAGACAAGTGCAGCAATAAAAATAGGAGAAAATAAGGTCACAAGCAAAGTGCATAAGGAATACAAGTGCACTAGCAAAAAATGAAACAAAGTGCATAAGCTTCTCAACCAAAACCAGAAACAAGTACAAGTGCAACACAGTTCAGTACATGCACAATAGGCAGCAATTAAACAGCCAAGACAACATCAAGAAACTCATCACATATCACACAACTAAGCCATTATGAATTGCATTCACACACAACAAACTCAAGACCGGATCAAGCTGAAGACATGACACACAAAGCAACTAGGTCCAAATGCTCACAAGACAAGAACAACAGGGTAGAAAGCACAAACACGATATCAACAAAACAAGGTCCAGCACAAAAGCACATGCACCAAAAATGAAGTGCATATTCAAATTGGAGTGAACATAGTGTAGACATGTACAGGCCAAACAAGAGAACAATACAAATGCAGCAAGAAGTTCACATCCAATTACCAAGCAAGACATAATGTATCCATTAACCTATTTAATCACTCTAACATGTATATATATATATAGATATAGATATATGTATATATGCATATACATATGCAACATTTTTCAGACACAATTGGAGGTGCACACACAAAACTACCAACAGTAGAAAACTAAAGTGGAAATTCGAAATCAACACATAGGGCAAAGAACAAAGCGGCCAGAGATAGTAAGTAACGAAAGAAATTTAGAATGAAGCTAATTTGATCAACTCTATAAAAGTAAAGAACGAAATCAACATAGTCAACCAAAATCAAAATATATTCAAATATAAATCAGAATTTTGAATATAGATCAAGACTTGAACAAGTCAAGTATTGTGAATCGTTCATTCAGAAATCAACGGAAAAAAAACTTTTGAAAATTTGAAATCGAAATATTCAAACAATAATATAGGGATTAAATCCCTATAAATACCACCTAAATCATTACTAGAAAAAATAGTCGAGTTTGAATACACAAATAAAAAGAGGAAAGTCCGTGCCAAAATCTACAATCAAAATTAACTCCACGATGAAGCAACTGAGGGCAATTAAAGCAAGGAGATTGATCGATAAGGCAATCAAGGTGAATGAATTACTTTGATCAATTAACTAGTGGAATCTTCGGCTTCGAATTAAAGTAAAACCCTAACCGAGAACAACGAAAAAGGATTGCCTGAAGGAAGTGGCAAAAGAAAGGATACAGGCTTCAATTTTTCTCTTTTGTTTGTTATTTGGGTCGTACCCTATAATTAATCTTTAGGCTATATATTTTGTTTATGGTTGCTTATCAATTTTTCTTTTATTGTAATTTTTTTTACCTTTCTATAAAATTCTAGTTTTAACTAGGCATGAACTACGAGGTGTAGTTCGAGAATTTGCAACTCGGATCTGAGTTGTGGCAAGGTTTTGAGCGTAAGATTAGAATAATCAGGTTAGCGATGGTCATGGGTTTATAGGGTATGTAAGCGGCTGATTGTTTAATTCTAGTAAAAACCTTAGGGGCAATAGTAGGCAAGGTTTTCCAAAGCTGGGTAAAATTTGTGTGTCACTTCTATTTCTACATTTTTTCTATTATTATCTATGCTACAATTTTTATTTATCTATGAATTCTATTATAAACCCTATTCACCCCACTCTAGGGTTAATTCGATCCTACAAGTAGTATCAGAGCTAGGTAGAAAAAATTCGGTTTTTTAACTATGGCTAGTTCTAATAATGCTTTTTCTGAAGGACAATCTATCGCTAGACCACCTATGTTTAACGGTACTGATTATTCTTATTGAAAAACTAGGATGAAAGTTTTTCTAGACACTATAGATGCATTGGATATAGTTGAAACTGGCTATAATCTACCTATGGTAAATATAGATAGTAATGAATTTTGCTAATCCAAAAGATAAGTGAGATCCAAATGAGCTTAGTTTATACCAGTCTAATGTAAAAGCTATGAATTCTTTTATTTATGCCTTAGATAAAATTGAATACAATCACGTTTCTCACTGTGTGATAGTGCAGGAAATTTGACATACGCTTGAAATGACTCATGAAGGACATTGTAGGTTAAAGAATCTCATCTGGCCATGCTCAGCAACGAATACGAGAATTTTATAATGACAAAAGATGAGAACATAAAGGAGATGTATAGATAATTTTCAAATATCATATTTGTTATCCATAAAATATTCTCAGGAATAAAAGTATGAAAGAAGGATCGCAAGAACATTAGGAAAGATCAGAAAGCATCAAGATGGTCTGGTTAATCATACCTTCTAAAAAGGAGCTTTCGAAGAGGTTGAAGGCTATCTTTCAAAGTCCATATGCAGAATGTTACTCCTAAAATCCAACTTTCGACTAAGTCGGAAGGTCTTTCAACAAAAACAAAGAAAAAGGAACACAGCCCAAACCTTTCGAAGGGGTCAACGGGATGCAGTTACCAGGATTCATTAGCATCAAACCTTTCGAAGGAGTTCAAACCTTTCGAAGAGGATGAAGGAGTTAAAGCAAGTATGAGCAACTAGTTAGTGACCTTTTCGAAAGCATAACAAGCCTTACGAACCGGTTGAAGCACATCCAGGTTACCTTTCGATAATGATGAAAGGTTTATGAAGAAAGCAGCACTCACAAACCAACAAAGAGTGAAAGACAACCTTTCGACAACTTCGAAGGAAAGCACAGCCCTTGAAAGGCAACCTTCCGACAAGGTCGAAGGGTTCACAACAATATAAAGAAGGCAAACCCTTCGACAAAGTTGAAAGGTTTATGAAGGAATAAAGAGAAACAAACCTTTCGACTAAGTTGAAAGGTTCATGTTAACATCAAAAATTCACCATCGAAACTAGGTTTCGATGGAGAGTAGAGTTTGCAGGAAGACCTTCCACAAGGGCCGAAGGGATGCTTTTGGAAAAGTCAAGAAGGCTTCTGCAAATGAGGTTCCGCATGAGATGGTTCTGCCCACAAGAGGCTTCCACATATGATAAAGACTTTCACCTTTGGTTCCGCATGAGAGGATTCCGCAGAAGAAAACTCACTACAGAAGGAAGACGTTCCGCAACTATCGCATTTGTAAAAGAACCTTCCGCAAGTGATAGTTCTGCATTGAAGACCTTCTACAGGGGTCAAAAGCATCATGTACAAACATTACCTTCCGCAAAGCAAACTTGGCACCTTATTCAAAAGAGCCTTTCGATGGGATCAGAAGGAAGTTTCCGCAGATCAATCGATACAGGACAACGTCAACCAAGCACTTCAAATCGCCACTCGCCTTCAAAGATGACCTTTCGATGGATTCAAAAGGTTCCCTTCCGCATCAAGTCAGCTGCTCTTCCATCATTAGATCAAAGCTGTGGATGCCGCATTCTCATCTTCCAATGGAGACAAGGGCATCCAGATATGTTCAGAGAGCTATAAGCCAACCTTCCGACAAAGCCGAAAGGTCTCCCTTTCGTACAAGGCCGAAAGATCGCAAGCAAAACCTACCTTCCGATACGGTTGCCATGACCCCTACGGAAGTTGCCAACCCGCACCTATAAATAAGACCCGAGGGGTCCATTTTAGGGGGCCGATCTCTCTCATTCTACTCTTGTTACTTCTTAATAAAAGAAGAATTGTAACCCTGATGGAAAATCAATTTGGGGTTTTATGAAATAGTCAATTTTGAATAAAGAGGGAAGTCCTTATTCTGTTAATTACTTATTGTTTGTTTGATCCTTTGTTGGATTAACTCATATTTTCAGGATTAACCTTATCGGAAGGTTCTTGCCGACAAGGTTGGAGGCTCATATGCACAAGCAAAAGCTGCAATCTTCAAACATCATCAACCCTACAACCTAAACCCTTTGGAAAGGCCAACGACTTATTTGGTTCAATATTAACTACAACCTCCCGAAGTCATCGACTCTATGACCTAAACCTTACGATTAAGTTGGTAGGTCTTTACACTTTAATGACATCAGTATCTTCTGCAATGGCAAACCGAGTAATTTAACCTTTCGGTAGGGTTGAAACTGACTTTGTATAAGGAATCCGACCTTTCGACAAGGTCGAAAGCTCCTACATATCACCAAGGGATTTTATATCCTACCTATTGCCAAAGGAGGTAATCACTAAACTTCTTGACAGCACCAAAGTCAACCTTATAAGGGCAAATTTGGGGAGGGGGAGGGGGATTAACCAAGCCATAAAGGAAAACTCCATAAGAGGTCTTCTACAAGTTCAACTAGGATAAAAAGTTATCTACTTGAGGAATCAAACCTTTCGACTACATCAAAAGGTCCAAACAAAAATCAACAACGAGCAAAGCTAAACATAAAGTCAAATTCTTAGGGATATCATGCCCCTCATCCAGACAACCCTTTCTATTCCCGCCGAAGTAACTTTTGGGGTGTTAACCTTAAGTTTGGTTAACACTCAACAAAGCCGGAAGGTCACTGAGCCCAAGTCCTAAACCTTTCGACGACGACAGAAGGTCTGATACTGGGCTTATCAACTAATAGGGTTAATTTGGAAGACAATCTTAAAAAGGAATCACGTCCTTTATTCTCTAAAGAAGAAATCCATCCTTACTAACATATTTTTGGGGTGTTGACAAGAAATCTTGTTAACATTTTTAGCGCTAGAAGAAGGGCCCGAACCTTCGATCCCTGATCACTTTTACCAAAGGTTAATAGAGTGCTTCGTTCAAAAAGAAGAAGGTGGAAGGAGTCATGAATAATATTAATATCTCAAACAAAGAAGTTAAGCCACAATCAACTTTGGAAAACGATATAGTCCCAAACTTCAACTTGGAAAATATGAAAATTGGGCAACCTTCGACCTTAATGAGGTTAGAAAATAATGAAATTAAAGTCCAGCATCTACAACAACAAATGATAACCGTGCAGGAATTTCTTGAAAGTGCACCATCTCGAGGGTCGCTAAAGGTTATGGAAGAAGAAGGCGAGGCACAATGTCTAAATGATGATCGATATGAGGATCAAGGAAGTTGGGCTAAGAGAACCATTGAGCAATCAAATAGTTTAGTCATAGAAAACAGTGAAGGTCACCACGACAACATTCACAACCAAGTTACAGAGGATACAATGAAAAATGTACTTGATGAATTAAAGGAATATGTTGTCCTGCAAAAAGCTCTTTTTTAGAGGGAAATGTACCAGTTAGTTTTCCCCCTCCCATTCAAATTCCCCTACTAAAGTATGATGGAACTACTAATCTAAACGATCACCTCGCAGCTTTTGAAAATTGGATGGATTTAAATGATGCTCCTGGACCAATTTGATGCAAAGTTTTCCCAATTACTTTCCAAGGGGCGTCTATTACGTGGAACAATAGTTATCAAGGGAAGACCATCTGTTCTTGGGAACAATTTACTTATGAATTCAAAGCGCAATTTCACATATATATAGATCATGCGATAGATTCATACATGTTAGCTAATATCAAGCAAAGGCCAGATGAATTGCTTGGTGAATATATTAAAAGATTTAACATGGAAGCGTTGAAGGCCAAAAATGCGACTGATCAAGAAAAACTAATGGCGATTCGCTCAGGGTTAATCGAACAAACCTCTTTTTGGAAGGAACTTCATATTCATGGGTGTAAGGATCTACAACATTTCTATCTCCAAGTTGAAAGGTTTGTTCAGATGGACGAAATGCATCATGCTATAAAGAAATCTTGGTAAAAACAGCAGATAGAAGAACTTGACTTCAATCGTCCCAACAAAAGATCTAATTGGAAGGAAAACAAAAAGGATAACCAAGTAGTGACATCTAAATCCAGATCAGTGGAGTTAAACAAACCCCTCTCCTATATCTTTTCCGTAACCAAAGATGATGACAATTTCTCTATCTCCTATAAAAAAGAACTCCAACTAAGCCTAAAAGAGGAAGGAATACTATGCTTATCATAGAGTGAATGGACACGATACTAACGATTGCAAAGTTTTGGCAAAAATAGTTCAGAACCTAATCAAGTCTGGATTCTTGAAAGAGTTTGTCAAAAAGGATTAAAAGGTTTCTTACATTAAAAGGAGTAACTTAACCATTTTATAACCCTGATAGAAAGTCAGAATAACCACTTCTCCTTCAGATGTTGATCATGCAATAAGGCTTAATAGTGTTTGTCTACTATAAATTTTCTTTGCTTATAATTTCTTTAATTTGAATTGCACTTTGAATCGATCATATACTAATACAAAATTCAAGTGTCATTAAAGGTAAAAGCAAAACCAATCCATGACATTCAACGTATTCGTGGAGTGCAACAAATTTCTCGCAACTTGAGAAGAACAACCCAAATTCCTGATACAAATATGGCAATCAATGTTGGAGTCAACATAGTACAGTGATCCGCTCTCACGAAATCGTGGTCTAGTGTCAATCCTTCACCAATTTCGGAAGAGAAATCCACAAATAGACCATCTTGTTGTAGAGTAAGGCTCACCGAGGTATGATAACCTATATCCTATCTTTAACAAAAAAAATTACTGAAAGAAATTTCCAAAACATATCTTTAAAGAAAAACTATTTTCGATTACCGCGCAACTTGGGAAAAATGAATATTTATTTATTCAAAAGACAGATCTAAGCAATCTTCCAAAGATACTATACAACATTAGTAAATGCACATAAAGGATTTCCAACAAGGCAATCTCGATATTTTGAAGTTTTCTAAAAACTATTAGCGAATAAAAGCCTTTCTATTTTCAAGAAAAGTTTTAAAGCTGTCAAAAGTTTTCTGACAAAAACTCGGATTAGAGAATCTTATTCTCGACTAAAAGACTATTAGTTCATGGATCATGACCTTCTAGTCTCCTATTTGAGATTAGTGTCTCTAGAATGATTTGAAAATCCGTGTGGAAGGTAGCATTAAGTAAAGATACACAATACCTCCAAGCTCTTTTCAGAAAGTGATCCCTTGATATTAGAAGGGTTCATTTACAAAAATTCTTTCTCTCAAAAAAATGTTCGAAAGATTTTCAACAAAACATTTCAATTGGCTAAAAATGATTTTTCATATACAAAGTTTTAGCCTACAGCCAATCCGTAGCACCTCCTAGAGGGAGGGGGGGTCTTGTACCCACCAAAAGCCTATGGCCAATCCATAGCACCTCCTAGAGGGAGGGGAGTCCTCCCCTAACGTCCATATCACCTCTTAGGGGAGGGTCAGGATAAGCACCCGCAAAATCAGAAAGCCCTACGTCCAAATCACCTCTTAGGGGAGGATTAGATAAAGCGCTCATCATCGGCCTTCTGGAGGTAGATCAGCTAAGTATATATCCCTTTGAGACAAGGAAAGCCTAAAGAGAGGCTCATCAAACAATGGACTAAGATGTCTAGCCCAAAGTGAGGCTCATCAAACAATGAACTAAGATGTCCAAGCCAGAGAGTGGCTCATCAAAGAGTAGACTGAGACGTCCAAACCCAGTGGGGGCTCCAAATAAAGGAATAATGACAAAGATGTCTACAACTTAGGAAGAAACTCAGAACCCAAAAGAGTAAAGGGTTAAAGAAAGAAACCTATCTGTCATCTGAGACAAAGTTGGAATCCTAGAAGAGGATACACATAGAGGAAAAGGATATGCTAATGAATTATAGAAATTTCCAATCTTAGGAAAATGATTCCTACATCAAAGGATTAAGAAACTTTCATACCACAAAAAAGCATGAGACTAGAAAATGGAAGAAGGAATCCATAACATGGAAACAAAAATAAAGACTGATACGAAATCCAAATGAATGGAATAGATAATAAATTTTTAGTCACAAAGATAAAGTACTTCATTCCAGGATCAGGTTAAGAAAGCCATTCCTGAATCCTTTGAGATAAAGTGAACGATTGGATAGAAGAGTCTATTATACCTTTATATACATATATACCTATACTACTAACTTATAGGCACTTTAGGAGCAACACATTTATTAACAGGAAACTTTCCTGTGAATAACCTTAGAATTAAGTTTAGATAAACCTAGTTAACTTTTATTTGAAATCTACTAAATATGCTATTATTAGATATATCTATGGCTTCGTACTTATATTGAATGAATTTTTGAATATTTAATTCGTCGGATGAGATCCTGACGAGACTTTGGATAAATTCTTGATTTAGTGAATTTTGAGTTTCACCATTTCTATTGATGCAAATTTCAGTTTGGATTTCATGAATTCTGAATTTCCATATTGCTTTTTATGATGATTTATAGATTTCATATTCATGTTTTCCTTGTCGAATTTCCATGATAATTTTTAATTGAATCCCCGGTCTTATGGATTTTGAGTTTCCCTATTGGTTTATTATGATGGTTTATGAATTTCAGATACCGAGTTTCTCCCCATTGAATTTTCATGATGATTTCTTATTAGTGGCTTGGTTTGATGAGTTCTTGATTTCTTAACTCCTTTATGGAGTTTCCATGTTAATTTATGAATTTCCCATTGATTTTTATAATGATTTGCGAATTTCGCGTTCTCAATGGATTGGGAATAATTTCTTATTGGATTTTTAATATAGTGAATTTCGAATTTCTTTGTCGGTCTTCGCAATAATTTACAAATTTGGTTCTCTATATCTCGATGATAGGATTTGGATGGTTTTCTGCCTATTTTCTATTTTGTTAAAACTCGCGTTTTTCCTTTGGATTCTAATGAGAATTTATGATATTCCCGACCGTCTTATTGGATTTTCAGGTCCTTGATTATAAAAAAATCTTATGTTTCCTTAATCATTTTCATCGTGATTCATGAATTTCATGTTTCCATTGTCCTTATTAAGATTTTTGATGATCACTAATTGGTTTTCTAATTGAATGAACTTTGAAATTTCCTTGTAGATTTCCATGATGATTTATGGATTTTCTATGCTCGATTGTCTCATTGAATTTTGAATGATCTTTTGTCAATTGACCAATTTTATGGACTTTAAAATTTCCTTGTGAATTTTGATGACAATTTATGAATTTCATATCTCCGACTTCCTTATGGGATTTTTACTGAATTCTAACTTTATAAATTCTATGTTCTGACATTGAATTTTATGATGATTTGTGAATCTTCCATCGAATTCAAATTTTGATTTCAATACGAGATCTTCATGACACCGAATGGAATTATTACGAAACTACTTTCTACTTTTTCACTAAATGGGAATTACTAATCGATGGCTTACGATTGAAAATAAAGGAAACTTAGAGGGACAAGGAAAAGTATATGATAGCATGAAATTGAGTTCCACGGGTTGAAAAAGGTTAAACTCAAGAGAGAAATATCAGGAGTATGTGATAGACTTTCTCCAAAGGTTCATTTATTTGAGCCGATATCTGCAAATCAGGTGATATTACTCCACATTATTTAGGAAGTTTAATTATGGTCATTACAAAGCAACTTATCTAAAAATATTACCCTAATGACATCTTGAATATTACCTTCATAAATTTAAGATTACACATTAAGGTCTCATAACAAAGTTACAACCTTAATAGAAGTTATTATCTATTTTGCAGGAAGCAAAGAAGGAGATCCATAGGAGTTTTGTCCTAAAGAACAAAAGTTTCTTTCATACAAGGGGGGAGGGGCTAAATGTTATCCATAAAATATTCTCAGGAATAAAAGTATGAAAGAAGGATCACAAGAGAATTGGGAAAGATCAGAAAGCATCAAGATGGTCTAGTAAATCATACCTTCCGAAAAGGAGCTTTCGACGAGGTCGAAGGCTATCTTTCAAAGTCCATATGCAGGATGTTACTCCAAAAATCCACCTTTCGACTAAGTCGGAAGGTCTTTCAACAAAGACAAATAAAAGGAACACAGCCCAAACCTTTCGAAAGGGTCAAAGAGATGCGGTCAACGGGATTCATTAGCATCAAACCTTTCGAAGGAGTTCAAACCTTTCGAAGAGGATGAAGGAGTCAAAGCAAGTATGATCAACTACTTAGTGACTTTTTTGAAAGCATAACAAGCCTTTCAAACTAGTTGAAGCACGTCCAGGTTACCTTTTGACAATGACGAAAGGTTTATGAAGAAAGCAGCACTCACAAGCCAGCAAAGAGTGAAAGACAACCTTTAGACAACGTCGAAGGAAAGAATAGCTCTTGAAGAGCAACCTTCCAAAAAGGTAGAAGGGTTCACAACAATATAAAGAAGGCAGACCTTTCAACAGAGTCAAAAGGTTTATGAAGGAATAAAGAGAAACAAACCTTTCGACTAAGTCGAAAGGTTCATGTTAACACCAAAAATTCACCACCGAAACTAGGTTTCGATGGAGAGTAGAGGTTGCAGGAAGACCTTCCGCAAGAGCCGAAGGGATGCTTCTAGAAAAGTCAAGAAGGCTTCCGCAAATAAGGTTCCGCATGAGATGGTTCCACCCACAAGAGGCTTCCACATATGATAAAGACTTTCACCTTAGGTTTCGCATGAGAGGATTCCGCGGAAGAAAACTCACTGCCGACGGAAGACGTTCAGCAAGTACCACATCCATAAAAGAACCTTCCGCAAGGGATAGTTTTGCATTGAAGACCTTCTGCAAGAGTCAACAGCATCATGTACAAACATTACCTTTCGCAAAGCAAACTTGGCACCTTATTCAAAAGAGCCTTTCGATGGGATCAAAAGGATGTTTCCGCAGATCAATCGATACAAGACAACGTCAACCAAGCACTTCAAAGCGCCACTCACCTTCAAAGAAGACCTTTCGATGGAGTCGAAAGGTTCCCTTCTGCATAAAGTCAGCTGCTCTTCCATCATTAGATCAAAGCTGTGGATGCCGCATTCTCACCTTCTGATGGAGACAAGGGCATCCAGATATGTTCAGGGAGCTATAAGCCAACCTTCCGACAAAGCCGAAAGGCCTCCCTTTCGCACAAGGCCGAAAGATTGTAAGCGAAACCTACCTTCCGATACGGTTGCCATAACCCCTGCGGAAGGTGCCAACCCACACCTATAAATAAGATCAAGGGGTCCATTTTTGGGGGTCGATCTCTCTCATTCTACTCTTGTTACTTCTTAATAAAAGAAGAATTGTAACCCCAATGGAAAATCAATTTGGGGATTTATGAAAGAGTCGATTTTGAATAAAGAGGGAAGTCTTATATTATGTTAATTACTTATTGTTTGTTTAAGCCTTTGTTGGATTAACTCATATTTTTAGTATTAACCTTATCGGAAGGTTCTTGTTGATAAGGTCGGAAGCTCGTCTGCATAAGCGAAAGCTGCAATCTTCAAACATCATCAACCCTACAACCTAAATCCTTCGACAAGGCAACCGGCTTATTTGGTTCAATGCTAACTACAACCTCCTGAAGTCATCGGCTCTATGACCTAAACCTTACGATTAAGTTGGTAGTTCTTTACACTTTAATGACATCAGTATCTTCTGCAATAGCAAACCGAGTAATTTAACCTTTCGGTAGGGTTGAAATTGACTTCATATAAGGAATCCGACCTTTCGACAAGGTCGAAAGCTCCTACATATCACCAAGGGATTTTATATCCTGCCTATTGCCAAAGGAGGTAATCACCAAAATTCTTGACAACACCAAAGTCAACCTTACAAGGGCAAATTTAGAGGGGAGGGGATTAACCAAGCCACAAAGGAAAACTCCATAAGAGGTCTTCTACAAGTTTAACGAGGATAAAAAGTTATCTACTTGAGGAATCAAACTTTTCGACTACATCGAAAGGTCCAAACAAAAATCAACAGCAAGCAAAGCTAAACATAAAGTCAAATTCTTAGGGATATCGTGCACTTCATCCAGACAACCCTTTCTATTCCCACTGAAGTAACTTTTGGGGTGTTAACCATAAGTTTGGTTAATACTCAACAAAGCTGGAAGGTCACTAAGCCTAAGTTCTAAACCTTTCAACGACGACGGAAGATCTTATACAGTGCTTATCAACTAATAAGGTTAATTTGGAAGACAATCTTAAAAAGGAATCACGTCCTTTGTTCTCCAAAGAAGAAATCCATCCCTCCTAACATATTTTTGGGGTGTTGACAAGAAATCTTGTTAAGTATTGAAACCCAAAGCACTAGGAAAAGCTTACACATAATTGAAGATGGTCCAAAAAATTCTCAGAATCATCCTGAGAAATTTTGAAGGGGAAGTGACTGCAATTCATGAATCCAAAGACTTGAAATAGCTAAAATTGGAGGAACTTATAGCAAATCTCATCACTTATAAGATGAAACTAAAGGTTAAAGAAGAATGTGAAAGCGAAGACTCAAAAAGAAATCAGTCACTCCAAAAGGTACGACAAATAGTTATGATGATGATGATGTCGCGACTGAGCTAGCACTATTAATGAAATCAAAAAGTGGACCCGAAAACATGGAAATCCAGCAATAAGCCAACGAATAAAAACCAAAATTATCAAAGTTCTGGATGATTATGAAGAGGAAGAAACATATGCCATGAATGTAAGAAACTAGGTCACATCAAGCATATTGTCCACAGAATCGATGCGACAAAGCAAAGAAACAAAAGAGAATGAGTTTCGTAGCCATTTGGGATGAAGAAGAAGACGAGCAAAATAATGATAGTGGGAAAGAAAAAGCCAATATGCGTCTGATGGTAGAATCAAGCAACATCGACGACGAACCAAATGAGGTAGCTCACTTATTCCGTGATGATTTACTTTGGCATATCATGAGTTAAACTCAAAATATTATAGATATTAACAGCAATATAATAAGCTAGAATCTGAGAAAATAGTTTACTTGGTATAAATAATGAGTTAAAACTAATGGTTGAAAAAATTAAATAGTTTAAGTTAGAATGTGAAAATGTCAGTCTCTAGAGGAAGAAATTAATAGGTCTAAGAATAAAATTGAAAGTCCCAGAAAATAAATTTTGACCTTGAAAAATAAAGACGACACAAAACGAGAAAATTCCATCAAAAGGTGCACCTTACTTTTGAATGAAAATAATACTCTTAGATCTAAGGTTCAACAACTTGAATTAATAATACGAACATTTTCGAAGGGAGAAAAATCATTGAATATGTTGTTAGGAAGCCAGACTTTTGTTGAGAATAGAAAGATTTGATAAAGTTGAACTAACTAAGAAAATAAATTGTGATATATAAATTTTCAAAAAATATTTTTCAAAGGGTTTAATTAGTGGAAACAGAGGACATAAACAAAACAAATATTGGAATAGAAACAAAAACAAAACCGTTAATCAAATTTGGGTTCTAGAAGGTACAGATTAAATTTTTTAAAATTTAAACAAGTTTGGGTTCCCAAGGGTACAATTGCAAATGCTGGAGGTTTGTTATATAGATGAACTTGGATACCAAAGTCTACAAACGAATATAAGAGTGGTCCTATATCCTTTGTTAGACCACTCAACTACTCTAACATTTAGGTATAGAAACAGACTAAGGAATAGCTATGATAGAAGTGACTTCGAGTTGTTCTATATGGTTGAAAGCTAATAATTCCAAATTTCCCGAGGTTAGAAAAATGAGGCGGAGATCTACACATTTTGGATATCACAACATCGAAGGTAAGTAAGGTATGATCTCTAAACTTTGTTTTGTTTTCTCGTTAATTCATTTTTTGTTGACACTGCTATAGTATAATTACCATATCTTGAGCTCCTTAACTCCGATTTGCAAAATTCAAGATGTTCTCGGAAACAAATTGAAAATTCTATAATTTTTATGTTTTGTGCTTTTTCAGAATTTGAGCTTAAACCATTGAAAAAATGAAAAACATTCAGCATATATTTTGAAAATAGTTTCGGAACTTTTTAACACAGTTGTAGTAATTTGATTATAACTTGCTCATCTTTACTTTGATTTTTGAAAATTTTAAAATTCTCAAAAGATAACTAAAAATACTACAACTTTAAGCTTTGAATTTTTGCTGATTCATTTTGTAAAATCCTAAAAAACAGAAATCATTTCAGTACATCATTTGTTAAGTTCTTCTGATTTATACAAGCAAGTTGTATTATTTCAGATATAACTTTTGAGCAATTTATCATTTTGAATTGAAACCAATTTTATTAAGTAGCAATTTTGAATATATAAACTTTCATATTTTGTGCTAAAAACAAATTGCAGATTTAAAACATCCAAATAATGGGTTCGAATGGATTGAATTTACAAAATAGAGACTTTCAATTGCTTTGGTAGAACGATTAACTTCCACTTTTTTCATGACTAACAAACTAATGGTTGGAGAAATGTGTGTGATTTTTTCTTTAATATAAATGATTTTCTTTTGTCTATAAATAGCCTTGCTGAAAATTTTGAAAATCAACTAGAGTGTGCTGAGGAGTACACGGTCTACTGAGTTAATAATATCATTTTTGGGCAACTAGAGTACAAATGGTATAAGACATCACTTCATTTGAAATAATGTGTGCATGTTCATCCCACTTTAAAATTAGCAGACATCGTTTTCACAAAACCCTTGTAGAAAATAGATTTTCATTTTTTTGGGTTTAGAAATTTTTGAAATAACTTAGAATTTTTACTTTGTTGGAAATACTCTTGTTTATTTTGGTAAGAGATTTACTCTGGAAAAGATGGTTGTTGACTGCTTGATCCTTTGGAAACTTATCAAAATATTAATAATGTTTAAGAAAATGATGAGCAGTGATTAAATTATACTTCATTGCTGGAGGAAGTATATGTTAAAAATTTCACAAAAATTAACCAAATTTTATAACATTTTTTATTAGTACATATTCCCTGATCATTTCTACAACTATCATTCTTCTTCCAATCCATACATCAAAATTTAATATAGGGTTCAGAAGTTGGTATTTTAAAATAAGGAAATATATATTTTGTAATATATGATTCTATCCTAAAGTATTCTCTCTCATTTAAAAGTCCTCGCAGTTATGCATGGGTGAATCACCTTAATCTCTATACATGTGCTTCCATTCTCATTTAAAAGTCCTCGCTATTATGCATGAATGTGACTCGTATGCAAGAGAAGGATAAATATTCAAGTAGTTTCTAACCTCATTTAAAAGTCCTCTTATTTATGCATGGTTAGAAAATGCTTGACATTCTTTTTTAAGCAACTACTAACCTCATTTAAAAGTCCTAACGGTTATGCATGGTTAAAAAGTGCTTAATGTTTTTTTAAATAATATGTAAAAGGATAATTTACAAAATTTTCCTTTATTAAAAATACCTCACTGCTGTCTGTGCATAAATTTCCCTTAAACCATAATCCTATCGTCACATTAAAGTGGAATTTATCTGTAGTAAATAAAATATTATGATTTCTATTTGATTAACTGGAATTTGCAATATATATTTCTCTCTCGATATGGTTTTATGATTGTAATCAAAATTCATCGTTATTTCAATTATTATCGATGATAACAAAAAGGGGAGAGAGGTTAAGATTTCGGTGGTTTGAGTAATAAACTTACTAATATTCGAAGTTCTTATTATTCAAGAGTTGTTTTTATAGTTGTTTTTGCAAATCAGTTTTTCATTTTTAAATTGCATGCATCTATATAGGGGGAGTCTAGTTGTAGGGGGAGTATATAAATAGGGGGAGCTTGGTCACAATACATTAAACACATTTGCTAGGCATAAAATCATAATATGTTTGTTATCATCAAAAGGAGGAGATTGTAGAATATAACAGTTTATGATTTTTTTTTGATGATAATAAAGACACACACACGCATACTTATATATTTTAAATTTTTTGTGTAGTACCATTGAAATATCATAGAATGAAATAAACAATTTCAATTAAACAAATATTTTATTTCATTACAATTTCAATAGTACACATTTACAGCATAACTTCCACTGTATTTTACACTTTCATGTACAACATTATTTTACACTCTCATATACAACATTATTTTCCACTCTCATATACAACACACTCTCATATACAACTCACTCACTCACACACGCACTCAATTTTGATTTGCTATCTTCTTGCTTCTGCAGTCTTCACTCTAATCAAATGCTTTGACTATCAAACAACAACGCAGTAAAAAACCCAAAAAGAAACAAACAAAAATTGCAAAAATAAAAACATAATTGAACTCGATATTGCCTCAGTTAATGTGGTTATTTGTCTTTATGTTTTAAACTGGAACCAAAAATAAATGTGCACGAGCAACATATGACATGCATAGTGTATCGCTATACATGCCATAGGAACGAGCACATACACAAAACGTACTTGCATCAATTAAATTTCAGGGACAAATGCAAAGGTCAAGCCCGAAGGCTCAACACACGAGGTTAAGCCTAAGCAAGCTCGGACTCAACACAAGTGCAAATGGACAAATGCACAAGACGGGCAATTGCACAATCTTTCTCAAGTCTATAACTCAAGTGCAACCAACAAATCAAAGTATGTGCAAGTAGAACTAGACAAGTGCAGCAATACAAATAGAAGACAATAAGGTCACAGGCAAAGTGCACAAGGAATACTAGTGCACCAACAAAACAAACCGAAATAAAGTGCATTAGCGTCTCAACCAAAACCAGAAACAAGGAGTACAAGTGCAACATAGTTCTGTACATGCACAAAAGGCAGTAATTAAACAACCAAGGTAACATCAAGATACTCATCACATATCACACAACCAAGCCATTATGAAGTGCGTGCATATACAACAAACTCAAGACTAGATCAGGCTGAAGAAATGACATAACAAAGCAACTAGGTCCAAATGCTTACAAGACAAGAGCAACAAGGCAGAAAGCACAAACAAGATTTCAACATAACAAGGTCAGGAACGCAAGCACATGCACTAGAGATGAAGTGCAGATTCAAGTTAAAGTGAACATGGTGTAAACATGTACATGCCAAACAAGATAACAATACAAATGCAGTAAGTAGTTCACATCCAATTACTAAGCAAGACATAATGTATCCAACAACCTATTCGATCACTCTAACATGTACATATATATAGATATATGTATATATTTATATACAAATAAATGTGCAATAGTTTTTAGACATAATTGGAGGTGCTGATGTGCACGTAAAAATGCATATTTTTACTTCTATAGTCAATCTACTTTTATTTAAATAAATGAGCATATTAGGGTATTTTACATGTTTAAACCAAAATTTAATTTTTTTTGAAATCATCATTTATCCATCTTCATTTGGGGGGTAAAAAGGTAATTTTGTGTATGATTTAATTTGAGAAAATTTATTTACACATTTTTATTTATATTTATAGGAAACGAAGTGCAAATATGAAGATAGTTCATGGAAGAATGCACGCACATATGTTGAAGGCAAATGAAGATTGGAAATAAATGAATTCTTGCAACATGGAGGAGCCTACTAACCCACTACCATATGGTCCACAATTAAAAGCACATGCACATGTTAATAGAGGTTTAAAAGCATTATAGTGGGGATTAATTAATTCCCTAATGATTACTTGAAGGTTACACTTCCTAAAGAGCATTTTAGGTAGTCCCTAAAATATGAATTAGGGTTTTAAGCATGTATAAATACCCCTTATGTCTCTTGTAATGATCTAATTACCTTTAATGCAAGTTGTAACCACAAAATCAAAGATAAATGAAAGTTTGTTTCATGGCTTCTTAGCCTTGTTTTTACTTTCATGCAATTTTATTTACGCCTTCTTTTATGCTCTTTTATTCTCTTATGCTCTCTTTTAATTCATGCAATTAGTTTATATTTATTTTATGCAAGTAGTTAGTTCCTTCTTCTTTTAATTAGCACTTCTCTTCATTTATGTTTATGTTGAAATCACTTTATGTTAAAATGTTTTCAAATATTAGTAGTTAAACCCCTTCAATTTAGGGGTGATGAAGCTCTCATGAAACATATTAAATTAACATAATGATTTCATTTGTGATCTCTCATATTTTGCTTAATGGAAAATATGTATGATGGTGGTTTATGTTTATATTTTATTGAATTTTGATAGCCTATGTTGACATCTCAAATAGGCTATGCTCATTCCATTGTAAACATAAGCCTAAGTGGTTTCGATAATGAAAGTTAAGCTAGAATCAAAATTTAATGGTCTATGTTACTATTTAATGGTCAATAGATCATACTTAAAATAGATTTTATTTTTAATTTCAAGTCATGATCATGAGAGTTGATAAGTGGTTTGAATGATGTGTTAGAGTTTGATGGTTTAAGTTGTGCTAATTAATAGCTCAAATTAACCATATTTATAATAAGCACATTAATCATTTCTACTTAATATTGTTAAAGAGAGGTTATAAATAAATTTTGTGTTGATTTATGTGAATGATTGGAAGTGGATTTGCCTCTAAATTGTTCTTATTATCATAGTTTATTCACCCTTGCTCTAGTTTAATTCATGCACTTTTTCTTAGTTTAAAACAAACTCAAAGACTTGGGTTAATTTGATCGAGTATCATTAGAATTTAATTCATTCCCTGTGGATTGATCCGTACTCGCATACGTACTACAATTGTACGTCGTGCGCTTGTGGTTATTAACGATAATATTTTTAACGGCAATTTTCTAATCGATAGAAATTTCCGCCGTTATCTAACAAGTTTTTGGCACCATTGCTGGAGAACTGCAATTCTATTTTGATTTTACTCTTCGAATTATTTTTATTTTATTTTATTGTGTGTTCATTTTGTGTTTAGATTTGCATTTAAAAAAAATTCACACTACAATTGATGCTTTGCTATTTTCTTGGTTTCTTACATTTCTGATTGTGTTTTCTTCTTATTGCATTGCATATTTCATATTGCAGACATTTTCTTCTTTAGTTTAAAAAAAAAACTGCATTGCATTTGTTCCAAAATTTTGCTACAAGTCATTTTATATTTCCACATTCACTACACCTCATTTTGTTATTCTCTATTTCAGCTCAGTTCATTCTTAGTTCATTTGTTTTTGTAAATTTTTCTTTGCATTCTCTGTTCATTTTTTTATCCTCTGTTCACTATTCAACTGCAACTCCATTCCCTGCACATAACTTCCACTGCTTTAACTCCACCACTGCATATTCATCCCTGTTAAATATACAAACCACTGCCTTCTTCATATCAATAGCAGCATACAAAATACTCCTTACCTCCAACCACCAAACCAATATATTCAACCACCCATTACCATCCACCATCCCACTTCCCAATCCACTACACACAACAACAACCATCTTGCATTACCCCGCCTATCCTTCCTCCTACATCACTCCAACCAAATACCTACAACCCACAACCAAACACTAACCACTGTCAACCATCACCATCTGATAACACATCCTCCACCATAATCTCTGCTAACCATACATCACCAACCACACTCAAACATTTCCATACAACTTGAAGTCACACATAGTCCATTCACACTGCAAACAACCACTCCTCTCCTTGTCTACTGTTAACCCATACTTCCTTCTTGCAACTTCATCAAATCCCTTACAGCTCCATCACCATTAACAACCAACCTCCGTAGCAATCTAAACCAACACAACACCTCCCAAACAAACCACTTCTGCAACCTCCAACAATTACTTCATTCACCACCTACCAAACTTCACTGCCTTCAAAACATTATCATTCACCACATACTTCATCAACCATATAAACACCTACCCAACACTTCTACAACTCACTGTCTCCTTCCACCATCCACACCCACCGCAATTCATACTTCACCAGAAACCAACCCCTGCCTCCCTAAATCATCAAACTCCAGCAACCCAATCCAAAACCAAAACCCAAACAACTTCTTCCCCAAAATGGAACCAGCAACCTCCTCACAACAATTGCAACTACTATCGAACAACCATCGCGACCTCCACTTCTCAATCACCTTCACCGTACTCACTGCCTCACTTCACTCCTTCATCATCGCAAAAACAACCATCGTCAACATAGCAGCACCAGTCAACATATTCTCATCATCATTCGAATACAACGTTTTCAATCACCAACCTATAAGCCTCCCCCTTTCCAACAAATGCGACCACCAATTCGACCCGCCACTGCAACCACGACCGAAGCCCCAAAATCGCAAACCAGAACTCACAATTTGCCCCGCAACCCAAAATCGAAAATCAAACTCGCGACCTCACTGCTCCACCTCTTTGGATAGTCCTTCCTCAATCGCCTGTGACTCACAAGCAGCGACATAATTCTCATTATGATTTCAAAATTCTCAAAGCCGAATTGGAAATCATTTTAATTTTTTTTAGAAAGAGAAAGTTGACATTTTTTTTGAACAGAGAAAAGAAGAGCGAGGAACTTTTTTGGGTAGCGGGTTGAGTTCCCTTTTTTATATTTTATTTTATTTATTTTGTTTAGTTTATTTTGTTTAGTTTTTTTAGTTTTGTTTAAATCCACTTGTTTTATTTTGAGTTGAATATTTAATCTTTTGTGTTGATTGTTTGTTTTGCTTGTTTAAAAAAATATAATAAAAAAACCAACTATATATATCTTGTTCGAAATTTCAGGTTGCAAAAGCAGATAATCAAAAAGAAGGAATCGCTTGCTAGTTCGCTCTGCTTGCCAAATAAACTACTTAGCTTGCTTATAAAAAATCGCTGCTTTGAAAAATAAAGAAATAAATTGCTAATAATTCTGCACACTCTAGTATCGTCCTCTTATCTCTTGCTTTTTCTCTTGCATTGTTGGTTGCTTGCATTTTAAAAAAAATTAAAAACATAAACAAAATAAAATTTCATTCGTAGTTGCATTGTTAATACACGTTTGATTTCTGTTTCGCATTCATTTCATCTTGTTTTTATTTTTCTAAAGGCAACACCTAAATCAACATAAGGTGGGGGATTTCATTACCGCTTCCTTGGCCCAAAAATTGCATTTCATCATAGAATTTGTTAATAATAATGGTTAGACTTTGGACTTAAAGGTGTCACAAGCTCACCTAGGGATTAATTGTATCTTGATAAGTTGTCTTCTTACGATAATTTATATTATTGGTATCTAGGCTACGATAGAGAAATAATCATATATAAATATTACGGTCATTCTTAAATATTATGGTGATTGTTTCTCTGAAGTTACTTAAACCTTCGGCTGCATTGCTACGGTGATTCATGGTGCACCGATAACTCCTGTCCATTACCTGGCTAAGAACTATTTTGTTGGATTGAGATAAAGTGTGATTATACACTTTTGGGTTAGGAGCTACTAAGGACAGAAAATTTGTAATTAAGTCCTTGTATTCATTTGCATTAGTTCATGCATATATAAAAAAACAACAAAATCCAAAATTAAAAAAAATTGTACATTTTACATAACTTAGTTTTTTAAAAAAATACAAAAAAAATCTTTTTAAATCTTTTCCTTTGAAAAAAAAAAGAAAAAATTTCAAACAAAATCAAAAATCCAAAAAAGAACAAGCATTTTACTCAGGTTATTAAAAAAACAAAAATAAAAAAAAACAATCTTTTAAAAAATAAAAACAAAAACTAAAAAAAAGCAAAAAACATTCAAAAAAAGAAAAAATTTGAAAAATCAAAAATAAAAAAAAACAAAAAAAATCTCTTTGGTAAATAATACCTTTTTCTTTTAAAAAAAATTTATAAAAAAACAAAACAATTTTCCACTTCATTTTCTAAACCTTGCTTCTTTCTCTTAAACTTGATTCTCACTTCTTTCTTTTCTTGACTTTTTCTTGTGCATGAGTACTTGGACTTATGACACAACACCAAATCGTTTAACTCAATTGGACAACCCTTCAACGATAGCAAACGAAAATGCCCCGCGAACTGTTATGGATAGAATCTTTCCCGATAGAGTTTCTATTCCTTCTAGTATCACACTACACGCCCCAACGGGTAACCATTTTGAAATTCATTCCAATCATATTGCCACGCTCCCAAAATTTGGCAATTTTGAACACGATGACCCGTAGATCTTCTTAAAAAATTCGAACAAGAATATGCAACCATTAAACTCCAACAATTATGTGATGATGGAATAAAACTTCGGTTAATTCCATTTGCTCTTACCGATTATGCTGAAAAATGGTTGTACAGTTTACCATCTAACTCAATCAAAACTTTGGAAGAATTTATTAAAGTTTTCTTAAATAAGTTCTACTCCTTGGAAAAAACTACTAAAATCCAAAATGTAATTGTCAATTTTCATCAATTCAGGGGTGAACCTTTCGAAAAATATTTTGAAAGATTTAAAGAGCTTTTGATAAAATGTCCACACCATAATTTCGAAAAATGGACCCTTTGCCAAATCTTATATGATGGACTTGAAAACAGCTCACGAACCATACTTGAATCAATGTGCCAAGGAAATTTTCTCGCCCAACATCATGATGATGCTTGGTAATTTCTTGAAAACCTAGCCGAAAAGTCATCCAATGGGAATGCTCTAACGAAAAATCAATTTACTCACGATCTAGCGCACACTCGATAGGATCATCTTTGGCTTTGGAAGCTAAAATCGATGCAATGATCAATAAATTCGACCATGTTTTCTCATCCAACCAAATGAACCAAGCTTCCCAACCCATGTTTTATAAATTTAACGATCCGAATCACATAGCCGATCAGTTCCCTAATTCGGTCGAACAACTCAATGCTTTCAATAAGGTTAAAAATGATCTGTTTTCTCCAGTGTACAACCCTGGCTAGAGAAATCATCCTAATTTTGCATGGAACCAAAATAATTCCAACACGAATTTGGTTTGTACCAATTTTCAAGCATTTCTGAATAATGCTTCCAATCCTCCCTTTCAACACAATCATTTTCAACAAAATTTTGCGGGTCCATCTCAAAATCAACCACAACAATCTTTTGTTCCTCAAGACGATAAACGATCGACTTCTCTTGGAAAAAACCTTAAAACATTGGCTAAGGCAACCATTCAAAGCCTCCAATCAAATGGTAATTTACAAAATTTGTTAACCTCATACATGCAAAACACGAGTCAATCGATTGCTAAACTTAAAATGCAAATGAGTCAATTAGCCACATCTTTAATTGAACGTAAATGAGGCACATTCCTAAGTCAGCCTATTTCGAATTCCATAAATCAAAACACGAATTCGAATCAAGCCTATGTTGTTCAAGATAGCAATGTAACCCAGATGAATGCTATCACAACTTTGCGTTTCGAAAAAAAATCGATAATCAAGTTGTTAATCCAAACGATTTACCGGAAACTCCTCCTGACACTTCAAAAACAAGTGAATCTGAACAAAACATTGAATCAAATGCCAATTCAAATTCTTCTTCTACTTAAGTAGACCAACCTGCTAAGTATCGTATTCCATTTCCACATCGCCTTCGACCCAAGAAACATTCTGATCAAATGGAAAAGATGTTGGAAATTTTTAAACAAGTCAAAGTTAACATCCTGCTTCTTGATATCGTTCAGCAAGTCCCAATTTACGCTAAGTTTCTCAAGGACTTGTGTACCCAAAAAAGACATACTCATGTACCCAAGAAAGTTTTCTTAGCTGCTGGACATAGCGAAGTCTTGTCCCAATCAATTCCTGTTAAATACAAAGATCATGGATGTCCGATGATCTCGTGCACGATAGGAGACAAAACGATTAACAAGTGCTTTTTAGACTTGGGTGTGAGTGTCAATTTGATTCCTTACTCTGTTTACTAGCAACTTGGCTTGGGTGAACTAAAACAACCGAAAGTAACTCTTCATTTTGTCGATCGTTCGATAAAGAAACCCGTGGGTGAAATCGAAGACATACTAACAAGAATCGGTCAATGCATATTCCCCGTCGATTTCATTATTTTGGAGAGTCAACTTGTGAATAATCCGATGAGTCAATTCCATTGATTTTAGGCCGACCCTTCTTGGCTACTTCAAATGCTTTAATCAATTGTCGAAATGGTTCGATGAAAAATTCTTTTGGAAACATGACTTTGGATCTTAACATTTTCAATCCTGACAATCAATCGAATGAACCATGTGACCAAACACTGGAAGTTAGCTCAATTCAAAAAAAAATCGATAACGAAATAGTTGACCTAAACTATGAGCGCGAGACCGCATATGAACAATTGTTTCAAGACAAGCCTAACGAAATTAAAAATGCGCTTTCGTTTGAACCCCTTACCATTGAATCAGAACTTCCACCTAATTCTTTGATTGAGCAACCCCTGAGGTTGGACCTCAGACCCCTTCCAGATCACCTTAAGTACGCATACTTAGGTGACAACGAAACATTTTCCGTCATAATTTCTTCAACTCTTTCTCTTGATCAAGAAGCTTCTCTTCTTTCAATTTTGTCGAAAAACAAAGAAGCAATTGGATGGTCAATCACCGATATAAAGGGAATTAGTCCCGCTCTCGTTCAACATCGTATCCATTTAGTTGACGATGCCAAGCCTATATGTGACGCGCAACGAAGGCTTAACTCAAAATTGAAGGATACGGTTCGAGACGAAATACTTAAACTCCTCGATAACGGAATCATATACCCAATCTCTAATAGTTCATGGGTTAGCCCAATTCATGTTGTGCCTAAAAACTCTGGACTTACCATTATCCAGAACATCTCTAACGAACTCACTCCAACTCGTACTCAAATGGGTTGGTGTGTTTGCATTGATTATCAGAAATTAAATGCATCAACTTGTAAAGGTCACTTTCCTCTTCCTTTCATCGACCAAATGCTTGAACATTTAGCTGGCTACGAATTCTATTACTTTCTTGATGGTTATTTTGGCTATAAACAAATCCCAATCGCTCCCGAAGATCAAGAGAAAATGACTTTGACATGCCCCTTTGGCAACTTTGCGTATCGATGTATGCCATTTGGCCTTTGCAACGCCCTTGCTACTTTTCAAAGATGCATGGTTAGCATCTTTTCCGATATGATCGTACGCTTCCTTGAAGTGTTTATTGACAATTTTTCTGTCTTTGGAAACTCTTTTTTCGAGTGCTTACACCATCTTGAGTTGGTCCTTAATCGATGCAAGGACAAACACATGACGTTAAATTGGGAAAAATGTCATTTTATGGTCAAACACGGCATTGTTCTTGGGCATGTCATTTCAAACAAAGGCATTGAGGTAGATAAAGTGAAAGTTGATGTAATTGCAAATCTACTCATTCCCAAATCTATCAAGGACATTTGTTCATTTCTTGGACACGTTTGTTTCTATCGACACTTTGTGAAAGACTTCGGTAAAATTGCTCGACCTCTTTCGATTTTTCTTGGAAAAGCGTTCCATTCGACTTTAATTCTGACTGTGTTTCTACTTTCGAACGTCTTAAAAATGAACTAATTTTCGCTCCCATCATTTGCTTACCCAATTAGGGTCTTCCTTTTGAAACAATGTGTGACACTTCTAACTTTGCGGTTGGTGTTGTTTTAGGACAACGCATCAACAAAATTATTCATGTCATCTACTACGCTAGTATGACTCTTAACGATGCTCAACTCAATTACACGACCATTGAAAAAGAGCTTCTAGCGATAGTCTTTGCGCTCGAAAAATTTAGACCTTATTTGATTGGCTCACACATTACTATTTACACTGACCATTCCGCTCTTAGGTACCTTTTCGCTAAAAAGGATGCTAAGTCTCGTTTGATCCATTGGATCATGTTACTCCAAGAATTTGACTTTATGATCAAAGACAAAAAAGGATCCGACAACGTCATTACTAATCATTTGTCACATCTTCCCAACGCACCATTCTCTTTACCGATCAACAAGAACTTTCCTGATGAACAACTCCTTTATGTTTCTGTCGATCCATGGTATATCGACATAGTGAACTATTTAGTCACTAAATAAACTCCTTCATTCTGGTCGAAACAAGATAAATATAAATTTCTTTACCAAGTCAAGTACTTCTATTGGGATGATCCTTACTTATTTAAGTAATGTTCTGAGCAAATCATTCGACGTTGCATCCCAGATTGCGAAATTAAAAGTGTTCTTTCGTTTTGTCATGACCAAGCTTGTTGTAGTCACTTCGGTCTGAAGAAAATCATTGAAAAAGTGCTTCAATGTGGTTTTTACTGGCCTACACTTTTTAAAGATGCATTTGAGTTTTGTAAAACTTGCGATCGCTGTCTAATGTTAGGAAGAATCTCTCGATGAAACTTGTTACCTTTAAACCCCATTCTTACGATCGAGATCTTTGACGTTTGGGGTATTGATTTTATGGGACCGTTTCCCAACTCTTTTGGAAATCTGTGCATTCTTCTTGTTGTTGATTACGTCTCTAAATTGGTTGAAGCCATTCCTTGTAAAACAAATGACCACAAAGTTGTTGTGAAATTCATAAAAGAAATCATCTTTTCGAGGTTTGGAACACCTCGCACAATAATAAGCAATAACGGAACCCATTTTTGTAATCGTTCATTTGAAACTCTAATGAAGAGATATTCGATAACCCACAAGTTATCCACTCCATATCATCCTTAAACTTGTGGCCAAGTTGAAGTTTCAAATCGTAAAATTAAACAAATCTTGGAGAAAACTGTGAATAAAAATCGAAAATATTGGTCAAAAAAATTAACAGATGCGCTTTGGGCTTATAGAATTGCATATAAAACCAATCTTGGGATGTCTCCTTTTAGACTTGTATATGGTAAAGCATGCCAATTGCCCGTTGTACTCGAATATAAAGCATTGTGGGCGATTAAGAACATAAACTTTGATCTTAAGAAAGCTGGCGAAAACTGAAAATTGCAACTCAACGAGTTAGAGGAGATTAGGAACAACGCATATGAAAACGAGAAAATTTACAAAGTAAGAATAAATTTTTTTCATGAAAAATCAATCCTAATGAAAACATTTTCGCCAAATCAAAATGTTCTTTTGTATGACTCTCGACTTCATTCGTTCCTTGGGAAGCTAAAATCAAGATGGACAGGACCATACATTAAACGTACTATTTTTCCATATGGTGCCATTGAAATAGAATATCCTAGGGATGGTTCGATTTTTAAAGTCAATGGCCATCGTTTAAAGCCTTACTTGGAGTTGACGAGTGATCGAGAGGAGGAGCTCATGATTCTTCATGAGCCATACTACGTCTAGTAAGAAATGTTAACCCTCTCTTGTAAATATGTACATATTTTTTCTCGTTACAATCATTATATCATGCATTGACAGTAGGGACACAGTCAAAATTAAGTGTGGAGGGGGAGCCTCATGTTCATTTTTGATTTTTCATGGTTTATTTTTTGCATTTTCTTTCCAAAACTCTTCATAAAAAAAGAGAAAAAGAACCCCAAAACAAATTTTCTTTTTAGCATATTGATTTACTTTTGAAGAAACACTATAGGATAAGTATATTTTTTGGTTATTAAGTTGAAATTTCTGAAAATTTATTTGTCTCAACAAAAATAAAAATAAAGTTTGATTACAATTAACTATGGTTTTACTAGTATATAGGAAGGTTCATAGGTGATAGTTATGAAGTATATCCTAATTGAAATCTTTGTTTAAAAGAGTGGTTGATTTAAAGTAAAGGCGATAACATTTTTGATCTTCTGAGTCAAGTGGTGCTAAGATGATTTTGCAAAACTTTCATGGCTTCAAAAAAAAGCTTTTATAAAAATAAAAACACCTAGAGTCAGGTGTTCACAAGCAAGTGTGTACACTCGCCATGCTATGTACCCTTCTTACGTAAGCCCGAAAGGCAGTGCATGATTGGTATATCTAGCCTCAGTTTATCTGAGTTAGGTGTATGTAAATAGATTTAATAAAAATAACCACATAGAGTCGTGTGTTCATAAGTAAGTGTGTATACTCGCCATGCTCTATACTCTTCTCACGTAAGCCCGAAAGGCAGTGCATAATTAGTATATCTGGCCACAGTTTATCTGAATTAAGTGTGTAAATAATAATAATGTTAATACTTTTAAAAAAAATAGAGAGAGCAAGCAATTGACATCCAAGCACTATTTTCACTTATTTGATTCGAATTGGTATTCAAAAGAAATAAAAATGCCACTTTGAAAAACTTTGATAATCAACTAAAGATCCATTTCATATTTGCACTATGTTATCAACCAAAACAACTAGCCAAACTAGAGTCTAATTGCGACGATAACTTAATTTTTGTTGGATGTTTTGGCGAGTAAAAGGACTAAAATTTATTGATAATGACCAAAACTTATATTTAACTTAATCGTGTTAATTTAAAAGTAAATTCTTCATTTGTAAATATTTTTGAAAATTTTCATTATGTAGAATCTACATATCGCATTTGGATTTGTGGGTAGTATCCGGTGAAAACCCTCACGAGACAACACTCGTCCTACTAAGGACACCTAGAGGTTTAATGGCTTGTTGCATGCGCTCAATGTAATCGTGTTTCCTAAGAAAACAGATTTATCTTAGTTTTAGTTTATTCGAGGACGAATAAAAAGATAAGTGTGGGGGTATTTTATGTGCACATAAAAGTGCATATTTTTACTTCTATATTTAATCTACTTTTATTTAAATAAATAAGCATATTAGGGTATTTTGCATGTTTAAACAAATTTTTTTTTTCAAATCATCATTTATTCATCTTCATTTAGGGGGTAAAATGGTAATTTTGTGTATGATTTAATTTGATAAAATTTATTTGCACATTTTTATTTTTATTTGTAGGAAATGAAGTGCAAATATGAAGATGGTTCATGGAAGAATGCATGCACATATGTTGAAGGCAAATGAAGATTGGAAATAAATGAATTCATGCAACATGGAGGAGCCCACTAACCCACTACCATATGGTCCACAATTAAAAGCACATGCACATGTTAATGGAGGTTTAAAAGCATCTTAGTAGGGATTAATTAATTTCCTAATGATTACTTGGAGGTTACACTTCCTAAATTGCATTTTAGGTAGTCTCCTAAAATATGAATTAGGGTTTTAAGCATGTATAAATACCCCTTATGTCTCATGTAATGATCTTCTTACCTTTCATGCAAGTTATAACCACAAAACCAAAGATAAATGAAAGTTTCTTTCATTGCTTCTTAGCCTTGTTTTTACTTTCATGCCATTTTATTTACGCCTTCTTTTATGCTCTTTTGTGTTCTCTTATGCTCTCTTTTAATTCATGCAATTAGTTTATATTTATTTTATGCAAGTAGTTAGTTCCTTCTTCTTTTAATTAGCACTTCTCTTCATTTATGTTTATTTTGAAATCACTTTATGTTAAAAAAATTCAAATATGAGTAGCTAAACCCCTTCAATTTAGGGGTGATGAAGCTCTCATGAAACATAATAAATTAACATAATGATTTCATTTGTGATCTCACTTATTTTGCTTAATGGAAAATATGAATGATGGTGGTTTATGTTTATATTTTATTGAATTTTGATAGCCTATGTTGACATCTCAAATAGGCTATGCTTATTCCATTGTAAACATAAGCTATTTGTTCATTTGCCTAAGTGGTTTCGATAATGAAAGTTAAGCTAGAATCAAAATTTAATGGTCTATGTTACTATTTAATGGTCAATAGATCATACTTAAAGTAGATTTTATTTTTAATTTCAAGTCATGATCATGAGAGTTGATAAGTGGTTTGAATGATGTGTTAGAGTTTGATGGTTTAAGTTGTGCTAATTAATAGCTCAAATATACAATAATTATAATAAGCACATTAATCATTTCTACTTAATATTTTTAAAGAGTGGTTATAAATGAATTTTGTGTTGATTTATGTGTATTATTGGAAGTGGATTTGCCTCTAAATTTTTCTTATTATCATAGTTTATTCACCGTTGCTCTAGTTTAATTTTTGCAATTTTTCTTCGTTTAAAACAAACTCGAAAACTTGGGTTAATTTGATTGAGTATTATTAGAATTTAATTCATTCCTTGCGAATCGACCTGTACTCGCATACATACTACAATTGTACGTCGTGCGCTTGCAGTTTTTAACGATAATATTTTTAACGGCGATTTATAACCGATAGAAATTTCCATCGTTATCTAACAGGTGCATGCACAAAACTACTAGCAGTAGAAAACTAAAGTGGAAATTTTGAAATCAACACAGGGTAAAAAACAAAGTGGCCGGAGGTTGCAATTAACAAAACAATTTCAAAATGAAGCTTATTTGATCAAGTATACAGAAGTCAAGAAAAAAATCATGACAGTCAACCAAAATCAAAATATATTCGAATATAAATCAGAATTTTCGAATATATATCATGACTTAAATAGGTCAAGTATTGTAAATTGTTCGAACATTAAATCAACGGAAAAAAGAAAACTTATACAAATTTCAAATCGAAATATCCAAACAGAAATATAGGGATTAAATCCTTATAAACACCACCCAAATCATCATTGGCAAAAATAGTCGAGTTCAAATACACAAATCAAAAAGGGGAAAAGTTCTTACCAAAATCCACAATCAAAATTAACTCGACGACGAAGCAACTAAGAGCAATTAAAGCAAGGAGATTGATTGATAAAGCAATCAAGGAAAACAAATTACTTTTATTAATTTACTAGAGGAATTTGTAGCTTCAAATCAAAGCAAAACCCAAATTTGAGAACAATTAAAGAGGATCACCTGAAGGATGTGGCAGAAGTAAGGATGCGGGCTTCAATTTTTCTCTTCTGTTTGTTATTTTGGTCGTACCCTATAATTATACTTTAGGCTATACTTTTAGTTTAGGTTTTCTTATCAGTTTTTCTGTTATTGTATTTTGTTATTTTTTACCTTTTTATAATACTCTAATTTATAACTAGGTATGAACTATGGGGCATGGTTCGAGAATTCACAACTTGGGATTTGAGTTATGGCAGGGTTTTGAGCATAGCGTTAGAACAATCAGATTAGCGATAGTCAATTTACAGGGTTTGTTAATGGTCGATTATTTAATTCTAATAGAAATCTTAGGGGCAGCAGTGGGCAGGTTTTGCCGAAGCTAGTAAAATTTGCGTGTCACTTTAATTACCGCATTTGAAGTCAACCTCCTATTGGTCGCCTCACTTTGCTCGCTTGGTCCTCTGTTGTTATCTGTGCTGCAATTTTTATTTATCTATGAATTATTATAAACCCTATTCACCCCACCTTTAGGGTTAATTCGATCCTACAAATACCCTTTTTATTGAATTGAATATAGACCGGTATATGTTAATTCTAAACACGATTCAAATCATTTTGATGAACAAACATGCTTATGAAATTATTAGGGATTGTAATTGAAAACATCGGAGATTGTAGATTGACAAAATAAGGATTCACTGTAATAAACAGTTTACTGTAATGTATAATTTGCAAATTAACATTCACTATAATTGAATTGGGAATGATGATTGAGAACAATGGTAACAAACAATGATAATTAAAATACACAATAAACACCCCGACCAATCGACAAGCACACTGGAGCCGATCGACAGCATGCGGTCGACTGCTCCAATGACCAACGGTTGACCGACTATCGAATTCTGGGCGTGGCCTGAACCTTGGCCTAAGACCCAAGTTATAAGTTAAATTGTATATTATATATATACAGATGTTAATAAAAGTAGGGGAATTAGCTCTCTAGGTTTACGACTCTTGGACGTTATGGGACTTGATAGATGTGTACGTGGGCAACGAGGCCTAAATACTATTTATTCAGCAAGGTCCATATTTGACTAGGGTGATTCTATCATAAATTGCACTCACATGTGGTTCTACTATGTATCTGCAACACTGACAATGATGCTTGGAGAAGTGTATAGTCCAACACTAATGGCAGTTCCTTGGTATGCACGGAGGCGCGGACATGATACTACATTGTTGACGGTTCCTGGTGCGATGTGATAAGAGGCATTACGTTACCATTGAGAGGTGGACATGGATGCAGCAACCTTGAGACGTCTTTGGCATGAGTTGGCATTGTGGGCTCCCCTTCAATGCGTAAATATGATACGTGTAGTCGTAATTTGGGAAATGTAGTCCTAAGATTGATGTTGTATGTAACTCTATATTTGAATAGTTCTAGTAGCCTATAGCTAATCCATAATTAGTTGTTCGACCTTAAGCATAAGCCTTCACAAGGTTCCAGTGTAGAAGTGTTTAAAACTATAATCCTTAGATAAATGAAGTTAGTATTCAGAGACACAAGTAGCACATCCTAGGTAACATATAGTATTAATGAAGTTAATTGCATGTGATTACCATATACTAATGATGTAACTCATTTACCATACTTTTGTTTGATTCACTCCTTTCCTTTCTTTTTCCTCAACCACACGAGGAAAGTATAGCAGGAGATAGGCCCAGAGGTTATTACATAGAGAGGCGAGCTTGGCATTGGAGTTGCTACTTATTTTCCATTACTTTCTATGCAATTCTTTATCGTACTTAGTACTTCTCAGACTATATGTTGCATTTATGTATACTGTAACATCCCCTATCTGGAGGCCCGAAGCTAAGCGCTATAGATGCTACATTCATCTATAGTATTAACTTCCAGTGACCAAATACGGTAATGTTAATGGTATTCATAATATCATAATCACATGAATATGAAACAAAATCACATATTTCAAAACAACTTTTCTCATTACATTTTACAAAACATGTTCCATATTCAAATTACATAATCCCATAACGTTTCCTAGGCAATGATCAAATATAATTATTACAAATATGCCAAGAGCGACATATGAAGATGTCCTCTTGGAAGATCAGAGAATACTAGACTAATTGTCTTAATACACACAGCGGAATTTTAAAACAAATCTCTTTATATATCTAGAAATCTGCCTCCTACACGTCTTCGGAAGCTTTATTCATCCACCTACTAAAACTTGAAAACCTCCAACCCTTGGTCGACTCAAATCAATTTTTGAGCACCTGAGAGTTTAAGGGGAAAGACATAAACTTCGAGTCAGACATAAAGTTTGGTGTGAATAATATTGTACATCTCGGTTATATGATATTAAGTGACACCACGCCGCTTATCGGAACAAGTTTCCTCTCACTAATATATCTTCCAAAACATATCTTTTGCAAATCATAAACCTGCAACCAAACTGGTTAATCAAACTGATTATATCAAAATAGCAATATCCTTTATGCTAAAAACAGGTAATTTACTGGACCAGCTGTCCAAAACAAATGTAGTTTTATTTGGCTGACTACTAACATTTGGTTGACTCGGACCTACCAAAAAAAATAATAAATATGATCTAACAACTGTTAGATAAGTCTTCAGGATGGTCTGTCCCTAAGTTACATCTCTAAGGGTCTCGTGATCCTAATGGTTTTATGGGCTCACCAATAACCTTTTTCTTCTCTGTACATATATTCCATTTCGGTGTGTAACCATCATTTAAGTCTAACTGACTAAGCCCTACACACTAGAATTTGGACTAAAATAGCTTGGGGCTAAAGCTAATGTATAGGGAGCGACCCTACACCAGTCCCATATGGTCTTCTATATCCGATTCATTTTTCTTAGGGTTAACTACCCTTTAAAATTTTCCTTGAAAACCTTTTCAGAATGATTTAACCCTTTAAATAATACATATACAAGGAAAATATACTCTTTGCTTTACTCTAAGGTATTTGCCAGGTTATATATACTTTACCCAAAATAATGTTGATGCAATACTGTAAGGATTTCCCATCCCTCCAGAATAAGTTAAACTTTTTTTAACTTAAAAAACTTAGGCTATATTGCGAAAAGCAATTCATTCGAAACCTTCGTTTAAAACCTTTAAACAACGCTTTCGAAACCATTATAAGTACCCCTTTCGTAATCATTGAAAGTGCCCCTTTCAAAACCATTGAAAGTACCCCTTTCGTAATCATTGAAAGTACCTCTTTTGAAACCATTGAAAGTACCTATTTCAATATAAGTAAACTATATTATTTTATAACCATAGGCTGAAAGGCCAAAATATAGCTTTCGAAACCATTTACAAAAGCCTTTTCAAAAACATTGCATACCCTTCCTTTCGAAAGCTTTAAAACCTTAGACATCCTTTTCAAAACATAATTGCCTTTCGAAAGTAATTGGAAACCTTCCATTTAGAATGCTTTAAATACCTTTTGAAACCATTGGGGAAACTCTCCTTCGAAACCATAGTTTATACCTTTGGAAAATACTGGGGATCCTCCTCTTCGAAACCATAATAAGTACCTTTCAAAAATACTAGGGAACCTCTCCTTCGAAACCTATATTAGATACCTTTCAAAAGCATTAAAGTATACTACGTAATACAAACCTTTCGAAAGCACTGGGTTCAAGCAAAAGCTAGTGGAGCATTGTTTCGAAACCATTAAAACAATTTAAGTTGATACCTTTGGGTTTATCTTTCAATGGAACTAACGGTCGTAAAACATCTAACTCGAAAGCCCTCTTTCGAAAACATTTTTCCTAAGTAAAGAAAGTAGATGGTTTCGACATCATCCACTTCGAAAGCATTGGAGAGTGGCTTCTTTGATAAAATCGAAAGCATCCTTCTGAAACCATGTTTAAAGGCAACGACCTCAACTGGGTCGAAAGGTAGAATAGCGGCAATGTTGGTTTTGACGCCGTCGAAAGCCAATTTAAAAGCAAAGGTGGCAACTTGAGTCGAAAGCTCTTCTTTAAACCAATCAAGTCAAAAGCCAACTCATTCGAAAGCAAGCAAGCGCATTTTCATTCTAAAGCCAAAACGTGGTTTCGACCTTTCCGAAATCTCCTATTTCGACCTCATACCTTCTGCCTTTGTCCAATTTGCCACGTACCAATTATTGATACCAGGCCTTGTTGGTTTCAACTGTGATGGAGGCAGAGGAACTTAGTCGAAAGGTGGCTGCCGATTAAGGCGAAACATCAAATGCTTACAAAAACTGCTTTATTTCCTTTTAAAGTAATTTATTTCCAACTAACTTGCTTATTTGTCAAAATCTAATTGGTTGCCAATTTCTTTTCTAAATGTTTTTTCTAAAAGTGCTGCCGAATTCAGATTTGTTTAAATAAAACATTTGCAAAAATCCCCTTCTTCTATTTTAAACATATAAAACATTTAAGTCTCATACCTTAAATAATTTAATATACTTAATAAAACACTTAGGAAAATTCTCCAAAAATTCCAGAAAATCTCTTTTAATATGTTTTCTAACATATTTAAATTTCAGACCCAAAGCCATTATATCTTGGCCGTAAATAATTTTAAACCCAAAATAACATTTTCTTCACTAGAAAATTCATAATAAATCCACAATAATTCGAAAAATTGAAACTTGAAACCCATTTTCCAAATAATATATTCAACCTTAGATTAAATACGGAAGTAATTTGGATGTCATAAACTAGTTTTCTAAATCAATTCTCATCATAAAATGCATATGAAATAGCCTAAATCATCAACAAGTATATATATATATATATCCATTTATCATTCTAAACATAGCAAAACGTTTGCAAATACTTTCAGAATCATCTAAAACTGAAATCAATCAAAAATAAGAGATGTAGTCATTATTCACCTTTGCTTTGATGTTAAGGAGATGAGATTTGATCTTTGATTTATGTTGATTATCTTCTTCCTCTTGATATAACTTGATTTCCCCTCTTTTCTTCTTAATGGCGGTCGACCTCTAGGTGTTTTAGTTTTGGTGAATTATGAATGAACGTGAAAATGAATGCAGAGAGGGTTTAGGGTATAAGGTTATTGCTCTTTCCTGTTATGCCCTTGTCTATTCACCCTAACTTAATTCATTTTAATTCCTTTAGTTCATTAGTTTATCTAGGCACGGCTACCCCTTTATAGATCACAAATCTCACTCTCTTAACAAATTACATTATTTCATTTAATTTACTTAAATAAATGTTCTAAATAATGTTACTAAAAACATGAGGTGTTACAGACTCCCATCCTTGAAGAATTTTGTCCTCGAAATTATGATAAGGCACTCATCAATCAATCAAAAAGGTAAAACATACCATGAAACCAGTCAGGATAAGTATCTCGAATCCTGATCTCAGTTTCCCAAGTACAGTCTCTCTCGTCGTCACTCCATTGGACTCTGACTAACCTGACTGTCTTGCTTCTTAGCTTATTCTCATCTCTCGCGGCTATACGGACAAGCTTTCTAACTATAGTCAAATTCGGCTCCACTACTAAATAATCTAACACCGTCATTATAATAGTAGTCTCTGGATCATGAATATGCCCCCTTAGATGAGAAACATGAAAAACATCGTGGACACCTGCCAAACTATTCGGTAACTCTACTCTATATGCGAGTTTCCCGATCCTCTCAACAATAGGAAATGGTCCAACGAATCTCGGTGCTAACTTTCCTGTCTTCCCGAACTTGATAACACCTTTCATCGGCGATACTTTGACGAAAACATAATCTCCAACTGAGAACTCCAAGTCTTTTCATCTCTTATTAGCATAACTTTTCTGCCTAGATTAAGCTTCCTTCATTCTTGCTCGAATCAACTCAATCTTCTCTGCAGCTTCTCTTACCAAATCTGGACCAAGAATCAACATATCCCGGGTCTCTAACCAACAAACGGGAGATTTTCATAGCCTTCCATACAAAGCTTCAAACGGTGCCATCCCTATACTAGTCTGATAACTATTATTATATGAAAACTCGTCTAAGTGTAGATGGTCTTCCCATGATCCCTTAAAGTCTAATATGCAAGCTTGTAACAAATCTTCTAAGATTTTGTTAACTCTGTTGGTTTGTCCATCTGTCTACGGATGGTAAGCGGTACTCATCTTGATTTTGGTACCTAAAGTCTCCTGTAGACTCTTCCGGGACTCGCTAGTGAATAAGGAATCTCTATCGCTTACTATACTACTAGGAATTCCATGAAGTCTAACAATGTTCTTCATGAACAACTTAGCCAAAACAGGTGTCGTCCAGGTTGACTTAACTGGAATGAAATGGGCACCCTTGGTCAATCTGTCCACTTTGACTCATATACTTTCATTTCCTCTATTTGACCTCGGCAACCCGTCTATAAAATCCATTGAAATGGAATCCCACTTCCAAACTGGAACATCCAAAGGCTGAAGTAACCCACTTGGTTTCTGATGTTCGGCTTTCACTTGTTGACAGTTTGCACACTGCCTAACCCACAAGCCAACGTCCTTTTTCATACCGTCCCAATAGAAGCTCCTCTTCATATCTTGGTACATCTTAGTCCCTCTAGAAAGAATTGTAAACTTGGATCGATGACATTCTCCAAGGACTTCTTCCTCATGTTCTCAACATTCAGAACACACAACTGTCCCTTCTTTCTCAACCATCCTCTCTGGTCAAGACTAAAATCTCTTAAATCATCGATCTCTAATCCAACCTCAAGCCTTCCAATCCTCTCAGCTAATACTGGATCCTTTTTCAGCTTAGAAGCAATTCTCTCAATCAGCATCGGTCGAACTTCTAAATAGGACAACATGGCAGTACTCTGACTAGAACTACTCTTAGATCTCCACTATACCCTGCATGTAGTCAATGCTTCCAAATCTTTCCATTCAGCTATCATCGCCAACACCGCATTCTGATGCTTCCTGCTAAGTGCATCTGCAACTTTGTTGCCTTTTCCCAGTGTGTACTCGATACCAAAGTCATAGGTAGCTAGAAACTCTAACCACCTCTGCTGTCTCATATTCAGCTCCTTCTGAGAGACTAAATACTTCAGAGATTTATGATCCGTAAATAACTCAAATCTCTCTCCCAAAATGTAATGTCTCCACACATTCAAAGCAAAATCACTGCTGCTAATTCCAAGTCATGAGTCGGATATCTAACCTCACGAGGTCTAAGCTGTCTAGAAGTGTAGGCAATCACTTTACCTCTTTGCATTAGCACAGCTCCTAATCCTACTCCACAAGCATATGTGTATACAACTAAATCTTGATTCCCCTCTGGAATGACTAACACAGGTGCATTCGTCAATAAGTGTTTCAGCTTCTGGAATGCATCCTCACACTTATCTGTCCAGACGAACTTCACATCCTTCCGAATTAGCTTACTCATCAGTGCCGCTATCCATAAAAAGTCATTAATAAATCTTCGACAATATCTAGCTAATCCCAGAAAAATTCTCATCTCAGTCATCGCTTCGGGTCTCTTCCAACTATTCACTACATCGATCTTAGATGGATCCACTGACAACCCTTTCTTTGAAACTACATGACCAAGAAACTTCACTTCTCTCTTCCAGAAATGACCTTCAAAAACTTCGCCTTCAGTTGGTGTTCTCTCAAAGTCTCAAGCACTACTCTAAGATGAACTTCATGCTCTCTCTCATCTTTAGAGTATACCAAAATGTCATCTATGAACACCAACACGAATCTATCTAAGTGCTCTCTGAAAACTCGGTTCATCAAATCTACGAAGAAAGCTAGCGCATTAGTCAGTCTGAATTGTATCACTAACCATTCGTACGATCCATATCTGGTCCTAAATGCCTTCAAAGGAATACTCTCTTCAGCTACCCTAAGCTGATGGAGTATAGTAACCAAATCCAACTGAAAAAAAAACTTTTGCTCCGCTCAACTGGTCGAACAAATCGTCAATTCTATGCAATGAATATCAATTCTTTATTGTCCTCTTATTCAACTTACGATAATCAATACATAGCCTTAACGATCCGTCCGATTTCTTCACAAAAGCTATGGCTGCACCCAAGGCAAACTACTTTGTCTAATAAGATTCTTGCCTTTCAAGTCCACCAACTGCACCTTTAACTCTCTCATATCAGTAGATGTCATTCTGCTTGGTGGTCTACTCACCGGTTCTGCTCCGAGTACTAAATCTATACAAAACTCAATGGCACGTTTCGGTGGTAGTCCAACTACAGGCCCAAAAACATCTGTGAATTCTCTAACCACGAAAACTCGACTTATCTCGTCTTCTACCTCCATAACACCCAACAAAGCATTTACCTCACAACTGGGGTTTTCTACGGAATATACTATCTGATATCTATAGTCGGGGTGTCTAAGTGATATTTTCCTATCGTGGAAAAATATCCTAACATCGTATTTACTTAACCAATCCGTCCCCAAAATAATTTTGAACCCTACAAAATCAAACAAAGGTGTAACCTAGCAAATCAAACTCTAGGTGGACACACTTCATCCCAAGTGTCGCATACCATCCTATCGGATTTGCAACCCTTAAGGAAGTAACTAAATATGAGGGTTCTAGGTTAAGCTTATCTCTCAAACATCGAGATATAAAAGAATGCGATGCACCCGTATCAAACGGTATGCTAACAGACATACCATGAATAAAAAATGTACCTCCCAACACATCTTTTCTTTTCTCGTGTGTTGTTGGTCTTGAGGTAACAGGTTCTAATGCAAATACCTAGCCTTTCTCTCCCTTAGTTGGATCTTTGCACTGGTTCTTGTAGTGCCCAACTTGATCACAGTTGAAACATCTAACTCCTTTCTTCTCAACAGCCTTCTTTCCCTTGCCTGTCCAGCACTCATAAGCATAGTGGCCTTTCTTATCACACTTGTAGCAGACCACTTTAGACTTCCCCTTCTTAGCAGCTCCTCCTTTCTGAGCTCCTTTCTTGTGGAAAAATTTCCTTTTCCGACTTGCCCTTTTTGAGCTTCCCTAGCCTTATTTTTTTCTAGCAAAGCAAGCATCTCCTGGTGCCTTAAAGCCATCTCTACAATCATATCACAAGGATCTCTGATGTGTGTCAACACAACTCTAGCAAGCTCAGGCTTCAGACCTCTTATGAACTTCTTGTTCCTCTTCATTACAATGTCCACTGTAGCATACCCATACCTTGCTAGCTCTTCAAACCTCCTAGCATATTCAAGAACAATCATTTCTCCCTACTCCAACTTACCAAACTTTCGAAGCGAGGTAGACTTTTCAACTTCAGACATGATCCTTCCTTCAAATCTCCTCTTGAATTCATCCTATGTTAAAGCCTCTTTGTTAACTCCGACTATAACGCTGTTCCACCAATCCAGTGCTACTCCTTGCAACTGTCTTGAAGCAAGTCTTCTCTTTTGCTCGTCACTGAGCCCCATATCTGCAGAGATCCTTTCACAGTGCAGTAATCAGTTCTCTACTTTAATAGCATCATTGGTACCAATGAATGGCTTTCCTCTTAGCCAGGTATAATCTCTACTCAGTATGGCATAGTTGGTCACCACTGTAACTTCCGTATTCTTCCTACAGCATTACCTTTAACTACTCCAGCATCAATTCCCGCTTGCACCATGTTCGCGAAGAACTGATACATTGCTCCCATATCCATTTGTCGGACTCCAGCACCCACATTCTCTACTTCTGCATGACCTGGGTTTCTCCTAGTACTTGGTTTGGCATTTCCATCTGTTATGGTGCTTCCCCCACCAATGTTAACTCTTCTAGCATCCATATCTGCATTCGAGCCTCGTGAGATATAGAAGAATAGCCTAATAAGGATAGGAGACTAAAGATATAGCGTATACTTATATATACCAAATACAAGTACGTTACCATAACATTATCCCATACCCCATATTTTCTCTAATTCCTAAGGGTTATGTTTTCAAAAACCATTTTTAGTTAAAAAAAATCATAAACTAAGTTTTGATAACAAGTTGTAACATCCCCTATCTGGAGGCCCGAAGCTAAGCGCTACAGATGCCGCAGTCATCCATAGTACTAACTTTCGGTGACCAAATACGGTAATGTTAATGGTATTGATAATATCAAAATCACATGAATATGAAACAAAATCATAGATTTCAAAACAACTTTTCTCATTACATTTCACAAAACATGTTCCATATTCAAATTACATAATCCCGTAACGTTTCCTAGGTATGATCAAATATAATTATTACAAATACGCTAAGAGCGACATATGAAGATGTCCCCTTAGATGATAAGAGAATACTAGACTAACTGTCTTAATACACACAGCAGAATTTTAAAACAAATCTCTTTATATATCTAGAAACCCGCCTCATGCACGTCTTCGGAAGCTTTATTCGTCCATCTACTAAAACTTGAAAAACTCTAACCCTTAGTCTACTCAAATCAATTTTTAAGCACCCGAGAGTTTAAGGGGAAAAAGATAAACTTTGAGTCAGACATAAAGCCTGATGTGAATAATACTATACATCTCGATTATATGATACTAAGTGAGCCCACGCCGCTTAGCAGAACGAGTTTCCCCTCACTAATATATCTTCCAAAACATATCTTTTTCAAATTGTTTGTACCAAAATTGGGCACAACACTCTTCGAAAGAGTTTGAAGAGATAAAAATGAAGAGATTAAATGGAAAAAGAGGATTATCTAATAAACACTTCAAAAACAAATAAGAAAGAATGCAGAAACACAGAAATTTAGAGTGGTTCGGCCTGTTGCCTAGGTCCACTATGAAATTGATGATTTTATTGATATTTCTTTGATGATTACAACTTATTACAGCAGCTAACAGCAGATTACAATGGATTACAGTAGTGAAATTCGAGTATAACAGCAACCTTGTAGCGCAAAAATGTTTTCGGTAGAGTCTGGACGTTAGAGTGCCAAAAGACCATTTTTATATAGGCTCTGGGGTGCTATTTATAGGCGTAGGAGGCAAATATCTCGCTCAAATCTCGGGAAACTTCTTCCGACACGTGGGTTGGCCCACGCGATCGATCCTATGAAGTTTCGGCTCGATCTATGATCGATACGAACGAATTTCGTATCGATCATGACTTGTTCCAATCGAGTCGAAACTTGGCATGAACCTTTCTTAGGTCGTACGTAATCTCCTATGAAAATTTCATAGCATTTGGACTTGTGGATTGTGAGATATGATCGATATGAATTGACGTTCTTCGGTGGGCTGTTCTGTTCGAATCGATGCCTTCGCATCGATTATTTCGAATCGATATTTGGCACGTGCTCAGGAGATGACGTGGCACATGATTTCTAGATCGATCCGCTCTTGATGCCGAGCTGACCGAGTCGTCCCAGTACTTTTACCTAGTTCGTGTCTATGATGCTGCCTTGTTCGCATCGATGGAGGTGGTTCAATTCGTATCGATTGATGTTGCTCCATTCGTATCGATAACCATAGGTGACTAGAGTCTATTTCGCATCCATCCTTATGCAAATTCTTCGTATCGACCTTCAAGGTACTACCTTGGATTGATGGTAATCGATGGATACGAAACAGTACTTAGTGAATGATGCCAACAGCCGAAGTTTGATCGGTATGAACGACAGAGGCTCGTTCGATACCAATAACGGAGGCTCGATCGATACGAACGACGGAGGCTTGATCGATACGAACAACACTATTCTCCTGGTCGATATGAAACTGTGCACCTCTGATCGATTTGAACCTCATCGATACGAAGTTCAGTCTTCCTTGACTACTTGATGGATACGAAATCGATCGACGCGAAATAGCAGGTTGATTTTCCTTAGCTTGTATCGATCGTATCTTGAACATATGCAATCCGATTGACTTGAAACTAGGAATGTTGGATTTCATAGCTTTTCTTGTTGTTCCTTGTCAATTGTAGCTTGATCCGGACTCGAACAAAATTCATCGACATCCATAGTGAACCTGTGCTTATCCGACACTCGGGCTGAGCGATCCTTGTTTTCAGTCGATTCCTTGATATCTCGGCCTTGCCAAAAGGCGGGATAAAATTTGCCCCCCAAAGTACCTCTTGTGACAACACGACGTGCTTTGAACAGTTGCATCTTTCATCCTGAATAGTTCTGTCCGACTTGCTGAATGATTGCCGTCTTTCCATTGAAATTTGTAACTCCTAATTGATTTTTTAGTAACATGAGCCACCGATTGCCAATTGTTGTACCCCGTAATGTTGTAACTGACTGCCGCATGACAGTGATTAGCATTCGTAGTTGTAATCGTTCATCAAGTGAGCATTCTATGTTTATAAGTCGTTGTCAGTTTTCCCGTATCGAATTCCGTATCGATCCTCTCCTGAATCGATGCTAAATTCAAGTTGCAACAACGCTTGACGGTTGCTTCGAAATGTTCTCTTCATATCATATCGATCCTCTCTTGAATCGATGTAGAAGGTTGAAAGACTGTCTCCACATCGATGAGACTTGAATTCAAAGGTACGAAGCTGGGGGTAACTCGCTGGTGGATACGAAGTTACCATCTTGCACTGATGGACTACCGATGGATCAGAATGGTTCAAACCAGTCTCCATTGTCTCGTTCGTATCGATGATTCTTGGCTGATGTGAGTGGATGGATACGAACAACGCTTCGTATCGATAGCTAGATGGATACATGAGAGCTCTTCTTCGTGTCGATGTAGGAGAAACTTCCTTGATTAGATATTGGACATGAATTGGTCTTCGTATCGTTCAGGCAGAAGGATTCGACCAGGCCGCCTTAAATCGAACGAAGGAGTTGACCGCCTCGACCAGTTATAGTAACAGGGAGACGAATAGTCACTTCCCTAGTATAAATATTTTATGACTTAGACAAAATTCCCATTCGTCATTATTTTCACTTTTCACTTCGCATCGACTCGAAGAGGAATAGAACTGTAGAAACCTTCGTTCCTAAAACACTAAGCACTTATCCTCTAATTCAATCCATTCGACCTAGGTAAATAGCTAACTAAATCCATCTAAGCATGACGAGGCTCGAAACTCGATGTCACCCCATCTACAATGGTCGTTGATTCCGGCATCGTCGATGCCGGGATTGAGTTAGAGTGATGTCAAAGGAACGGTAATGGTATTTGTGCTGATTGGAGAAGATGAAGTATGGAGGGATGGACAAGGTGGGAGGATGCGAAGTACTCATGGAATAGATTCTCTATCTTGACCTTGCATCGACGGGGAGGAAAAGGAGAAACACCCTCGTATCGATCTGGGATGAATGATCCATATCGATTTTGGAACTGATGGATGTTCGTATCAATCCTAGTACAGCGTGATCCTGTGTCGATGGGAAAATCTTGTTTCGAATCGATAGATGGGGTTCCTTCGCATCGATCGACCGATAGGAAATCCTTGTTGTGATGATCGATACGAAGACATCAGTGATGATCGATTCAATGAAAGAAATTTTGATCGATATGAAATGACCTTGGGAGATCGATACGAATTACTGCTCTATGGTCGATACGAAGTGACGGTGCCCAGAACGATACGAAGAGAACTTCGGTGATCGATTCGAACCCAAAATTTCAACCGATGCAAACTCTCTCGCATACTTAAGTACTTGACTCCGACGAGCTTCTTCCTTGCATAATTGGATATTACCAATAAACTGCATATTTGACTACCCTTCGAAGCTCGTCAATGGAACTATAACTTAACAAAATTTAAAGAACTTTATCTTGAATCGGTCTCTAAAATCTGGATGGCCTGGTTGTGACGGTCAGCGTTGATGGTCATTCCAGTTGAATTTCGAAGTCTCATTGTTTGCATGTTTTCTCATACTCTGTTGAATTTTTCAAGTAACAAGTAGCACTGCACTTCACAACACGTTCACACACTATACACTGGGGAATACACGAGCTTATTATCATCTAATGATGGGTTTTCATAAGTTGATTAGCTATGGAATCCACAAGTACACAACAGTAAGAGCTTCAGGATTCATCTTCTTTCGTCCTAGAGATTCCGGCCATCACGGCCGAAGTTATAGACCCAGCTCCGGATGAGCTTCCGAGAGCAACTCTCATTGCAAACCCGCAAGATTCAGTACCGCCCAACGTCTCGAAGACATGTTGGGACGTATATGCCTAAGGCACAGTTTGTCCTTGGACGATGTTCTATTCCCGGGGCCAAATGATAGACCGCACGCTCCCAGAGGGGTTTACTGCCTTCAATCGCCATGCGTGCGCAGTAGGAACACTCTCTTCGTTCAACCAATATATTAGGGAAGTGTTGTCCTTCCTTAGAATTGCCCCATCTCAATTACACCCTAATGGATATGCTCTGCTGAATAGCTTATTTATTGTATTCATGGAGTATCTCTTTCGGCCACCGGCTCCAACGAAAATCAGATATCTTTTTAACTTCAAGAGTAGGGGAGATAGTCCATCCTTTACATTCCTGGAATCGGTCAGGAACTGCCAAGTAGTAACCGGATCTTGGATAAGGCTGAGTTACTTTAAAACAGAATGGTTCTACGTCCGGTGCCCCCCAGGATTTGCCAACCGATGGCTAGCTAGACGTAAGTGTTACAGTATTCTTCAAGAGTTATCCAGACGATAGTAGTTGATATAAACTGACATCTTCTTTTCTCTACAGCCATAATTTCACGACTTGAAGGCGGGTATTTCAAAGAAATAGTAAGGGTCCTTCAAGAAGTTCCGAGCGAAATGAGGGACATTGATTTGGTTCTAACCGATAGAAATTTGAGAATTGTCGGACTGATTGAGCGGAATCAAAGCATAAGGCTTGAAGGGACACTGAGGGCAGCTTCGAAGAAAAAGAAGTTTAAGCACAAAACGCCCAGTGTCATAATAGCTGAAGGGGTTGATTCAGAAAAAACACCCACTGATGATGAACTTATAGCCGGGCCTTCTAGTGGTTTTCAGGGTTCGGAAGGAAGGAGAAAAGGCAAGGCAGTTGCTCATAAGCGTTCTAAATCCATGAGATTGAAATCTGTGGTTGTGTCTTTGCCTATTCCTAGAATTAGAATTTCGGAGGCTCCTCCCCCGCAAGTAGAGAATAATTTCGAAGGGCTTGCTGATATTCCGATTCCGGATTATGTGTCATTTCAACATGACACCGGGTTGAAGGAGCTTGACAGTGCTCTTGATCTAAGCGAGTCACTTGCTATAAGTGCAGCCAACATTTCCGGTTGGTCCAGGGGTTGCACATACATACACTTCACGGCACTACACGATTTCGGATCATAAATTGTTCAATTCAAGAGATCACTAACTTTCCTTTTGTTTCTCACTTACAGGTATGATGTCTGGGAGAGGATCAATGTTAGGGAGTCTCTGTTTGGCTCGCAAGACCTCCACTTACCACGAGTCCTGTAGGAGAGATTCGAATAGAGAACGCGATCGCGGGTACTCTAGTCAAGAAAGATACGAGCGGGATAGGGATAGAGACCATAGATACCGATCTAGATCCCGTTCTCCACCTCCTAGAATCCCCTCACCACCTCCTGTTCACGTTTCACATCCATCGGAGCCTCCGCGACATAGACCGTCTTCTCACATTTCTAGGCCCGAAACTCATCGCCAGAGAGCCGAAACTATGGGGCCCATAATTGCAGAGCAGGTAATAACCGAGCCCACGGGGGAAGGTGCAATAAAGATTGCCCAACTTAAGAAAGATTTTCCAAACATTTGCTTTGACGGCTACATCTTCCCCCCTCACCTAAAGAGAATCCCTTCGGAAGCCGAAAATACAATGCATGATTACATTCATGACATATACGCCCAATATAGAGAGTGAATGAAGGGCAGAGAAAAAGCTTCAAAGGTGGCCTTTGAGCGAGCTAAAGCGATAGAAAAGATGGAGTCTGAACTCGCTCAAAAGGTCCGAATCATCCAAGTGCTCAATACCGAAGCCGAGACTTCTCGAAAATCTAAAATTGAGGCCACCAAAAAAGCTGATGTGGCGAATGTAGCGATGGAGAGATTGAGGCAAACACATGTTGCCATGGTGGAAGAGATGGGCCATAGAAATACTACAGTCACCGCCGAACGTGACGTTGTCCTGAAAGAACTTGTCGAACTTAAAGCTAAATTTTCCAAAATCATCAAGGAAAGGGATGACGCGAACAACGCAGCCCAGGAGGCATGCGAACAGGCTGTTTTTCTTCGCGGTGAACGGGATGCAGCCATGGCTAAGGTCTGTGAGGTGGAGACTAAGGTTGAGGAGGAGGTGAAATCGGCTGAGTCCAGGCTAGAAGCCGATATTGAAGATTCCTTGTTGTTTACAATGCTAATGTGCTGAGGCATAGAGGCCTAGCCTGGCTTGACGACTACCCGACACATTTACACAATGCCTGGGGCTGATTGGTTGAGGAGGAGAAGGCGGTGCATCTGGGTGAGTTAGTCGATGAGTTTGAGCTCGAGAATCGTTTGCTGAGTGAAGATGAACGAAAGATTCTCCATGAGTCGATGATTCTGCACAAGAAGGAGAGGCTTGGCACCCAGCACTTAGAAGTGGGAGAAGGCTTAATGGTTGAGCACCACGATGCAAGTCTTGAAATTCCTTCGTCAACCCAGCCTGCACCCGCTCCTACGGTTGATCCCCAAGCTGTCCCTACCTACAATCCGGATCAGACGCAGATATCTCCGGCTATAGAGCAAGCTGCTGAAGCCGTTCAACCATCTACAAGTCAAACTGAGGAAGGTACTCTGAACATTCTTCATACTTGTTCAAGATCGAGGGCTTTATTCGATTTGTTTACTAACAATATTCCTTTTCTTTTGTCCAGTGACCGAAGTTACACCGATCGTGCCTCCTGCAACTCAAGAATCACATCAAATGCAGGAGGCTATTGTCACCGAAGCGACCACCATAACTACAACTGCGCCACTTGATGGAATGCAGGGAAGCATGCTTATTTTTGATGAACAGATGATGGAGGAACTCCTCGGTCATCACAGCGATCCTTTTGCGGACCTACCATTCATTTTGGGTGGAAGCGCACCTGCTGCCAGCTCTTCAATGCCTACCACTAATGCTCCCAACGAGGCTCAAGCAACCCGTGAAGAAGAAATATTGGCCGAAATTGACGCTGAAATGGAGGCAGCGGCTCATGACGGTAGTTTTGGAGGTGGGATGGCGGCACCTAGTTCGGCTCCATAAGGATGATATCACCTGGTGGTACAGTTATTGAGACCAGCGTGCCTATCCTGCCTCCTATAGTCGATCTAGTTCTTCCGACTCCGCCTTCAGGGAACATTCTCATGCACTTGAGCTCGGATGAGGAAGTTGATATCATGCCCCCTCCTGGAGATCAGCCACCGAAAGGCAAAGGCTTAAAAAGAAAATTAAGTGGTAGCTCCAGTGGGTCAACACCGAAAAGGAAGCCGAAAAAGAAAAAAGAGTAGTCATGCTTCTTTGGTTTATTTTTGGTAGATAGATAGGAATCTACTTTCGTTTTTCTTTCGTAGGCCGTGTATAGATGTGGGTTCGGCCCCTGCTAGTAGGAATTTTTTGGAATAAACTTGTACATGAATTTCTTTCACAGAAAGTAGAAATGAAACTCTTCTTTTTTGGCTTCTTCTCAGTTATTGTGTATTTACTTAAGTGTTTCAATATTTGAAGTGCACTTGTGAAGTTTCAGCTTCCGAGTCAAGTTTGTTTTTATTTTTCAGGTCCGGAAATTTCGGACACGATTCATGATCGAGAAGTGAGTTGAACTTTGATGTCGCACTGCTTTAGTCAATGGTCAACACTTAAGTTATGCCCCCCAGTCTTGGGGATGAGTTGTAGAACATCAGCCAGCGATTGCATCTCACTTATAACATGTTGAGTTTAGTGCCACTGAATGGATGTTTGAGACAAGCGGAGATTGAGTGGTTCAACCACACTCGTTTGATTATCGATGATCACATCCACACTCCGGGGATTTACATTTGTTTACTGGCGGTTGGTTACGCCGGTTTAAGTTTTAATTATATGTCCGCGCTCTAGGGACTTGGAGTCGACATTTATACTCTGACTCGCACTCTGGGAGTTTGGAGTTGGTGTTTATACTCCAATTCGCACTCTGGGAATTTGGAGTTGATGTTTATACTCCGTTTTGCACTCTAGGAATTCGGAGTTGGTTGATGTTTATACTCCGTTTCGCACTCTGGGATTCCGGAGTCGGTAAACAGATGGTCAGTCACATCTGTTGCATGTTTTTGGATTTCGTTCGCACTCCGGGAACGATGGAGTTATCATGATCGTGGATGGTCGGTTCACATCCACCCTGAATTAACAAGCGAGGTCGTTAGACGGATGAGTCCATCCTCCTTGAACTTGGTTAAGGTATGGTCGAAGTCGTTAGGTGGACGGATCCTCCATCTTCAAAATCGTATCCATGAGTTTATACTCCAGCTCGCACTCTAGGAGATTGGAGTTAGTTAAAGGATTGTCGTGTGTCAATCCTTTTTTCGGTTTTAGTGTGATGGCTTGCCCCCGAGCTCGGGTTTCACTTAGCGAGTGACCGGTTGCATCACAGTCACTCCCTATTTGAATAAATCCCACCGTATGATGGAACTTAGCTCTCCATGCATAGTGATGATCATATGAAGCATTTCAAGTAAATCACAGCTCTGGCTCGAAGAGATTGCATTTTATTGCTGAAATAAGAAAATATGGCAGAGTCAGTTGCCTTATTACAAATTCTAATCTCGAAATGCAGAAACAAATTTCAAATGAAAAATAAACTGAATGAATAAACAGAGCCTGTTATGTGTAGTAGCGACGAAGACTCTCGTTGTTCCAGGCTCTCGGAAGAGTGAGACCGTCAACGGTCGATAATTTGAATGTGCCATCTCCGAGCTTTCATTCAATAACATATGGTCCTTCCCAAGTTGGCTTCATATGCGAAGGGACCAGATAAATTCTTTTGAGTACGAGATCACCAATTTCAAAGGTTTGGGGTCGGACCTTGGCATTGTATAATCGGGCGACTCGACTCCGATATGCGGCTGCCCTCAAATCAGCCTCTTCACTCTTCTCATCCAATAAATCAAGAGATTCAGCAAGTAATATAGCATTTGTCTTTGGATCGTAGTACGTCACATGATGAGAAGGTACTTCTAACTTGACTGGAATAATAGCTTCTGAACCATAAGAAAGAGAGAATGGAGTATGACCGGTTGCGGACTTGTAGGTTGTACGGTAGGCCCATAAGGCCATAGGAAGTTCATCGACTCATTTGCCCCCGGCCTTTTCCAGTCGTTTCTTCAGAATGGACTTTATAACTTTATTGACTGTTTTGACCTATCCATTCGCTTAAGGGTGCGCAACTACAGAGAATTTCTTTCGAATGCGAAACCGTTGGCAGAAATCTTTAAATTCAACGCTGTCGAATTGGGTTCCGTTATCAGTGATAATGGTGTATGGAAGACCGAATCGACAGATAATGTTGCGGGCTACAAAGTTGATTACTTTTTTCGTCGTTATGGTAGCAAGAGGTTCAGCTTCAGCCCACTTTGTAAAGTAATCGACTGCGATGATGGCGTACTTCGCACCACTTTTTGCCAGAGGTAGAGAACCAATGATGTCGATGCCCCATACTGCAAACGGCCATGGGCTGACCATTTGAGTTATCTCGGTAGGTGGGGATCTAGGAATTCGAGCATGCTTTTGACATTTATCACATTTCTTGGCATAATCCGATGCATCACGATTTACAGTCGGCCAATAATATATGTATCGAAGTACTTTCTTGGCAAGTGCTTGCCCCTCAGTGTGATCGCCACATTCTCCCTCATGTACATCGTGTAATACTCGTTTAATTCATCGTGAGCGATACACCGGAGTAAAGGAACAGAGTACCCTCTTCTGTACATGACTCCATTCTGGATGGTGAATCGTGAAGCCTTCCGAAGGACTTGTCTTCTTTCACTCCTGCGCTCCGGCAAGATTCCATGCTCAAGGTAATTTCTGAACGGAGTCATCCACAACTCCTTATCGGGAGCGACTTCACATACCCAATCTGTTTCTGCCCGGTCAATACTTGGGGAAAATAACATCTCTACAGGAACGAGTCCCATTTGCTGTGCTTCACCTGTACTGGCTAACTTTGCTAATGAATCAGCTTTCTGGTTTTGCTCTCGGGGAATGTAATAGATAGCATAATAGTCAAACTGATTTAGTACTTCCTGAACTCGAGCTAAGTAAGCAGCCAGTCTTCGATCTTTTGCTTGATATTCCATTCAAACTTAACACACAACTAATTGTGAATCACAATAAATTCCCAAAGCAATGATTCTCAAATCTCTGGCAAGTTTCAATCCAGCTAAGAGGGCTTCATATTCAGCTTCATTATTGGTCGCATGAAAATCAAACTTTAAAGCATAACATATAGATCGACCTTCGGGGGTTTCAAGTACAACCCCTGCACCTGAACAACGGTCATTTGATGCACCATTTGTATGCAGTTTCCAGATATATTCGGAAGATTTACTGGTTTCGGGCAAGTCCTCTGGGATGGTAAATTCAGCTATGAAATCGGCTAGGACTTATCCTTGAATGGCTTGCCTTGGAGTATAAGTAATATCAAACTGGCTCAGTTCGATATTCCACTTGAGTAACCTACCAGACGTCTCAGGCCGTGTAAGGATCTGTCGTAACGGCTGGTTGGTGTAAACAATAATAGGATGGGCCTGGAAATATGGACGGAGCTTCCTTGATGCAATAACAAGACAATAAGCCAGCTTCTCTAGTTTCGGATAATTCCTTTCAGCTCCAGTCAATCGTTTGCTGATGTAATATACTAGCTTATGTATCCTGTCTTCTTCCCAAATTAAGGCAGCGCTGATTGCGTTTTCTGATACGCCAAGTAAACATACAACTTCTCATGATCAATAGGTTTTGATAGAATAGGCGGTGTAGATAGATGCTGAATTAATGCTCGGAATGCGCCCTCACACTCCGTGGTCCATTCAAAGTTTCGTTTTCCTTTTCGGATCAGATCGAAGAAGGGAATACATTTGTCAGTGGACTTTGAAATGAACCGCTCAGTGCTGCTACTTTCCCGTTGAGACTCTGGACTTGCTTTATATTTTTCGAGGTTTCAAGATTTCTTAATGCCCAGATTTTTTCAGGATTGGCTTCAATTCCTCGAGCGTTGACGATGAAACCCAGGAATTTTCCAGATGCGACTCTAAAATGACATTTCAGTGGGTTTAGCTTCATTCTGTATTCTCGAAGGATGTTGAACATTGATTCCAGGTCTTTGATATGGTCAGTGGAAAATCATGACTTCACAAGCATGTCGTCTACATACACTTCCATGGTTTTTTCGATTTGATTGGCAAACATTCGATTGACCAATCGCTGATAAGTAGCCCGGCATTCTTGAGTCCGAATGGCATAACTTTGTAACAGTAAAGTCCCAGATTGGTTACGAAGCTGGTATGTTCCTGATCAGGTAAATGCATTGGTATCTGATTGTAGCCAAAATACGCATCCATGAAGGATAAGAGTTCATGTCCAGCTGTTGAGTCTACGAGCTGATCAATTCTGGGAAGTGGGAAACTATCTTTAGGACAAGCTTTATTCAGGTCGGAGTAATCGACACATGTTCTCCATTTTCCATTTGATTTTTGGACAAGCACGGGATTCGACACCCATTCGGGATATAGCGCATCTCGAATAAACCCATTCGTTTTAAGCTTTTCTCCTTCTTATTTTAGGGCGGCAGATCTCTTTGGATCCATACCATGCCTTTTCTGTTTGACTGGGACATGCCGCGGGTCAATATTCAAAGTGTGGCTCGCAATGTCCGGTAAGATCCCACACATATCAAAATGCGTCCAGGCGAATAAGTCAAGATTCGCCCGTAGAAACTCAACCAATTCCTCTTGAGTCTGCTGGCTTAGCTGAGATCCAACCTTTATCATCTTTGAATCATCATCATCGTCAATCGGGACATCGATTGTCAGTTCGGTCGGGGAAGCTTGACTTTCTTTAGATTCTCCTTCACCTTCAGTTTCTCTTGGGTCAAGATCCCTTTGGAATTGGCTGGGGTGCCCAGGCCTAAGCCCAGGCATTAATTGTTAATTATCAGCAAAACGGACACAAAGAGATTCCTCTATGCCCTTTCCTTTCTCCTTTCGCTGCACCTCCCGCAGCTCAGCAATGTAACAGGCTCGTCCAGCAACCTGATCCCCCTGAACAACTCCAACGCCATTGTCAGTGGGGAATTTCAATGTCAAACACCAAGGGGTGATAGCTGCCCAGAACTCCGCAAGGGCCGATCGGCCCAAAAAGGCATTATATGGGGAGTCTATATCCAATACAACAAATTGCAAAATACGAACTCTCCGCTGCTCTCCAACCCCCAACTCCACTGGTAGTTCCACTACTCCAGTGGGTATAGTAGCGCTCCCATTGAAACCATGGATTCGAGATTGGCAAGGCTTTTAATCTTTAGCCTCCATCTTCATCTGATCATAAGCTCGTTTAAACAAAATATTCACAGAGCTTCCACTGTCAACTAAGATCCTCTTCATCCAAGCAGGACCTACTTGAGCCTAAATGACCAGTGGATCAATAGTGGGGGCTTCGAATTTATCAGCATCTCTATTTCGGAATACGGTGTCGTCAGTCATCATCTTCAGTTGTTTGGCTGGAGCCCCTTCATCAAAACTACTACAACACTCGAAGTCTGCATGCCTAATAGAGCTGGCATACGACTCCATTTCCTTCCAGCTTCGGTCTGCTGGATGAGGACCACCACAAACAGTGTTTATCACTAACCTCCCGTCGGTACGAGCGGGTTCCTCCTGTCTTTCCTGGTTTGGTGCACGATTTTGATTAGATGGGCTCGCACCTCCTAGCTGCGACGCCCACACAAACTGATCCAATTTCTGTTCATGTATCAACTTTTCAATGAGATCTTGTAAATGTCGGCACTCATTTGTATTGTGGCTGTAACTTTCATGAAACCTGCAAAACTTTCCAGTTTGAATTTGCCTCTCTGATGATGGCTTCGGAGTAGGTTTCTTGTACTGAACGGTATTGTAGGTCTGCAAATACATGTTCTCCAACGACGTATTCAATGGAGTATAACTGTCGAACATAAGAGCTCTGCGTCGTGGACCACAATTTTGATCTCGTTTTTTATTTTGATTTCCATTGTCCCTCTGCTGACTTTGTTTATTTTGTATATTCAACTGAACTTTTCCGGAACTCTCACCGGATTGTTTAACTACAATGTTACTTTGAATTCCTTCCATGCTGGGCCCTCCATCATCCTGCTTCCTAGACTGTTTCACATCCTCCCTCCTTAAGAATTGGGCTGCCTTGGAATAGAAGCGGTCCAATGACGCAGGTGGCTTCCCAGCTAACCAATTTCCGAACTCGGAATAAGGATCAATCCCCTTAGTTAATGCCATCAGGATAGAGTTGTCATTGGGATTGCTTATTTCTGTACACGCAACATGAAATCGCTCCAAGTAACGTCTGAGTGTCTCTCCGGGAGCTTGAGTGACACTAGATAGAGTATTACCATCTTTAGGTCTTGCTATGTGCATACGAAATTGTTCAACAAACTTGGTGGCCATCTGGTCGAAACTAGAAATGGATCGTGGCGGCAAATGAGTAAACCACATTGTAGCAATGCCCCCTAGGGAGATGGGGAAACTACGGCATTTAACTGCATCGTCAGCCCTCGAAGCATTCATCAACCATTCATACTTCAGGATATGTTGATTAGGATCAGAACTTCCTTCATAGACTGGCAAAGTTGGCATCCTGAATCGCTGAGGTGGTTCAGCATATAGTATGTCATCAGTGAAAGGGGTATAACTCCGAGAGATTCCCCAGTCGTCATTAGTGTGACCTTGACTCTCACGGATCATTTGACGAATCATCGTCGGTATATCCGACATCTGGATGTTCTGTGGATGTTGAGCCAAGGTGTGGTCAGGCTCCACATTACGAGGCTGGACCGGGCGTGGTCGACGGTCCATGTCTCGCCTCCTTGGTTCAAGATTTTCAGGGACATAAGGTTCTGGAGTGTGTTCTCGTCGGCGACGATGCGGATCGGCTTGATTTCTAGCATTAACTCCTTGTTCTGTAGCGGTGGTGGTAGCGAGGTTGCCTGTGACATGGTAAGGAATGGTGCCGGAGGGTCCGGTCTGATGGCTAGTGGATGGTCTAGCCCTGGGTTGTCCAAGATTTAAGGTAGGTTGGTGTCCGGTGGCCTGGGTGTAGCTTACGTCCAGCCGTGGGCATGTAGATTGGTGATGATCATCGGAAGAGGCTGAACTCTCGGTGGAAGAATATGAAGCTTGATCCCTTTTGGACCTCCTTCGTTTGTTGCGCTGTAGCTGGTTTGTCCATTCCGCGTTTGCACGGAGTTGCTGAGTAAGTTGCTGACGACTCTGAGTTAGCTCTTGCATAAGCATTTGGAATTCTTCCCTGATAACAGGGCCCGATGGATCTGATGGTCCGACAGCATTCTGGTTAGATGGAGGCAGTTGTACGGGATTATGTCTATCCCGTCCTTCCTGATCAACAGCTGTAGAAGCAGTTCGTGTGCTAACCATAATGAATTGATGAAGTCCTTTCCTAGATCTGATGCAAATCTGAATAGGATGGAAGGGCTTTAAGGCTTGAGATCTAGATCCTCTTTATGGATTTATGCAATTCGGTATTGATAGCAGATCCAAAGAGCAGGAGAAAACTGGGTTTTTCTTAGTGAAAGCACCAAAGTGTTTGTACCAAAATTGGGCACAACACTCTTCGGAAGAGTTTGAAGAGATAAAAATGAAGAAATTAGATGGAAAAAGAGGATTATCTAACAAACACTTCAAAAACAAATAAGAAAGAACGCAGAAACACAGAAATTTAGAGTGGTTCGGCATATTGCCTACGTCCACTATGAAATTGATGATTTTATTGATATTTCTTTGATGATTACAACTAATTACAGCGGCTAACAGCATATTACAGCGGATTATAGTAGTGAAATTCGAGTATAACAGCAACCTTGTAGCGCAAAAATGTTTTCGGCAGAGTCTGGATGTCAAAGAGCCAAAAGATCCTTTTTATGTAGGCTCTGGGGTGCTATTTATAGGCGTAGGAGGCAAATATCTCGCTCAGATCTCCGAAGACTTCTTCCGACACGTGGGTGGGCCCACGCGATCGATCCTATAAAGTTTCGGCTTGATCCGTGATCGATACGAACGAATTTTGTATCGATCAGGACTTGTTCCAATCGAGTTGAAACTTGGCATGAACCTTCCTTAGGTTGTACGTAAGCTCCTGTGAAAATTTCATATCATTTGGACTTGTGGATTGTGAGATATGATCGATACGAATTGACGTTCTTCGGTGGGCTGTTCTATTCGAATCGATGCCTTCGCATCGATTATTTTGAATCGATATTGGGCACATGCTCAGGAGATGACGTGGCGCGTGATTTTTGGATCGATCCGCTCTTGATGCCGAGTTGACCGAGTCATCCTAGTACTTTTGCCTAGTTTGTGTCGATGACGCTGCCTTGTTCGCATCGATGGAGGTGGTTCAATTCGTATCGATTGATGTTGCTCCGTTCGTATCGATAACCATAGGTGACTAGAGTCTATTTCGCATCCATCCTTATGTAAATTCTTCATATCGACCTTTAGGGTACTACCTCAGATCGATGGTGATCGATGGATACGAAACAGTACTTAGTGAATGATGCCAATAGCCAAAGTTTGATCGGTACGAACGACAGAGGCTCGTTCGATACCAACAACGGAGGCTCGATCGATACAAACGACGAAGGCTTGATCGATACGAACAACACTGTTCTCCTGGTCGATACGAAACTGTGCACCTCTAATCGATTCGAACCTCATCGATACGAAGTTGGGTCTTTCTTGACTGCTTGATGGATACGAAATCGATCGATGCGAAATAGCAGGTTGATTTTCCTTAGCTTGTATCGATCGTATCTTGAACATATGAACTCTGATTGACTTGAAACTTGGAACGTTGGCTTTAATAGCTTTGATTGTCGTGCCTTGTCAATTGTAGCTTGATCCGAACTCGGACAAAATTCATCAACATCCATAGTGAACCTGTGCTTATCCGACACTCGGGCTGAGCGATCCTTGTTTTCAGTCGATTCCTTGATATCTCGGCCTTGCCAAAAGGCGAGTGTAAAGACCCGTAAATTCTCACCCTTTGAATTGACTAAAATGTATACAAGTCCAACTCAAAGGGTGAGAATTTACGGGTCTTTACATCTGGTATCAGAGCAGTTGGTTGGCGACCCCCTTGGCCACAACTGTTATTTAAAACTGATATTGGGAGCTATTTAGAATCAAAAGCGATTGATTTACATCAACGGCTATTGACTTAGCTCAGGGATATAAACTATCAGATAACTCATTAGAGATAGGGTTAGAAATACCCTAGAATGGGTATATGAGAGAGCGTATCTTAAAAATTTTAAGATTTGAAATTTAAATAAGATTTTGAAGTTATAATTTAAAAGATGAATATAAGCTCAAATGCCTTGTGAATCCATTTTCACAATTTGACTATAAGGTATTTGATTTTTGAAATAAAGATGAGTTGATAAATTAAGTAGGGGAGAAATTCTTTACGAAATTTAATAAGTTAAACTTATAGCTATAAGTTATAATTTGAAAGGTAAACTTGAAAATAGAAAGATTTTGTATAAACTTAACTATGAATTTGAAATTTACTTAAGTAAATAAGTAAATGAACTAATATGGTATATTAGTAAAGTGAATATGTTTATTATCCCAACCCCTAACGATCAAGGATTCCGATCATTTGATTTATGACATTTGAATACATTCAATTATATTCAGGTGTCGATTTTGAAGGGTCGATAATCTTAATCGCTAGGAAAGACGTGAATCCTTATCTTTTGAGTTGGACTTGTATACATTTTAGTCAATTCAAAGGGTGAGAATTTACGGGTCTTTACAGCGAGATAACATGTGTTTGTACCAAAATTGAGCACAACACTCTTCGCATGTTTTTGAATAGATAAAATAAAGAAAATAAATGTAAAACGAAGCTGATCTAACAAACACACCAATAAACAGATAAGAAAATGCACAGAAACACACGGATTTAGAGTGGTTCACTATGAAATGATTGATATTTATTGAATTTCACTCGCTGTTTACAAAAGATTACAACAGTATAACTGAAGTTTGATAATCATTTCGGTAGAATATCGGCGTGGAGAGGCCAAAAGTCCCTTTTTCTGTAGGCTCTGGGGTGTTATTTATAGGCGTAGGCTACAAATATCTCGCTCAGATCTCGGGAGACCTCTTCTGGCATGTGGGTGGGCCCACGCGATCGATCCCACGTGATTTTCACTCGGTCCGTGATCGATACGAATGAATTTCGTATCGATCAAGATTTGGTCCAATCGAGTTGAAATTTGGCATGGACGTTCTTTAGGTTGTACGCAAGCTCCTGTTAAAATTTGGTGGCATTTGGACTTGTAGATTTTGAGTTATGATCGATGCAAATTTGGGTTTTATGTAGGTTGTTTGGTTCGTATTGATCGGAACTGTCTTGTTTGTATGGATAGTCTTACTCCGTTCGTATCGATAGTGTGATGCCCCACCTCTATGCTCATAATAACAAAGAGTATTAAAAGAAATACTGTCTATTATTACGAAGAATAAGGCTGGATAGGAGCGACCATCCGTAGTTGACCTTACACTAATATTGGTTATCTCGATAGGAGTGGTATATACTTTTTAATTTTCATCTATCATTTATTTACTCCCATCGACACACCCAATTATCAGTATAAAACAAACTACGATAGTTCATAATAGTTTAGGACATTAGATATAACAATAACACAGATAATATAAATGCGGAACACAGATAAAACAAAAGTCTCATATATATATAACTGATGTCAGTTAATACATAGTTGACACAATACATATGATACAACTACAACTGTCGACTCTAGAAGTTATATATACAAGTACATTATCGACTAATATACATGAATACATATCGTTCTATACAATGACACGACTACTACAAAATGACACTGACAACTTCAGAAGGTGTGAAAAGTCTTCATATCCTGAACAGCAACTCAAAGAAGAAAATCTACAACCTGAAATAACTCGGGTCTGACCCGAGTATTACATTCAAAAGAAAATAATACCCAGGTCAGTCTAATTCAAACCAGTTTATTAGTGCATATAGGCAGTAATAATTTAAATAGACGACAGTCACAATCATTCTCGTCTATTCGATTCTTTAAACAAAGAAACCGGATAACGGTCAATATAACACTTAACAGTGTTTAACAAAAATCAGCAGATTTAAATCATCAACAGAGATAAATAAACAATTTATCAAATCGACTAAATCAATTTAGAACTGTCAAATCTGATAGGGCTGCAGTACACGCACGCGTGTACTGCCTCGCCACTATCACAGGAGATACACAAAAGCTCAATGAAAGTCACAAGTGATCACAAGGTCAAACCCCGAAATCGGGTTCAACTCAAGTGGAATCAAGAACAAATCCCAACAAGGGGAAAAACTGCAAAGCGCATGCGAATGCAGACATAAGCGAATACGAAGCCACCACCACGATGAAGCTATAGTAGCAAACAGTTGCAAAGACAAGGGCAGAATGCAACTACAAAGAAGACAGTGGCAGCTAGTGAAACAAGTTCAACCAATATCAAAGAGCATGTGCAAAAGGCAACCAAACTCAAACTAGCAACTGCAGCAAGACTAAATGGAGAAACCAGGCCATCAAGAGGCAACTGCAACAACAAACAAGACTCAACTAAAGTCAGTGCACAAACATATATACATACATATGTATATACACATGTATACATACATGAAGTGGCAACACAACAGTTTGAAACTGCACCTTCAACTCAGACTCGAGTGGGACAAGAAACAAATATATATACACCATGCAGAAGTGTAAACATCACTATGAACAGGTAAGCAAGTGATGGACACAAAATGAATCAACAAGCACTACAAAGGCTACAGGTCAGCAGTTCAAAGCATTGCACAGCAACATGGATCAGAATCAAACAAGTCAAGCTGAGTACAAGTTCATCATGTAGCAGTGGAATTCGAAGTTAAGAACAACAGCTACAAGTATGCTACAGGTCGCAAATGACCAGAGGGATTTAAACCTATCACAGTAATGGCCAGAAAACCCCAGTCGAAGATGACCAGAAACAGAATGTCAATGCCTTAGATCAACAGTGATCAAAACAAGGCCAGGAAATCACAAGATCGAAGACGAGATGACCAGAACCAGAAGACAAATCCACTAATATATGCATACACACATATATATGTATATATGCACGTGTATACGAACTTATAAATCAAATGGCGCAGACATATGCAAATGTACCAGACTCAAATGCCTTCAAGCAACTTACCGACGAAATCAGTGCATCAATGCAATGCAAAATAGAGACTGCAATAAAACTACTGGCACTAAGTCAAGGGAACAATGGAGGCATGCTTTACAAAGTCAAGTGGAGCTAACCAATGTACAAATCAGGTCAGTGACCACTTCACATATGCAGTCCAGACTAAAGTGACAACAGGGACAACTCAACGAATCCAGTGAGGTAACCAATACAACAAGCTAAATGTTCAAGCTACTGGAAATGGCCAATGCAACCAAAACTGTCTCGAAGTGGGGAAACAAATACCAAATCTAATGCAGACACATATAAGTGCATTTGGGTATATGTTATCAGTGCTAACAATTATGGTAGCAATTGCATGAGTAATTAACAACTAACGAATGCATCTGCGAAATGGATAAGGTAAGCCAACATCAAGGCACAGCTTCAAAATGAAGTAGCCATGTTCGAAACCCAACCTTGGGAACTACAAGATGAACAAGTAGATAAGTGAATGCATCACGAACCAAAGAAGGCACCAGTAACACTACAGGTCAAGAATGAATGTAATTCAAATGAACAGACCTAAGTGCAGCAGTCTAACAACTCAAGTGAAGCTACAGGTCATCAGACTACTACAACACAAACATCAAAGTGCAACAAGATGGTGACTGTACAACTTCAAATACAAGTTACAATGTCAACAAAGTACACAGGGAAATCAAATGTTCAACAGACACATCAAACTACAAGGTGAATAAATGGTTAGAAGTGTGCAGACATGCCCAAAATGAACTTTCTTCCCCAAAACAACTCAATTACTTTGACATGCAAGTGCACAGGCAAGGCTAAGGCATAGACTATCAAAGGAATACCACAATGCAACTGTAAGCAAGATGCCTGAAGAGTACAAGTTAAAACTGCAATACTAACTACAAGTGACAATGCCAGTTCATGTCAATAATTCAGTGACATAACAAAGCTACAAGACCAACTCGAAGCAACAGGATATAAATTATCAATATCGATGAAATCAAGTCGAAGACTACAGGCTAACGCAGTTCAAAATCCAAGCAGTGGTTAAGAACAACCAGAGAAGTCAACATATACAACTACTACAGGTCAGGTGATGAACAAAATCAACGAAATGCAGCGCAGACGTATACATGTTGAAGCAACAGTCTTACCAAGTCAATAAAAATCAACACCATGTTATTCAAGTAAATGAAAAGGTCAGAAATAAAAGCTCAGCATCCAAACCAAATGTACAAGAATACCAAAGCCGAGGAAAACAAAGTCAGAGTCCATCAGAAATTCACGAAATCATGAGTTCGAATCGAACAAACAGTAAGTTTAAACTAGATGTGAGTGAATGAATCAATCACCTTATTTGACGAACGCAGATTGATGGAATTGAAGTATAGAGAGCGTCGATCAACAAATTCTTGGCTTCGATCGATAAAAACAACGGCTCCATCATTTTCGACGAAGCCCTAATTTCGTGGCCGCCATTATTTTTGATTTTCTTTCGTTCGTTTTTGAGTTAGGGATTGAACGAGTGAAAAATCAAAGAGGAACGGGTTGAGATAATGTCACGGCAACTAAAATCAACATGGGCCAAGGTAAAAATTTTCTTTCTTTAAAACCCACCAATGTTCAACCATTTATTAACGAATTTTTTTAACCCAAACTTTTATTAAAGAATTATACAAATCTGAAAAGAATTTCAATCGATTCAAAATTGCAACAGTAATTAATCAACCGGTTTAATCGTCATGTTAACGATAATTACTTGTTGTAAAACTCCGGGTTGTTACAGACTCCCCTCCTTAAAGAAATTGCGTCCACGCAATCATAGGGAATAAATGTATAGAAGGTAACAACCAAAAGAGCATGGCAATGTCGAACGTATAAGCAAAGCAAGTGTCAGCGGGGAAGTATTAGATAAGAAATCAAAAAGGTTCGACTGCTTCAAATCAAAAGAATCAACATCGTGGGAATCAGGGATCAAAATCAGACGACTAACAAGAGCAAGAACAATCGAGTTCCAGCAACTAAAAGAGAAGGAAAAACATAGCAGAAATCCCATACAGAGCACGAATTGAATGTGAGTAAATCAATTTACTCACCTGAATTGCCAGAGAAAAAGACGAAGCTCAAATCTCAAAAATCGCAAATATTTACTTATCTCAAACGATAATCAGAAGACAAATCAAATATCTGATTATCTCAAACGATAGTCAGAAAACAGATCAAATATCTAATTATCTCAAACGATAATCAGAAAACAAATCAAATATCTGATTATCTCAAACGATAGTCAGAAAACAACTATTCAATTATCAAAATCGATAATCAAATTTCTCAAATCAACAAATATTCGATTATCACAAGCGATAATCAAATTTAAAATTCAACAAATATTCGATTATCAAAAACGATAATCAAATTTCTCAAATCAACAAATATTCGATTATCACAAGCGATAATCAAATTTCAAATCAACCAATATTTAATTATCTAAAGCGATAATTAAATCTAAAATCAACAAATATTTAATTATCTCAAGCGATAATTAAATCTCAAATCAACAAATATTTAATTATCTCAAGCGATAATTAAATCTCAAATCAACAAATATTTAATTATCTCAAGCGATAATTAAATCTCAAACCAGCAAATATTTAATTATCTAAAGCGATAATTAAATCTCAAATCAACAAATATTTAATTATCTCAAGCGATAATTAAAAACAACAAATATCCGATTATCAAAAACGATAATCAGAACTCATATCAACAAATATCTAATTATCACAAGCGATAATTAGAAACAACAAATATCTGATTATCAAAAACGATAATCAGAACTCATAACAACAAATATCTAATTATCACAAGCGATAATTAGAATCAACAAATATCTGATTATCAAAAACGATAATCAGAACTCATAGCAACAAATATCCAATTACCTGCAGATAATTGGAAGCAACAAATATCTAGAAATCAATTAAGAAGACTAGAAAATCAACATAAAAGCTTGGATCGATCCCATCAGATGGCGAGTTTTTAATTCGCCGCACATGCAACAACATATGGCCGAAGCCTACCAAGTACTCAACATAATTTTTGGCGCCCAACAAATGACCCGAAGGTCCAACATATGACCCGAAGGTCTAGTACTGGTATTTGACCCAAAGGTCCATCATATGACCCGAAGGTCCAACATAGTGGCTCGAAAGCACACGAAAACATCAAATATTTCAATTAACGAGTCCGGAATTAACCGAAATAGCAAACGCACATGTCCCATACCACGTGTTTTACTAAATCGTTTGATTCACTTCATCGTTTCCTTGAAAGTGTAAAATTCATCAAAATCATCAAAACAACAGATATTCAATTAACGAGTCCGGAATTAACCGAAATAGTAAAAGTGTGGTTCCATACTCCGCACTTTTGCTAAATCGTTTAAATCTCTTCATCGTTTCCTTGAAAGTGCAAAATTGTGTATTTTGTAAAAATACACTTTACATTCTCAAACGGACAAGTCCGGAATTAAGCGAATCAGTAAAAGAAAGGGGTCATAGTCCTCGATTTTGCTGAAACGTTTAAATCGCTTCCTCATTCTTTTGAAAGCGTAAACTGTTAAATTTCTGAAAACAATTTTATTTATTTTGTAAAAATAACAATTCACCTTCTCAACTGGACAAGTCCAGAGTTAAGCGAAACAGTAAAAGAAAGGGGTTATAATCCTCGATTTTGCTGAATCGTTTAAGTCGCTTTCTCATTCTTTTGAAAACGCAAACTGTTACAATTTTATAAAACAATTTTCATTTTAAAACAATTTTCCAATCACGTGATTAAGACAGCAAATCAGTAACAATTTCGATAAGGAAATTGTACTTCTCAAAATACCGTAAAAACGGTCACAAATCAGTATTGCGGAATAACCGCTTGAAATCCACTTTTAAAACTTGACGGTTACTGAAGCCAAGGTGATAGTAATTTTTAAACGTCAAAATCTCATCAAAATAATTTACATCAAAATGTAATATCGGTGAATTTTCATTCATCAAAATGTCACAAAACACCGTGCTTCAAAATATAGCATTGGTGTAAAATCCCGTTATAAAAATAACGGCAACAAAATACGTATCATAACCAAGCATCGGTTCAACGTAAAATAAATGCAATAACGTGCAATTCAAATTTTTGCACGTACTACAAAATGAACAAAGAAATCATTCAAATGTATCTTCAATGAAGATAATTCAAAACAGCAAAAATCTAATCACTAGATGATTAGTACAAAAGAAAGCCAGCGGAAATTTCAACAAAATCACATATCTGCAATTTCTTCGAATCCTCAATTCGGATTCGAAATTCTCAAAGAAACAAAATAATTACAGCTATGTAAACAACGAATGAAATTCATATCAATTTCGTATTTTGATTTTTAAATCAAAAAGATTATCAGTTGTACTCAGCGAAGACAGTTTCACTGTTTCCGCTGCGCACTCTGATAAACAGAACACAAATCAATCAAATCATCAGAACACAATTTCACTATTATTTTTAAATAAAGATATTTAAAAATTTCATCCAAATTTCAAAACTTTAGTTTTGACTCAAACACAATTAGAACATCGACCAATAGTTGTAACATATGTTCCATCCGAGTTAAGTTTTATATTATGTCCATAAACCCCAAGCTCTGATACCAACTGTGACGCCCCACCTCTATGCTCATAATAACAAAGAGTATTAAAAGAAATACTGTCTATTATTATGAAGAATAAGGCTGGATAGGAGCGACCATCCGTAGTTGACCTTACACTAATATTGGTTATCTCGATAGGAGTGGTATATACTTTTTATTTTTCATCTATCATTTATTTACTCCCATCGACACACCCAATTATCAGTATAAAACAAACTACGATAGTTCATAATAGTTTAGGACATTAGATATAACAATAACACAGATAATATAAATGCGGAACACAGATAAAACAAAAGTCTCATATATATATAACTGATGTCAGTTAATACATAGTTGACACAATACATATGATACAACTACAACTGTCGACTCTAGAAGTTATATATACAAGTACATTATCGACTAATATACATGAATACATATCGTTCTATACAATGACACGACTACTACAAAATGACACTGACAACTTCAGAAGGTGTGAAAAGTCTTCATATCCTGAACAGCAACTCAAAGAAGAAAATCTACAACCTGAAATAACTCGGGTCTGACCCGAGTATTACATTCAAAAGAAAATAATACCCAGGTCAGTCTAATTCAAACCAGTTTATTAGTGCATATAGGTAGTAATAATTTAAATAGACGACAGTCACAATCATTCTCGTCTATCCGATTCTTTAAACAAAGAAACCGGATAACGGTCAATATAACACTTAACAGTGTTTAACAAAAATCAGCAGATTTAAATCATCAACAGAGATAAATAAACAATTTATCAAATCGACTAAATCAATTTAAAACTGTCAAATCTGATAGGGCTGCAGTACACGCACGCGTGTACTGCCTCGCCACTATCACAGGAGATACACAAAAGCTCAATGAAAGTCACAAGTGATCACAAGGTCAAACCCCGAAATCGGGTTCAACTCAAGTGGAATCAAGAACAAATCCCAACAGGGGGAAAAACTGCAAAGTGCATGCGAATGCAGACATAAGCGAATACGAAGCCACCACCACGATGAAGCTATAGTAGCAAACAGTTGCAAAGACAAGGGCAGAATGCAACTACAAAGAAGACAGTGGCAGCTAGTGAAACAAGTTCAACCAATATCAAAGAGCATGTGCAAAAGGCAACCAAACTCAAACTAGAAACTGCAGCAAGACTAAATGGAGAAACCAGGCCATCAAGAGGCAACTGCAACAACAAACAAGACTCAACTAAAGTCAGTGCACAAACATATATACATACATATGTATATACACATGTATACATACATGAAGTGGCAACACAACAGTTTGAAACTGCACCTTCAACTCAGACTCGAGTGGGACAAGAAACAAATATATATACACCATGCAGAAGTGTAAACATCACTATGAACAGGTAAGCAAGTGATGGACACAAAATGAATCAACAAGCACTACAAAGGCTACAGGTCAGCAGTTCAAAGCATTGCACAGCAACATGGATCAGAATCAAACAAGTCAAGCTGAGTACAAGTTCATCATGTAGCAGTGGAATTCGAAGTTAAGAACAACAGCTACAAGTATGCTACAGGTCGCAAATGACCAGAGGGATTTAAACCTATCACAGTAATGGCCAGAAAACCCCAGTCGAAGATGACCAGAAACAGAATGTCAATGCCTTAGATCAACAGTGATCAAAACAAGGCCAGGAAATCACAAGATCGAAGACGAGATGACCAGAACCAGAAGACAAATCCACTAATATATGCATACACACATATATATGTATATATGCACGTGTATACGAACTTATAAATCAAATGGCGCAGACATATGCAAATGTACCAGACTCAAATGCCTTCAAGCAACTTACCGACGAAATCAGTGCATCAATGCAATGCAAAATAGAGACTGCAATAAAACTACTGGCACTAAGTCAAGGGAACAATGGAGGCATGCTTTACAAAGTCAAGTGGAGCTAACCAATGTACAAATCAGGTCAGTGACCACTTCACATATGCAGTCCAGACTAAAGTGACAACAGGGACAACTCAACGAATCCAGTGAGGTAACCAATACAACAAGCTAAATGTTCAAGCTACTGGAAATGGCCAATGCAACCAAAACTGTCTCGAAGTGGGGAAACAAATACCAAATCTAATGCAGACACATATAAGTGCATTTGGGTATATGTTATCAGTGCTAACAATTATGGTAGCAATTGCATGAGTAATTAACAACTAACGAATGCATCTGCGAAATGGATAAGGTAAGCCAACATCAAGGCACAGCTTCAAAATGAAGTAGCCATGTTCGAAACCCAACCTTGGGAACTACAAGATGAACAAGTAGATAAGTGAATGCATCACGAACCAAAGAAGGCACCAGTAACACTACAGGTCAAGAATGAATGTAATTCAAATGAACAGACCTGAGTGCAGCAGTCTAACAACTCAAGTGAAGCTACAGGTCATCAGACTACTACAACACAAACATCAAAGTGCAACAAGATGGTGACTGTACAACTTCAAATACAAGTTACAATGTCAACAAAGTACACAGGGAAATCAAATGTTCAACAGACACATCAAACTACAAGGTGAATAAATGGTTAGAAGTGTGCAGACATGCCCAAAATGAACTTTCTTCCCCAAAACAACTCAATTACTTTGACATGCAAGTGCACAGGCAAGGCTAAGGCATAGACTATCAAAGGAATACCACAATGCAACTGTAAGCAAGATGCCTGAAGAGTACAAGTTAAAACTGCAATACTAACTACAAGTGACAATGCCAGTTCATGTCAATAATTCAGTGACATAACAAAGCTACAAGACCAACTCGAAGCAACAGGATATAAATTATCAATATCGATGAAATCAAGTCGAAGACTACAGGCTAACGCAGTTCAAAATCCAAGCAGTGGTTAAGAACAACCAGAGAAGTCAACATATACAACTACTACAGGTCAGGTGATGAACAAAATCAACGAAATGCAGCGCAGACGTATACATGTTGAAGCAACAGTCTTACCAAGTCAATAAAAATCAACACCATGTTATTCAAGTAAATGAAAAGGTCAGAAATAAAAGCTCAGCATCCAAACCAAATGTACAAGAATACCAAAGCCGAGGAAAACAAAGTCAGAGTCCATCAGAAATTCACGAAATCACGAGTTCGAATCGAACAAACAGTAAGTTTAAACTAGATGTGAGTGAATGAATCACTCACCTTATTTGACGAACGCAGATTGATGGAATTGAAGTATAGAGAGCGTCGATCAACAAATTCTTGGCTTCGATCGATAAAAACAACGGCTCCATCATTTTCGACGAAGCCCTAATTTCGTGGCCGCCATTATTTTCGATTTTCTTTCGTTCGTTTTTGAGTTAGGGATTGAACGAGTGAAAAATCAAAGAGGAACGGGTTGAGATAATGTCACGGCAACTAAAATCAACATGGGCCAAGGTAAAAAATTTCTTTCTTTAAAACCCACCAATGTTCAACCATTTATTAACGAATTTTTTTAACCCAAACTTTTATTAAAGAATTATACAAATCTGAAAAGAATTTCAATCGATTCAAAATTGCAACAGTAATTAATCAACCGGTTTAATCGTCATGTTAACGATAATTACTTGTTGTAAAACTCCGGGTTGTTACAGATAGTCTTGCCTGTTTGTATCGATAGTCTAGCTCCGTTCGTATCGATAGTCTCTGCTTTGTTTGTATCCATCGGTTGCATCTCACTTCGTATCACTTTTGCAGACTCCACTTCGTGTCGCAAGTGGACTAGGAATGACGTCACTGGCATGGATATGAAGAGAGTGATTATCTGATGGTTGATAGATACGAACAAGGCCTTTCAGTGGATGGATATGAATAGTCGAGGCCTAATGGATACGAACAAGGCCTTGCAGCGGATGGATACGAACAGTCGAGGCCTGATGGATACGAATAAGGCCTTTCAGTGGATGGATACGAAAAAGGTGATTACTGAAATTGCATCGATCATATCTTGAGCATACGAACTCCGTTTGACTTGAAATTTGGAGCGTTGGCTTTCATAGCTTTGCTTGTCTCATCATATCAATTGTAGCTTGATCCGGACTTGGATAAAATTTGTCGATATCCATAGTGAACGTGCGTATAACCAACCTTCGGGACGGGCTGTCCTCAGTTTTCAATTAAGTTCTTGGTATCACGGCCTTGCCAAAAGACGAGATAACATTTGCCCCCCAAATTACGTCTTGTGAAAACATGACGTGCTTTGAAAAGCTGCAATCCTCATTCTGAACAGTTTTATCTGACTTGTTGACCGGTAGCTGTCTTTTCATTGAAAGATGTAACGTTTGATGGATCTTTAGTAATATAAATAATGAATTGTTGACCGCCAATTATTGTACTATGCACTATTGTAACTAAGTGTTTAATGATAGAAAACTGGTGTTTGTTGTTATAACTGTCGTCAGGTGAGTATTCAATTCCTACAAATTTTAAAAATTGGACGTTAGCCCATTATACATGTATGTATGTTAACCTGACTCTCGTTAACGTTCGTACGCTCACGAGTCGTTGTCAGTGTTTGTTTTTTTTGTTTGGATTTGAGTTTCATATCGATCCTCTCCTAGATCGAATTGAAATTCGAGTTGTAACAACGTTCGATGGTTGTTTTAATTCCTTCCTTCGTATTGATCCTCTCCTGGATCGATCTGAGATATTGGAATGTATGCTTCGTATCGATGGATATATAATATTGGGTCTCAGATTGATGGATACATGAGTAATGTTATGTGTCGATGGAGTTGAACGATCTAGACATAATCATGTAGTGATGCTTCATAGAGGATATGCCATTTCTCATTCCTTTATTCAAGAAGAATCCCCGATTATGGATAATCTTTGATAGGAGTCATCCATGACTCCTTTTCTAGATCCATCTCTAAGATCTAGTTGATCTTCATATGTCAATGCTTGGAATAATAAGTATTTCAACTGGGACAAAGTCTATATGTCGTGCATCCCCGAAACTGGCTAGCTTGGCCAATGACTCGGCTTTTTCATTTTGTTCTCCGTGGATGTGTGTAATGGTGTAATAATCAAAATCGGCTAGTAGCTTTTGGACCCTACTAGGATAAGGAGCAAGATGTCGCCCTTTAGTCGAATAATCTTCCCTGACTCAGTATACTACTAACCAGTAATCACATAAGATATGTAAAGCTTCCACTCCTAGTTTTCTTGCAAGTTTGAGCGCCAAGGCTTCACACTTAGCTTCGTTATTTGTTGCAGGGAAGTTGAGTTTGAGGGTGTAGCAGATCGATCATTCCTCAATAGTCATTAACGCAACTTCGATGTTAAAAAGACGATTATCGGAAGTTCCATCTATGAACGTTCTCTATCGGCTGGACGATTCTCCACTATTCTTCGGATAATCGTCTGATGTAGTGAATTCAGATATAAAGTATGCTAATGTTTGACCATGGAGAGCTCTTCGAGGAAGATAAGTGATATCAAATTGTCTTAGCTTGATATTCTATTTGAGTAACCTTCCAGACATCTAAGGTTTCTATTGGACCTATCGTGACGGCTGGTCGATACAGACGTTAACGGGGTGAGCTTGTCAATAACTAGTTTTCATCATATGCTGGTCTTTGGATTTGCTTCTCTTCACATAGCAATGTGATGCTTAAGGCGTGTGTTGACACGACTTAATTGATGTATAAATCTTCGTGATCCAAAGGTTTGGGTAAAATGGGAGGTCTCTTTAAGTGATCTATCAGAGTTGGAATTGCATCAACATAGTTGTTAGTTCATTAAAAAGTTCTCTTCCCTCTCTTGGTCAGGTTGGAGAAGAGAATTCACTTGTAGATGGTCCTAGAGTTGAATCAACTTAGGAGGGTAATCTTCTGACTTGGGCTCCGTACCTGCTTGGTTATCTTCGGTGCATGGGTGTCTCTAATTGTTGGAATTTTCTAGAAATTAGCCTTGATTCCACGAGAATTGATGATGAAAACAAAGAATCTGTTCTGATGTAATGGTGAAAAAGCATTTCAAAGGATTGAGTTTCATCCTGCAGTTGTTGGAGAGCATTGAATATCTTTGCTAAGTCATCGATGTGGTCATTTAATGGTCATGATCTCACGAGCATATTAACCACATATACTTTCATCGATCGGCCGATATGATTTTTCAATGACCTGTCAATCGTCCTTTGGTAAGTAGCATAAGCGTTCTCAAGTTTGAATCCAGAGATTTTAGCATAGCACTATAGGCCCAGGTCAATAATGAAACAGTTGTATTCCTGGTCTAGGACATGGTTCAGTATCTGATTGTATCTGGAGTTTGTGTCCACGGAAGTGAGTAATTCATGTCCGATGGTCGAGTCCACAGGTCGGTTGATCCTTTCAAGTGGAAAGCTGTGCTTTGTCATACCCCATGCAAATCTGAGTAGTTGACGTATGTCCTCCACTCTCTGTTAGTTTTTCTTATAAGTAAAGGATTGGATACTCATTTTGGTTGGAGGGCATCATAGATAAACCCACTGGTTTTGAGCAAATTCACCTCCTCTTTAAGTGCAACAGATCTCTTCGGATCCATGTTGCATCATTTTTGCTCACCGAGACATGCCTCGAGTCGACATTTAATGCAGGGTTTTTCATGGCTGGAGAGAGTCCATATATATATATATATGAGATCGGGTTCAAGCAAACACATCAAGAATCACCTGAAGTAAAATAGTTGACTCTTTCATCATCATTGCGCAGAGTTGTGATCTGATCTACAATACTCGTGATGGGCTGTAGGCGTTTCATGTGTTTATTTGCAATGGTAAATGATCAGGCTTATAAGGATGTTGAATCAAAGGATTAGTAGAACTTAGCCTTGTACTGCATGTTGCTACATAACTGGCTTCAACTTTGAGATTGAATTTACTTGTGTTTTTGAATGATGCGCTTTTCATTCAATGTACTCGCGATCTATTGCTCATTGTAAGGGTCGGAATGATGATCAGTTGCCCATGAGTTTGGGTATTGATATCATGATTCTATCTCTAGGCATCCTTTTGGTCACAACCTAGAGTTGTTATGAATATAAGGCATGGGTCATAGGGTCGAGTTGTCACAGCCAACTCTTGGATAATCACTCTTTTGCCGCCAGTTTTGGATTGATGGATGTATTGTGAGAATGGTCGAGCCTAGCCCCTGCTATGTTTATAATATAGTCCAAACTTTAAGAACCAGAGTTGATTGATGAATGGTTGAATCACATTAATCTTATCTTCTTGCTCGTGCCCCCAAGTTTGGGGAATATCTCGATAAGTGGCAGGGTAGATAATGTTCGCTTCAATTTTGTATTCTATACCATTGAACCCTGGGATCGAGTTAACCAATGGAAGGCTGAGTCGTGCCTATCCTGCATTATGTTCTAGTTCTTTCCTTTTGGCAAAATACATTGTTACTTTGCCAACATTTGGACATAAGCTAGATTCTGGACGGTCAATGACATTCACTTCGCTGCTTATGTCGCCATACTTTGGGCAAAAACTGAAGAGTGAATCGTCCAGTCAGATCTAATGCAGGATTGATGCTTCCCTTGTCGAATCCAGGGTAAGGATCAATGTGCAGATGTTTAGGTTGTAATTGTTTTGAATTGCTCTTTTAGTCGGATCATGGTAAGAGTCAATGAATGAATGGTCACATTGCATTCTTTTGGAGTTGGGCGATCAACCATGTCCATTTCAATTTATGTTCTCCCGTTAGATCTAGGAATAAAGTCAGCTCAAATGCAGTCATGTCATGCTCATTTGGTCTCATGCTCTTCCTAACGGATCAAAGGAAGGTGACGGAGGACGAATGGTCAAGTCACACTCATTCATGGTTTATTCTTCTATCCATGCTCCGTTGGTCAAAGATATTCGATGGACATTTGGGTCACATCGATTTGTAGTCGAAGAGGATTGATATTGACCGTCGATTCAACGACACAATTTAGAATGCTCGGACCTCATTTCCTGTCGATTCAATGGTATGATATGAAAGGTGCAGATCGATATTGCCCATCGATCTGGTGGTACGATATAATTGGTTGCCCATAACTTTGGGCATCATTCTAATTGGTTAGCATTAGGGTCTCCTTGTAGTCGTTGCCTTAAGTTGTAAAGGACGCTAAATTGGAGATGTAGCGAGTCACCTTTCTCTTCTTTCGGTGATTTGTACTTCTGCCCCCAGTCTTGGGTTAGCAGAGTTAGTTCGTGGATGGTCTAATTGCACCTGTAGTAAGTTTGTACTCCTCATGTCAAGTTTAGGTCAGAGTTGGTGAATGAGTGGTCGAATCACATTCATTTGTTTGTCTATTCTTGTAGCCACACTTTAGGGATCAGAGTCAGTTGAAGGGTCGTTCATCACACCTATTTGATGTTTATATCCCTGTCCACACTCTGGGGACTAAGATTTTATATGTAGAAAATGGTCGTACCACATTTTCCTCGGTCAATTCCTCCGCCCCCAGTCAAGGGCAAAAGTCGAAGTATGGTCGGTCAAATTACAACAACTTTAGTTTGATACTTCTCCCACTAAACTGTAGGAAGGAATTGATTGTCGGATGGTTAGGTCACATCCGTCCATGTTGCACGCACAATCCATTGGATCACAGGCGAGAGTTAGGAGATGAACGATCATGCCATGTTCATTTGCGGTTGGATGGTAGTAACATCCATTTAGAATAGGACGTTCAGCTAGGTCCATTTTGCGAATCTGCGTCTCCCTATCGAATCAAGGAAGAAATTTTGTCTTGTAGGGTTGGAGTGCATCCCTATAAAATTATGTTATGGGTCTCGTGCCGAGGACAAGATAGCAAAATAATTAACATAAAATAGAAAAATAGCAATTCCCTATAAAACTATCATAAAATCATAAACCTGCAACCAAACTGGTTAATCAAACTAATTATATCAAAATAGCAATATCCTTTATGCTAAAAACAGGTAATTTACTGAACCAGCTATTCGAAACAAATGTAGTTTTGTTTGGCTGACGACTAACCTTTGGCTGACTCGGGCCTACCAAAAAAAAATATGATCTAACAACTTTTAGATAAGTCTTTTGGATGGTCTGTCCCTAACTTACATCTCTAAGGGTCTCCTAATCCTAATGGTTTTGCGGACTCACCAATAACCTTTTCTTCTCTGTACGTATATTCCATTTCGGTATGTAACCATCATTTAAGTCTAACTGACTAAGCCCTACACACTGGAATTTGGACTAAAATAGCTTGGGGCTAAAGCTAATGTATAGGGCACGACCCTACACTAGTCCCATCTGGTCTTATATATCTGATTCATTTTTCTTATGGTTAACTACCCGTTAAAATTTTCCTTGAAAACCTTTTCAAAATGATTTAACCCTTTAAATCATACATATCAAGAAAAATATACTCTTTGCTTCACTCTAAGCAATTTGCCACGTTATATATACTTTATCCAAAATAATGTTGATGGAATACTTTAAGGATTTCCCATCCCTCCAAAATAAGTTAAACTTTTTTTAACTTAAAACACTTAGGCTATATTGACAAAAGAAATTCATTCGAAACCTTTGTTTAAAACCTTTAAACAACCCTTTCGAAACCATTGTAAGTACCTCTTTCGTAATCATTGAAAGTACCCCTTTCGAAACCATTGAAAGTACCCCTTTTAATATAAGTAAACTATATTGCTTTATAACCATAGACCGAAAGGCCAAAACATAGCTTTCAAAACCATATACAAAAGCCTTTTCGAAAACATTGCATACCCTTCCTTTCAAAAGCTTTATAACCTTAGACATCCTTTCAAAACATAAAACTTGCCTTTCGAAAGTAATTAGAAACCTTCCATTTAGAATGCTTTAAATACCTTTCGAAACCATTGGGGAAACTCCCCTTTGAAACCATAGTTTATACCTTTCGAAAATAGTGGGGATCCTCTCCTTCGAAATCATAATAAGTACCTTTCGAAAATACTGGGGAACCTCTCCTTCGAAATCATAATAAGTACCTTTCGAAAATACTGGGAAACCTCCCCTTCGAAACCTATATTAGATACCTTTCGAAAGCATTAAAGTATATTACTTAATACAAACCTTTCGAAAGCACTGGGTTCAAGTAAAAGCTAGTGGAGCATAGTTTCGAAACCATTAAAACCATTTACGTCGAAACCTTTGGGTTTATCTTTCAACAGAACTAAGGGTCATAAAACATCTAAGTCGAAAGCCTCTTTCAAAAACATTTTTCCTGGGTAAATAAAGTACATGGTTTCGACACCATCCCCTTTGAAAGCATTGCAAACTGGCTTCTTTGATAAAATCAAAAGCATCCTTCCAAAACCATGTTTAAAGGCAACGGCCTCAATTGGGTCGAAAGATAGAATAGCGGCAATGTTGGTTTCGACACCGTCGAAAGCCAATTCAAAAAGAAAGGCAGCAATCTGAGTCGAAAGCCAACTCATTCGAAAGCAAGAAAGCGCATTTTTTTCTAAAGATAAAATGTGGTTTCGACCCCTCCAGAACCTCCTGTTTCGACCTCATACCTTCTGCCTTTTCCAATTCGCTACGTACCAAGTATTGATACCAGGCGCATTGGTTTCGAATGTGATGGAGGCGGAGGAACTTAGTCGAAAGGTGGCTGCCGATTAAGGCGAAACAGCAAATGCTTACAAAAACTGCTTTATTTCCTTTTAAAGTAATTTCTTTCCAACTAACTTTCTTATTTATCAAAATCTAAGTGGTTGCCATTTTCTTTTCTAAAAGTTTTTTCTAAAAGTGCTGTCGAATTCAGATTTGTTTAATTAAAACATTTGCAAAATTCCCCTTCTCCTATTTTAAACATATAAAACCTTTAAGTCCCATACCTTAAATAATTTTATATACTTAATAAAACACTTAGGAAAATTCTCCACAAATTCTAGAAAATCTCTCTTAATATGTTTTCTAACATATTTAAATTTCAGACCCAAAGCCATTATATCTTGGCCGTAAATAATTTTAAACCCAAAATAACATTTTCTTCACTAGAAAATTCATAATAAATCCACAATAATTCGAAAAATTATGAAACTTGAAACCCATTTCCAAAATAATATATGACCTTAGATTAAATGCGTAAGTAATTTGGATGTCATAAACTAGTTTTCTATTCAATTCTCGTAATAAAATGCATATGAAATAGCCTAAATCATCAACAAGTATATATATATATATATCCATTTATCATTCAAAACATTTGCAAATACTTTGGAATCATTTAAAACCAAAATTAATCAAAAATAAGAGATGTAGTCATTATTCACTTTTGCTTTGATGTTAAGGAGATGAGATTTGATCTTTGATTTATGTTGATTATCTTCTTCCTCTTGATTTAGCTTAATTTCCTTTCTTTTCTTCTTAATGCCGGCCGGCCTCTAGGTGTTTTTGTTTTGCTGAATTATGAATGAACGTGAAAATGAATGTAGAGAGGGTTTAGGGTATAAGGTTATTTCCCTTTCGTATTATGCCTTTGTTTATTCACCCTAACTTAATTCATTTTAATTCCTTTAGTTCATTAGTTTATCTAGGCACGGCTACACCTTTATAAATCACAAATCTCACTCTCTTAACAAATTACATTATTTCATTTAATTTACCTAATTAAATATTCTAAATAATTTTACTAAAAACATGGGATGTTACATATATTTTGGATTGGATTTCATACTATTTTGAGAATGTTTTTTGATATATTTTCTGAGATGGATATTTTCTGTATTTATATTTTATTGTATTTTGTTGTGAGATCTAAAAGTGTAGAATGCCTTAGATTTTATCTATATATTCTTAGTCTCTGTAATGTTAAAAAACCGATAGCTCATACTTCTTAGCACTGACGCGAGTTCAAAATTCACCCTAGGATTTGGATCGATCTATCAGGAGGTGCGGGTTGTAACAGAATCAGATGATTTGCCACGATTGGTCTAGTTGATAGCTGGAAAGCTTAACTGTTGATAATTCACCAACTTTCGATATTTGTTCTTGAACAAAGTACACCTTATATTCACAAGGCATACTTTGGAGGGCAAAATGTTATTGGAGAATTTTTCAATCTTCAAACTAAATCAAAACGATTGAACTGGACCAAAGAATGGTAGAAAAATGGATTCAAAGACGTAAAAAACATCATGAAATAGCAAGATGGAGACTACAATAAAAAGATAGCCAAAATAGAGAAGACTTTGCAACTCGACCCTTTTTAACTCAAGTCTGAATTGTAACCCATAACTCGGCCATGTCTACTCGAGCCTAAGTTGAAGATTATGACAATCCAACTAAAATTGATTAAAGGAGGAAAAGAAAGACAAAGATGAAATCAAAAAAAGGCAAGGCATGGAAGGTCAACTCAGTGCCGAGTGGAGAAGCTCAAGCCAGACTCAAGTTGAGGATGAATGATGAGTTGGACCACGATATTTTGCAAAAACTTCATGTTGGACATGGAGAATGTGTCTGAGGGTTTTCAGAGGATTTTGATGGCGGCTTGCATCTATAAATAGAGGAGGAGATGCACTTAAAAGGGGATCTTTTTCTTCTCTACTCCAAATCTATACAAGCTGAGTGATTCAATTCCGAACTGGATACTAGTCACACCCGAATTATGAAATACAAGTTATAAAATATACTTTTGTAGGATCAAAGTACAATCAATAGAAAATGATTAAGTGGACGTAGGCGTAATATTTGTCAAACCACTATAAAAATTGTATATTCTTTTATCTATTTTATTCTCTTTTCTTTTATAATTTTCATTTATTGCTTGATTGGGTGTTTGTGCTATTTTTGTTCCAAACACTCCTGCATAGTTTCTTATTTAAATGCTTATAAAAAGTCCAAGTTATAATCTAACTAGATTTTAATATTATACACCATTATGTTTTAACACTAAGCTAACAAATCAAATTGATATATTAATAACACACTAAGTAATAGAACTGAAATTTGATAAATTATGTCTAAATGTGAGTAAAAATAATAAAGAGCATTGATTTAATATTCAAGTGATTGTGATTACAATACAAAAACTCATGAATTACACCTTCGCACTCAATAACATGCAAAAAATTCAGTTTGCAACCAAAACTATCGACCAATATTATAAGTCATTATGAATTAACTTTGTTGGCATCGAAAATGGTGGCAAACAACCAAATAATGTATAAGCATCACAAATCAAATAACCAATTCCAAACAGAGTGAAGTAGAGAACAAAATATGAAGAACAGAAAATTAAAACAGTAAGAAATGAACATAAGAGATTTTATGTGGTTCGACTGACTTCGGCCTACGTCCAATCCAAAGATTTTAGTTTTATTTATACTGTAGATTACAATTATAGTCCAGATAATAGCTTTAAAATAATAATGGAGGAAGAAGAGAGCCAGAAAGAAGATCAGTCCAGCCAAAAAAGAAGATCCCTTTACTTGAGCCAATGATCTGGCATTTATAGGAGAAGACGATGAAATATCCAACTGAAAATCTACATGCACAAGACCAAGGCTAAGATGGACCCACTCGCCAAAAATGGTGCCCATCTAGGCCTCCTAGAGGGATCAAACCTAATCCCTATAGGGGGATCGACACTGATCCTCTAAGATGGTGGATAGGGGGTCGGCGATCCCCATGGTGGGTCCCCTCTGCTTCCTCTTTATGTTTCCATAGTTATTTGCCTAGTTCCCTGGTGTTTGTTGAGATATTGACCGATCTCCGTTGAGTTGATATACTGAGTTGAGTATCCACATCCATAGTGATCAGATCTGATCCCCTGCCCAAGGGAAGTAATTCGATTTGATCCCATGCCTAAGGGTAGTACCAATCCATACTTAGCCAACTCTAGGATGCCTTGCACTTGAATCCGCTTCACTATCATCCATAGCCTTGCTTATAACCGATCTTCGAACCTGATAATCATCTCTCTGGGGCTTCTTGCCTTGATGATCTTGAAATCTGCTTAGCCAAATCCATGATAACATGGCCTTGCCAAAAGGCGGGATAACATTTGCCCCCTAAAACATGTCTTGCGATAGGAAGGTGTGTTTTGAATTGCCATAAATCTGAAGTCCAAAATCCAACCCTTTGAAAAACCAAATTGCCATAATCCACGACTATTCCGAGTCGATAGCCGATTCCGAAACCATTTCAAATCCTTAGCCAAATCCACATTCATCCAAAGCCGGTAACCAAATCCTCCATCTCACCGGATCGTTATCCAAATCAAAGGTCTCACCAGACCAATAGCCTGGTTCATAGTCTCTCCAGACCGATCATAGCCTCTCTAGGCTCTTATTGGACCCCATCTAGTCACTCTTCGATGAAAGGGGGAACAACGATAAGTTAGTATGAATCATGGCCTCTCTGAGCTGACAATTGTCTCTTCGGACCCTTGCTGGACTCCACTTACTATCCGACGAGTAGGGCACAACGATAAGCAAGCCAATCCTATCGCTCTCCGGTGAAGCGGCCTACTTCTTGCTTCTCTGGTTCCGTCTCTTTGGTCGAAACATAACACTATCGGTGGGGTATTACTCTCCGGCCTCGATCCCCTAGTCGAGGACTTAATCCATGTATGAGTCCACTATGTCGCTCTTCGACAAAGTGACTCACACCTTGTGGTTATTTCCCTATCTCTCCTCGACCGGGACAACTACAACCCGTTTTGTTCGTTGCACTAATTCAGATTTAAGTGTTTTAAGGTCCATTTATTATGGCGGTTAATCTTCATCTCAGAGCATGCCTAGGGACCGACCTCGATCCCGTAGATGTGTAAGTAACTTAGCCGCTTTATTATGAAATGTATTATTTATTAGGTTTATGCCATCCCGATCAAGAGATGACGATCTGTGCCCTTGAGTCGAGCCTGCTCCGATTTGCATCAGATGATGGATGTTCTTATTACATCCCCGTTGTTTGATTCCTACAAAGGGATCAGGGCCTACCCCTCTTCCTTGGCTAGGGTTTGCCCTCGGTCGCTCCAATCCATGCCCAAGCCTACTAGTTTCCGCTCCAAGTCTTGGATTCCAATTTCCAGCCGTTCCAGCATTCGTACCAGCTTGACTTGGGGGTATTCCCCTAAGCCTTAGGGGTTCAGTATCGACCCCTTTGGGGGCATTAGTCCCGATTACCTAATGTTGGCCGGGGGTTGCCCCCGGCTGCTCCACTGTAATCTCCTGCATGTTAGCTTCATTTTTATGCTCCTGATTCTGATTTCCAATGGATCCAACTGCTCTATCCCACCGATCCAAATTGCCAACAGCTCCTACCGCTTTTAATATTTGGTTTTGTGTTCCAACGATCCTACAGCTTCAGCCTATCCAATTTGCATAACCTCTTCCCTCTTCATCATCCGCTCCTGCATCGCCTCCATCATAATCTCCATCTCGTTCCTAGTGATGTAGATGGAGGGTTGATTAGCTCCAGCTCTTGAAGATGCCTTCTGACTCCCTCCATGGTGACTTCTATCTGCCAATGGTCTCTTTGTTGATTGCCTAGCCATTGAGTCCAAGATCCAATTATCTAAGCTTCCAAATCCGCGGGCGTAAGTATTCTCAGTGAAAGTACCAAAATATTGGTGTCAAAAATGGCCGCCGACACCCAAACAATATGAAAGCACCACAAATCCAATAACCAATTCCAAACAGAGTGAAGTAGAGAATAAAATATGAAGAAAAGAAAATTAAAACGATAAGAAATGAACACGAGAGGTTTTATATTGGTTCGGCTGACTCCAGCCTACGTCTACTCCAAAGATTTTTGTTTCATTTATAATGTAGATTACAATTACAGTCCAGATAATAGCCTTAAAATAATAATGGAGTAAGAAGAGAGCTAGATAGAAGATCAGTCTAGCCGAAAAAGAAGATCCCTTTACTTGAGCCAATGATCTGGTATTTATAGGAGAATTCGATGAAATATCTAGCTGAAAATCCGCTTGTAGAAGACCAAGGCCAAGACGGACCCGCTCGTCAAAAATGGGGCCCATCTGGGCTTCCTATAGGGATCAGCCCCGATCCCTATAGGGGGATCGACATCAATCCATAAGATGGTAGATAGGGTGTTGACGATCCCCATGGTGGGTCCCCCTCTGCTTCCTCTTCGTGTTTCCGTAGTTGTTTGCCCGGTACCCCTGGTGCTTGCTAAGTTATTGATCGGTCTCCATTGAGTTAATCTGCTGAGTTGAGTATCCACATCCGTAGTGATCCAATCCGATCCCCTGCCTAAAGGAAGTAATCTGATCTGAGCCCTTTCCTAGGAGAAGTATCAATCCATACTTAGCCAACTCTAGGATGCCTTCCACTTGAATCCGCTTGACTATCATCCATAGCCTTGCTTATAACCAATCTTCGAACCTGATAATCATCTCTCCGGGCTTTTTGCCTTGATAATCACAAAATCCGCTTAGCCAAATCCATGATAGCACGACCTTGCCAAAAGGCGGGATAACAAACTCTAAACTGACAAATTAAGCTAGTATAATACAACAAGCAATTAAATATGAATCTGAAATAATTATTATGAGCAACAATTAAGAAAGCACAAATCCGATATTTGTGTGCATATAATAAGATCAAGGTTTAAACTCATGAATAAAATTTTCATAATTAAAAATATGCAAAAACGCAAAGTACAAGCATAATTATTATTGACTAATATTATAGTTCATTAGGAGACTGATCTTTAACTGATTTAATCAATATGTAAATAATGCATTAAGCAATGAAAAGTCGATCTTATAAGACTAAAATTTGAAATATGTGTAAAAATAAAGGAAACATTCATTAAATATGCAAAATCAAAATATACTAATATAGTTCTACATCCTACCTTGCAATTGCTAGTGAAAATGAATTTCTTCTTTTCCTTATATTTTAGTAAGGTTTAACATGCCTCAACAAACATGAAAAGAAAAAAAAGAAAAAATTAAAAAGAAAAGCATGAATATAAATTTCTAAATATTTGTATGAATGTGCAACATATTGGAAAGGCATGTTATTTATTTTATCATTATAGTGTCAAGAGTCAAGACAATTTGTTTAATGATAAGAGGGTTTTCTATCAGATTGATTCCATGAAGCGATGTTCTTGAAATACCATTTGAGGAAAAACTGATTGTGCTTAGGAAACCAAAGTATTTTTTATTGTAGATATGCACTTTAAATTTACAATGAAGTACATGAAGACAGATTATACATCGCGACGGATAAAAATTGAACTCATGCATGGTACTGCAACAACCTTAATTTATTACCTATATGCAAATATTTAAGAAAAATGCCTACGCCACTCTCTAATCTACAATGGATATAGTAATCCTAGTGTCATTTATTATATTAGTGAATCTTTTTTAATCAGTTGTGAATTCAATTATTCTAAAAAAACAAAAAAGAAATTATCTACTAGAAGTTTCAAAATTTTATTTTTAAACAATCGGCGCATTAATTTTAATAGGTTAAATTAGAGTTTGGTTTTGAAATTTTGAGCTTTTACTACAATTATTATATGTTTCAAGTTTATTTAGTTCTGAATTTTCTAAAGAAGTGAGGTTATTATTTTCACATTTCTGTACAACATCATTTTATCTTTTTTGCATTATATGTGATATAGAAGCATCTATTACAGTGTATACAAAATTTGTTTAAGTTTTCATGTCCTTTCATTTCAAAATTTTTAAATACAAAAACATTAATATTATTAAGATGTTTTCCTAAATTTTGTCCTTCTTCACTCATAAAAATCATTATTTGTCACTCGCTTTTAATAAGCCAAACAAATAAATTAATTCGCAACATGACGAAATCTCTTCATTTCCTTACATGAATATTCTATTGCATTCGTTCTATCTATTATCTATTAATATATTTAACATTTAGTCTTTAAGCTTAAATTTTACATTGATTCCCTTAAACCTCTTCAAATATTTATTAAAAATTTATTTAGTTATCATCCCTATTTGTAAAATAAGTCATAACACATTAATAATAGTTTGTGCAAATAATTCATTATAGACTAAATGCACTTTCACTTTAAAACCACAACATTATTGTTATTCACGTGTCATAAATTTTGTTATTCTTCACTTATTAAAATCAAAATTTTCACTTTTTGTAAACCAACAAATCAACTAATTTTCAACATGCCAAAACCTCTTCACTTCACTAAATGAATATTCTATTACATCCATTCTATCTATTATAGATTAATATATTTGTATATGAAAGGTTTCATTTAATATATATTTATATAAAATTTGTGCTACTATTGACATCTAGAAAAATGCTTTTGTTACCATTAAATTTTTTTAACCTATCAATTTTTTTCATATGCTTGTGGCCACCAATATTATTTTCTTATTCATTCGTAAATAACTGTATCATCTTCATCTCTCTCACAAAAACTCACATAAACGGTCTCAAAACATCATAAAAACATAAATTTTGAACCTAAAGTGAAAAAAATCTCTCTTTTTGTCTAATAGATTAAACCAAACAAAGATTTAGTGGATGATCCTAATTTTAATGAAAAATAGCTTAGTTTACTTATCATTTTTTAACATTTATTTTTCTTCTACGTATCAATCTTAGATTTTTTTGTTTAAGGTTTTTTATTATTATGTTAAGATGAGTTTAATGAACATGTGGATACAAAGTTTGATGATGTTGTAATTGAAAATATCAATGTAAGTTTTTGAATTGTAATGTTTTATCATACAATGTTTATGCCATTTTTTCCAATATATATATGTATGTATGTATATATATATATATATATTTGGTTTTTCTTATTGTTTCAAAAAAAAGTTTTTGATAGTGAAATATACAAGAAGACGATTGATCATAAGCTTTAATAGGTATGCAAGTTGATTTGACAAACAATTTTTATCTGATCAAGTATTTATTCAATATTTCATCATCCTAAACATGGTTGAGAAAACAAATTTTATTATTTTAATTTTTTACCTTTTGTGTATGTTATATGTTTTATCGTGTATTGAAAAGAGTTGAATTTTGTTTAGAGAATAGGAGAAATAACTTTTGTGTTTTGAAATATTTGGGTGTCAGTTTATTTAAAATAAAATTATAGTTGGTGTTAGGGAAACAAAAAATTGTATGATGGCCTTTAGTTTTGAAAGCCAGAAGCATTTTTCTGAATGCCACTAGTAGCACACTATAAAAGATGTTTATCTTTAAGTTCAAATTTTACATTAAAGTCCTTCATTATCTTTAAATATTTATTGAAATTTTATTTAGGCATTGTCCTCATTTGTAATGCCATAATACATAAATGATGTATATATTTTATTCTTCCCCTCCATTAAAACTTAATCTTACATATTTCCATTTGACGTTCGCCTTTCTTAACTTCAAGTATAATTATGATATTTTATGTAAATAATTCATTGTGGGCTAAACATTTTTTCACTTCAAAACTACAACTTCAATATTATTCATGTAGTCTCCTAAATTTTGTCCTTCTTCACTCATTAAAATCTGGACTGTTACTCACCTTTTTTAAGCAAACAAATCAATTAACTTGCAACATGTCAAAACCCCTTCATTTCCCTAAATGATATTCATTTACATCCATTTTATTTTTTATCTATTAATATATTTATATATGATAATTTTTTTTAATATACTAGTATAAAAAAAGTAAATTTAAGCTTAAATCAACGTTAAAGCCCTTCTCCTCTTTAAAGAATTATTGAATTTGTTTTGGCATCGCCATCATTTGCAAAATATGCCATAACATATTAATAATGTATCTTCGGGGAATTTTTGTAAAACACCCTCTTTAAGTTTCAAAATACAAAGCAATTTCTCCTCAAAAACAAGTTTTAAAACACCCCCCATTTATAGTTTTAGCCAAAATTCAAATATTTGCATTTTCTTGAACTGCAAATACTTGTTGTTTAAGCACAAATATTTATAGAGAAAACTACAAATATTACATCAATAATTGTCCTTTTCTCAGAAAAACATGGATGTTCTTCAGATAGAAGAAAGTGTCGTCTTTCGATGGATAATGTTTGGAATTGAACCTCAAATTCAAAGATCCTCCAAGATTCTTCCAAAGTTGATGGATAACTATGGTCCAAGTAATTTTTAATTTCATCTTTGTTTTCCATTCCTTTTTCAATCTCACCTTTGTTTTCTTAAATTGCCATTGTTACATGATCTGGGCCATTGTTTATGTACTTGAATAGGTATTGATTGATCTTGTTCTGTTGTGAAATTCAATGTTTAACAATTAAATTTTGTGAGGTACAACCTAACTCTTATGCAGGGTCACCCCATACGAGTTGTTAATGTACGATTGTTGTCTCTTCTTTTATATACAGGAAATCCTTTATAGTCAATGGTAGTTTTGGCACGAAAATTCTTTGGGCAGCATTTCATGAAAATATTATTAACCATTCATGGTGAATGTAGACCTATGATACCACATGATTCCTATACCATAAATTGAGCAAGGTCATTATACGAACTAGGATCTAAATTTTTGTTGAAAATTTCTATGATTTTTGGTTTTCTATGAATTTTTGGAATTCTTTCATTATATTCTTTGTGATATAAATTAAACAATAAGGAAGTGATTCTCTTAATTATAGAGTCAATTAAGGAATTGAATAATTTAGCGAGGAATTAAATTAAATAGTTACTAATTTTATGATAACTTTGTTTTTTTGATTTGGAAATAATATATGTGGATTTGACAAGTGTAAAGATAAAGTAGGACATTCTTTTGTTAAGTAATAAAATAGTTTTCAATGTTGATTATTCTTACATACACACACATATATTGTCTTGAAATTGGGACATATGTATATATTATACATACATATATGTGTGTGTGTGTGTGTAATTTCCTTTGTAATATGCATTTATATAAAATACCAAATATATATGCATGTAGTGTTAGTTATTAACTTATATATATATATAAATCCCAATAACTATGTATATACATACACTATATCATATATATGTATATTGTTGATACTAAAAATGACACAACACCCAAAGTTCTATAGAAATATAGAAATCCAACAGCAAATATATGAAAAACAAAGAGAACAATAAGGATTTTAAAGTGATTCGGCAATCTCTGGCCTACGTTCATTGTAATTTATTGATTGTTTGATCGAGAGTCACTAGTACAAGGGATTGACAAGTTCTTACAGCCTAGAACAGTCAATAGTATCTACCTTAGTGACTATGGATAGTAGAGATAGAAGATGAAGGGCATAAAAGTTCCAAATTCCTTCTCCAGTTGCTATAAGGTTTGTATTTATAGGGAAACTATACAACAGAGCCGGAGGCCCATAAGATATTATGTACTTATTCATATTCGAAAATGTATGAGGGAAAGATAGAGGTCACCGAGCCATAAAATCTACTTTGTATAGACCAAAAGTGGTCGGTACTGATTGATTTTTGGAGGGGAACTTTACCTTTTCCCTTCCTTTGGTCTTCTATCTCCAACCATTATGCTATGAGCAGTTTTCAGTAGAGTTAGTGTTGTTTCCAAGAGGTTCTGATACCACTTGTCTGATTTTCTTTAGGATTCCTTTAAAGTTGTGTAACAACCCACTCCAGAACAGGCCGAATTTTGACCTAGAAAAGACCCATCGAAACTTCGATCCATTCTAAGATAAGTTGTTGGTAGAATAAAGAAAATAACAGTATAAAGCCATAACTAAACTTCCAAAATTCACAGCGGATGGAATAAAATATAATAGCAAAGTGTACCCATTTATTTCCATAAAAACCATAACATAATATCAGTTACAACAATTGCCTAAATACATGGGTACACATAAAAGCAAGTAATAATAACAAATACTGCAACAAGCCATGCTTCTCTATCTCTAAGCATTGTCACTGCGATCACTCTGTCCTTAACTAGTGTTGTAATGAGAGGGGAGTCAGAACAACTAGTGTCTGGTGAATAAAAACCTCGAGTCTTACATTTTCAGTACTTGGGAAGTATATTTCAAAATAAGAATATGTCTACCAACATAAAATCATTAAAATCATTTGATACTTCTTTATCAGGAAAGGAGGCAGGTTTAACCACTTAATACCTTCCATTGCAGAAGTAGATCCTATATTCCAATCATACGTCATAAATAGCTAATAATGTGTGAGACAGTACCCAAGCTACTTACTTCCCAGTGGAAAATAGGCAGACCCCGTCATTTAAGGCCTAATTCCAGAAGCATGCTCCTTAATGGTACTATCTAGCTGACATCGTATGGAATCTCATAGGTTGTTTAATACTTCCAAGTGGAAAATAGGCAGACCCCCATCATTTAAGGCCTAATTACAGAAGCGGACCACTATAGAGATACCACCTAATGCAACCCCTTAGCCACTTAATACTTCATCTGGGGAAAAAGGTAGGTCCAACCACTTAATACCTCAAACTCCGAAGAAGCCCTTCGTCTCGTGGCACATACCCATAATGACATGTCACATTAGTCCACTATTCGTAGGAACTGGTAGCCAGATTAGCTGGGTAGATTTCCCATATAGAATTTGGAACTAACATCGCGTCATTACAAATATTTATCATAAGGATATCTCACATCAATAAAAGTGTACACAACTGCTGGTAGCCTCAAAGTGAAGGGCAGACTTCCATCATGTAACTCTATTGACCTCACATCCCTATGACTTAGCCACAAATCAATTACTCTCTCTCTCTATATATATATATATATATATATATATATATATATTTGTATGTACGTATATGTGTACACACACACATACATATACTCATCTCACCATTTCATAAATAAGGCCTTATACAGAATCTTTCTTATTACGCCTTAAATTAATAATTAGGCTATCTATAAGAGTTTCCTCTTATTTTCACCTCAAAATCAATTACCTTCCTAATGGGGGAAAATAAATGTAAATATATGCCTAATTAACTACACCATATACGCAATAATTATACGTTAATTACGTAAATAGAAATAAATAAATATTCGCGCTTAATAAGTTCTAAATGCATGGGTTTTACGCTATAAGCTTGCATTTAATGTCAATTCCCTAATCAATTATTATTACAAATCCTTTTTCTTCAATTTCCCAAGATTTCATGAAATTCAAATGTCCAAAGCAGTGAATAAATATTTATAATCAAAATTGCAATAACATAGTTGTAAGTAAATAGAAACTCAATTTATTACACCAATTAAATGGAATATTTTAAACAATAAGAATTGCAATCTAAACCTCATATTCTATTCAACTCCACTTTTTACAAAGAAATAGATATGAATAGTGGTGTAAACTACGAATAGAATTTGTAATCTAAACTCCTTCTTTTATTGAAGGATCATAATTTGACCCAAAGAAGGAGAAGTGGAATAGACTATGACATTATCAAAAATTGCACAACAAAAAAAATTCTGTCAAATTAATGTAAATAGTTAGGAATCTCAGCATAGAATTGACATATCGAATTAAAAAGGGATTTTGGAGGATTTTATCTATCATATTTTTGAAATCCCAAAATTCCTAAGGCATATTCAAATCTAAAGAAATACACTAAACAATTGCTAAAAAGAAATACTAAGGTTTCCACTCACTGAATAGCCTTAGCTTCGCCTTTCTTGGATTTGCATGCCTTACAATCTCTTCTAGAATTTCTCTTTTGGTATACACACACGATGGAGAAGAAGTATATATATTCATTAGATTCAGAATAATCGGAGAAGAATAGGATAAGAATGGATTGAAGGAAGAAGAAACAAATAGGAATTAGGTTGAATCCTTACCTGAATTCACTACGGAGTTTCTGAATCTTATTAAGAGATAGCAATGGTAGAGTTCGTTGTATTCCCTAAAATAATATGAATAAAATTGGAGAGGATAGGGTTCTATATAAAACTCACCAGAACTGTAGGATGGATGTAGGTAGGAAACGGGTAAATCTATAGCGCACAACCGAATAAAACAGAACTTAAAACCCTAGCAGCCACCGGCAACTGTTATTGCCAAGCGATCGACCGCCCTTGGGCGACTGGTCGACCGCTATGGTCGATCAATTGACTCATTCAGGTAGACCGCCCTTTTATTCAGGGGCATTTATTTTGTTTTCGTTGCCGTATTATTTTATTCCCTAACTAACTTTTTAACGTTAAGCATTAATTAAACATTTACTTAGGCCCAAGCTAATTTTTGAAATTTAAATCCTAAATTTGATTTCTCATTTGTATTTGAATTCAAACTAAATTAATCTAATTCTGAAAACTTCAAATGTGACAAACCACTTTTCTGACCCTTAGGAATGACGCCTAACACATCCTTAGTGTTCGTTTGTTTTTGCCCAAGCATTGGAAAGATGAATCGTCGTGGGATGAAATAAATAAATGAATAGAAAACCTCACAACCAAACTGCTAAATAAAACATAACAGCCAATAGTGCATCAAGTTACTCCTTAATAGGGAGTTATCAGAGTTACACAAAGGTAATACAAATCGGCTTAGGCAGCTATAACATCCTGCCTTTACAAATGCCAAAACAAAATACACTTACACAAACTAGATAAACAGCGGAATAGATAGCTAAGTAGATAAAAGCCTCCTGCTCGGACATTGTCTTCAAAAGATCCCAACAAAGACCCGCTACTCCCGGACTACTCAAATAAATGAGTACTTGAGAGTTTAGGAAAACAAACAACTCGGGTCAGACGATATGTCTGATATGAGTAAAACTTTTAAAACAATGGATGTGAAATTAAACAAAAACATGTGAGACCACACCGCTGAACACGGAATAGGATTACTCCCACATAAATCAACATCCATGCATAAAGAATGGATAAATAATTAAACACCTCGAAGAGTGGTTGACTCTCCCCGAAGCAAATAAGGAAATAAATTTGAAGGTTTGAATCAAATAAGAAAAGGAACATCTCCAACAAATGACTAGGAAGGTGCACCACCCTGAAGTATATCTCTGGTAATATACTTCTAAGAAGCTGATATACTCTGTGAGACTTCTCGGAAATGTACCAGTCGGACCCTGCCAAACCTTCCTGAGAATTCGAATATTTCATATCTAAATGCGCAAACTAATCTGATCTAGATGAGATGTGAAAATATCCTAATGGGAGCAACACCACATAACTGGACGTCCTTTCGCGCTTTAGGTTCATCATTTACCGACAAAGGATAACAAAGCTCAAGGGAGCAACAAATCGTCTTAAAATGATGATAATAAAGAAGCTGAAGTAACCGAGAGCTGAGAAACCAACTATTGAGGATATAAAATGATCGTATATGGAAATTAAGTCTTGTATACTCACTACCACTCATCGAATTCAAACTTGTATTATTTCTTGGTTAACAATAATACCGGACAAGTCAAGGTAGTGTTACCTCAAAGTCATGTCCCACGATTATTCTTAACTTTCAAAATAGCAACAAGTCTACTTCTTTAATGTTTATTGCTAATTATATAAATAAATCGTTTCTATTCAAGTGAATAGCTTTACGAAAATTAATTCATTTCCATAAACAATTCAAACTTTTCTTTTAAAAACCTGAATTTGTACTTGGCTTCATATTACAAGTATTAGCTTTGAAACACTTTGTTAAAGAGTTTTCTAACTTTAAAACAACATTAAAAAGGATTCAAAAACTTAAAACATCCTTATTGTATTGGTTAATTAACTTTAGAAACTTTGTTAACTAAGTTGATTAATTAACTTCAACAACCTTTAATTAAAAAGGGTAAATCACCTTTAAAAGATCATTAATTCAATTAATAATATAATTAATTAAATTAAATATCATTATTTAAAAGTGATTAATAAATTTAAAACTTTATTTAAGAAAAGATTTATTTAAGGTTAAACGGATTTATTAACTTTTAAAAGTCATTAATTAAAAGAATAATTAATTTAAAAAAAAAAAACATTAGTAAATTGATTATTTAACTTTAATCCATCATTATTAAAAGATTAATTAACCTTAACCATCATTAGGTAAAATGATTAATTATTTCAAAACATCATTAACCAAGTGATTAGTTAATTTTAAACACATCGTTAATAAGTTAATTAGTTAACCTTAATCCTAATTAATTAATTAAATTAGCTAATCATTATTAAAATAATTAATTATTTTTGAAAATATCATTAATCAAAAACTTGCTAAACTTGTAAAATAATTCCAAGCATGATAATGAAACTAAACGGCTTCGATAAAAGGTGATTTTCTAAAAGTGCCGATATAGCGACTATCGCTATACGGGCAGTTCGAAATTCGAGTATATGGCATTTTCAATACAACCAACCATCACAAAGCAAGGGGATGAACATACATGCATGGTAGTTTACAATAATTCAACATGTAACAAGCACTCATTATCAACGGAATTAGTTTAACTACTAGGTTTTCATATAACTTAAGATTCGCTTACTAACTTTCCAAAGTGACTAATTTTCAAAGCAATAAACCAATCCAACAACCAAACTATTATTACAACTATACAATAAGAATTCAATAGCTACAAATATGAGCATGAATATAGTTTAAACTTTATGGTTCAAAGGTGGAAGCTTTACTCACAAAAACACTTCTAACTTAACCGGATCACCACAACAAGTCATCGAACTTACGAACTAACTTCACTACACCTTAGCTCACTCTTTTGGGCCCTTAGTGCGTTGTCTTATGGGTTCGGCCTTGGTAGTATATGGCTCAGCCTTGGAGTTTTTGAGGTGGAAATGGCTTTTGTTTTGGTGCTTGTTTGAAGAGGAGTGGATGTAATGAGCTTAGAAATGAAGAAAGGCTAGCTTTTCAAACTAGTTTTAGGATTTTGATTATATGGAAGCCATGAGTCATTTCAAGAACATGAAGTTATGGAAATGGATTTTGAAAATGAAGATGCAAAGAGAGAATAGAGTATGTGTGGTGGTATTTATAGGCATGTAGAAAAAGTAGATTACTAAAATGACCTTGGCATTAAAATACAATATAGTTCTCATGAAGTTAAGGAAGCTCCATACCTCCCCCCATGCTTGTAACCCACATCCACAACATGTACACCCCTCCACCATGCTTGTAAGTACTTTTCCTTGGGATATAGGGTGATGATGGTGTACTTAGGCTAGGGTTTTTAGGTTATAAAATATGTATATGTACATAAAAGGTCAAATCATGAACATAAGTGTATATAAATGTATTTTCTAAGTTATTATGTATGTATACATGTATAAGAGTGTGTGTGTGTATGTTACGAAACCTAGTTTAAATGAGTTTGTACATGTTGAAACAAATGTGCACGATGTTTCCAACGACTTTCCGATATCGAAAAGTCGAAATTTCGAAAAACGTTTTTCGGTCACATTTTCTATTTTTATTTGAACTATTTATTTTGGTAAACAAAACTCAAAAATGATTTTAATATCATTAATCAATATTTAAAATATGTTTTATTTGGTTATTAAAATCTATTATTTAAATATTTAAAAATGATTTAAACATTCAAATACAAACGATTAATTTATGGGTCGTTACATCAACGCTCATAAATTCTTTGTTTGAGCTTCATTTTCAGCATATTATATATATAAACAGGCTAAAATTTCCCCATGAATATAATGGAATAAATTTCATGGTCAAATTCCAACATTTATAAAATGTTCATATTCAACCTTATCATATTTAATTCAATTTAATCCATTCAATTATGCTTCATTTTACAGGGTGTTACATTCTTCCTCCCTTAAAAAGGATTTCGTCCTGAAATCTTCCAAGGGGCAAACAGCGTAACGCGCAATAAAATCCATGTTATACAACCAAGTCATCTACACAACCATCTACTCAACCAATAGTGCAATGTAATTATGTACTGCAGATATACTAAAATAAGCTCAATCCTAGCGTGAGTGTGTAATCGTGTTATGAAAGTATGTATGCAAATACCCTAAACATGCATAAAAATTTCTACATGAGTGTAAAGTGGTTGTTAAAAAGTGTAGCAACCATCTCCTACTATCCAATCTAGCAACCATGATGCAACCAAAATCCTAATTTTGAAGAGAAAATTTTCTAGAGAAAGGTTTTGGACGAAGAGTCATCATGCCTGCCATTAGAATTCCCACCATTGTACTCGAACCAATCCAGTGGAGCCTCCGAGTTCCATGCTATACGATGCATGTAGTGGCCCGAGACGTTATTGGCTCCGTCTTAAACTACCCTAGTTGATTAGGCTCTATATTAATTGTTATGCTAGGAAGGTATTTCCTTAAATACAAAAATGTCATGGACTCTGGCTAGCATAAAAGTTTTATTGTGTTTCCCATATTGGGAAAAGGCCCAATAAATCTGGTGCCCACTTTCCAACTATCCAAATCGTACGCTACCTAATGAATTCTGACTTTTCAAAGTCTCACAACGAAAATCTAGTTCGAGTAGAATTTGTCGGTGGTTTCCCACCCACAATTTAACGATTTGCATGGTCTCCCAAAAATACTTCAAGGGTGCCATACAAATCATCCATTGATGACTATAATCCTACTGAATTCTACCAAGGGTAAGCGCTACTCCTAAGGTCGTCCATAGTCCAAGATCCAATGCTCTCCAAGTTCCCATCCATTCCTTCATTTTTTTTCCATCGGTCTTTAGTCGGTAAGGGATGCTTTGATTTAATGAAGTTCCTAAAGCTATTAGCAAATCCCTCCAAATTTGCTATTAAACTAAGGGTCCCTATTACTAACGATGCAAAGCACAACTCTATAAAGCTGTGTTGGAGTGCCACGGTTGCACTGCGTCTAATGGAAAATTTCTACCACCTTCTTCTTAATCGTTGATCAATAGGAAATTCCATTCTTATTCCTATACATTTTCTCTTTTCCTTACATGGTGCATTTTGTTAGCTAAATCCTTTATGTTTCCCAAAATATAAAGTTTTGAGATTGAAACATTTACTCACTTTAGGCTGCTAACCTAATTTCCTCATTAACTTACAGTGTTACCTATGTTTTATCGCTAGTTAGTGTTCCCATAAAATTTTCTTATATACATTCCATTCCAACATATATCAAGTAGTTTAAATTCCATTCATAAAGTCTACATAGGAATAAAACAGGAATATATCTTATACCACATCATCCACTTTTCCGATAACTAAAGAAGACAACTAGCGACTATAATCCAAGAACTCTAAAAGAAAATTTTACTAGAAGTTGCCATTTATTATCAGATAATATAAATGGTGTTGAGTTCCTACACTCCTTTCTAAATTAAGGTGGGATATCTTTAATATTTCATTCCATTGCTACCCATTTTCTTAATTTCCCCTTCTTTCTTCGGTCTTTAATAAATGTGGTCCATTTATTGCTTTAATTAATATCAATAGCAGCCGATCATTACTTGTCAGAATTGGACCATTTCAAATTAATCCCTCTTCAATCTTTATAATCCCTATTCAGGTTTCTAAAATCCATTCATTACTCAAATTCCTTTCTTCCACAATTGCAATATCAAGTTTCCTTAATTAGTCCCCATTAGATTACTTTTTCTCTCATTAATTATAAATTTAATTTCCCGTTAAATTTGTAATTAACATCCATAAAACCTAATCCGTCAATTACCAACTAATACGCATATAGCCATAATCTATGCTATATATATTCTAGTCGTTTAGCTTAGCTATACGATATATATATATATATATATATATATATATATATATATATATATATCTAACTACTAATTCCACAACTAGTATATTTATTTTCATATTTTAATTCATCGAAGCTATCATTCCAAAAACAATTACTATCATAATTAACCACAATTATGATTTTTTCTTTGTTTGAAATTACAAGGAATCATTTCTTTTCTTATTTAAAATAGACAGTGTAAACTATGGAAATGAATATCCATCTCTTACATATCTCTTTCTTTTTTAGTGTATTCCTTGTTACTTCAAACAATGCACTCTTACATGTATTTTGGAATTGGATAATTTATGGAAATTAATGGGAAATTGTTCCAAAATTAAAATATAGAAATTCATATTCTATGGGCAACCTAATTCACAACCCAATTATATTCTTTACACTTTACCAACTTCTTCAAATAGAGGTTTGGGACTGACTTCAACTTTCCAGATCAAGTTGTACATTCTATATATATTTTACTCATATCCTAAAAACCTTAGTCTATCCTACCAAGATCATGATCTGTATCTACTCCATAAAATTTTATAAAATTATAACTTTCACACACAATAAAATATCTTCATACAAATAAACTTATTTGAAAATAAACATTTGTTACTACATTTCTTGCAATACTCAAAACATGAAATATCAAATTCAATATCTCTTTCTTTGAAAATGTAGACTTTAATGAAAACCTTTATCAAAATTTCAAAATTCCTTTGTTCCTAAATAGGAATAAAATAATCTCCCTTTTTTTAAATTTTCTTTATCAAAACTTTTTCTTAAAGGTTAGGCTTTCTAATTTATGGCATTCAAAATTCTCTTGGTTTTTTAAAAAGGAACTTATAAAAAACTTTCCTTTTCAATAGCTTACTAAAATAAGGATTTACTCCTTTTTGAAAATAGGAATTTTAACACAAAAGATTCAAGACTTAATTATCTTTCCAAAATAATATGTTAAACCATTTTTATTTCAAAGAGTTTTATAGCTACAAGAATTATCGTTCACAAAATAGTAAATTTTTCACAATCATCATTTTAAAATAATAGTTATTTCCTTCTAAAGCATACAATAATATTTATTACCTTATTACTCAAAATATACTATTATTTGATGAAATATATCTCGTATTTTTCTCAAAAACTCTTCAAATCTCTTGCATCACTTTTCTTTATCAAATCCAATATTATTATTATTCAAATAACTTTTGTATTCAAATTAGAGAAAACATATAAAATTATCATCTTTACATAAATGCTTCTCCTTATACAAAAACATCCGACTTAATTATCAATTATCATTTAAATCCACTCAATAGTCAAAATATACCTTTTATAACTTTATACGATAGAAAAATAGATGGAGTAGACAAAGATAACTTCTATCTTATTCTATTACCCTTTTCAATATCTCATCTACCAAAATTCAAAATTCTGTTATTACCTAAATTCCAGCCATCATTCTCTTCATCACCTTATATGGGAATGCTCTCCTTCCTATACTATTGGACATTCCTTTCTTTCTATCCCAAAATAGGTGTCATTTCTATCCATAAACCCCTAAAAAGAGTTCTAAAGAAAGAACTTTAAAGTTTATAAACAAGGAAAAAATAGAAGGATCAAAAAATAAAAAATTGAAATCTTTTTAATCAAATTAAAAAGGTTAACAAATGAAAACTTTTCAAGGTATTAATTTACAATTAAAACCATCCACCATTTTGTCTTAAAGAAATTCAATGCTTTTAAAAATTGCATTACCTTTCCAAACTTTTCCAAAACTAATGGTGGTATATTTCCAAAGTTGTCTAAAACTATAATATATTTCTAAAAATTTCCAACTTATACATCCTCCAAGAAATTATAGAGGAAAGAACTTTCAAATTTATTACATAGGAAATATAACATGAAAAATGGAAGAATACAAAAACAAGGAATTTGAAAGCTTTTCTAATTCGATCAATTTTTAAATTGAGAAGTTAATAAATGGAAACTTTTTTTCAACATCTCAAGTCACTAAATTTTTAAATTAAAATTACCTACCAAAAATGTTTCGCTACCTTTTTTAAATTTACAACCTCTTTTCAAACTTTTTACAAAAAAAACGGTGGTATAATTTAAAAGTCATCTAAAATCACTTTTTATCAAAAATTTGTAACTTATAAGATTTTCATTTTAAAATCTTTTGAAAGGCTCTTTTAAAATTTTCAAGGGGTTTTCAAAGAAACCTTTTTATCAAAAAAAATTCACAAAAGGTTGGATTAAAACATGTTCTTTTAAATCTTTGTACTCTACCTTTTAAAAATATAATTTTCTCCTTGTAGTGATAAATGTATTTCTTCTTACGGAAGTTTGCTCTTTTCCTTACTTCTGAATTTTATTAATACATAATACCTTCATTTGTTACCTCCATAAATGTTAATTTGTTTGTATTAATTGTCAACCTATGGACATTTTCTTAAGTTCATTTTTTCCTATCAACCTTTCCATTTATGGTCATCCCTATTGTTATCCGGCATTCCAGCCCGGTTATATTAAATTAGCTACACAAGTTAGACCCAATTGCCGTCAAACCCGATTATTCTAGAATGATGATTGTGGGATTCGGAAGTCAACTATAAATGGTTATATCAAGCTAGAATTGAATGAAAATGGTAGATAAACAATGTAGAATCCTTAAAATATGGAATATAGCTTAGCAACTTGGAAGGGATCGGCATGGGTTGGCTCGATTAGAGGGTTTGGTATACTTCATTGGAAAAAGAAGGGATTGGCATAGTTGGCTAGTATGAATCGGCATACTTCAGTTCACAAAGAAGGGATCAGCATCGTAAAATAAGGATAGACCGGCATGCTTTGTTGAAAGATGTGGATCAGCAGGCTCTGTTGAAGAGGGCTCGGCATCCAACGAATTTTTAGTGCCTTCATACATTCAACAATCAATATCTCAAGATTTAAAAGTCCAAAGCATATGGAATTTGGAGAGCAGGGTATATGGACCCTAGGGATCATACCCTATTGATCACACATCAAATGGGAAAAGATGGAGGGATTGGTATGCACCCTATGAGAGGATCGGCATAAGACAGTACACAAGCAATACTGAATCAAAGATCATGCAATAACTTGAGCTCCTTTGGTCCAAATAACATAAGATTTGAAGGGCTAACATATTTAAGCATGTAGAAGCCACCATAGGGATCGCTGCCCAAAAATCAAATAATAAGGAGGATCGGTATCTATCCCTCATCATGGGGATTTGGCCAAGCAAACCCTCTGGTGGGCCTATGTGGGTTAGAAGGTCCTATAGCCAAAGTTTCAGAGAGATTGGTGGTCGTCTTCACCTATAAATACTGGCCTAATAGGTCATTTTGAGGATCTTTACACTACTTGTTACTTTAGTCTCTACTGTAATCAAGTTTTCTCTACTCCTTCCTGCTGTAATCAGATTTATAAGTGATCAATAAAGATATCTTCAAAGTGGACGTAGGCATACAATGCCGAACCACCATAAATCTCTGTGTTTCTGGTTATTGCTTTTTATTTGTTGTTATCTTGATTTGTTCCTCATTTTAATTTTCTTTTCTTCACTTACTTCTCTACAAAAGTCTATTCTTGGGTGTTTGTGACCAATTTGATTGCAAACATTTTGGTGCTTTCACTGAGAACCTTGATTCTCAACTTGCTAGGATCCCTTTTTGCTACTGGATTGGATAAATCCCCCAAAGGATCTCTGTAGTTACCTTCATAAAGTTGCTTATGCTATTCAAATTTGGCAAAATCTAAAGCAAGGAGATTGATAATGGTGAGACATACTAGATCTACTTCTCAGAACGTGGATGGAAGTGAGACTGCTATCATTCAGCAAGGAGACCCAAGCAACCAACCAACAGATGTGAATGTTGATCCAGTTGAAGTCTAGAATCCCAAAAGCTGAATTTCATAATTTAATGAGAGATTTGATGGAAAGCCATCGACAACTAAATCAGCAAATTCAAACTAATATCAACTTAATGAACCAAATTACTCAGCAGCAACAGGGGAAAGCTAGGAGGGAACCCACTCCTTACTTGGCATCGGAAAGTTCTAGCTCATCAAATGAATATCATAGGCATAGGCGTCGTAGGATCGAAGAAAATCATGTAGAAACTTCAGAGCGTCGCCTGGTAGACCATCGCAGTCTACCAGGATCGATCAGTGTCGATCTCTCCCCAAGGATCGGTACCGATCCCTCCTCTAGAGGAGGGATTCTCCCCATCCACTTGAGGAATCGTGTTGGAACTATTTTTGAAGGTTTGGATGATGGAGTTCGATTGAATGCTAACAAGTTACCTCCCCGAAATGATGATGGAGTGAATGTACAAGATGCGCGTCGGGAAGATGGTGAACCAAGAAGGCGTGAAACGACCCGTAGACATCGACTGGACCATTCACGTGAGGTGGAGCAGGACTACCGCTTGGCACCAACCATCCAAACGCCGGACTTATCGGCAATGGTTGGACAGTTAGTGAGGGAAAGCCAAGGCTTAACCAATGATGACCGGGGAATCTCAAGAAGTCATACCCCGTTCACTGATAGTGTATTACATGCATAGTACACAAGGAAGTTCAACATGCCGTCGATGCCTGCCTATGAGGGAAAAAATGTCCCTAGGCACACATCATGAGATATGAATGGCTGATGGATTTTGTGCGAGTTGGTGATGCGACCAAGTGCAGATGTTTTCCCATAACCCTTTTCGGAATAGCGGCGATGTGGTTCACAAGACTACCCCCGCAATCAATTTCTAGATTCGATGATTTGGCAACCAAGTTTGTGGAGCAATTCCGGATATACGCAACTCGTCCTAAAGATGTGATGTCTCTTTCCAGCGTGATTCAAGCTCCAGGAGAGTTGTTGAAAGATTATTTGGAGAGATTTTATAAAGCTGTTACGGAGGTTAGTAATCTGAATGATCATGTGATACTCATGGCTGTAACAAGAGGGATTGACCTAGAGTCTAATTTTGGTGATTGGCTAGTTGGTAAGCCGCCCGCAACGTTGGAGTGCTTTTACGCAAAGGCAGCTCAGTTTTTGAGAAAAGAGAAAGCTAGATCCACTAGAAAAAAGAATGTTGCGGGACCAAGTGAAGAAGGAGTACAGAGTAACATTGCAATAAAACTGTTTGATGACAGTTCTAGGAAAGTCCAAGTGAATGTCCAAAATAAACCAAATCAGCAGAAGAGAGGTGGAGATAGGAATCGAGAGGGAAAGAGCGATTCTGGAAGATTAAAGCCTAGGATACCGATGTATGATAATTATACGCTATTGAATACGTCCTCGGAGAATATCTATCTATCTACTTGTAATACCATGCAATATAAGAAGCCGCCTCCAAAAGAATCAATGGAAAAGCAGAAACAGACCGGGAAGTACTATCGGTTTCATGAGTGCTATGGGCACAATACAAACGAATACAGGCATCTCCAAGATGTTAAAGAAAAGCTGATTCGGGAAAGAAAATTGCAGCAGTTTGTGAAAGCCTCGCAGGGTGGCGGGTGAGGGACATCTAACCCCAATCGAGGAAACGCACCGCGTAGGACTGAGGATCCTACGTAGACTGGTGGAAGATTAGTGATAAATACAATAGTCGGAGGATCGCACCCCGTGGATAGGAGTTGGCAAGAGATGAAGCACCATGTTAGCGCAATTAGGCATGTGGATTTTGAATGCTGTTCGAATACGAAAGATGGAACTCCGACGAAACAGCAACATACGATGGCAGACGATATTGTTAGGAATAGAGATGCAGATAAGGTTGAGGCTCCGACAATCGACCCAATGGTTATTTCAGCCACGATTGGTTGTGCTTTGGAGAGGAGGATTTTGATTGATTGTGGTATTTCAATGAAGATAATCTTCAAAAAATCTTATGATCAAATGAGGATGAAAGCCAAAAATTTAAAACCATCTAAAGCTCGTATACATGGTTTTAATGGCGTTGTAATTGAAGCTGTCGGTTATGTGGAATTACCTGTTGAGTTGGGAGAAGGTGAACGAGGGAGAGTACGAATCTTGTCGTTTATTGTTTTGGATGTTGACTCTTCATACAATGTTTTTCTAGGTCGACTGACCTTAGCTGAATTCCGAGCAGCTCTTGCCCCATGGTGTTTGACTTTGAAGTTTCTAATGGATAATGGTGTAGGAGTTGTTCATGGCGATCGGACGACTGGACGTGCCTGTTATGTAGCTGAGTTGAGGGAAGCTCGGCGTAAGGAAAAAGGTAAGGGTGTGGAAAAGACCGTCCGCATCCAAGTTGCTGAAGATTGACTAACGCTTGAGCCTTGGTTCGGGTGCCACAGTCGGTTCTATAAAGATATAGATCTGGGAGATAACGAAGAAGGGCTCAAAGAGACAAAGGCTGCACCAGTTGAGCTCATGATTGATACCACGGTCAGCCACTACGACCCATCACGAGTCCTAAAGATTGGATCACAGCTTAGCCCCTCGATGATGAAAGAACTTGCTTGTTTTCTCCAAGTGAATCTAGAAGTGTTCGCTTGGAATCACTCTGACATGTGTGGGATCTCGCCTGTCATTGCAAGCCACGCATTGAATATTGACTCGAGGTATGTCCCGGTAAAGCAGAAAAGACGCGATATGGATCCTGAGATCTGCCGCTCTCAAAGAGGAGGTGGATAAACTAAAAGTCAACGGGTTTATCCGCGATGCCCTCTACCCTGAATGAGTATCTAATCCTGTAATTATGAAGAAAGCAAATGGGAAATGAAGAACGTGCATTGATTATTCAGATTTGAACAAGGCGTGTCCAAAAGACAGTTTCCCCTTCCGAGGATTGACCAGCTGGTGGATTCAACCGCAGGACACGAACTGCTATCTTTCATGGATGCATACTTGGGATATAACCAAATCCTGATACATATCCCTGATCGAGAGCATACCAGTTTTACTACCGATGTTGGAATGTACTGCTATGTAGTAATGCCATTTGGATTAAAGAATGTAGGAGCTACTTATTAGCGTTTGGTCAAAAAATGTTTAAAGATCAGATTGGAAAGACAATAGAGGTGTATGTGGATGATACGCTCGTAAAGTCACAACAATCAAGCGACCACATTGGAGACTTGGTGGAAATGTTTGACACCCTCTGACATTATAAGATGAAAAAACAATCATTTGAAGTGTTCATTTGTGTTGTATCAGGGAAGTTCTTGGGCTTTATTCTAAATGCTTGTGGGATAGAAGCTAATCCCGAGAAGATTCAGGCTATCTGTGATATCCAAGCGCCAAGAACTATTAAACAAATGTAGAGTCTGAATGGAAAGGTTGCTACCTTAAGCCGATTCATCTCCAGAGCTACCGACAAATGCATTCCTTTCTTAGATTTGATTATGAAAGGAAAAAGAAACTTTGAATGGACGCAGGATTGTAAAGACACATTTCAAGCTTTGGCGAACCGTTTGGAGAGACCACCTATCTTGTCAAAGTCGGTGGATCAAGAGGAGTTGTACATTTATTTGGCTGTATCTGCACACGCTATAAGTGTCGCATTGCTTCGTGAGGATAATCGGATCCAGAGGCTGGTGTATTACGTCAGCAAACAATTAACAGGAGCTGAAAGGAACTACCCGAAGATAGAGATATTGGCATATTACTTACTAATTGCATCATGGAAGCTTCGTCCGTACTTTTAGGCACAGCCGATCAATGTTTACACTGAACAGCCGTTACTACAGGTCCTACAACGACCTAAGACGTTTGAAAGGTTACTCAAGTGGAATATTGAACTCAGTCAATTCGACATTACTTATCACCCTCGGAGGGCTATCCAGGGTCAAGCATTGGCAGACTTTATAACAGATTTTACTATGCAGAACGATTCTCCAGAAGGCAGCGAAATCCCTACTGTACGATGGAAATTGTATACTGATGGAGCATCTAATGATCATTGTTCCGGAGCATGTATTGTGCTTGTCACTCCTAAAAACGGTTAATCTGTTATGCATTAAAGCTTGATTTCCCAGCAACAAACAACGAACCTAAATATGAAGCTCTGATTGCTGGACTGAAACTCACTAGAGAACTTGGAATAAAGTCTCTTGAAATCTTTTGCGATTCACAGTTGGTGGTGTATCAAGTTAGGGAGATTATTAGGCTAAAGGACAACGGCTTGCCCCATACCTTATCCGAGTCCAAGAGTTGTTGAAGGAATTTGAATACTATGACATTTCGCATGTTCCATGAGACTGAAACAGAGAAGCTGATTCATTTGCAAAGTTTGTTAGTACCGGTGATGCACAACAGATGGGCTTGGTTCCAGTCGAAGTATTAAATACCCCAAGTATAAACATGATGGAAATCGACCAGTCACTGGAAGCGGAGCCTGAAAGCAAAACGTGGATGACCCCGATCAAAGACTATTTACTACATGGAGTCCTAAAAGATAAAAGAAATGGAAAACAACAAGTCCTTCGCAAAGCTTCACGGTATATTATGTAAGAAGGAATTGTGTACAGGAAAGGTTTCTCAGCCCCTCTACTCCGGTGTGTCACTCATGATGAGATAAGATGTGTTCTAAATGAAGTTCATGAAGGGGAATGCGGCGATCACATTGGGGGGCAAATCCTGGCAAAGAAAATACTTCGTTATGGGTATTATTGGCCAACCAAAAATCAAAAATGCCACTGACTATGTAAGATGATGTGATAAATGCCAGATATATGCGAAAGTTCTGAGAGCTCCGCCAACAGAAATCACGTGAATGGTCAGCCCATGGCCCTTCGTTGTGTGGTGTATAGACATTATCGATTCCTTACCGATCTCTAAAGGTAGTGCAAAGTACGTTATCATTGTAGTTGATTACTTCACCAAATGGGCCGAAGTAGAACCTTTAGCCACGATCACAACCAAGAAAGTAATCAACTTTATTGTTTGAAACATCATATGTCACTTCGGTCTTCCACGAACTATTGTAACAGATAATGGGACTCAATTCGACAGTGTTGAATTCAAACACTTTTATCGAAGATATCGTATTGAAAAGAGATTTGCAGCGGTCGCTCCCCCTCGGACAAATGGACAAGTTGAAACTATAAATAAAATCATAAAGTCCATTCTAAAGAAGCGTATGGAGAAGGCTAGAGGCAGGTGGGTGGATGAACTTCCTACAACACTGTGGGCTTAGAGGACCACCCACAAGTCTGCGATTGGCCGTACTTAACTCATGCTTGCTTACGGTTCCGAAGCCATTATTCCTGTTAAGCTCGAAGTTCCTTCTCATCGAGTGACTTACTACGATCCCAAAATGAATAAAGATCTCCTCTTGGAATCTCTTGACTTTATAGATGAGAAGTGCAAAGAAGCTGATCTGAGGGCAGCTGCACATCAACATCGAGTTGTCCGGTATTACAACACTAAAGTTCGACCTAGAAACTTCGAAATTGGCGATCTCATCCTAAAACAGGTTTTTCCTACCCCATCACACATGAATCCGATCTGGGAAGGGCCATATATAATTGAACAGAGGCTTGGAGAAGGAACTTTCAAGCTAGCGACTATCGATGGCATTACACTTCCAAGGGTGTGGAATAGCGAACATCTACGACGCTATTTCACTTAGTTTATTTCCTTTACATTTCAGTTGTATTTACTTTCAAAATATCCTTTCCATTTAATGAATAAAGTTTCAAGCTTCCTTTATATTTATGTTTGCTGTTGCATTGTATGCTAATTATATAGCAAACTGATTGATGTAGATATGTATGAAAAGGCTCCCAGAGTTTGAAATCAACCAATCATGCTAACTTCCAATGGGATTAAATAAGATGAGCTCAATCTACTTATCCATTTAACAACTCTCATTCACAATCCAAAGGATGGGATACACAATAAAGAATAAATATGGCCGATAATCTGATGATCGAATAACTCCTGCCCAACTGTGGAACTGAAATAAAATTAGAGCGACTGTGACATGACCGATCGCTAGCTAAATCAAACCTCAAATCTTTGAGGGCAAATTAATCGATCAAAGAGAGTATGACCCAACTTCTCTCCGAAATAACTATGTCCTTGGAGTGCGGATTGGAGTATAAACATAAATCGAGTGTGAACCGACCACCTGCGAAATAACTCTAAGTCCCCAGAGTGTGAACTAGAGTATAAACATAAATAGGGTGTGAATCATCCACCCGTGAAATAAATCTAAGTCCCCAGAGTGTGGACTGGAGTATAAACATAAATCGGGTGTGAACCGACCACCCGAAAAATAACTCTAAGTCCCCAGAGTGCGGACTAGAGTATAAACATAGATTAGGTGCGATCCGACCACCCATCAACTAAATCTTATCCCCAGAGTGTGGATACGAACATGAATGAATAGATGAGTGGAGTTCGACCATTCAATATTCCACGAACTCCGGCCTGAAACCGATGGGAGGAGTATAAACTCGCTAAGGATGGAATTCAACCATCCGACATCTAACCCTGCTAACCTAAAATTGGAGAAAAGAGTCTAGTTGCTCAAAAACCATTGAATTTGACAGCCTAACACTAAGGCATGAGCCTAGTGTTCGATACGACTTGAGGCCACAACCACTTGGAGGCCTTAGGACAGAGCTGGTGGATTGTTACCAGAATTCATGAACAAAGAATTACAAGTACATTGAATGGAAAGTAATAGTTCAACTACTTAAATAGAAATTCACACGAAAGCTCAATAGAAAACAAAAACTTTTATTCACATAACTGGTTTTAAGATCTTTGGTACAAGTTATGTCAGAAAATCGATGCTCACACCCGCACAACCACAGCTAATGAAAGAAACGACGGTGCAAACTATATACACACTAAGCCGAAGTAACGACTACTTATTTGACTTTCTTTTTTTTTTGATTTTTCGGGAGTGGTGCCACTTGTGCTTCTTTTTCTGGATCCCTTGCCGTCTTTAGCAGGAGAAATTATAGTGGTAGGAGAAAGTTCACTGGGAATCGACCCGCCAGGGGGAATAATTTGTAGTGGCACAAGATGGGGATCATCAATGTCCACCTCGACGGGCTCGGTTTTAGCTTTTCTTTTCAGCAACTCCTCCTTTTCAATCCTCTCTTTCAAGCTATTCTTGTTGGTATGTTCGAAGGCACCGGTGATTATTACATCGTCAGATTCATCCGCTAGGAGTGGATCTTCGACCTTATCGTCATCAAGAGCTCTGATGACTTGAGTATCGGGCCCCGATACATCAACAGCTGCCGGAACCTCAGCTGGTTTCTTCTATTGCCGTATAGTTGCATCACTCTTCGGTGTTTGACCAGGGCCCGGAAGACCTGCAAAATTTGTTAAAATAAAGAGATGAGCTTAAAACCATTGGGCGTGAAGAACAAAACTTTTCATAAACTGAGGTTTAAAATGCAATACTTGCATCCAGTTGGCTCTCTGTGGTTGCTGGGGTGCCTCCTTCTAAAATAGGGGACAATATCTTGGACTAGTAGCCATGCTTGTTTGGATCATAGCCCAAGTCCTACTCCATGTCGAGGGAGACTGAAACTTCGGCTGCTTGGGAAGAAAAGGAACCCTTAGGATTGGCCCCTGAAGATCCTGCAATATGCTCCCCTTCCTCGGTAGGTGCAGAAACGTAGAAGTATCGGAGTCTTGTGGCAGCCAAATCCAAGGGTTTGTTTCCATAAAGGATCTCCCATATTCTTCTTCATTGAGCTCAGCTCCACCCAATTCTCTCTTCTTCATCCTAATAATTTGCTCCCAAGCTTCAGCAAGTGATTCGAGATAACCCTCGCCAAGAAAACTTAAGTCACGATGGATGAGGACTTTGGCATTATACTCGATAATTAATGGAGCAAACAAGTCCTTGATTTCATTCCTATCGGACTCTTTAGCGGATTCCACTTAGGATTCAATTTGTTCAATTATTTCTTTGCGGCCTTCTTCTCAAGCCTCCTCTTTAAGAGCTTCAATTTTAGCGAGCTGCTCATCAAGCTTAATTTTCAGGCTCCTGGCTTCGACGGCCTCTTCGCAGTACTTCTGCGATTCTTCCTGGGCCTTAATTTTCTACTCCTTTTCATTTTTGAGAAGCTCTTCAAGTTCCTCGATGTGGCGGGCCAAAACATCCTTTTCCTTTTGCAAGGAATCCTTTTCTAAAGCAAGTGCCCCGCTACGATTGAGGGTAGCATCGAGTTATTTTTTATGAGAAGTTTCTAAATGGCTCACCACCTCTGCCATTTCCTTATCATTTTTCTTCACTTCGGCAAGTTGTGTTTTCAATTCTAACAATTCAGCATCCTGATTTTTGATTATGTCCTTATCGTGTGTCGCTTCTAACTTGAGGTGGTCTATTTCATATCGTCACCAATGGACACTTCAAAGATTTTTTGCTCCAAATGTTGGAACGATTCGTGCTGCACGAACACATCATTGATACATGCAAGAGAACTCACTTTGGTGTGCCCGAAATTGTATGTATGGTAGAAAGAAATTTAAGTCCGTCAAAGCAGATTTTCAAAAAAGTGGCCTTGAGCTCAGCCAATTTCTCTGCTGTAGAAACATCGGGAGGAGCAGCCGGCAAAGGCGAATCAGAAGTGGCAATTGGGTGTTTACTTGATCTACGTCCGCGAGACTATTTAAAGCTTGAGGAGCTAGAATGTTGCTATTATGATGTGGCGATTTGAGGGCCACGGTAAGGAGGCTGGTCTCCGTTGTAAGCAAGAAAATTGGATTGTTCTCCTTGGCGTGATGTTTGGGACTGGGACTTGTGTTTAGAAGAATAGGATTCCCTTGAATGGTAGCTTTTATCACATCCCTCGTCTTTCTCCTTGCGCCGGCCAGATTCCGAATCCCGGCTAGATCGATAATATGATGAAGAACCTCTTAAGCGATCGAAGGCCCAGGACTGAGTCATTGCACCTACAAAGACCAAATGAGAACATGTGAGTAATTATTGTGTGAAAGATTAATGAAGAGCAGTAGTGAAGTGCATGTGGTCATGAGTGTCCTAGTGTTTCCCCTTGACAGACCGGTGGTTGTAGCCTTGCTCATAGGTGTTCTCTCTCCTTTATCAGAAGGATGAATGCCTTCACCACTCCTAGTAGGAGAGTTAAGTCCTTCGATGTTTATATTTGGAAAGTCGTAGTTCATGATATCATTTGGAATTTGGAGATTTGAAAATCTCTTCAGTTAACTTTCCAAATGTTGAGAAGACGGTTCCTCTTCAATGGAAGCAATAACGAATTCTGGATCCGCAGCAATCTTTCTTCTACGAAGTTTGTATGCTAGCCTTTTCTTTCTCTTGATGGGTGTTTGAGATTGCATGCCTTGCGATGGTTCCATCATAGGTACCTTCCCTAGGCCTGCATTAATGTCACCGGGTTTATTGGCCTGGGAGTCTCTAATCTCACCCTCTTCGGTGTCGTCCCGAGTCCCCTCGGTTAGGGGCACGACGGGATTGATAGCATCCCTTCTTTGTTCTGTGACATTCCTCGGTAATGCTACACTTCCGAGGAGCCTGATACTACGTCCTTCCTCCAGCAACCCGAATAAAGATAGTAACTCGTTAGTTACAAGAAGTTTGATGTCCCTATCTTCGATAGGGTAGAATGAATGGCGGCGACTGCTCTTGAAAAATTGGCGCCTTCAGGACGTAGGCGGACACCTGAAAGAACTCTAGATGTTAATAGATTCAAAGGAAAAGTTACGACTTAGACTAGCGAACTTGAGAGAGAAATGAAAGTAATACTTACGTCCTTCCAACCATCGCCTTGCAAAGCCGGGTGGACATCGTACATATAACTACTCGTGCTTAAATAAAGAAAGTTTATTCCAAGCGCTTGTCAAGACTTGGCAATTTGGCGAGGGTTCAAGAAAAACATAAGAGGGACTTCCCAATTGCCATTTGAAGTTGTAGATGAATCTTATGTCTTCGAGAGTTGGCGGATGAAATAGAACGCTCATAAATAGCAAGAAGGTTCCATGTATAAAGGCGTAACTAGTTGGATGACGTTGAGTGGAAGCTATTCCAAGGAATCTCAGCATTTCTCGAATAAACAAGTTAAAGGGCGGTACTGTAACATCCCATATCTTGAGGCCTAAAGCTAAGCGCTACAGATGCTACAATCGTCTATAGTATTTACTTTCGGCGACAAAATACGGTAATGCTAATGGTATCCATAATATCAAAAGCACATGAATATGAAACAAAATCATAGATTCAAAACAACTTTTCTGATTACATTTCACAAAACATGTTTCATATCCAATTACATAATCCCAATTGTTTCCTAGGTTCAGATAAAATATAATTATTACATAAATACGCCAAGAGCGACATATGAAGATGCCCCCTTGGATGATCAGAGTACTAAATAGTCATATCAGACTTAATACAACACATCGGAAATAAAACAAAACAACTCCTAAATATAGCAGCATCAGCCTCCTGCTCATCTCCGGAAGCTTTATTCATCCACCTACTAAAACCTGTAAACCTCAACTCTTAACCTACTCAAATCAATTTTGAGCACTCGAGAGTTTAAGGGGAAAAACATATACTTCGAGTCAGACATAAAGCTTGGTGTGAATAATACTATACATCTTGGTTTACTGATATTAAGTGAGACCATGCCGCTTAGCGGAACGGGTTTCTCCTCACTGATGTGACGACCGCCCACGACCCCTGCACTTAAACTTAGAGATAGTGCGCTGCAAAGTGTGCCAGGCAGCCATGGACGATTGTCAGGGTAAATTAAAACAACAGAATCTATCGTATTACTCACAGCGCATGGACAAAATACAATAGAACATATATATAGTGAAGCTTTACAGAATAAAATGCCATCATATAAAACTTCATAATAGTTGAATACAAGCATCCAAATAGCCAATACATCAAGCCTCACTACATAACACTCAGAGTTATACAAAGCAGCGGAACATCCAGTACATATAGTAAGAAATAATATGCAGTACACCAGCTCGTCTTCGATATCAGCACCGTGAAAAGCTAGAACAGCACATGTCACCTGCTACCTAGTCTGCCCGTCCCAAAATGGACGAACAGCCCAAGGCAATAAGAATTAAAACATAAAGCCTTGAGTCAGACAACAGTCTTAGTGAGCGGTAAATTAACTAACAACATACCAAAAGAGCATAAAGGAAAAGGAATAGGAATACAACCCTCCCACTCCAACCTCTTTCTACAGTGATAGCCCCCAGACACACACTAAGCAGAAGCAAACATAACAGAGCATACAATGTAAAGTAAAGAAACTATCACTCGAGTCAAGGGCGATGTTTTCCAAGCACAAACCCCCAAGGCCTAAACCAAGATCAGATAAGCACCCAGAAAACACTGCTCTTGAGACCGAATGACGATACAACCAAACATCCATGACTCTGGCTATCACTGTTATCGTTGCTTCGATATCACCGTTAATTGAATGACCGGCACATTCTTTCAGCCGTCCGTCAAGGGCTAATGGAAACCCCGGTTCTAGACATAACTCCCGCACGTCGTCGCAGCCCGTGCCTAGGACTATCGAATCTGCCCAGAGTACTCGACCATCAACAGTTGGCCGTTGGGACTATCGAATCTTCCCAAACGTACTCTTGCTTAGAGCATGCTAGAACCTTCAACAACGATGCTATCCAAGCCTCCTAGTCATCCTCCTTGACGACTATGTCCATACTAGCTCAAGCGCCTCTCAAGCATCCATTACCCTTAACTCGAATCATATCACCGAGTTACCAACGTGCTTGGAATGATCCCGTCTGGATTAGACCAAGACTATCTCATATCATACTTCGCTTCATCACATCCTCGCAAAGTCTCCTCTCAACATCATCATCTATGCATAAGAGCTTCATCATCCCGCTACATATGCCACGAGCAGCTTTCCCAATTCAAGAGCCTTTCCCTTAGCTTTTGAATCATCTTCGATCTAAATCAAATCATCAATCATCTAATTCATAGCAATCAACCAAGTCAAACATTAATCCAAACAATCAAGCATTCAAATAAGATCTAAATAGACAATTATCACAATAATGGCAATTTCGTAAATAAAGTGTTGAAAGTCTAACAAGCATGAAATCATGAGAATTGTCTCTACAATCTTGATGAATGAACTTGCATAGGTTAACACTTAGTAAAAATGGTTGTCAAATCATCATGAACAATGGATCTATATGGATCTACACTTAGGATGAAGAAAATGCATGGAAATCACTATTTTAACACCAAATCGAGCCAACAATCCGATATACTCCTTTGGATCCGTGTGAGAGATAATCACCACTCACCAAATCACCTAAACAACCTCAAATCAACACGCTTCAGATCTGGACAGCGAAGGATCAAGCTTGATCTATCACGAATCCGTTTCAAACGAAGAAATCTCACTTCAAAGGATGAAGATCTTCAACTTTAGCTCTTGGATCTTCAATCTTGATCTTCGATTTGGATGAAAGGAATCACTAGATTAGAGTGGAGAAAAGAAGTGAAGAAGTGTAGAAGTCGATCTCTCAAAATGGCAGCACTTCGTCGCTTCGAAATCCGGATCCCAAAAAGTGAGAAAAACCCTTCCTATTTATAGCAGAAATTTCCTTAAGTCGTAACTCGGCTATCTCCATAAGTCGTCTCTGACCTAAGCCTCTCCGACCTAAGCCTCTCCGACTTAACAGATATGCACGCGCGCCCCAACTCCTAAGTCGCTCATGACCTAACGCTCAACAACCCACGACCTAACGGCTTAGCAGTCCTACGACTTACGACTCAACTGGGTCTCCGACTTAACATAGCGCGCGACATAACAGCCTTCGACTTAACGACTTAACCTATGCGCGACTTAGCGACTTACGACTTAGCGCGCCCCAACGACTCAACAACGCTGGCACGCGACCTAAAACTTACGCGACTTAACAATCTCGCGACCTATCTCCTAGCGACTTATCTTTCTTAACTCGTCCATGACTTAACTGCTATAAGTCGCCTACTCCTATAAGTTGCTAACTCGTATACGACTTAGCAAGCACACGACCTAACACACACAGAACTCACGACCTAACTTCTTAGGTCGTCTACGACCTAACTGCTCAAACACGCAAACTACTAGGTCGCTAAATACTGGGTTGTTAACTCGCTAACTCTTAGGTCGCTAACATCTATAGGTCGCGAACAGCTATAGGTCGCTCCAACCGACCTAGTACTTAACCAATCCACTGCCTTAGGTCATCTAACCCACTTAAGTCGGTCACGACTTAACTCTTAACTCTCCAAATCCCTGGGTCGCTCCTATCCCCTAAGTCGTATACGACTTACGATCTATACTAAGTCGTGAACGACTTAGGACTTAGCCATATTTTGCCTAAAATCTGAAATGGCTCAACAACACTAAAATTCCAGATTTTGACAAACTTTTCTATCCGTAAAAATACGGGTCGTTACATTCTCTCCCCCTTAGGAATTTCGCCCCCGAAATTCCAAACAAACAAAGCAATCAAAGACTATTCTGTACGCCTACCAACCATAACAATCAACAAACCATGCATCCAATTCTAGCTTAGCGTACAGAATTCTAACACTAGAACAAGTTACAATATCGTGAGATGACACGACACCTTAGGGCCATACCTTGAAGAGTTCAGGATGAGCTGCCTTCATCCTCTCTTCCACCTCCCACGTACAGTCGTTATCATCATCACTCCATTGTATCTTGAGCAACTTAACTACCTTTCTCCTAAGCTGTTTCGTGTAGGTTTCCACGACACGAAGCGGCTTACGAGGTCTTCTATCGACTGGATCAACTTCGAAATCTTCACAGCTATCAGCAGAAACCACCGTACTCGAGTCGTGCACATACTTCCGTAGATATGATACATGAAAAACATTGTGCACACTCGACATCTTCTATGGTAACTCCAATCTGTAGGCGAGCTTTCCAATTCGCTCGATGATCGGGAATGGTCCAACAAATCTCGGAGTCAATTTTCCTTTCTTCCCGAATCGGATAACATTCTTCAGTGGAGAAATCTTCACAAAAACCATATCTCCTACGTCGAATTCCAAATCCTTTCGACGCTTATCGGCATAACTCTTCTGACGGTCTTGGGCTGCCTTCATTCGTTGCCGAATGATCTCTATACAATCCGAAGTCTGTCGAATCATCTCTGGCCCAAGCATCAGCTTTTCTCCTGTTTCTAACCAACATGTCGGAGAGTTACACGGTCTTCCATACAATGCCTCATACGGTGCCATACCAATGCTTGACTGGTAACTGTTGTTATACGAAAATTCCACCAAATGAAGGTGATCTTCCCATGATCCTCTGAAATCCAAAACACAAGCTCTAAGGAGATCTTCCAAAACTCGGTTGACTCTCTCAGTCTGACCATCGGTTTGAGGGTGATAAGCTGTACTCAAACACAACTCGGTTCCCAAAACTTTCTGGAAGCTCTTCCAAAATCCACTAGTGAACAGTGGGTCTCGATCGCTCACTATATTCTTCGGAATACCATGGAATCGAACTATCCACTTAACATACAACTCAGCCAACTTTGATGCAGTCCTAGTCGATCGAACAGGAATAAATCGTGCACTCTTAGTCAGACGATCTACAATGACCCAAATCCCTTCATTTACCGTTCTGGTTCTAGGCAATCCATCGATAAAATCCATCAATACCTGCTCCCACTTCCATGTAGGAACTTCTAATGGCTGTAGTAATCCACTTGGCTTCTTCTGTTCAGCTTTTACCAACTGGCAGTTCATACATTTGGAAATAAAATTTCCAACATCCTTCTTCATGCCTTCCCAGTAGTAGGTTCTCTTCATATCCCGATACATCTTATTTCCTCCTAGATGAATTGTCAGCTTCGAGTGATGACTTTCCTTCAGAACTTCACTCCTCAATTCATCTATATCGGGAACAACTAGTCGTCCTTGCTTCCGAAGCCAACCCTCTCGATCGACCTCGAATCCTTTATCCTTTTCTGGATCCAATCCAGATTCCAAATCACGGATAATCTTGATAAGCTTATCATCTCGCTTTTGGCTCTCGCCAATCCTTTCCACAAGAGAAGGTTTTATCGATAAGTTTGCCAACATCTCAGGTTCCAATTCGCATCTAGGCCTGAAGTCAAATCCAGCTAAATACTCGAGATTCTTCCATTCTGAAAACATGGCTCCCAATCCTGCATGTCTTCGACTTAACGCATCTGCCACTGCGTTACCTTTTCCCGGAGTATAAGCTATACCAAAATCATATGATGCCAAAAACTCTAGCCAACGTTGCTGCCGAAGATTCAAATCCTTTTGGGAGAAAAGATACTTCAACGACTTATGATCTGTAAACAACTCGAATCGAACTCCCAATAGATAATGTCTCCACATCTTCAGAGCAAAAACAATCACCGCTAACTCCAAATCATGAGTCGGGTAATTCCTTTCATGCGGCTTCAGTTGTCGACTGGCATACGCAACAACTTTATCCTTCTGCATCAGCACTGCTCCAAGTCCAGTACCACATGCGTCGGTGTAAACCACCATCTCATCATTCCCACTAGGAATAGTCAAAACAGGAGCACTCGTCAATCTCTCTTTTAGGATTCCGAAAGCTTGCTCACACTTAGCATCCCAACTGAACACTTGGTTCTTCTTCGTCAATCCTGTTAACGGTGCAGCTATCTTGGAGAAGTCTTTGATAAACCGTCGATAATATCCTGCTAATCCAAGAAAACTTCTCACATCAGATGCATTCTTAGGTCTAACCCAATCCTGGATTGCTGCCACCTTAGCGGGATCAACCGCTATTCCATTTCTAGAAATAACATGGCCTAAGAACCTCACTTCACTCTTCCAAAAGTGACACTTCGAAAACTTAGCCTTCAGCTGATGTTTCCATAAGATTTCCAAAACAATACGCAAGTGCGTCTTGTGCTCTTCTTCCGTTCTGGAATAAATCAGAATATCATCCACGAACACAAGCACAAACTTGTTCAACTGATCTCTGAACACTCTATTCATAAGATCCACAAAATATGCTGGCGCGTTAGTCAATCCAAACGGCATTACCAGCCACTCAAAGAAACCGGATGGTGTTCGAAAAGCAGTCTTCGGCACACTATCCTTAGCCACTCTCAACTGGTGAAATCCTGTTGCTAAATCCATCTGAGAAAACACCTTGGCTTCGTGAAGCTGATCAAACAAGTCATCTATTCTCGGCAATGGATACTTGTTCTTCTTAGTCACCTTATTCAGCTCACGATAATCGACGCACAATCTCAACGACCCATCTGCCTTGGTTGCAAACACAACTGGTGCACCCCACTCGGACACACTACGCCGAATGAATCCTTTCTGCAAAAGATCATCAACCTGCACCCTCAACTCCTACTGTTCTCTAGGCGCCATCCGCCTAAGAGGCATCACAACAGGTCTGGCTCCTTCAACTAGATCTATACGAAACTCGATCTCTCTATGCGGCGGCAACCCTTTGACTTCGTCAAAGACATCCTCGAATCCATTAGCGATCGGTACTGATGACAGTCCATCCCGTGGAACAACCAGCGAATACATGAAGCTCATGAAGACGCCTTCCTCATGCTTACATCGTATCACAATCTTTCGCCCCTCCACATTCTCGACTGTCACTTCCAACCTCTCGCAATCAACCTTTGCCGCATACTTCCTAAGCCATTCCATACCCAAAATAATTCTGAACCCCGCAAAGTTCAGAACAAAACAATCACAAACAAAAGAGCAACCATGACTCGACACAATCAGACCACTGCATAACATACACAAACAAGACGAACCCCCAACTGGATTAGTCACAACCAATGGCCTATCAACAATATCCGGTTCCAAACCTAACCGGCCTACGAGTTCATTACAAACAAACGAATGCGACGCTCCAGTATCAAACAGAACTCTAACTGGAACACCACATAGGAAAAGAGTACCTTGAACAACCACACTCTTTTCTTTCTCTTCAGCAGTAGGAGCTTTCGAAGACGACGGAACAGCTCCCAAAGCATAAGCTTGCACAATCTGCTTGTCCCTCCTCGGCTCTGGACAATTCTTTCTGAAATGCCCCGGCTTATCACAGTTGTGACACTTCATCGGCACCTTAGGATTCTTACAATCCTTCGAGAAATGGCCCTTCTGTTGATAATTGTAGCAAGTCACCTCGCCTTTCGGCTTCTTCTGGCCATCCTTACCCTTCTGCTGCTGCTGCTTCCTCTTCCTGTTTCCACCCTGCTGGGGTTTAGACTCATCCCTGGTCACAGCAACAACAGATCCTTCCTTAGGAAACAGACTCTCATGCCTGAGGGCTTTCTCCACAAGCTTCTCAAACGAATCGTCCAAATGATCCACCAACTACCTCCCAAGATAACTGTCCAAGCCTGTCACAAACTTCTCATTCTTCTGATATGCAGATTCGATATACGATCGGGCTTACTTGGACAAAGCTTCAAACTCAGAAACATACTCAAGAACAGATCTTCCTCCTTGCTTAAGCTCCACAAACCTCTTGAACAGAACAGACTTCTGAGCTGTAGAAATGAACTTAGCTTCAAATCTGACTTGGAATTGCTTCTAAGTAATCTCTTCCTCCGGAGTATTGATGGTAATAGAATTCCACCAATCAGAGGCTCTCCCTTGAAGCTGCCTTGATGCCAACTTCCTCTTAGTTGCATCCTCAATTCCCAAATCACTAAAGATCCTTCTACAAGCATCTATCCACCTCTGGACCTCAATAGTTGATTCTGTTCCCAAGAAAACCTTCCCTCCAAGAGCAGTATAGTCCTTGCACAACTTAGCAAAATCCACTGGTTTCGGAGTTTGGACTTGAACTCCAACATCTACTGCTGCCCCCGGAACTGGTATCCTTCTCATGATCGAAGTCATCATAGCTTCGAACATGGCTGCATAATCAGCAGTCCCCTCAGTAGCACGGCCTTCCCTAGCAGCTGGTCTCCCTCTTCGACTCATTCTCAATATCTATAAAAAGGAATGATCAGAACATCTTAGAGAAACAACTACATAAAGGACTCAAACTCTTCTAAGCTACTATATTATATATAGTAATCATCCATAAAAATTACAATTACGTCTCTCATACGTAGTTACATCAGCGAGCGTTGGGTAAAATCGATTAACCAATGCTCTGATACCAAATGTGACGACCGCCCACGACCCCTGCACTTAAACTTAGAGATAGTGCGCTGCAAAGTGTACCAGACAGCCATGGACGATTGTCAGGGTAAATTAAAACAACAGAATCTATCGTATTACTCACAGCGCATGGACAAAATACAATAGAACATATATATAGTGAAGCTTTACAGAATAAAATGCCATCATATAAACTTCATAATAGTTGAATACAAGCATCCAAATAGCCAATACATCAAGCCTCACTACATAACACTCAGAGTTATACAAAGCAGCGAAACATCCAGTACATATAGTAAGAAATAATATGCAGTACACCAGCTCGTCTTCGATATCAGCACCGTGAAAAGCTAGAACAACACCTGTCACCTGCTACCTAGTCTGCCCGTCCCAAAATGGACGAACAGCCCAAGGCAATAAGAATTAAAACATAAAGCCTTGAGTCAGACAACAGTCTTAGTGAGCGGTAAATTAACTAACAACATACCAAAAGAGCATAAAGGAAAAGGAATAGGAATACAACCCTCCCACTCCAACCTCTTTCTATAGTGATAGCCCCCAGACACACACTAAGCAGAAGCAAACATAACAGAGCATACAATGTAAAGTAAAGAAACTATCACTCGAGTCAAGGGCGATGTTTTCCAAGCACAAACCCCCAAGGCCTAAACCAAGATCAGATAAGCACCCAGAAAACACTGCTCTTGAGACCGAATAACGATACAACCAAACATCCATGACTCTGGCTATCACTGTTATCGTTGCTTCGATATCACCGTTAATTGAATGACCGGCACATTCTTTCAGTCGTCCGTCAAGGGCTAATGGAAACCCCGGTTCTAGACATAACTCCCGCACGTCGTCGCAGCCCGTGCCTAGGACTATCGAATCTGCCCAAAGTACTCGACCATCAACAGTTGGCCATTGGGACTATCGAATCTGCCCAAACGTACTCTTGCTTAGAGCATGCTAGAACCTTCAACAACGATGTTATCCAAGCCTCCTAGTCATCCTCCTTGACGACTATGTCCATACTAGCTCAAGCGCCTCTCAAGCATCCATTACCCTTAACTCGAATCATATCACCGAGTTACCAACGTGCTTGGAATGATCCCGTCTGGATTAGACCAAGACTATCTCATATCATACTTCGCTTCATCACATCCTCGCAAAGTCTCCTCTCAACATCATCATCTATGCATAAGAGCTTCATCATCCCGCTACATATGCCACGAGCAGCTTTCCCAATTCAAGAGCCTTTCCCTTAGCTTTTGAATCATCTTCGATCTAAATCAAATCATCAATCATCTAATTCATAGCAATAAACCAAGTCAAACATTAATCCAAACAATCAAGCATTCAAATAAGATCTAAATAGACAATTATCACAATAATGGCAATTTCGTAAATAAAGTGTTGAAAGTCTAACAAGCATGAAATCATGAGAATTGTCTCTACAATCTTGATGAATGAACTTGCATAGGTTAACACTTAGTAAAAATGGTTTTCAAATCATCATGAACAATGGATCTATATGGATCTACACTTAGGATGAAGAAAATGCATGGAAATCACTATTTTAACACCAAATCGAGCCAACAATCCGATATACTCCTTTGGATCCGTGTGAGAGATAATCACCACTCACCAAATCACCTAAACAACCTCAAATCAACACGCTTCAGATCTGGACAGCGAAGGATCAAGCTTGATCTATCACGAATCCGTTTCAAACGAAGAAATCTCACTTCAAAGGATGAAGATCTTCAACTTTAGCTCTTGGATCTTCAATCTTGATCTTCGATTTGGATGAAAGGAATCACTAGATTAGAGTGGAGAAAAGAAGTGAAGAAGTGTAGAAGTCGATCTCTCAAAATGGCAACACTTCGTCGCTTCGAAATCCGATCCCAAAAAGTGAGAAAAACCCTTCCTATTTATAGCAGAAATTTCCTTAAGTCGTAACTCAGCTATCTCCATAAGTCGTCTCCGACCTAAGCCTCTCCGACCTAAGCCTCTCCGACTTAACAGATATGCACGCGTGCCCCAACTCCTAGATCGCTCACGACCTAACGCTCAACAACCCACGACCTAACGGCTTAGCAGTCCTACGACTTACGACTCAACTGGGTCTCCGACTTAACATAGCGCGCGACATAACAGCCTTCAACTTAACGACTTAACCTATGCGCGACTTAGCGACTTACGACTTAGCGCGCCCCAACGACTCAACAACGCTGGCACGCGACCTAAAACTTACGCGACTTAACAATCTCGCGACCTATCTCCTAGCGACTTATCTTTCTTAACTCGTCCACGACTTAACTACTATAAGTCGCCTACTCCTATAAGTTGCTAACTCATATACGACTTAGCAAGCACACGACCTAACACACACAGAACTCACGACCTAACTTCTTAGGTCGTCTACGACCTAACTGCTCAAACACGCAAACTACTAGGTCGCTAAATACTGGGTTGTTAACTCGCTAACTCTTAGGTCGCTAACATCTATAGGTCGCGAACAGCTATAGGTCGCTCCAACCGACCTAGTACTTAACCAATCCACTGCCTTAGGTCATCTAACCCACTTAAGTCGGTCACGACTTAACTCTTAACTCTCCAAATCCCTGGGTCGCTCCTATCCCCTAAGTCTTATACGACTTACGACCTATACTAAGTCGTGAACGACTTAGGACTTAGCCATATTTTGCCTAAAATCTGAAATGGCTCAACAACACTAAAATTCTAGATTTTGACAAACTTTTCTATCCGTAAAAATACGGGTCGTTACAACTGATATCCTTTTAAAAACTTATCTTTTGCAAATCAAAACTTACAACCAAACTGGTTAAAACAATAATAACAATATCATGTATGCATACAAATCAGGTAATAAATGGACTATCTGTCCGAACACTATAGTTTTGTTTGGCTGACTACTAACTTTTGGCTGACTCGGGCCTACCAGACAAAATAAACAAATAATCCAACTTCTATTAGATACTCTTATGGACGGTCTGTCCCTAACTTACTTCTCCCAAGGTTAACCAATCCTAATGGTTTTGCGGGCTCACCAATATCATGTCTCTACTCTGTATATTTCTTTCTGTGTGTAACATCATTTTAGTCTTACCTATGAGAAAGCCCTACACACTGGAATTTTGGACTTATATTAGCTAGGGGCTACTACCTAAAGGATAGGGCGTGACCCCATACCAATCCCATCTGGTATTATAATATCTAAGTCATTTTACTTAGGGTCATCTACACTTAAATATTTCCTTGAAAACATTTCTTTCAAATTGATTTAACCCTTTAAATCATACTTAAACAAGGAAATTATACTCTATGCTTTACTCAAATTACTTTGCCATGTTATATATACTTTACGCAAAACATTCGTTGATGAAAACATTCAAAACCTTTGAAAGTAGCCCTTTCAAAACCATTGATAGCCCCCCTTCCGAAACCATTGAAAGTACCCCTTTCGATACAAGTAAACTACTTTGCTTTATAATCTTAGGCCGAAAGCCAAAACATACCTTTCTAAACCATTTACAATAAGCCTTTCGAAAACATTGAAATCATCTCTTTCGAAAGGTTTATAAAACCATAGACATCTTCTTTTCAAAACACTATAAACATGCCTTTTGAAACCATTGGAAACCTTCTATTTAAAACCTTTCGAAAATATTGGAGAACCACCCCCTTCAAAACCTTTATCTTAAACCATTCGAAAGTATTAAGTCCTTTACATAAATCAAACCATTCGAAAGCATTTAGGTTCAAGTAAAACATGTGGAACAACCTTTCGAAACCATTCAAAACCATTCCTTTCGAAACCTTTGGGTTTAACTTTTAATATAACAAAGGGTCTTAAAACTACTAAGTCGAAAGCACTCTTTTGAAAGCAATTTCCTAAGTAAAAGAAGTGGATGGTGTCGAAACCGATCACTTCGAAGCATTGGAGAAGTGGCTTGGGTTTTAAAATAAAGAAACCCTTCCGAAGGAATTACTTCGAAAGGTAGGATGCGGCAGCAAGGGGTTTCCACTCCTTCGAAAGCTTCTTTATGAAACCAAGGCCCAACCCCTTTCGAAACCATTCTTTAAAACCATTTGACCAAGTCAAAAGCTATCTAAGTCAAAAGCATTCTTTTCGAAAGCAAAGTAGTTGCATTTCCTTTTAAAAGAAAAACAAGGCTTCGACCCCTTCGGAACCCCTTGTTTCGACTATATACCTTTAGCCTATGTCCAATTCACTACGTACTAAGTCTTTGGTACCATGCGCATTGGTTTTGATGGAGATGGAGGTGGAAGTACCTAGTCGAAAGGTAGGCGCTGAAAGTGGCAAAACAGCAAAGTCTTATAAAAACTGATTTTTAACTTGAAAAAGTAATTTCTTTTCAACTAACCTGCTTTGTTTGTCAACATATGATTGGTTGCTAATTTCTTTCTAAAATCTTTTCTAAAAATATTGTCGAATTTCAGGGATAAACAATTTAAAATATTTACAAAATGCCCCTTCTCCTTTTATAAATATATAAAACATTTAAGTCTCATACCTTAAATAATTTTAATATATTTTCTAACATATTTAAATTTCTGACCCAAAACATATATAAAATAGCCGTAATTAATTTTAAACCCAATTAACCATTTTCTTCACTTAGAAAATTAATAGTAAATCCACATTAATTCATAAAATTATGAAATTTGAAACCCATATCTAAACTATTATTTCAGACATTATCTCAAAATTGCAAGGCATTTGGATGTCATTTAATAGGGTTTTCGCATTAAAACTTATCATAAAATCCATATGAAATAGCATAAATCATCAACATGCATATATTTCCATTTTAACAATCAAAACATGGCAATATACTTTGCAAAAATATTCGCATCTGATCTAGAAACCAAAAATATCAAAAATATGAGATGTAACATATTATTCACCTTTAGCTTGTGATTAAGGAGTTGGGATTTGATCTTGTATTAAGTTGCTTAAGCTTCTTCCTCTCATCTTCTTCTTGTTTTCCCTTAATGGTGGCTGGCCTCTCTTAGTATTTGGTTTTGTTTTGAAAGTGTAAAATGGATGGGCATGAAGGGTTTAGGGTATTAGAACATGTCTTATTCCTACTTTGCCCCTCATCTACCACTACACCAAACAACCCATTTTGTAACACTTTTCCGCTTTCAATTTACAACGCTAATAACCGTTACAAATTTCTAACGGTTATATCCGTTACAACCCTTTACAACGGTTATTACCGTTAGTAAATATGGTAATTTCGTAAATAATTAAAAGCATTAAGGATAAGATTGTAAATTTATCTTTAATCAATCGTTATCTCATTTCTCACGGTAATTTCATTTCTCAACCTCTCGCGTTTTATTTCTATTTTGTTCATACCGCCTCCACTGTCTGCCATCGCTTCCGCCGTCTTCTGCCGCCGCCGCCATCTTCTACCACCACCTCCTTCCTTTTTCCTATCAAATCGATAAGGATGAAGGAAGATCTAGGTTGCGAACTACAAATCTAGGGTTTCGCTTTTCCACCTTCGAATTCAAGCTTAGCAACATTTTCACATTCAAAATCAGAGTTACTATTAGTAACACTTTCACATTCAAAATCAGATTTATGAATTTTTGTTTTCTTTGCAAAAGTTGGTATTGATTGAGCTGTTCTTTGTTCAATCTTTAATAAATATTTATTTGCAAAATTTGAAGAGAAGTTTGATTTCTTACTTGTGACGTATCCCTCTATTCGCTCTATTTTCCTATTGAAAATTTATAATCAAAGTATGAATATACTTCTGACAGTCAGGTATTATGTTCAAATATTTCTCTTATGCAGAAATGCTGATATCAAGTCATCTATTGAGAGACACAAAAAAGCATTTGACATTGTTTATCTGGTACGTCTTACATGCCTATTATAACATGTAAAAATACATGTTTTACGTTGGTTATGTGGCAAGTCTAGCATTATTTACGTCTCTTATTTTCCTTTTGCAGAACGATGCTTCCATGTCTGATGTCATCGATCTTGTTTCTGATCTATGCCCATCTAACAAGTAGTGAATCATGGAGCATTCAATTTATGATCTAAGAGATGATTGGAGAAGAATTTCAATTATTTACATATTATATTACATTTTCATTTCGAATAATAGTTCAATGCTATGACTGAATTAAATTCCTGGTGGCAGCTCAAACTACAAATGATATATTCAATTTTACAAGTGATAGTTGGGAACCTGCTGAAGGCCTTAGGTAAATTTTCTTCTGCATATTTATTTGTAGAAATGTAAGTTGATACTGAAGATGCCTTTCTTTTTCAATTTGAACCAATGAATGTAAAGAGAATCAAATAGTTTGTAGTAAGTGGGTGTAGAAACAATATTTTACCATTACCTGTAAGTTCATTCTTCATTCATGTTGATTCTTTTTTTCTTCTCCTTTTCATTGAAAATTGAGTCAACTGATCTTGTTGTTAGGGCAAGGTTGATATTATTTGTGGTGGACCTCCTTGCCAAGGAGCAAGTGGACATAACCGATTTAGGAAGGTTGATGATCCATTTTAAAGATGAGAAAAATGGTCAAGTGGCAGTATTCATGAACATCGCTGAATTCCTGAAACCAAAATATGTGTTGATGGAAAACGTCGTTGAGATTCTCCAGTTTGCAAATGGTGGTTTGGGAAAATATGCTCTTTGTTTCCTGATTAAAATGCATTATCAAGCAAGATTAGGAATTCTTGCAGCAGGGAATTATGACCTACCCTAGCATCGTATGAGAGTATTTCTATGGGGAGCAAAATCAAATGAGGTTTTTCACTTTTTCTCAGCCCAATTCTATATATTTTAAAAGGTTATAGGCGACTAGTTTTGTTTTACCGTATTTGATGAAGTTTTTAGTGTGTATGATTAACAGCTGCTTTCATGAGCTTGAAACCTCAAGAATAAATGGAATACCGGTCCATTTTCATACTCTTTATTACATATCTAATGCACATTCTTTTACAAGTTCATTATCGTCATTATAATGTTACTTTCTTTGTTAAATTATGCAGATAAGGAGATCATCCTACAATGATGTGATACAAGTTTCAGAGATTCAGAAGTGCTTAAACATTAGTGGAGTTCAAATATACATCATAAACAGTGCACAAATTGTCTTTCTGAATGATTGTCCACAGAAAGACCTGACAAAGGAGTTACCAATACTTGTTGACCATAGCCTCCTTGATTCCTTTAGCTTCTGCTCTTTTGGTTGCAAGGTATTTTTACACTTCCATTTGAATATATTTTAAGAGAGATTTTGATTCTATTAACTCTTATAACAAAGCATATTATTGGTACATCCAAAGACTTTAATAAGAACAAGAGCTAGAAAATAAAGGCAATTATGGCTGATTCATCCAAAGAATTTAGTAAACATTGTGTTAATTTATAGGTAAATTAACTATTTTTTTGTTGTTGAAAAAAACAGTATGTATGAAGTGGATATCATGGGTATATAAAGTGAAATAAAGATTGCTCCAAGGTGAGTTTTGATTTGTTGATGTTTTTAATCTCTATTGAACTCAAAGTCATTGTATGAAGTCTTCTTATTATATTGACCGCCATCGTTGTTGCATGAACTTGTACTTTGGTTATGTTGTTTTGAAGCACCAAGATTGGTATTTCTGAAATTAACAGATTCAGTGTTATCCTGGTCTGTTAAAAATGTTAAACAAATGGAAAACATTTTTCCTAGTAGAATGATCATGCTGATAAAATAAATCAAAATACACTCGGTTTTAGTATTATATGCAGAAAATAAATCAAAATAAAACTACAGCTTCCCAATTGAATTTCAATTTGGGCACATATGACCATTTCTGCGGTTATATGAATGATATGGAATACATATAGATAACTGCAACATGATTCATGCTAGGACCCATTAGTCATAAACAATAGGTAAACAGTTTTTATGATAACTCTGATTAGGTTCACAGGGCTCGGTTAAAGTCTGCAAAAATGGATGTTGCTGTCAAGGCAAGAATATGTTTCACATGGCTTGGTTAAATTACTTGTGCTGAAATCATAAAAGTACTGAATTTTTGAATCTTCGATGTCGAAAAGAAATAGTCCACTTCAGTAATAATGCAAAAGTGCAACTTCTTGCTATTTTAGCGGGCTAGTCATAAGCAATTAGTAAGGAACTGTCAAATTATGACTTTATGTCTCAGAAACAAGAATTAAATGCCTATCTATGTACATGTGTGTTCATGATATTCTAGTACCCTGAAATTAAGTTAAACAATTGACCTGAGTCTTAGCCTTCTGATTTGTATGCAGTGCGAGTTAATATCTAAACTCAACAATATAAATAGTTTAGGTTGTTTAATTTCGTACTGTAATGTTTTTGCAGTTGAGTTATATAACATATGAGTTGAGCTGTAACACTTGTATGGGGTTTTTGGGTTGTATTGTTTTTATTTTGCATAGAAATTGTTATTTCAATTGTTACTATAAATTAACAGATGCTTTGTGTTGCTACTTAGTAACTCGTACTGAATGAGTCATTAATAGATGCTTTGAGTTACTGCTATCTCAACTGTTTGCTGTCAATTAATAGAAGTCAGTAAACATTAACAGATGCAAGCAAATATGAGTTAGTTCATTTTGAGACTGACAAGGAATTTATATTAAAAACATATTTTTTCTATGTTTAAAATAGCAAGTGAAAATTTCCTTGCTATTAACAAGCATCTGTTATTCCCTTTTTGCTAATATACTAGCAACTCTTTCAAAATGCAAATCAGTGCATTTCATTGTTCTGTACATATAAGTTATTGCTTCAGAAATCATCTTCATTGCTGGTTAAGTGTCATTGTGAATACAAGACAAGTCAATATGATAGTTCAACATTGGTGCTGCAAATATAAAATCAGTATTTCATATTAGTGCATGTGTTGTTTCACTGTTATGTGTATGGTTAATATCCTAGTGCATTATTGGCAATTACTTCTTAAAGTAAGGCTCACATTTCTTGATTTAACAACCATCCTAATGCATAAAAGATCTTTGCAGCATATCTTATGTTTCACGGCATGTTTGCATGAAAAGAAACATGTCTTTGCTTGCCTATTTTATAAATGCCTGTAATTGTTTTCTCACTGCATTTGTCTATATTCATGATGTTCCCAGCCTGTACCCATGAAGTTGCATTTACATGTATCCATGAAGCTGCATATGCTTGTATTCATGAAGTTACATTTTCCCATACACATAATGTTGAGCTTGTCCGTGTTTGCAATGTTTTAGTTGCATGTGTTTCTAATGTTTCAGTAGCCTGCAATATAATTCACCACATAATTAGTTGTTGTTAACAATACAAACTTAGTCCTTTGTCCACTCAACAAGTAAAAACATTATTAAAAATTTTCACTAGTCCATAATCGTTACTTCTCCTTGGCAAATAAAAAACATTTTCATTTGATGTTAACATTGCCATTGAGGCCAGTTCATAATGAGGTTTCACGGGCTCCTTTGCTTCGTCCTAAAGAGTTGAGGTAATTTAATTAATACAAAGATCGATTTTTACTGTAATTATGCTAGCTGCATTTTGTGATTTCTTATGTGCTAAAACTCTATTTGTTATAGATATAATCTTAACAAAAATAGTAACTAGGATATGATGTCTGAACTTGCAATTTATTTTTATAGTAAGTACCATTAAAATAATTTTAACTGCACATTAGATTCTTAAGATTACTAAATGTGACTGTTAACAGAAAATCATTTTGGAACATTGTTTTAGGGGAAATTTTAAATCAATAAGGAGGAAAGAACAAAATATGGTTTTCTTTCCTGTTTAGTCTAAACAATCAAAATAACATTATTTCAACAAAATAAAATCTTTGAAATTTTTTTCATAATTTTTAGCCTGATTTCGAAATGTTTAAAGATTGTAATTTTCGAAAATTTTGGAATTTTAAACTATTTTTTTCATTCATTTTTTCTGAAATATTGTATTTTTTCTGCGAATAATATAAGCACGTCTAGTAAGGTCTTACAATTTTTTTCCCTATCAAAGGTTACAATATAAGCACGTCTAGTAAGGTCTTACATTAATTCACTTCATTCTCTTCTAATTGTCGATAGTTTCTTTCCATTGCAAATCACCACAAACTGAAACTAAAATCACATTCTTCTCCTGTACTTCCAGTTTTCCACTTTTTGAATGACTGTAGCATCTTTTACGTACGTAAATTTTCAACTCTTCTTTCTTCAATATATTGGTACAAAACTTTATTTATTGGGTAACATATACTTCTCATGTATGTTATTTGCCGTGGTAGGACAAATCTATTATCTAATAGTATTCGTCATGTATCAGTAAGTTATATGGTGACTTCACTACTTACATATACTATTGTAGATAAGGATGAAATTGTATCTACCACTGCTACTATTCCCTGTTTTCTTTAATAGTATGAACAGGCCTGTCTAGTACATAGACAGCTGAGCTACAGCTAGGTAGTGTTGTGAAGTTGGAGGATACATTGATAAGCACAATTATTGAGTGTATGGGATAAGGACCACAAACATCATTTTCCAATTATCAGTGGTATTGGCATCTTATGTGCTTTCTTTCTGCTGAACCTAGGATAATGCTTTTCATTTGTAAGTGCATTAGAATCACAATCATCTGCATTTAGTTTGATAGTTTATGTGCCTTGGAGAAGTGTCTTAACAACACACTCTTTTTGTTTGGTGTAGATAGTAAGATTTATTAATAATGCATGCATTTATTTAATAAAAAAATAAAGAAATAACAGTTATATTTCGCAAATAGACAGTGATCTTTTTGGTATACTTTTTTGGTGCAATATAGTAGAAATGTATTCTCATACTAGATCATTGACAGAGGGTAAATCTGGCAAAGCTTGAAACATTCACATTGTGGAGATATTGGAAGCACTTCAATCTTGTGAGCAATTTTCACCCTTCCTATTTTCTTATTGAAAATTGGAGATATTGAACTAAGTTTTTCTGCTGGATATACTTTTAAAATATGTCCTTTTCTTATTGAAAATTGGATAAATTCAACATGTAGTTGTTATTTTCCTTTATCTGATTGTTGTTTGCTCTATTTGGTAAATATAAATCTACTACTATAATGTTGTAGTTTTTGTATAAGGTGAGCCATTTCTACTTTATCGGCAAATAATGCATGGATTTCTACTATGCTCTCTGTTTTTTTGAAAGATAGTACAATGTTAGCTTTCATACCTGAGATAGAACAACATTTGCCTTGTTAACGTACTACTGTTTTCTCAGCTATTCTATTGTTGATTTCATTGTTTATTGGCCTGGACTCAAATACTGCATCAGCCCCAACCACTTCGTTGAAATCTTTTGATCCTCTGTAAGTGCCTACAAAAATAACGCAGTTGAATAGTTACATGTATAGGAGTTTTAACTAAAATAACATGGTATTATTTCAGAAGCGACAACGTTATCAAAATTTTGAATTTTTACCTCCCAAATGACTCTGTGCATATGACATTTTTAATTGAAAAATAAGGATATAGAGCATTGATTTATGTTAAACTATTCATGTTCAGAATCATAAGAATCTCATCCAAAATTTCGACTATAATTGCTTCTTCTTCTTCTTTATCAAATGCTCAAATGCAGCTATAGTTGTTGTTGATGTGGTGGCATCAAGTATACCGACATTCACATGATACCTGAAACGAATAAATAAACTTTGAGTTCAGTTATACTAATCAATAACAGAACCTTTCGTAGAGTTGACATTATAACATACTCATGAATTTTTATTTCAATTCGTTATAATATTCAGGCTTTAATAGAAGTAGCAGAAGAGAGGCAAAAATCAGAAGCTAGTGTTAATGGTGGTTTTGTAGTTTGGCTGGAGTGTCATGTTCGTTGTTTGTAAGTTTCTAAAGATATGTTGTAGTAGTGAAATTTGAAGTTGTCACAATGAACTTTGTAGAATTTGGTATGTACTATTTTGTACGTTTAATGCTTTTTAACAATTTGATGATATGTTAGTTTTGTGTTTTCTATTGTTATATATTCGTATAAATATAGTTGAATGATATACTATTAGATGCTGAATAAGATATGATTCTGCTATAACAAATTTGTAACACTTATAAGTGTTGGTAATTTTGCTATTTACTTATACAAGGAATTCCTAACGCTTATAACCGTTGGAAACTAAAATATTCCCAACGGTTATAACCGTTGGGAATGTGAAGTAATTCCCAACGGTTATAATCGTTAGAAATTATGGTTTTTACCAACGGTTATAACCGTTGGGAATTTTGGCCATTTCCAACGGTTATAACCGTTGGAAAGTTACAAAATTCCCAACGGTTATAACCGTTGGGAATGATCAAAATTCCCAACGGTTATAACCGTTACAAAATATGTAAAAAAAATTGTAACATACCTGCTACCAACGGTTATAACCGTTGGGAATTAGATTACCAACGGTTATAACCATTACAAAATGACAGTTCTGGTGTTGTGTACTACCCTAACTTATTTTATTTCATTTTCGCTTAGTTCATTTGTTTAAGTTGGCATGGCTACCTCTATTAACGCAAATCTGAATCCCTTAACCATTTCATTATTTCATTTAATTTAACTAATTAAATGTCCTAAATAACGTTAACCAAAATTAGGGTCATTACAGGTACACAACCGACCCAGCACATAAATTTATTACACGTCATGTACCCCCGTCGGGGGAAAATGAGGCTTGTCGTTTATTGAAGGGACCAACACGTCTATGAATGGAATGCCATGAATAGAACATAGCTGGCGAATAGTGGCCTCACCAATTCAGGAGGCATGTGAATCTACTAGGTTATTTAGAAGAATAGCACCCTCTATTACCTCAAGAGCGGGACTTATATTCTCCGTCGGGAGGACCGGAACATCTGAGAAAAGGTCAACCAGTGGGTCGAAAACTTCCATTTGTTCTGCTTGATGGCTGGGAGAAAGCCTGCCGGATATAGTTGCAGAACTTGATTTTGCTTCAAAGTCTATTTGCTCCATTGTCGGATCAGAAGAGATACTAGCTAAACGCTCTACACATCTAGAATCCATATTATCTATACTCAATAGATAATCGACGTTAAAAAAATTAACTTGTTCCCTCCATGCTAAGTGTGAGCTAGTGTAGTGCAGTGTACAACAGATATAAACAGTTTAAAATTAGAAAAATGAAGTAAAACAATGAGACTCGGGATTCCGACCAGAGTGACCGTCATCGCTGACCATCACAACTAGCAGAAGGATTGATCGGTTATGAGAGCTTTGGGATCGACCATCGGTATATCGAAGTGTGAAGTTTGTCATTTAAGCCCATATGAAATTTTTAGTCTATATTGAAAGTTCCAAGGATCTGATTGTTCAATCTCAAGTTTGACAGTGAATATGCACGTTTTATTGTTCATTGTCATCATATGTCCAAGCTCGTTAAGGCAAATTAGTGGTGATTGTTCAAACAAATTAGGTTGAATTAGTTTACAAGTTCAAAGAGCCAATCCTTGACTTCATGCCGATCCCAACGAATATTCTGAACCCTATCCTAAAGATCCTATACCGATCCCTCACTTGGACCAGGGAATGTCGATCTCCATATTTATGTCGAACCCTATCCCATAGCTTCAATGCAGATCCCTCACCTAGGAATGCTAACACCAATCCATATCCTACCACAACACTACCGATCCCTATCTAACCGATCCATGCCTCTGTAATGTTCTCGTCTATCGATCTCTTCAATTTTCTTCTCCTAACCTTCCTTCTATCAAAATCCTACACCGAACCCTCATCTTTTCCCTTCCTCCCTGCTTCCTTCTCCTAACTCAATTTACCAAATCCTATTCACTAATCATTTATCTCTCCCTGGCTGCTCGCCATCACAGCCTCGAACACCATCATAATTACCAACAACTTAGAGCCCAGGATCTCATCGAATAATTAAAAGACGTATTTCAGAATCTTACCTATATGAAAATATGGATGTTCAAATTTAGATGAAGTCAAATGTTTGGAGATGATCGAGTCAAAAAGGAAGGAGAAGCGAGTTTGTGGGTTAGTTGGAATCGTGGATGGATTTAAAGCCGAAGGTTAGAGATTTTGGTTTCGTGACGAGGGCTTGGTGCAAAATCAAGTAAATAAGATAAGTGAAAATGGAAGGGAAGGGTGGCTGATATATATATGGGAGAGGGATTGGCCCAAACTGCTGAGCGCATATTGAGGAGAGAGGGATCGGCATAGAAGCACGCCGATCCCTATTGGCATGGCTCAAAAAAGGGATCGGCATAATGCATGCAGACCCTTATAAATTTTACAAAAAAAAGAAAGAAAGAAAAAGGAAAAAAATGTTATAGGGGATTGGCTATGAACATGAACATACAAAATAATATAGAAATTGGCAACGACCCGAAAGTGTTCGAACACGTCCGAGAGCCGATAGCAAAAACGTGTATATGAATGTGCAGGTGAATGACCTAAAAATTCAATTCTTAAAATCGACAGAAATTGAAGTCAAACCCGAAACCTTCAAGTTCAGGGCTGGGCTAGATAGCAAAAGCTTGTAAGTCTTGCAGAACCAGATTTATATATATTGACGGAATATAGCATTGGATTTACGTTATTGGAAATCGATCAAGCGTCATGGCTATTAGTGAGAAATTGAACGCCTTGGAAAAACGATTCGACAAAGAAATAACAATCATTCAGGAAGCTAGATAGGTCTCTTTTCGACAATCCAGACTTATTTCGATTCAAAGCACATCATGTTAATCACAAGACGTACTTTAGGGAGCAAGTGTTATCCGAGATTCCAGCCCGGCTATATTGAACTGACTGCACGAGTTAGACCCGACTGCTGTCAAGCCCGATGATTCCAAAATGATGATTGTAGGACTCGGAAGTCAAGTATAGATGGTTATATCAAGATAGAATTGAATTGGTAGATAAACAATGTAGAATCCTTAAAATGTGGAATAGAGCTTAGTAACTTGGAAGGGATCGGCATGAATTGGCTCCTATAAAGGGTTTGGTATACTTCAGTGGAAAAAGGAGGGATCAGAATAGTTAGTTAGTATAGATCGGCATACTTCAGTTCACAAAGAAGGGATCGGCATGGTCAAAAAAGGGTAGATTGGCATGCTTTGCTAAAAGATATGGATCGGCAGGCTCTGTTGGAAAGGGCTTGGCATCCAACCAATTTTATGTGCCTTCATACATTCAACAATCAATATCACAAGGTTTGTAAGTCCAAAGCATATGGAATTTGGGGAGCAATGCATATGGATCCTAGGGAACATACCCTAGGGATCGCACATCAAATGGAAAAAGATGGAGGGACCGGTATGCACCCTATGAGAGGGATCGACAACGACAGTACATAAGCAATATTGAATCAAAGATCATGCAATAACTTAAGCTCCTTTGGTCCAAATAACATAAGATTTGAAGAGCTAACATATTTAAGCATGCAGAAGCCACCATATGGATCGCTGCTTGAAAATGAAATAATAAAGGGGATCGATACTGATCCCTCATCATGAAGATTTGGGCCTAGCAACCCCTCTGGTGGGTCCATGTGGGTTAGAAGGCCTATAGTCGAAGTTTCAGAGAGATTGGTGGTCGTCTTCACCTATAAATACTAGCATAATGGGCCATTCTAAGGATCTTTACGCTGCTTGTTACTTTAGTCTCTATTGTAATCAAGTTTTCTCTACTCCTTGCTGTTGTACTCGGATTTATAAGTGATCAATAAAGATAATCTTCAAAGTGGGCGTTGGCATACAATGCCGAAACACTATAAATATTTTTGTTTCTAGTTATTTCTTTTTATTTGTTGTTATCTTGATCTGTTCCTCATTTTAATTTTATTTTCTTCACTTACTTCTCTACAAAAATATGTTCTTGGGTGTTTGCGACCAATTTGGTTGCAAACTTTTATTATTAAATGTAACAACCCACCGGTCACCCCTTAAAGGGCGTGGCTACAAATGGTAACCCGGACTTCCTGGTTTTATGGCCAGCCTCTCGATTGTCAACCAACCCACATAGTCGAGACGTGTAGGGGAAAGTGGCAAAGCTTCACTATCGTTCACAATGCGAGAACCCCCTATCATGTAAGCATAAATATGCCAACAAGGTCCGGGGAATAAAAACCTCGAGTCCACCTTTTCAGTACTTGGGAAGTATATTTCAAAATAGGAATATGTCTACGAACTTAAAATCATTAAAATCATTTGATACTTAAGGCAGGTCCAACCACTTAATACCTTCAATTCCAGAAGTAGATCCCATATCTCAATCTTACGTCATAAATAGCTAATAATGTGAGAAATGGTACCCAAGCCACTTAATACTTCCCAGCGGAAAATAGGCAGACCCCTTCATTAAAGGCCTAATTCCAGAAGTGTGCTCCTCAATGTTACTATCTAGCTGACATCATATGGAATCTCATAGACCACTTAATACTTGCAAGTGGAAAATAGCCAGATCCCATCATTTAAGGCCTAATTCCAGAAGCGGACCCCTGTAGAGATACCACCTAACGTAACCCTTTGGCCATTTAATACTTCATCCGGGGAAAAAGTCGAGTCCAACCACTTAATACCTCAAACCCCAAAGCAGGCCTCGTCCGAAACATGTAATTATCAATTCTCCAAAGAAGGCTGCTGAAATGGGCATGTTGAAGGTAAATTATGCGACTCCTCCGTCCGGGTCTTTTAGAGATGTCTTTGGCTCCTTGAGTGACTTCAACGTTTCCATTGGCAATCTCCTTAAGGATGGCTCTCCAAGCTTTAGGTTCTCACTCGGGAATATTATAGATGAAGGTGGAGAGACTCCATCTTTACCCACTTTTGAACATAGTCAACAGAGTACTTAGGGTGGTCATCAACACTTTACACTTCATTAGGATCATGAACACACATCCCTTGCATTTATTTGAATCCTAAAATTCTAGAACTTATACGATCGTTTTCCTTGTTTTAGGTATCATGGAAAGTGATAAATATAAAAAGCTCCAATACATCGTTAGTGAGTCAAGAGGATGCACTCCTGATCCATACCCGCCTTGTTCTAGCTACAGCCATGATTATGAATCCAAAGAGGATAAAACTAGAAGCAAAGAAAAACCACGAAGAGTGAAAGATGATCCCTGCGAAGAAAGTGAGTGAAAGAAAAGGTAAGCCGAAGAAAGGCAGCTAGTGATCTAAGCAAGCAGCATAAGGGCTCACATGATCATCGTGACTCCTCTTTCAGTATTCCTCTGCCCCACTCTGAATCCCAAATTCCTACATATCAACAAACTTCCACTTCTCGCACCTTAACCACAACCATTCCTCCTTATTCCAAAGGAATCTCTACTCCTCCACTCATATTCCAGCTCCATCATCCCGAATGCATGCTTCTTTTCCTGACCTTTTCTTGACTGGCGTCATGTTCGACTGTGACATCAAAAATGTTCCGAAGGAGGAAGCAGACTGGTAAGTCTAGTGGATTTAGATGCTCATTGACTAGGGCTATGAGTGGAAGAAGCTCTATTGCCCCTCTCTAAGGTCAATCGGATCAACCATATGAACATTCAATCGTTCGAGTCCAAGAAAAAGACCTACGATGGCCTTATTGAGAGGTACAAAAGAGACTTGGAGAAATTAAAGGCAGAGAGAGATGCTACTGTAAAGTCTAAGACTAAGACTAAAAGCCTGATGGAGGAGACGAGCAAAGCCCATATTGACGTATAAATCATGATAAGGAACATGCTGAAAACTACCAATAAGGACAATGCTATCTTGAAAACACAAATTATTGGGAAGACAAGCTCGAGGAGAGCCTGTTGTCGGCAAAGACTGAAAAGCTAGACATGGAAGTCGAATATTCCATCGTTGTGCACGATCCGGAAGTGCTTAAAGAGTAGAAAGACAAGGAGAGAGAAGAAGTCAAAACCACTCTCCAGCCCTTCTTTACCAGTGTTATACAGTATAAGAACCTAAAGTGACTAGGCTGTACATATGCCGTCACCTGTGCCGATGCCTAGAAGGAAATGCTACATCATTCGGAAGCAGCTGATGAAGGCTTCACCGAAGAAGAATTGATGGCCAAGTATCCCGATGCAGGCGACAAAGCAAAACTTGAGGAGGGAAAGACTATCCTCATCGAGGAAGATGCCATCGCTGCCGTTGAAGCTTCCACTGGCCCGAGTGCATCAGGTCAGGCAAAATCACCAACTCTAAAATCCTAGAAGCTTTCAACATACATTCCTGTTGTTGATGCAAAAATGGGCATCAACGTCCAATAGAATCTAGTAGAGATTAAATGAAGAATGAAATTAAGAAAGAGCAAATATCATAAATGAACACACAAATTTTTATAGTGGTTCGGCAACCTTGGCCTATGTCCACTTCATATTTTTATTGATCTTGCACTTGATTATGATTACAAGAATGTTTCGATCGGCTGGGATCCATTAGTACAAGAAAGAATAAAAATGGAAGAGCATTGGCAGCCAAAAGAAGGATTCCTTTCCTAACGCCATGCCTGATGTATTTATAGGGTAAGACTTGCATGGATCGGGCAAAAATTTTAGCAGAAGAACCTCCAGGCCAAGACGAGGCCACACAATAATTTACAGGCCCATCGGGACCCATAACAAGGATCGGTATCGATCCCTATTAGTGTGTCTAAATGGGCTGCGATCCCTATGAGGGGTGCCCCATATGATAGCTACTTGCTCCCTAAATTTCATGCAATTTTGACGTACGGTTTGTGAGATATCACATTTTCCGTGAAGTAGTGTTGCTTGAATTCTAGTTTCTACCGATCCCTCCAAAGGGAGTTATGCTGATCCCTTCAAATTCCTCCAAATTGGCATGACCTAGGGAGTTTTTCACATGTTGTAGTAGGCTTGTACTTCAAGTTTCATGTCAATTGGATTAGTAGAACTTGAGTTATTGCTCGATCTTTGGTGCAATGTGAGTTGTCTCCTAATTCTAGCCGATCCCTATGGAGGGAAGAGGGTCGATCCCTCTTTCTTCATCCTTTTGAGGTGAGAACCCTAGGATCGGCTCTCTAGGGTCCCCACATCTTGTTCCCAATGTTTCATGTGTAATGGATTTATAGACTCTGAGATATCAATCGATCATCATTGAATTGAGCCGTGGAATCGATACGATACAATCCATAGTGTTGAATATGGATCTTACCTCATCCATCTTCGAGGAGTAGTGAGCTTTCATGCTTCTGCTTCAATACTGCTTCATATTATCATCTATTCTTGATTTTTGGACCCCACAATCATCGCTCTAGGCTATTGGCCTTGATGACAGTCAAGCCTAACTTGTCCAGTCAGTTCATATATAGCCGGGTCAAAATGCCGGATAACATTTGCCCCCAAAAGTACGTCTTGTTGCATACCTGACATGCTTTGAATTGAAGCAAGTTAGAGTCACTAGAAATAAATCTATCCAGCTTCCTGAATAGTTGCTATCCTTCCGTTAAATTATCATTCCAAAGTGTTGTATCCCTCTTTTATCGTCATGACGTTTGGTCCATTTCCAATAATATAAATTCAGGATTGTATTCCATTAGTTGCTATCTGTGTCCGGTTCTACAGGACTACTAAGCTTTGGCTATCTAATCCATTATTTTCTTAAATAACTCCAGGTGAAAATTCAATTTCTATCGATTTCAAGAAATTGAATTTTTTGAATATACATGTGCACGTTCAGGTACATGTTCTTATCATTAGCTCTCGGATGCATTTGTACGCTCACGAGTCGTCATCAATTCCTTCTAGTTTAATTGCAATTGGATTGCAATTCCTTGTTTATATATTATTTTATAATGAATTAGGAGTTGTAATAAGTCATTCGATGGCAGGGGACTTTAAGTTCTATAAGGGATGACGGCCTCGGAGCCGTAAGCAAGGGCGAATGGAGTATGGCCAGTCGTGGACTTATGGGTGGTTCTGTAAGCCATCATGCTGTTGGGAGTTCGTCCACCCACTTACCTCTTGCCTTTTCCAAACATTTCTTTAGAATGGACTTTATGATTTTTTTTTCATGGCTTCAACTTGTCCATTTACTTGAGGGCGAGCAATTGCTGCAAATCTCTTTTCAATATGATGCCAATGGCAGAAGTCTTTAAATTTAGCGATGTCGAATTGGGTTCCATTATCAGTTATAATGGTTCATGGAAGACCAAAACGACAGATGATGTTCCGGACAATAAAGTTGATTATTTTCTTCATTGTGATCATGGTTAAAAGTTATGCTTTAGCCCATTTAGTGAAGTAATCAACTGCTACGATGGCATATTCTGCACCACCTTTAGAATCAGCAAAAAGTTGATGATGTCAATACCCTAAGTGGCAAATGGCTATGGACAGACCATTTGAGTAATTTCTGTCGGCGGGGCTCTCAGAATTTTTGCAAACATCTAGCACTTGTCGCATTGTCTAGCGTTATCAGCTACATCTCGAATGATAGTTGGCTAGTAATACCTATAGCAGAGTATTTTCTTTGTCAAGGTTTTCCCCTCGGTGTGATTGATGCATTCTCCTTCATGGACTTCTCTCAAGGCTCGTTTGATTTCATCATGGGCGATAAACCGAAGAAGGGGACGAAGAAACCCTTTCTATAAATGATTCCTTCTTCGATGATGCAGTATGAAGCTTTGGGGAGAACCTATCGTTTTTCATTCCTCCATCTTGGAAGGATCCCCCATTGTAGATAGTCTTCGATAGGAGTCATCCATGACTCCTTTTCTGGCTCCATCTCCAAGATCTAGTCGATCTCCATCTATCAATGCTTGAAATGTTAAGTACTTCAACTGGGACAAAGTCTATTTGTTGCGCATCCCTAGAACTGGCCAGCATGGCCAGTGACTCGGCTTTTTCATTTTGTTCTCTGAGAATGTATGTAATGATTTAATACTCAAAGTCGGCTAGTAACTCTTGGACCCGACCGAGATAAGGAGCAAGACGCTGGCCTCTAGCAAGAGAATCTTCCCTGACTTTACATACTACTAACCAGGAATCACAAAAGATATGTAAAGTTTCCACTCCCGGTTCTCCAGCAAGTTTGAGCCTAGCGATCAAGGCTTCATACTTAGCTTTGTTATTTGTTGCAGGGAAGTCGAGTTTCATGGCATAGCAGATCAATCGTCACTTAAGAGTCATTAACACAACTCCGATGCTAGAACACCGATCATTAGAAGCTCCATCCATGTACATTTTCCATCGGTTGGTTGGTTCTCCACTACTCTTCGGATAGTCATCTAATGCAATGAATTCAGATATGAAGTCTGCTATGCCTGTCCATGGATAGCTCTCCGAGGGAGATAAGTGATATCGAATTGGCTTAGCTCGATATTCTATTTGAGCAACCTTCTAGATGTTTAAAGTTGCTGTAGGAACTGTCGTAATGGATGGTTGGTTTAGACGTTGATGGGGTGAGCCTGGAAGTAATGGCGAAGCTTTCGTGACGCAATCAACAGGCAGTACATTAGCTTTTCCAGCTTTGTGTAATTTCTGTCAGCCTTGTCAATTGCTTGCTAACTTAATATATAGGCCTCTGGATCCGATTCTCTTCACATAACAGTATGGTACTTATGGCATGTACCGACACCGCTAAATAAATGTATAAGTCTTCATGATCCAGTGGCTTAGATATGATGGGAGGTCTCTCTAAGTGATCTACCAGAGCTTGAAATGCATCTATGCAATCCTTCGTCCATTCAAAGTTCCTCTCCCTCTTCTTATCAAGTCAAAGAAAGGAATACACTTGTTGGTGGCTTTGAAGATGAAGCGGCATAGGGCGGTAACCTTCTCACTTATGCTCTATACCTGCTTAATTGTTTTCGACATTTGGATGTTTCGAATTACTTAAATCTTCTCGGGATCGGCTTTGATTCTGCGAGAGTAGATGATGAAACCCCAAAATTTTCCTAATGCAATGTCGAAAGAGCAATTCAAAGGATTTAGTTTCATTCCATATTTTCGTAGTACACTGAACATCTTTGCTAAGTCATCGATGTGGTCGTTTGATCGTTCATGAGTATATCATCCACACACACTTCCATCGATCGCCTGATCTAGTCTTTAAACATCATGTTGACCAGTTTCTGGTAAGTAGCTTCAACATTATTTAGTTTAAATGGTATCACAACGTAACAATATAGCCCTAGATCGACAATGAAGCTGGTGTGCTTCTGTTCGGGGACGTGCATTGGGATCTGGTTGTATCCGGAGTACACATCCATAAATGAAAGCAGTTCATGTCCAGCGGTTGAGTCTACCAGCTGGTCGATCCTGGAAGTGGGAAGCTATCTTTCGGGCATGCCTTGTTCAGGTCTGAGTGGTCGATGCATGATCGCTACTTTCCATTAGCTTTTCTCACAAGAACTTGATTGGATACCCATTTCGAGTAGAGGGTGTCACGGGTAAACCTATTGTTTTTAAGTTTATCCACATCCTCTTTAAGTGCAGCAGATTTCTCCGAATTTATGCTGCGTCGCTTTTATTTCACCGAGACATGACTCGACTGTCTGCATATTGATACCATGATTGACGCTCCCTCTATCGAACCAAGGGCAAGGATCAATATGCAGACAGTCGAGTCATGCCCGTTTCGTATTGCCCTTCTAGTCGGATCATGGTAAGAGTCGGCGAATGAAAGGTTGCGTCGCATTCATTTGAAGTTGGATGATCAGTCATGACCATATTGATTTATATTCTCTAGTCAGATCTAGGGACAGAGTTAGCTCAGGTGTAGTCGGGTCATGCTCATCCGGTTTCATACTTCTCTTGATGGATCGAAGGAGGGCGTTGGAGAATGAATGGTCAAGTCACACTCATTCATGATTTATTCACCTATCCATGCTTAAGTGTTCGGATTTATTCGAAGGAAGTCAGGTCACATCCGTTTGTGTTTGGTGTGGATTGATATTGACTGTCGACCCAACGGCACGATATAGAAAGCTCGAATCACATTGCCTGTCGATCTGATGGCACGATATCGTCAATCGCCCATAACTTCGGACGTCGTTTTGATCAGTTTTGTGTTGAGGCCTCCTTGCGGTCGTTTCCTTAAATTGTAAAGATCATCAAGCCAGAGCTATAGTGAGATATCGTATTCAGCTTATAGTAGTTTGTACTCTCGTTCCCATTCTTGGGTTAGCAGAATTAGTTCATGAATGGTCCAATTCCATCCGTAGTGAGTTTATACTCCTCCTATTGAGTTCAAGTTGGAGTTTAAGGAATATTGAGTGATCGAACCGCACTCATCTATTTGTTTATACTCATATCCGCACTCTATGGATAAGAGTTTGTTGGCGGGTTGTTGAACCGCACCCAGTATGTATTTATACTCCAATTTGCACTGTAGGACCAAAGTTATTTGTTGGACGGTCGAACCGCATCCATGTCTTAACTTGGATTTTAGGCTTGCCGATGTCCTCAAGGCTTGGATAGTTTGCAGTACCTCAGGCACAAGCAAGGTCGTGGGTGGACATATCATATCCTCTTTGGATTGGACGGTCGAACCACATCCAATTTAGGATTAGGCTCTCAAACCGACCCATGCATTGAGGGTAGGAATCGATGCGTGGGCGGTCGTATTAAGTCCACTTCCAATTGGATCCTATTTTTGCCGACCCTTGGGAGTAAGATGAGTGTTCTGGAGAACTTCGAGCTCAAGTAGGGGAGCAGATGGTTAGATTGCATCCACTTTGAGATGCGTGTTTGCCCCCAAGTCAAGGGCAAGAGTTAAGGAGTGGACGGTCGAACCGCGTCCACTTTTTATGGTATTTATACTCCAGATTGCGCCGAGGGATCAAATTTATCAATGGGCGGTCAAACCGCGTCCATTTTTTTGTGTTTATACTCTGGTCGATGCTCCGGGGACTATAGTTTTATGATGGGTGGTCAGTCACACACATTTGATGTTTATACTCCAGTCCGTGCTCTGGGAACCAGAGTTGATCGATGGACGGTCGAACCACGTCCATCTTTTTGTATTTATACTTCGGTTCATGCTCTGGGGAGTAGAGTTTTGTGTTGGTGGTCAGTCACACTCGTTTGATGTTTATACTCCAGTCCACGCTCTAGGGACTAGAGTTTATCAATGGACGGTCGAACCACTTCCAATTTGCTTTGTACTCCTCCCGACAAGTCAAGGGCAAGAGTGGTTAAGTGGACGATCAAGTCACATCCTCTTTACGTTACGGTCGTGTCCTCGTGTCGAGGGCGGTAGTTGATGAGTAGACAGTCAATCACACCTACTTTAAGTCGAGCTTCCAGACTGCCTCCTGTGTCCAACACAGGAGTTAATGTATGGTCGGTCAAATTGCATCCACTTTAGTTGGACCTCGGTCGTGCTGAGCTTCGAGAGAGACATAGTATTTTGAAAACTTCAAGTATGAGTTGGGGAGTGGATGGTCGAACCACATCCACTCCAAGTCCCTCTTTGGTCTCCAAGTCAAGTGTGGAGGTTGCTGAGCGGACGGTCAGACGTGTCCACTTTGTATTGGATTCTGACCTTGTCGGGCTTTGAGTAAGGCATGGATGTTCTGTCCGAATACAAGCACAGAGTAAGAAGTGGATGGTTGAGTCACACCCACTTTCCATTTCGAGTCCTTGCCCCCAAGTAAGGGGCATATGGTAACTAATGATCGCTTGAATCACGCTCATCTTGATGATCCCCCAAAGGTCCGATCAATATAATTGGTCATTATTGGTCACCTGCATTGAGCGGTTGGTGCCCAATTCTAAGTACTTGGTTACCTGCATCATTTGGAAGTAGTTTAGTTCAAGTTGGTCGTAGTTCACAACATAATTGAGATCGAAATAAATCTTATTGATAAGTGAAGCAGAGTCATAAGCTCGCTATTCCACTTCGCCCCAGCCCTTCTCAGTTGAAAGTTGACTGTAGGTAGTCCCATTGATAATTAGAGTTCTTTATTGATCGGATGTTCCATGCCCGCCATTCTACGGGGCTTGCACATGTTGTTGAAACTTTCCTTTCCGGATCAACTTTTTGATCATATCTCGGTGGTATATGCAATCGCCGGTGTTATGACCATGTGTATTTTGAAATACACAACATTTCTCAAATTTCTTCTAGGTTTCGGTGGACACTCTCGAGGCTGGTTTCCAGTACTGCTCCAAGTCATGAGCCTCCAAATAGATGTTTTCGATCGAATCGTTCAAAGGAGTATACGAGTCAAATTTCGAGATTTTCGGTCATCTCCTAGAATCCGAGTCCTCATCTAGGGCATCATTATTGCTGGACTCGCTTTAAATCCCTTTAACCAACGGGCTTGCATCATTCTTTCTCCTAGTTTGCTCTACCTCCTCCTTGCATAGGTTTTGGTTCACCTTGTAACAGAAAAAATTCAAGGTCGTAGGAGGTTCTCCTGCTTACTAGTCGCCAAAGTCTGTTTTGGGGTCGATTCCCCTTATCAACGCCATCTGTATGATATTCTCGGTGGGATTGCTCACTTGAGTAACGATGACGTTGAGTCTCTATAGGAAGTCTTTGAGCAGCTCGCCTGGTGCTTGTAATAAATTGGATAATGGCATTACATCCTTGGTGTAAGTCGCATGCATCCTGAATTGCTTGACAAACTTCTGATCCGGTTGATCGATTTAGGAGATGAACCCTGATGGTAATAGTATAAACCACATAATCACTACCCCTTTGAGAAATTTGGGAAAGCATCTGCATTCGATGGCATCCGTCGCTTTGGTAGAATCCATGTGTCGTTTATACTTTACGAGATGTTGTCAGAGGTCTATATTCACAGAACACGCTGGCATGATCGACACATTGAATCTCCTTGGATGTTCTGCATGCTGAATGGCTTCAATAAATAGGTTTCGACCTGGGGAGATGATCCAATCGTTATCAATCCGGTCTGTTTTCATGTTACGATTTCTTGTAATTCTTGTGAATGTTGTATGCATGATTATTCAATGTTTGGTGGTTGAGAATGCCAATCGAATGGCGAATCAATTAGGATGGGGTTGCTGATCGGTGATGAACCCCATACTTTCACCAAACCGGGGTAAAATCCATAAAAGGTAGTAAGTAAGGCCTTTTGAGGTAGCACGCCAAGTTTCAAGTAATTTGGAGTCTGTATGCCCGAGTTATGACCAAAACAAGATGGATCGGTATTGATGGATTGGTGATAATTTACTTGGAGTCTGACCCAAGAAAATTTTCTATTTGCTTGGAGTCAACCCCTGGTTCGCTTGGAGTCACTAAATTTGAAGTGCTGGGTTGGTGACGAATGGTGCTTGGAGTCATATTGGTGTTTTCTTGGAGAAAATCTTGGTTTTACCCAAGTTTGACCTTGGCCCAGAACTTCCTGAGTTTGCTTTGAGTCGAATGGGTGACTACTTCAGGTTCGACTTTGATGATGAATAGCTATAATTTGAGATGGCATAATAAGCGGTGTAGGGAGGTCATCACACAAGCCATCATATTATAGCTGGGGTTATCCCGCCTTTTGGCAAGGCCGTGACACCAAAGAATTGATTGAAAACGGAAGATAATCAGTCCCGACGACTAATTACCTACATAGTTCTACTATGGATACTGATAAACTTTGCCCGAGTCCGGATCAAGCTACAATTGATATGACATGACAAGCAAAGCTATGAAAGCCAACAATTCAAATTTCAAGTCGATCAAAGTTCGTATGCTCAAGTTATGGATCGATCAAATTTTATGAAAAGCATATTATGTTCGTATCCCTCTATTTCGCATCAATCCAATTCGTATCCATCGGTCCACAAGCCTCAATTCATATCCATCACCTTGCAATGACCCTATTCGTATCCATCAAATATCACTTCCTCTTTGTATCCATCAGCAATGACGCGTTAGTCCGATTCGTATCGATCCTCTACTTATAATGTTTCATATCGACCAGCTACAGATCGTTATGAAGTTGGCATCCTCTATCAATACGAAACAGGCCAAGGACTATCGGTACGACACAACTGCATGTAATCGATACGGAGCAATCTCCATACCATCAATACGAAGCGGAGCACAGAGCATCGATACGAACTGGCCTTCCAACCATCGATACGAAGCGACTTTAGGAATCGATAGGAAGAGCATTTTCTGGGAGCGATACGAACAAAGAACGATTCAAATGGAAGAAATAGTCACTCGGCATGGAAAGTGGATCGATCCTAAAAGTTAGCGCCACGTCATCGGTCATCACGTGCATAGAAGCGATGCAAACAGAAGCAATGTGAATAGAAGTGATGCGAACTCGACAGCCTTCAACAAACTCGAACTTGCATCGATCATAACTCAAAATCTACAAGTCCAAATACTACCAAATTTTCACAGGAGCTTGCGTGCGACCTTAGGAATGTTCATGATCGATCTTGGCTCAATTGGGCAAGATTTGGATCGATGCGAATCTCATTCGTATCGATCATGGATCGAGTCGAAACAACCAGGGATCGATCACGTGGGCCCACCCACGTGATGGAAGGAGTCTTCCGAAGTTTGAGACGGATATTTCCAACCTACACCTATAAATAGCTATTCAAGAGCTTCAAAAAAGGGATCTTTTGGCTCTTCAACGCCGTTACTCTGCTGAACTCCATTGTAACTCGAACACTATCAATTGGAATCTTGTAAATCAGTAGAGAATCATCAATAAAACAACAACTCTTCAAAGTGGATGTAGGCTACAATGCCGAACCACTATAAATCTTGTCTTTCTACTGCTTTACTTTTAATTTTTTGAGTGTTCTTCATATTTAATTCTATTACATACAATCTATCTGTGATATGTGATTGTGATTTGGTGCTTTCATCTGTAATTGGGTGTTTGTAACCATTTTTAGCGCAAACATTTTGGTGCTTTCACTGAGAACGCTAGAAATCAGGAATTCTACGGCTTGGATTTTGGATCTGAAGGCTTAAGGACTTAGATTTGGAAAGCAATGGTGAAGCAATCAGCAAGGAGACCAAGAGCAGAAAGGAGCCAGCATGAAGGAAGTCAGAAGGCTTCCTCAGGAGCGAATCAGGCCTCGGTCTTCATCACCCGAGATGAGATGGAGATGATGATGGAAGCTATGCAGGAAGGAATGCTGAAAAGGCAAGAAGAGATGATGCAGAACCTACTCCATCAAATTAGACAAGCTAGAGTGCAGAATCAAGAGAATGCCACTACAAGGGGTGCTGGAGATAGGGATCAGGAGCATGAAACAACCAGGATTCAGAATAGAGCAGGACCATCAGGATCAGCCCATGTGTTGGGGGGCACTCCCCAGGAGCATATTGATCCAACCTCAGGCAGGATACCAAACGGAGGTGTTCAACACGGCGTTGATAGAGGAATGGATGCCCGTCCAGGAGAGCAGGTTCCAGGATTCCCTCGTGAACTCGAGGGGCAGATCGGAGGCAACAGACAAGGACTACAGCTTGACGATAGTGACAGATTGGCGGAGATGGTCAGACGGGCCATGAGAGGCTGATTAGTGAATAGAGATCTAGAAGATGTTAATAGGAGCCCCTTCGCTCCCGTAATTAGGCAGGCCAGGAATCCACCAGAATTCAAGCTACCGACATTGGAGATGTATGATGGAAGGACAGACCCTGCTGTTCATATGACGAGGTATATGCGGCATATGGAAGTACTAGGGGCATCAAAGGAGATCGTGGCCCGATGTTTCCCACTGTATCTGACGAACATAGCAGCATTATGGTTTAGACAATTGGAGAGCAGTTCGACTGGAACGTGGACCGAGTTGACTGAAAAGTTTATGAGGCAGTTCAGGGTTCACATCTCGAGGCCCAAGAATGTGATGAGTTTGACGACACTGAAGCAAAAGACCGGAGAGTCTTTGAAAAACTTCTTAACACGATTCAATGTAGTAGCGGCATCGGTGGATCGGCCAGATCCATCCATGGTTCTGATGGCAGTTGTATCTGGCATAGCTGATGGCTCAGAATTCAAGAATTCGTTGACGAGGGATCCACCTATGGACTTAGGAGAGTTTTACCATAAGGCAGAAAGGTTTCTGCGACAAGAGGATGCAAATGATGAGAGAGAGGAAGGAGAGGGTGTTGATGTTTATGCAGTCAAAAGCGGAGATCCGCCTGAAAAGGATTCAAGCAAGGAGAAAGGGAAACGGAAAGCAGAGGACAATTGTGATGAGCCAAAGCGGCCGCGAAAGGAGCCAAGATTCACCTATTATTCAGAGCTGAGCGGGACATTAGAGCGAATCTACCAAGACACTAGGGGGCAGGTTCCCTACCGGAGGCCAATGAGGCGGGATCCGACCAACAATGAGAGGAAATCAGACAAGTACTGCTTATTCCATGAGCTAAGTGGCCATAGTACAAATGATTCCAGGCACTTGAGGGGTGAGATAGAAGGGCATATCCAGAACGGCATGCTATCACATTACATGAGAAGGCGAGCAGCAACGATGGAGCAAGAACAACCACCAGCAGCATCAACTAGGGACGGCTCAAGATCGAGGCATCAGCTTGTCATCAACTGACTGAAATAATGACGAATGAGTCACAAACTCCACACTAGTTCGGTTAAGTCACTTACACATGTATAGGATCAGAATGGTCCTTAGGTGTACTCTGAGACGACTATCAACCGCATTAGTGTAGGTTTCTGCACTTCAACATCTCTACTTTGCTTTTGTTTTCTATTCATTGCATTTGGACTTTATTTGGTTGAACATTTTGTTTGTAAGACTTATTTTGAATGTAAATCTGGTATTTGTAATTCCATAACGGCTAAGTCACTTACACATGTACGGGATTGCGAATGGTCCTCAAGCATTCTCTGAGATGGCGATAAACCTCCATAACAAACAATTCGGAAACTCACTCGAACTTAAAATCCGACATTAATGATACTAAGTCCCCCCCCCGGGGCACACACAACTCGCCTCGAACGACACCCGACCACAAACAGTCACCATTCTTCATGAATGGTACCCCGACCGTGAACGGTCACAACTCGCCTCGAATGGCATCCGACCTCGAACGGTCACATACCACCCCGAACGGCATATGATCACAAACGATCACTATTCACAGTCAGGTAAGATTATCAACCTCTTTATAGGGCATTATCAAGATTCGAACATCCAGCTTATCGAACTACAAAACACACCTTCCTATTGCAAGGCATGTTTTGGGGGGCAAGTGTTATCCCGCCTTTTGGCAAAGCCGTGACACCAAAGAATTAACTGAAAATGGAAGATAATCAGTCCCGACGACCAATTACCTACATAAGTCTACTATGGATACTGATAAACTTTGCCCGAGTCCGGATCAAGCTACAATTGATATGATAAGACAAGCAAAGCTATAAAAGCCAACATTTCAAATTTCAAGTCGATCGGAGTTCATATGCTCAAGTTATGGATCGATCAAATTCTATGAAAAGCATGTTCTGTTCGTATCCCTTTATTTCGCATCGATCCAGTTCGTATCCATCGGTCCACAAGCCTCAATTCGTATCCATCACCTTGCAATGACCCCATTCGTATCCATCAAATATCACTTCCTCTTCGCATCCATCAGCAATGACGCGTTAGTCCAATTCGTATCGATCCACTACTTAAAATGTTTCGTATCGATCAGCTACAGATCGATATGAAGTTGGCATCCTCTATCGATACGAAACAGGCCAAGGACTATCGGTACGACACAGCTGCATGTAATCGATACGGAGCAATCTCTATACCATCGATACGAAGCGGAGCACAGAGCATCGATATGAACTGGCCTTCCAACCATCGATACGAAGCGACTTCAGGAATTGATACGAAGAGCATTTCCTAGGAGCAATATGAACAAAGCACAATTCAAATGGAAGAAACAGTCACTCGGCATGGAAAGTGGATCGATCCTAAAAGTTAACGCCACATCATCGATCATCACGTGCATAGAAGTGATGCAAACAGAAGCGATGTGAACTCAGCAACCTTCAACAAACTCGAACTTGCATCGATCATAACTCAAAATCTACAAGTCCAAATACTACCAAATTTTCACAGGAGCTTGCGTGCGACCTTAGGAATGTTCATGATCGATCTTGGCTCGATTGGGCAAGATTTGGATCGATGCGAATCTCATTCGTATCGATCATGGATCGAGTCGAAACAACCAGGGATCGATCACGTGGGCCCACCCACGTGATGGAAGGAGTCTTTCAAAGTTTGAGACCGATATTTCTAGCCTACACTTATAAATAGATGTCCAAGAGCTTCAAAAAAGGGATCTTTTGGCTCTTCTACGCCGTTATCTGCTGAACTCCATTGTAACTCGGATACTATCAAATGGACTCTTGTAAATTAGTAGAGAATCATCAATAAAACTGCAACTCTTCAAAGTGGATGTAGGCTACAACGCCGAACCACTATAAATCTTGTCTTTCTACTGCTTTCCTTTTAATTTTTTGAGTATTCTTCATATTTAATTCTATTACATACAATCTATCTATGATCTGTGACTGTGATTTTGTGCTTTCATATGCAATTGGGTGTTTGTGACCATTTTTGGCGCAAATAGCTGGCAAGTCAGGCGTTTGGAAGCTGCTCAGTTGAGAGCAATCGTAATCTACCCTAGAAGCCTGATCCAGTAACCGATCCCAGTTCATGTCATATCTTCTTGGTTCTCTAGCCTTTAGGTGCATCGTTTGAGTAGCAGTTCCTTGTCCATTCCTCGACTGTAATTCAGCAGCTGCCACTTGATCCCCTATGCCTCGATCAGTCACAGGATGTAAGGGAAACGGATAGAACATACCATCTTTAAGTTGAGTTGCGTATCTAAAATGCAGGGGCACTGCATTGCGACATGGGTTTGGGTGCATGGCACCCGAAAAAATCTTTAGAGCTATTTTTTCAAAAATGGATCATACCCGATCCACATTTTTAATGTGCGACAAGAAGGAGGGATCAGTTCCGATTCCTTTTTACCCCAAGAAGGAAGGTTCGGTTACGTTCCCTTTTTTGAATGCGAAAGGGATCGGCTAGATGGATTAGTTGTAGTTGAGTGTGGTACAGAGATCGGTTGAACAAGGGTTTGATTCTAGATGAACGTAGCATAAGGATCGGTATTGATTGTTTTATAAGAGGGATTGGTCATAAGAAGTATGGAGGGATCAGTAGTGAATGTAGAGATCGGCTATAAGTGATCGGCGGAAGGGGTTAGTCATGAAGACGGTTGTTGGCATACGATCGGTTGCAGTGCTAAGGAGGGATCAGTGGTATAGGGGTCGTTATATAGACCTTGCAGAGGGATCGATATATACCTTGCAAAGGGATCGGTATATATACCTTGCAGAGGGATGGTACATACACCTAGTAGAGGGATCGATATATACACCATGCAGAGGGATCAGTATATATACATTTTGGAGTGATCAGTATATATGCTGGAGCGATCGGTATACGTATATGTTGGAGTGATCGGTATGGCTATTTTAGAGGGATCGGTATTGATGTCTTTGGAGGGATCGGTATTGATCATTTATATGCATTTAGGGGTCGGTCATGAAGGGACCGGTGCTAGACCCCAAGAAGGAGGGATTGGTCATGATGGTCTTGATGGAGGGATCGGCCATTTTGGCCTTAAGAGAGCGATCATCCATTTTGTCCTTGAGAGAGGGATCGACCATTTTGGACTTGAGAGAGGGATCGGCCTTTATCTAACTTGAGTGCAAACTTCAGCATCTGATCCCAAGAACTTGCATACATGAGTGAATTTGATCCCTTCCAAATGGACATGAACACATGAACAACTCCAAACAAGAACACTAGCATCATTATTTCTTTCAGCTCCGTGGGAAGTTGATTTAATTCTTCAAACCATGGCTATCAGCTTCCTTTAGATTTCCTTCAAATCTGAGTAGAATAGGAAGTTTATCGGTAGAAAGCTAGATCTTATATCTCGCGAATATGGGAATCCACAAGTAGATGATGAGATCCAATCAAGCTGAGAATTCGATTCTCTGTGAAAGCAACAAAATGTTGATGCCAAAAATGGGCATCAACACTCAATAAAATCTAGTAGAGATAAAATGAAGAATAAACTTAAAACAAAAAAAATATCATAAATGAATACACAGATTTTTATAGTGGTTCGACAATCTTGGCCTACGTCCACTTCATATTTTTATTGATATTGCACTTGATTATGATTACAAGAATGTTTGGATCAGCTGGGATCCATTAGTACAAGAAAGAATAAAAATGGAAGAGCCTTGGTAGCCAAAAGAAGGATCCCTTTTCTAACATCCTGCCTACTGTATTTATAGGGGAAGACATGCATGGATCGGGTTGAAATTTTGGCCGAAGAACCTCCAGGCCAAGACGTGGCCACACAAGAATTTACATGCCCATTGGGGCTCACAATAGGGATCAGTACCGATCCCTATTAGTGTGTCCAAATGGCCTGCGATCCCTATGAGGGGTGCCCCATGATGATAGCTTCTTGCTTCCCAAATTTCATGTAATTCCAACGTACGGTATGTGAGGTATTGCATTTTCCGTGAAGTAGTATTGCTTGAATTCTGATTTATGCCGATCCCTCCAAATTCCTCCAATTGAAATGAGATCTCCAGGGGTGTTTCACATGTTGTAGTAGGATTGTACTTCAAGTTTCATGTCAATTGGATGAGTAGAACTTGAGTTATTACTCGATCTTCGATGCAATGTGAGTTGTCTTCTGATTCTAGCCGATCCCTATAGAGGGAAGAGGGTCGATCCCTCTTTCTTCATCCATTTGAGGTGCGATCCCTAGGGTAGGCTCCCTAGGGTCCCCACATCTTCTTCCCAAAGTTTCATTTGTAATGGATTTATAGATTCTGAGATATCGATCATCGTTGAATTGAGCTATGGAATCGATACGATACGATCTATAGTGTTGACTATGGATCGTACCTGATCCATCTTCAGTGAGTAGTGAGCTTACATGCTTCTGCCTTGCCACTACTTCATATTATTATCTATGCTAGATTTTTGGACCCCACAATCATCCCTGTGGGCTACTAGCCTTGATGACAGTTGAGTCTAACTTGTCCAGTCAGTTTGGATATAGCCGGGTCAAAATGCCGGATAACACCTGTGACCAAGAGAACTAGATTTGCAGCCACCCAAACCATCCCAACCTCCGTAGAAACTTCTTCTATCGAGCTCTATATTCCTCCCTTCGTAGATCAACCAATCCAACACTCGCCTGAAGAAGGTGAAATTCCTAAATCTTTCGTTTCGCAACTAGCTCCAGGTGAAGTTATATCCCTTGTTTCACTGGTTTCCGAGAAACTCTGGTTCTCGCCTAAATCCATCTCTAATCTTTACCATTTCGTTTGTCAACTTAAATGTCATCCCTATCTTCCTCCTCGATTGTTGACCACTCAACGCATGGGTGATGCGGTAATCTTCAACACATCGACCTCCGCCTCCACGAGACTTATTACTTATGTTCCTTCTTCTAGTTTTGGCATAGGGCCCGATTCCAAGAATATAGGCGCCCTAGATAACTCGGAGGATGTGACTCTATCCTTGAAGGAAGATTCTATTATCACCGGTGCTGCAGACCCAACTGACCAAATCACTATGGTGGAGAGATGGAAAATTGACCTTTCCAAGGTCAAGATCAAGATTGAGCCTAGAACTGAAAAAATGGTCAACTCTGCACCAATAGACCCTCTTTTAAACTTCTCCTAGTCAAGCAGAAGTCCCTCAAGATCAAATCCATTGATGCTACTATGGGGAAGTCCGATGAACCGAGGAGGAGACTACCCAGTTCGAAGGCGACACTCCTAAAGCGGAGAAATTCAAAGGCGAACAAAAGCATAAGACACCACCCGACGCCGGCAAAGGCAGCAAGAGAGGAAAGAACAGGTAAGATATTCCTAGGGCTTGTGAGTGGGATGGGTCATTTGGTTATATATTCTGCTTTCCATTTGTTGTAAATTGGTCGTATTTGTATAGGAACGGGCCTTGCTACCTTTGTGGATAAAATTTCAAGCAATGAGGTTAGTTTGGTCTGAAATCTTTATTCCATTTTACTTTTCTACGCTTTTATATTATGTACTGCTTATGTACAACCGCCTGCATATATAACATAACTACTTGTATTGCGATTTATCCATATTATACATGTCTATTTTTGTGCAATGCTTTTATTTACTGCAACTCTATGCATATAAATAAATTTCCTATGATTGCTTTAATTATGTTCCATTATTTATCCTTTTTTATTGTCACTAAAGTATTTCGTTTGGTGAAACTAAACTATAAATTTTAACCAACTCCGTGGTTATTCCTATTTGCGTTAGGTCGGGTTTCCTTCGACTGTTAATAAGTTATAATTAATTTAAGTTCCATGCTATTTCTTATCTCTAAGGAGCTGTTGTTTGAACGTCTAACTCCTAACATCCCCAATCTTGCCAATAACTGGGTGCGGTTGGTATTTTAATTATAAAGGCAAATTATCTGATTGCCCACAGCCCGATTATACTTTTTTGGCACTAATCCTGGATTGGAGGAATCCGATAGTACCCATTTTCAACCCTTGATGACTATTCTTTCTTATCCTCAGCCAAACGTGTCTAGTTAGGCTGCAAGCACAGTCGTAAAGGTTTTGACTATACACTAGTTTAAATATCTGAGAAACTATGATTTTGGATGGCTATCTCTGAGCATCTATTCCTAGTCTCACCTATCTTCGAGTGTTGACTGAGAGTATCCATTGACCGTCCTCGCGTAACCTAAGCCTAGATTATCATGCCAAGCTACAAGTGTGGTCATCGGGATTTCAACCATGCACCAGTTTCTATCTCCGGAAACTGACGCTTTAATTATCCGATTTCGAGCATTTCTTCTTAACGTCACCTAATTCTGAGTCAAAACCAATACCTGAAGATTATGGTCAAATTATTCGATCGACCCCTATGTTTAACCTCCTTGGTCCTCATCCTGGACCAGTGGAGTTAATATGTTAAGGTCGAATTATACGATCGACCTTTGAAATTGTACTCCCCGCACCTAATCCTGGGCCAGAGGATTTTAGGAATAATAGGGTCGAATTATCCAATTGTCTCCCATGATTTCCTTCTTCGATCCTAATCCCTAGCTGAAGGAGTTGGCACTTTCTCCGAGTATCTAAGCATATATGGTTGAATTATCTGATCAATCCTTGAAGATATATTCCCTGGTCCTTATCCTGGACCAAGGGAGTTTATATCTAACCGTACTGCTAATCGCGCAGCATAGAAATTTCACTTACAAGAACATAGTTCCATTGCTTCAGGAAGCTAAATGCATTTATAACTAAAAAGGACGCAAGTCCTACCTTATTGCATTGCACCTAGAATCCTTGGTGGATTATTTTTGCAAAAAATAAATTAAATAAAACAGTGTCGAAGAAAATCGCCGTTCCATACATGCGGAATTGAGATTCCATCGGCAGTTGCTGGCTTGAACGTTCCATCTCCAAGATTTTTCTTGATTGCAGAAGGGCCTTCCCAATTTGGACCAAAGGCCTTCACACTCAAGAGAATTCGTTTCAAAATAAGATCCCTTTTCTCTAAATTACGGTAACAGACATTGGCGTTAAAGTGATGTGCTAATCTTTTCTGGGGAGCAGCTACTCTTAATTCCGCTTCTTCCCTTTTCTCATCAATCAAATCGAGGGACTCAAGAAAGTTTTCCTCGTTTACCTTTGGATCATAATGCCTTTTACGATGAGAAGGGACTTCCATTCCATTGAGATCATAGCCTTTGATCCATATGCCAGAGCGAACGGCGTCTATCCGATCGCAGACTTGTGAGTCGTCCTATATGCCCACAATGCCAGTGGAAGCTCATCGACCCAGTTGCCCTTGGCTTTTGTTAACCATTTCTTCAAAGTGGACTTGATGATTTTATTCACCACCTCCAATTTTCCTTTCGCCTGTAGTGTGCTACCGTTGAAAATATCTTCTCGAACCTTTACCGGTTGTAGAAATCCTTAAAATCGATACTTTCGAACTGAGTTCCATGATCCGTTATAATCTTTTGAGGTACTTCGAACCTACAGATGATGTTCTTCATCACAAAGTTGATCGACTTTTTTGTTGTGATCATGGCAAGCGGTTCTGCTTTGACCTACTTCGTGAAGTAATCCACAGCAACTATTGCATAACTAGCTCCTCCTTTCACCATCGGTAGCACTCTGATAATGTTAATTCCCTAAACCGAAAATGGCCATGGACTAACCATTTGTGTAAGCTTTGTGGATAGGGCTCTCGGAATCTTCGTAAATCTCTAGCAATAATCGCATCATTTGGTGTAATCAGTCGCATCCCGATTTACTATTGCCCAGAAATATCCATAATGAAATAACTTTTTTGCTAAATTATGCCTCTCGCAATTGTCATCGTAGCTATCCACATGAATTTCCTTGAGAATTTTCCTAGCCTTGTATTTGGTTACACACCAAAGCAAGGAGGTAGAGAAACATCTTCTATACAACACTCCTTCTTGCATCATGAACCATGATGTTTTCCGAAGGAGTTTCTTCCACTCATTCCTATCTCTCGAGAGAGTTCCCTTAAGCAATTATTCCTTGATCGAAGTCATCAACGACTCATTTTCCTCCATGGTCTCCAAAATCCACTCGACATCAATTTGATCGATACTTGGAGCCATCAAAGCCTCCACTAGAACAAGCCCATCACACACATTTCCCTAGAACTGGTCAGTTTAGCCAACGAATGAGCTTTTGTGTTCTCCTCTCTAGGGGTATGCATAATAGTGTAATGCTCTATATCATCCAACACCTTCAGCGCCTTTGTCAGGTAAAGAGCAAGTCTCGCACCCTTAGCCTGATACTCCTTCCACAATTGACTAATTACCAAATGGGAATCACTATATATCTACAACATCCTTATTCCCAGTTCCTTTGCCATCCACAACCCCACTATCAACATCTCATACTTAGCCTCGTTGTTAGCTGTAGGAAATTCCAACTTCAATGCATAATAAATTGATCATCCTTCCAGATTTACAAGCACTACTCCTGCACTTGAAGTATGTTCATTTGAGCCTCATCTACAAATAATTTCCAATGAGGAATTGTGACCATATCGTACTCCTCTTCATCATCTTGTGCGGTAAACTCAGCGATGAAGTCCGCTAACGCTTGTTGGTTTATCACTCTCCTTAGATGGTAAGTAATATCATACTGACTAAACTTATGTTCCACTTCAAAAACCTCCCCAAAGTCTCGAGTCAGTATAACACCAACTTCAAGGGCTAACCCGTCAGCACTTTAATCAGATGAGGTTGAAAGTATGGCCGCATCTTTCTCGATGCAATCAACAAGCTATATGCAAGTTTTTCCAACCTCGGGTAGTTATTTTTAGCTCTTGTAAATTTCTTGCTAATATAATAAACCAGCCTTTGAATCCTTGCCTCCTCACTTACTAAAGTTGTGTTTAGTGTTTGACACTACCAAATAAACAAAAAAATCCTCCTCATCCAATGGTTTGGATAGAACCGGTGATGTCTCTATGTGCCTCACCAGCTCGTCAAAGGTGTTTTGATAGTCTTGATTCCATTTAAAATTCTGCTTACCCTTTTTGAGGGCATCAAAGAATGGTATGCACTTATCCATCGCCTTTGCAATGAACTGACTTAAGGCTGCAGTCTTCCCATTCAAGCTTTGTAACTCCCTTTTTGTGATCGGAGCCCTTACATTCCTTAAGGCATTAACCTACTCCGGATTAGCCTCTATGTGCCTCAAATTCACGATGAATCCTAGAAATTTCCCTGATGCAACTCCTTTCAATAGATTCAACTTCATTCCATACTTCCACAATACCTTGAACATTTCTAAAAGGTCGTCCATGTGGTTCCTTGATAGCTGCAACTTTTCAAGCATATCATCTACTGTACTTCCGTCATATGTTCGATTTTCATTCTGAACATAGAATTCATCAACCTCTAGTATGTAGCTCCAGCATTCTTTAAACCGAATGACAATACTCGATAATAGTACTACTCCAAATCCATTATAAAACTAGTATACTCTTGATCTAGTATATGCATCAGTATAAAATTATAGCTTGAATAAGCATCCATAAATGAGAGCAACTCATGTCCTGCAGTCCCACCTACCATTTGGTCAATTCTGGACAAAGGAAAGCTGTCCTTCAAGCATGCTTTATTCAAATCTGAATAGTCGATACACGTCCACCACTTTCCATTCGACTCCTTGACCAACATGGGATTTGATGCCCAGTTCGGGTATAAGGCGTCGTAGATAAAGTCATTCGCCATCAGCTCATTCACTTCCTCCTTTAACGCAGTAGATCGCTCCGGACCTAAACTACGTCTTTTCTTCCTTACCGGTGGAAACCTTGGACCACATTCAGCACGTGACATGCTACCTCCAGCGATATCCCACACATATTTGAATGCAACTAAGTGGATACGCCCAAATTCCCTTTAAGGAAATCAACCAATTCTTTCCTTAGTCCAACACCAAGCTGAGATCCAATCTTGAGAGTCCAGGAGGGATCATCCACATCGACTGGAATATCAACCGTTAGTTTAGCCAATGTCACCCGCACTTCCTCTAACTTCTTCCACGGATCCAAAGACTTATCGAACCTGCTATGGTTCCCGAGTAAGGGCTTGGGCTTTAATTACTATGCTTTCAAATTCTTAATGCAAAGAGCCTTCTCCACATTCTTACCTTTCTCATGTCGCTTTGCTTCCCTTAGCTCCACGACATAGCATTCCCTTCTCGTGCTCTGGTCTCCCCTTATAGATTTGACCCTATTCTCCATGAGGAAGTCCATCATCAAGCACCAAGGAGCCAGTGCTATTCTAAAGTCAGCCATGGACAGTCGGCCCAAAAGGCATTATATTCTGAGTATTCATCCATAATGAAAACCTTTTGAATTTGAACTACCTTGCGATCTCCATCACTCAACTCCATAGAAAAATCAATCGTCCCGATTGGTTGTTTCGCTTTGCCAATAAACCCTTGAATCTTGATTTTACAAGCCACAAAATCCTTTATATTAAATATCATCAAATGTTAGAATGTTCATATAACTTCCATTATCCACCAAGACATGACGTATGTTGCCAGTCCAATAACAGCCGTTATCACCATGGGGTCAAAAGTTGGTGGTTCGAATCCATCAGCATCCCTATTCCTGAAAACTATATCATCTGTCACCATCCATTGTTGCTTAGCCAGAGCTCCATCCTCTATGGAAAAGTAACCCTCTTGTGGTACGTGCTTCAATGAGCTCGCTTACCATTCCATTTCCTTCCAGCATTTCTCTACTAGATGAGATCCTTCTGTTATGGTGTTTATGACTAACCTTCCATCTGTGGGCCTAGGTCCTTCTTTGCTGGGTCCAGGTTGGTTCCCATGGGCATTCAGCCCTTGGGGTCTAGCATTTTATCCGCCATCCCGCGGATCTCTGACATACTATTGCAACCTTTTCTTCTTTATCAATTCCTCAATGAGGTCTCTTAGATGTCGACACTTGTTCAAGTTGTGTCCATGAGTCTCATGGAAATAACAGTGCATTCATGAGCACCTTTCCTCCTCAGTTGCCTCCTTCCTAGATGGCTTATTATACCATTCTGTTCCTTGCGTAACAAGGTGTATATTCTTTAATATGTCATTTTGAGGTGTGTACTCATCAGGCCTTATGTTCCTCGGGTGCTTCTTCACTTCATTTCACCTACCACCAAAACCCCGATTCCTTTTCTTTTGATTATTTGGATTCCCAACATTAACCATCACAGTACAATAGCTTTCTCCGGTCTGTTTAATCGACATTTTGCTCTGAATCACTTACTTTGATAGTCCACCATCAGTCTATCTGATTTTTTGACTTGCTTATTCTAACAGTAAGAACTGATTCGCCTTTTGGTGGAATCCCTCCATAGTAGTTGGTTGTTTCATTTTCAACCATCTACTAAATCTAGTCTGGATGTATGCCTCGGACCAAAGCTATAAACACCAAATCCTCCTTTGAATTGTTAACCTCCGTTATTGAAACATTAAACTGATTCAAGACCCCTTCAACGGTTCCTTAGGTCTGTGAGATAGACTTAACATGGACATCACATCCTTAGGCTGAGTAGTATGGAGTCTGGACTGCTCCATTAACTTCTTTGCCAACTCGTCAAAAGTCGATACGGATATCGGCATAAGCCGAGTAAACCACGTCGATGCAACACCTTCTAGAAAAATAGGAAAGCACCTATAGCGCACCACATTCCCTGGCACAATCCATGTGTCATTCATACTTAAAAAATGCTACTTGAGATTGATGGTCTCGTTGTACGATGGCATTGTTGGCATCATAAACCTCTTGGGATACTCCTCCCTTAGAATGTTCTCCATGAAGTGTGCTTAGCACGGAACCCCATTCTTTATTCTTTATCCATTTATTCTCTTTTAATAACTGCTTAATCATATCCGTTATATATAACTTGCCTGAACTATGAAGGTCAATGGTTAGGAGCTATGCCGAGTGTTTAACTCTGCAAATGATCTCGATTTACCCGTTGACGTCTACGTTCTCCAGTATCTGGGAGAACCACTCCTTTAGGTCTTTTCTACCACCTAACAGGCTCCGTAGCAATTGTCTGCACATGAGCGCTTTGAACTCTAGCATCTTGCTCATAATCATCACCGTTGTGCTGCAGATCATCCTTCGAACCGGACAAGTCCACAGCCTCACTTTCGGTCCCCTGAAGTGCCTAAATTCTTCTCGGTACCGACCTGATTTTTGTCGGTACCGAGTTGAATTCTTTTGGGGGATGCTCCCCGGCTTCCTCTAACAACTCCTTCTGTCATTCCAGTAGCCCTTTCCTTGTTTTCTCCCTTCTATCCTAACCAGAAATAGACGAGTTCTCTTCTTCAGATCCAACAGGTGAAGCTTCCCTCTTGCTCCTCTTGGTTCTCTATGGTTGTTGGATCAACAGAGCTATGCCAGCATCCATCTTTTCCATTAGAGCCTTCTAACTTTCAGCAATCTTCTAATTCATCTCCTGCATCATTTTTCAAACTTCACTCTAGTAACCATCTCTTGAGGAGCAGATGGTCCTAGCAACGCCTGCTGGTTGCTAGCCTCCATGTAATGAGAATTTCCTTCATCTCTAGCTACCGCTCCTGGTGATCTTCTAGATCTCCTAGGTGTCATTGATTCCAATATGCTAATTCCTCAAATCCTTAATGAAAATTTTCTAGATCTAACCTTTGGACGCTCCAATCCAAAATAGAAAGCTAGATCTTCTATATCTAAGAATCTCCTTTCTTAGTGAAAACACCAAAATGTTGATACCAAAAATGGCACAACACTCAAAGCCTTATAGAAATATAGAAATCCAGCAGCAAATATATGAAAAACAAAGAGACTAACAAGGTTTTCTAAGTGGTTCGGCAATCTTCAGCCTATATCCATTATAATTTATTGATTATTTCATTGAGAGTTGCCGGTACAAGGGATTTCTAAGTTCTTACAGCCTAGACCAGCCAATAGTATCTACCTTAGTGATTATGGGGAGTGGAGATAGAAGATGAAGAGAATAAAATAGCTAAAATTTCTTCTCTAGTTGCTATAAGGTTTGTATTTATAGGTAAACTATCCAAAAAAGCTGGAGGCCTATGAGAAACAAAGTCCAGATCTAGATCCGAGAATGTAATAGAGGAAGACGAAGTCCCACGAGCTATAAAATCTTGGTACCAACCAAAAGTGGTCGATATCAACCTGATTTTGGAGGGGAACTTCCACTTCTTCCTTCCTTCGATCTTCTATCCTTGACCTACTGTACTACAAGCACTTTTCAGTAGAGTTCGTGTTGTTTCCAAGAGGTTTTGATACCACTTGTATTTGTCTGCTTTCCATCAGAATTCCTTAAGAGTTGTTTGCCTATTCCTTGGAAAATGTACTTCACGATGATTACCTAAGCCATATTTCCATGTGTTAGAGCTTCAGGGGCCCATAGAGGGCAAATAAAGTGGTCGGCATCGAGTAGGAAGTGCTCGGTACCGAGTGGTTTCCTTAACTCCAATTGACCTCCAAATTCTTCAGTCCATTTCCATTCTTCTCCTATGCATGTTCTCAAGTCCATGAATTGTTTTGTCTTCATCCCGACGTTCAGATTTGGATAAAAGTCTACTTGGTTAAAAAGCCAGATAACACATACACACACATAGATGTGTGTGTGTATGTATATATGTATGTATGTATGTATGTATGTATGTATGTATGTATGTATGTATAGAAATCTCAATAACTATGTATATATATACACATACATTATATCATATATGTATACCTATAGTTCTATTGCCTTATTGTATAAAATATTGAGTCCGTTGATACCCACATTCAAATGATTATTTTACGAATATTTTTTTTTAATAAATCAAAATTAAATTTATATTAAATATAATTTAATATAATTTGCAGATTTGTTCATAATAATACAAAATTGATCTTTTGGTAAATTTAGCAAAACATTTTTTTTGAAACCAACCATTTTACTTCATTGTGTGACCCTCTAGATCCAACAATTGACATGTTATATTTGTAGCCTCTCTCTTTGGGGTTTGGCTTCTCCTCCTCCTAGCTTGATTTGCAAATCCTAGTTATAAGCTTGAACTTATAGGCGACGGAGTCTTGGAATTTTGAGTTAGAATGGTGTAAATAAAATGGGAGAAAGGTGTGGTATTTATAGCCACAAGATATTCAGAAAAACCTCTTTATATTTCTCCCATCTTTATTTGGATCTAATCTCTTTGAAAATGGATAGTCAAACCCTCTTTATGCCCCCTTCTATGGTAGCTCCTAGGATAGATTTAATTTAAATATTGGGCCTAATTAATATCCCATATTATTTATTTATTCATTTATACTAATTTAAATAATCAAATTAATGTATAAATTTTGTATACCGCTTAACTAATTCTATAGCCTTAAATAGATAAATAAAAATTATATAAAATTAATACAACATTTATATAAAATTTCATCATTAGTTTATAACATTTATAATTGATTTAATCAAGTTGAACTCTAAAAATTGGTAATAAGTACTATTGTGTTGACTCCCTGATAGGAATCAGTCCTCACTAATTTGTAACAATCTAAAAATTAAAGCCTGAACGGACTTTGCTGAAGTACAATATCGAACACAAGTTCGTTACTTGCATACCCATTAGGCAAAATCCCATTTCTACTCTTTATTAAGATATAACCTAAGTAATGATATTTTTTCACATTTTCTTTTTTTCATCACAATATCACAAAGATATCTAAAATGTACTCAATGGTCAAAAACTCCAATAATATCTACAGTGTAGTGCCACTTTAAAGCCCTTGGTTGAATCTGCTAATATTTATCGATTAATCGATTAACTTAGGCTAAAGATTTTGATTTTAAGTTGACTATTAATTACATTGATATTAACCTTCTACAATAAAGGAAAAAATTATCACTTAAGTAGTTCTTATCCGGCCTTTTGACCAGATAGTATTCGAACAAACTTAAGTGTTTAAATATGACAAGCAAATGACAAAGAAATGACCCAAGGACGTTGGGAATATCATAAAAAGACCCAAAAAAAGCGAAAAAGTTGAAAATTTGGAAATTCAAGTTTTTGGAGGAGCCGACTCAAAGAAAACCCACAAAATCCTCAAGTCAGACTCAAAGCAGAATAGACTTGGGAAATCCCCGAGTCAGACTCGAAGCAATCCATAAAAAACACCAAGCACGATCCAGTGTGGACTCGGTACCGAGTAAAGTCGGTACTGATACCGGGACTTTACTCGGTACCGACCCCTAATGACTCGAAGCAAACACTCAAAAATATCGGGTCTGACTCCAAGCGAACGAAAGAAAATTTAGAACACGAAAATCTCAGAAAATCTCAGGTCAAGCCCTAAGTAAACACTCAAATTTCTCATATCGGACTCCAAGCAAATTCAACCAAAACCAAAACAACAAGGGGATCACCCAAGTTAGGGATCGGTACTGACTCTACTATGGGGATCAGTGCCGACTCCCAATTCCATCTTAGGTGGAACCCATCTTCTGCCTACATGCCTAACTCTATGCTAAGAGCCTATTTTCAAAGTTGTTTTGTTGAATCAATGCAATCCTTTGTCGATCTCTATGAGCACTAGAGTCAACAACACTCTAGAATACACTGTATAGTTTGGTGCTCCATCCTACATAGGGGATCGGTATCGATCCCTACGGGTACACCCAAAGTAGCCCTCACTCCTATGGCACTCTTCTCTATCTACATAGAGCCTGATTAAAGTGTTGTTCTGAAGTTCCTATGCGTTGTATTGACAATCTCCACATACTGCTTAAAGCGACTATTTAACCTTTTGTAGATCCTTCGCTTGGACCAAAAAACACCTAGGCGGCTATGTAAAACAACCTTGGAAACATGAAACCAACATTAAGATGAGTCAACACAAGAAGTCGCAAGACACTATGATGCATACATAGGGATCAGTACCGATCCCGCCTAGAGGGATCGGTACCTATCCCCAACCCTAGAGGATCCGGGTCGAGATTTTTGGAGGACTTCGTCTTCATCGTAAAGGTCTATAGGTGAAATATCAGCGAGATATTTGTTCGTATACCCCCATAAATACATGGACAATGCTTCATTCTAAGGATCTTTACACTGCTTCTACACATAAACTCCATTGTACTCTAGGATCCCTGTCGATCCCTCCTGCTTGTAATTACAAAATCTAGTGCAAAAGCAATAAAATTATTCAAGTAGACCTAGGCCAAGATTGTCGAACCACTATAAATTTGTGTGTACTCTTTTTATTTGATTTCTTCTGTTTTTCATTTACTTTCTTCATTTAATCTCTACTCTCTTACTCTTTTGGGTATTTATGCCATTTTTGTTTCAAATATTTTGGTACTTTTATTGAAATACTCGATTCTCAAGCTATTTGAATCCTTGTCTACTATTGGATTGCCTAAAATCCAAGGAAGAGATACGGTTTCATCTCAACTAGTTTCCTACTAAAGATTTGAAGAAAGACTACAGGAAGCTATCTTCAATGACCCTTAGGGAAGACAAAGTTGTTGCCGCCTTAAGAGCTACTGATGAAATAGAGAATGCTAACCTTCAAATCCTAGATGAAGATACGCAGCAAGAAGCTGTTAATGTCCAGAATCCTTCAGATGTTATCACTAGGATTGATTTTGAGCGTATGATGAAAGAGCTACAAGATAGCTATGTGGAGTTGAAACGGCAAATCCAAGAGAACAGAAACTTGATGATCCGACTGAATACCCACCGTAGGAAGACTAGGAGAGAACCATCTCCTCCATACTCATAATCAGGCCTCATCATCTGACCACACTAGAGAAACAGAAGGTGAAGGACAGAGGCATATGAAACAGGAACCTCTAGGTGGGAGATTGCAACTGACCCTCACCTAGAAATAGGGGTCGGTACCGATCGCCCCCTATGAGTTTGGTACCGAACCCATCCACCAAGGAGCAGGACTTCAAGCTGGAATTGGAACGCAATCTGGACGCACTGTGACTAACCAGGGCACCGAAAATCAAGAGTTTGCTACTGAATTGCCACCAAGAAATGAATGTAGAGCACCCGAGCAAATGGTTCTTCCAAACCTAGGAGAACTTAAGAGATGAGGCACGAACCAAGATTGTTTACCGGGCCAAGCACAAGGAATAGATTACGATTATCATAGCCTAACAGGTACCCAAGAGCCAAACTTGGCTGAGATGGTATGGCAACTTATAGGAGAGAGTCAGGGCCAAACTAACGACGACTGGGGCACTTTCCCAAGCAAAATTCCTTTACTGAAGTAGTCTTATGCAAAGAGTACCCATGGAGATTCAACATGCTGATGATGCAATCATACATAGAAAAGACTGATCCTAGACAACATCACATAAAATATGAGTGGTATATGGACTCTGCTAAAGCGTTAGATGCAATCAAGTGCAGGTGCTTCCCAATCTTCCTAGAAGGAGTGGCGACCATGTGGTTTACTCGACTACCACTAAGGTCTGTCTCTTCTTTTGACCAACTGGTAAGGAAATTCATCAAGCAGTTCGGAATGCACGCGACTCGCTTCAAGGATGTCATGTCGTTGTTTAACTTATTCCAAGGATTGGGGGAATCGCTCAAGGACTTTTTGCAAAGATTTAATACCATTGTGACTGAGGTGAGAAACCCTTAGGACAAAAAATATTGAAGGCTTTGAGCAGGGGGATCCACCCCAGTACAGACTTTGGTGAATGGTTATCGAGAAAGCCTCCTACTACTCTGGATCGTTTTTACAACAAGGCGGCCCAGACTTATGCAAGGAGGAGGGTACACTGACTAGGAGAGGCAACGATACATGCCATCAGGTCGAAGTAGTGTGAGGCAATGTCACTGTGAGATTCCGGAGCAAGTTTCGGGAACATAGCTGTGAATATACAGAATAAGAGCAGCAGTCAGAGCAAAAGCCGTAGCGGGGCCCCAAACAAAAACCCGGATTCTAGGAGACGACCGAGAATCCCGAGATTTGACACATACACCCTATTGAATGACTCAACTGAAAATATTTACTTAGCTACTCGCTACTCGGAGCAGTACAAGAAACCAGCCCTAAGAGAGTCAATTGAAGACCAGAGGAAGTTTGGAAAATTCCATAGATTTCATAAGAAATATGGTCATGACACAATCAAGTGTAGACACCTTCGTGATATGATCGACGAATTGATCTGAAACAAAAGGCTCTAACGATTTGTAAAAAACCCGTAGGATGGCGGGTAAGGAACATCTGACCCCTAACCAGGAAAGACCGCTCCTAGTGTTGACGAACTAGGCGGCCTAAAAGGAGATAGATTATAAATTAGACCGCTGAAGGTCATCTTCTAGTTGTGAAGGGCGAGAGCGAAATGGAATATCGAGCATCTATGATGCTATTTCGCTTAAGAATAAAACTTATTCCTATTTTCTTTAAATTATTTAATAAGGCAGACTCTGTTATTTTTCAATAAATGGCTTTCCAGCCATGCAACTTTACCTTTTTGAAATTTTATTATAAACCATGACCAACTCGAATGATACTGCATATGAATAATGCAGGTGTGCAGGTACCTAGAGTTAGGTGCCCACCAAATCTCCATGGCTTATGACCAAACATGTGGAGCTCTACCGAGGCAAGCATGACTCGACCGCTCAAGATACAACTCTTGCCCATGACTCGGAGGCAAGACCGTGATCCAAAAGTGGATGTGACTTGACCATCCACTCTCAAGCTCGTACTCGGCATTTTTTAAAACACTTATGCCTTGCCTGGAGCTCGGCAGACTCAAAACCCAATCTAACGTAGACGTGACATAACCATCCATGCACTAACTCTTGCCCTCAACATAGGGCCCAAAACATAAACCAAAATGGATGTAACTAACCATCCATCAACTTAACTCTATCCCTTGATCCGACAATGGGAGTTCAAACCAAAGTTGATGTGACTGGTCATCCATCAACTTAACTCTTTCCCTTGATCTGATAGGGGAAGCTTAAACAATAAATGAGCGGATGTGACTAACCGTCCATCTTCTAACTCTTTCCCTTGACCCAATTGGGGAAGTTCTAATACATAACAATGTGATCTGACCGTCCATCGCCGAACTTAGAGCGGATGTGATTCACCTATCTGGCTCCAAGCTCTTTTCCTTGACTCACAAGAAGAGTACAAATCATAAAACCAGGCCTAACTCGACCGTTTGATCCTAAATGGACGTGATTTTACCGTCCATTAGCCTACTCTCTCCCTTGATCCGATGGTAAGAGTATGAAATTAGAATGGATGTGACATGACCGCCCATTTGCCAACTATGACCATCCAAACAAAGGTGGACGTGACTTAACCGTTCACTCACTAGCTTCTGCCCTTGACACGGGAGCAAAAGCACAACTCGAGATGGATGTGATCCGACCATCCATCGGCTGACACTATCTATGATCTGGACATTCGCCAACTCCTATCATTGATCTGATAGGGAGAGTGCAAGCTCAAGATGGGTGTGACCTGACCACCCATTTACTAACACAGACCTTAGACCCGACGTGGAAAATTTAACATCATAATGACAAGACTCAACCGTCTATGCACTAACCTCATTATCCCAAGACTGGGGGCAGGAGTATAATCACTTGAAAGCTGGATACAACAACTTAACACTATGGCTTGTGCCTAGTGTTCGATACGACTAAAGGCTATGACTGAAAGGATGCCTTAGGATAAAAAACAAACAAAACAACTTTTGATTACAATTCCATGGAACTTGGCAATGACCTGTAGGAACATGAACATGCTTGGGAGCCAATGGAAAAAGTATGTGAATGGAAGTACGAGCGCGTGTGCATACTAGACATGCAATTTCCTGAATTGACGAGAATTGAATTCTTACCTAGCACTTTCGAAAAAGAAACTAATTCAAATAATCAAGGCCTACTAACTCAATCAACTAGTTCAATGGTACCGAGCACAGACAATTGTTGAGAAAATACATTTCGAATTTACAATATCAGATATCAACCAAGCATCACAATGGACAGTTAGAGATACAACTCTTCATGAAAGCCACTCGATGAAAGGATAATGACAATTCGAGGTACAGAGTGAAATCCATTCCATCATTCCTAACTTGTCTCAATTCAAAGCACATCATGTTTGCAATAAGATGTAATTTTGGGGGCAAGTATTATCGGGCCTTTTGACCAGACAGTATTCGAACAAACTTAAACAATTTTATCGGACAAGCGAATGACGGAGAGATGACCCAAGGACGTTAGGAATATCACAAAAAGGAGCGAAAAAGGAGAAAATTTGGAAGTTCAAGTTTTTGGAGGAGTCACCTCGAAGCAAACCCACAAAATCCTCAGGTCAGACTCGGAGCAGAATAGACTTGAGAATTCTTCGAGTCAGACCCGAAGTGATCCATAAAAATCCCAAGCACGACCCAAAGTGGACTCGATACCGATCACTGGACTTTACTCAATACCGACCCATAATAACTCGAAGGAAACACTCAAAAACCTTGGGTCTGACTCCAACAAAATGAAGGAAAATGCAGAACACGAAAATCTCAGAAAATCTCAAGTCATGCCCTAAGGAAACACTCGAATTTCTTAGGTCGGACTCCAAGCAAATTTAACCCAAACAAAAACAACAGGGGGATCACCCAAGTTGGAGATTGGTACCAGCCCCACTCTAGAGATCGGAACCGACTCCTAATTCTATCTTAGACGGGCCCATATTTTGCTTACATGCCTAACTCGATGCTAAGAGCCATTTCCACTAGAGTCAGCAACACCCTAGAAAACACTGAGTATAGATTGGTGCTCCACCCTATGTAGGGGATCGATACCGATCACTACGTATACACCCAAAGTAGCCCCCACTCCTATGGCACTCATCTCTATCTACATAGAGCCTGATTCAAGTGTTGTTATTCCAAAGTTCCTGTGTGTCGTATTGACAATCTCCACATACGGTCTAAAGCAACAATTCAACCTTCTATAGATCCTTCGCTTGAACCAAAAAACACCTAGGTGACTAAGCAAAACAACCTTAGAAAAATGAAACCAACATCAAGACGAGCCAACAAAAGAAGTCGCAAGACCCTATGATGCATGCATAGGGATCGGTAGCGATCCCCCTAGAGGGGTCGGTACCAATCCCCAAACCTAGGGGATCCGAGGGCAAGGCTTTTTGGAGGACTTTGTCTTCATCGTGAGGATTTGTAAGCGAAATATCAATGGGATATTTGGTCGTTTACCCCTATAAATACATGGGCAATGCTTCATTCTAAGAATTTTTACACTGCTACTACACTCAAACTCCATCGTATTCTGGGATCCCTGCCTAACCCTTCTACTTGTAATCATAAAATGTAGCTCAAAAGCAATAAAATCATTCAACTGGACGTAGGCCAAGATTGTCGAACCACTATAAATTCGTGTGTGCTAGTTTTCTATTTGGTTTCTTCTGTTTTTCTTTTACTTTCTTCGTCTAATCTCTACTCTCTTACTCTTTTGGGTGTTTGTGCCATTTTTGGTTCAAACAGTAGTATTTCACTTCAAGTGGTTCAATATGTGCCCAAATATTGTCGTAACATGATCATGATGTTATATGATTGACCATAATCAAAGTACAATCTAGATACTAAAACCAACAATACTCTCAAGTTTGAAGACCATCGCACATAGCTATATGAGATATTTTATTTTAACTTAGTTGTATTTGTTATCCCACCTTTTGGCAAGGCCGAGATATCAAGGAATTGATCAGAAACCTAGAGTCGCTCGTTATGGACATCTAGTGCACATAGGTCTACCCTGGATATCGATGAATTTTGTCCGAGTCCGGATCGAGCTACAATTAATATGACATGACTAGAAAAGAAAAGGAGGCCAACGTTCCAAGTTTCACGTCAATCCAAGTTCATGTGATCAAGTTATGATGGATGCAAGTTGAAGGGAAAAGCATGTTTTCGTATCCATCAGAAAGTCTCATTTCGTATCCATCAAGGAGCGTTGGTTCGTACCGATAAAGTTAGCCATGTCTCTAATCCTTCGATTTCGTATCGATGGACTTCGTATCCATCGATGGCCCTCATTTTGTATCCATCGATTTCGTATCGATCAGAATGGCCAGGTCCACGTACCAATGAACTTCGTACCGATTAGCCTTCAGCCAGAGAGACTTGTTTGAATCCATCAGTAAGTCGTCTACTTCGTAAAGATCACCTAACGTCAACTTCGCATCCATCAGAGATTCAATGCTTCGTATCCATCATGGGACCACGTTCGTACCCATGAGCAGGAGTTTGTTCGTATCTAGCGAGTCAACAAACTTGGATGACGTGTCATCCCTCGAAGCGAACGAGGCGAAGTATATGGAGTCGAAACGGTCAATGCGGAGTAAAAGCCGGATCGAAGCAAAGCGCGCGCGCCATATCATCTTGAGAACACGTGCAGTCATCGACATGAGGTGATGGAGTCGAAGTCATGGAGACGAACCAGACAGCCTTCGAGAAATCTCAGTTCGTATCGATCATATCTCGTGATCTACTAATCCAAATCCAGTGAAATTTTAAGGGAAGCTTGAATACACACTAAAGAAGGTCTCCACCAAATTTCAGCTTAATTGGATGTCATCTTGATCGATACGAAATGGATTCGTATCGATTGCAGATCGAGGCCAAACTTTCTGGAAACGGTCGAATGGGTCCCCTCACGTGCCAGACCATGTCTCCCGGAGTTTGAGCGAGATCTGAGCTTCCTACGCCTATAAATAGAGCCCCAGAACTAACAGAAAAGGGATCTTTTTCCTCTGAAGCGTCCAGACTCTGCCGGATTGAGACTTGCATCATATCTTTGCTGTTAATTTCGAATTCTATTCTGTAATCCGCTGTTGTTTGCTGTAATTGCTTGTAATCGTTGAAGGAGAATTAATAAAATCATCAAAACTTCATAGTGGACGTAGGCTATACGCCGAAACCACTCTAAATTGCTTGTCTGTGCATTTTCCATTTCCGTTTGTTGGAGTTTTTGTTAGATAACCTCTGTTTTACATTTACAATCTTCATTTTATCTCTTCAAATAACTCCCAAAGAGTGTTGTGCCCATTTTTGGTACAAACACTTTGGTGCTTTCACTGAGAAAAAACCCAGTTTTTTCCTTCTGCTCATTGGATCTACTGTCGATACCGGATTGCAAACATCCAAAGGGGAAGATCCAGATCTGTCGTCAAGTGGTTCCTTCTATTCTATTCAGATTGCTCCAGATCTAAGAGGAACTGCATTCATCCATATTTTCGTATCCATGCTCTAAAATCCAGAAAATACGATCGATTTCGTATCCATCATTTCGTACCCAGAAAATATGTCAAAATTCGAATCGATCATTTCGACTCGATCTGCTTCGCATCGCTCTGTTCGTATCGATCGCCTATGCTCTATTCGTATCGATCGCCTGTGCTCTGTTCGTATCGATCGCATGTGCTCTGTTCGTATCGATCGTCTGTGCTCTGTTTGTATCGATCGCAACTGCTCCAATTCGTATCGATACTCACACGCTGTTCATATTGATCCATCTGCGTCCAATTCGTATCGATACGCATTGTCAATTCAATCACCAATTTAATGAAGGAAATTCCATCCATACTTCTGATTGTTCCATGACTGAACAAGACATAGGAAATCACAATAACAAATGTTGAGTTGCAATCAAGGAATGGGTAAAGAAATACTACTCAACCGTACTCCCAGAGGCTGGAGAACCTAGTTAATATGCCAAGAATTGGGGTTGGTTAATATATCATGCTTTTAAGGTGGAATGCAACTTCCTCCAATTGACCAGCTTTCAAACTCCTGAATTGACAACTATGGTACGATGGCTAAAATGACAACTCCCCTACAGTGTCTACTCTACCAACTCAAAGCATAGCTGGTCACCGCTGAACCATCTTCAAATGCCCGCAACTTAATCATTCTACGTCCACATAACTAAAAGCATGGCATGCAACCTCAAGAAGACTTCCTTAATACCCTATATAGGTCCCCTATCTGGATGAAAGTTTGGGATAAACACCAATCTATTGGCCCATTTTAACCAACTCATCATCCAATCGGTATCACCAAACCATTCGAACATTGGGCAAGCATGCATACATCATTCACCAGTGTTACAAGACCTCTTGGCAATAAAATGGGCCTGATCATAATGTTGATTGGAGAACCTTTCCTAGTCGAGACCTATTTGTTGAAACCATCCTACATGCAGAACTTCCAGTGAGAATTCAACATGTTAACTATGTCGGTGTGTTATGGAAATGTAACCCCCGACACTACCTTATGAAGTGGGAATGGCACGTGGATTTCTCCAAGGGCGATGAATGCCATCAAACGCAGATGTCTTCCCCTATTCCTCAGAGAAGATCGTCAATCACGACTTTGATAAGAGAATTGGTGTATAGCCGCCGCCGACGACTACACCAACATCTCTAGGCCAACATTGAGTTGATGAATCAGATGAAGGATCAACATGGCAAGATAAGGAGGGGACCTACTCCATACTCTAGATCAGAAAACTCCTTTTCTCTAGATGGCTACCGTGAACGCCTAAGCCATAAGGCTGCTCCGGGAAGGATAGCTCTGACAATATGTGCAAGCCCTATAAAACAAAGGACCGGAAACATCCGACCCCTATCGATCAAGGACTTTGATCAAATTGAACCATTTGCGTTAGACATCCAACTGAAAAGGGCTGGACTGAAGTGCAATAGCAAGCATGCGACGCTGCCTCACTCATCAATGATATTTAATCTGATCTCTTTTGAATTATTTCTGATTCATTTTCATTTACGTTGCGAAATATGACCTACTTGAATTAAACTACTTGCAAATAATGCAGGTAACCGAGTACTTAAGATTGGGTGCAAAACAACATCCGCGGACTCTGATCAAATCATTGAGGTATCATCATGACGAGCATGATTCAACCACTCATCGGCTACTATATGCCCCTGACTGGGGGCAAGGCATCAAAGCAGAAGAGACCAACAAGGTCAGGACTCTAGTACAAAGTGGATGCAACCGACTATCCACTCATCCGCTTATGCAGTTTAATTGGAGATCTGGGAAAGACTTGGAGTAATATATCCCAACAATGTACTCTCCATCTCGTACTTGAAGCTCGCCAAAATACTTATGCTTCTTCTGATGCCCGATAAAATCGGAATCACACCAAGGGTGGACGCAACGTCACCATCCACGCAACCAATCCTACATCAGACACTTGGGGTTATTTGAGAACACATGTTTAAAGTGGATATGATTTGACCGTTCACTCCCCAGTTTGCGTATGTGATTCGGCAAAACAATCATGCCTTAAACCGACTCCATCAGGGGCCAACCCGCAATTTAAAGTCATCAACGACTGACTGTCATTTCAACTCTCTTCCTCAGCTCGATCGAAAGAATGCAAATTATAAATTGGACGTGACTCGACTGTCTGCTCTCCAATTCTTGCACCCGACTTAAGGGAAAATACACAACTCAGAGTGGACGTAGTTCGACCATCCCTTCCTATGCTCGAGCACAAAGCTTGCCAGAACCCTAATCTTACTCCTTAGGCCTGGCAAAAGCGGAATCCAAATGAACATGGACGTGATCCAACTGTCCATAAACTAAATCTCATCCTTCGTTCAAGGGCATATAAGTGGAAGTTAATCGGGATCCCACCGATCACTCGCTAAGTGAAACCCCGAGCTCAGGGACAAGCCATCACACTGCGGCAATAAGGGATTGATACGCGATAATCCACTAACTAACTCCGACTCCCAGAGTGTGAGCTGGAGTATAAACTTAGGGATGAATCCGTCCATCTAACGACTTCGTCCGTGTTCAACCTAAACCCAAAGAGGAGGGATCCGTCTAACTAACGACTTCGCTTGCCTACTCAGGGTGGATATGGTTCAACCGTCCGCATACCTGATCAACCAACTCCGTATTCCTAGAGTGCGAAGCGGAGTATAAACATCCAACTCCGAGTTCCCAGAGCGCGAACCGGAGTATAAAGATTCAACTCCGTATTCCTAGAGTGCGAAGCGGAGTATAAACATTCAACTCTGTATTCCCAGAGCGCGAAATGGAGTATAAACATCCAACTCCGAGTTCCCAGAGCGCGAACCGGAGTATAAACATTCAACTCCGTATTCCCAGAGTGTGAAGCGGAGTATAAACATCCAACTCCGAATTCCCAGAGCGTGAACCGGAGTATAAGCATTCAACTCCGTATTCCCAGAGTGCGAAGCGGAGTATAAACATCCAACTCCGAGTTCCCAAAGCACGAACCGGAGTATAAAGATTCAACTCCGCATTCCCAGAGTGCGAAGCGGAGTATAAACATCCAACTCCGAGTTCCCAGAGCGCGAACCGGAGTATAAAGATTCAACTCCGTATTCCCAGAGTGCGAAGCGGAGTATAAACATTCAACTCCGTATTCCCAGAGCACGAAACGGAGTATAAACATCCAACTCCGAGTTCCCAAAGCGCGAACCGGAGTATAAACATTCAACTCCGTATTCCCAGAGTGCGAAGCAAAGTATAAACATCCAACTCCGAGTTCCCAGAGCGCGAACCGGAGTATAAAGATTCAACTCCGTATTCCCAGAGTGCGAAGCGGAGTATAAACATTCAACTCCGTATTCCCAGAGTGCGAAGCGGAGTATAAACATCAACTCCGAACTCCTAGAGTGCGAGTCGGAGTATAAACATCAACTCCAGATTCCCAGAGTGCAAACTGGAGTATAAACCTCAACCAACTCCAGTCCTTAAAGCATGGTTTGGAATATGAATACAAAAAGGGATGTGATTCGACTGTCCATCTATCGGCTATGGTTCCTCATCAAGTTCTATGGTACAAAAAGCGGATGTGGTTCGATCGTCTGCTATCCAATCTTCCCCTGACATGGGGGTACACTTATCACACAAAATTGGATGTGACCCGACCATCCAGCGCTAAGCGGGCGTGACCCAACCGTCCATGCATAACCTATTGTCCCCGGCACGGGACCCATAACATAATTTTATAAGGATGCACTCCAACCCCACAAGACAAAATTACTTCCTTGACTCGACAGGGAGACGTAGATTCGCGAAAGGAACCTAGTTGAATGTCCAATTCATTCATTGACTACCCGATCTACCCCAAACGAATGTGGCACGACCGTTCATCGGCTAACTCTCCCCTATGATCCAACGGGTTGTGCATGCAGCATGGACGGATGTGACCAAACCATCCGCCAATCAATTCCTTCCTACAGTTCAGTGGGAGGAGCATCAACTTAAAGTTGTTGTAATGTGATCAACCACACTTCGACTTTCGCCATTGACTAGTGCTAGAGGGATTAATTGAGGAAGATGCGGTCCGACCGTTTTCTACTAAAACTCTTAGTCCCCAGAGTGTGGACAGGGGTATAAACATCAAATAGGTGTGATGAATGGCCCTTCAACTGACTCTGATCCCCAAAGTGTGGCTACGAGAATAGACAAACGAATGAATGAGATTCGACCATTCATTCACCAACTCTGACCTAAACTCGTCGTGAGGAGTGTAAACTCACTACAGGTGCAATTAGACCATCCACGAACTAACTCTGCTAACCCAAGGCTGGGGCCAGAAGTGCAAATCACTGAAAGAAGAGAAAGGTGACTCGCTACATCTCTAGCTTAACGTCCTTTGCGACTTAAGGCAACGACTACAAGGATACCCTAATGCTAACAAATCAGAATGATGCCCGAAGTTCTGGGCAACCAATTATATCGTACCGCCGGATCGACGGGCAATATCGATCTTCACCTTTCACGTTGTACCAATGAATCGATGGTCAATATCGGCCCTCTTCGTCTACAAGTCGATGTGACCCTAACTCCATCGAATACCTCTGACCAACAGAGCACGGATAGAAGAATAAACCACGAATGAGTGTGACTTGACCATTCGTCCTCCGTCGCCTTCCTTCGATCCGTCAGGAAGAGCATGACACCAAATGAGCATGACATACTGCATTTGAGCTGACTTTATCCCTAGATCTGATGGGAGAACGTAAATCGAAATGGACATGGTTGATCACCCAACTCCAAATGAATGCAATGCGACCATTGATTCATTGACTCTTACAATGATCCAACTAAAAAAGCAATTCAAAGCAAGGGCAACCTAAACATCTGGACACTGATTCTTACCCTGAACTCGACCAGGGAAGCATCGATCCTGCATTGGATCTGATTGGACGATTCACTCTTCAGTTGTTGCCCAAAGTACGGCGACATAAGCAGCGAAGTGAATGTCATTGACCGTCCAGAATCTAGCTTATGTCCGAATGTTGGCAAAGTAACAATATATCCCGCTAAGAGGAAAGAACTAGAACATAATACAGGATAGGCACGACTCAGCCTTCCATCGGTTAACTCAATCCCATGGTTCAATGGGATAGAATACAAAATTGAAGCAGACATTATCTACCCTACCACTTATCGAGATATTCCCGAGACTGGGGGCAAAAGAGTAATTATCCGAGAGTTGACTATGACAACTTGAACCTATGACCCATGCCTGATGTTCATAAAAACTCTAGGTTGCGACCGAAAGGATGCCTAGAGATAAAGTCATCAGATCAATACCAGGACTTATGGGCGACTGATCATCATTCTGACCCTTCCGATGAGCAATGGATCGCAGATAAACACATGAGGCGCCTACTACCCATCACGAGTATTGTAGATCAGATCACAGCTCTGTGCAATGATGAAGAAAGAGTCAACTGTTCTACTTCAGGTGAATCTTGATGTGTTCGCTTGGACTCGATCTCATATATATATATATATGGACTCTCGCTAGCCATGAAGAACCCTGCATTAAATGTCATCCCGAGGTATGTCTCGATGAACAGAAACGATGCGACATGGATCCGGAGAGATCTGTTGCACTTAAAGAGGAGGCGAATTTGCTCAAAACCAGTGGGTTTATCCATGATGCCCTCCAACCAAAGTGAGTATCCAATCCTTTACTTATAAGAAAAACGAACAGAGAGTGGAGGACATACATCAACTACTCAGATTTGCATGGGGTATGACAAAGCACGACTTTCCACTTCCAATGATCGACCAACTGATGGACCTAACCATCAGACATGAATTACTCACATCCATGGATGCAAACTCCAGATACAATCGGATACTGAAGCATGTCCTAGACCAGGAATACAACTGTCTCGTTATTGACCTGGGCCTATAGTGCTATGCTCAAATCCCTAAATTTGAACTTGAGAATGCTTATGCTACTTACCAAAGGACGATTAGCAGATCATTCAAAAATCATATCGGTCGATCGATGAAAGTGGATGTGGTTAATATGCTCGTGAGATCACGGCTATCAAACGACCATATCGATGACTTGACAGAGGTATTCGGCGCTCTCCAAAAAATGCAGGATGAAACTCGATCCTTTAAATTGCTCTTTCACTATTACATTAGTAAGATTCTTCGTTTTCATCATCAATTCTCATCGAATCAAGACTAATTTCTAGAAAATTCGGACAATTAGAGACACCCATGTACCTAGGACAACCAAGCAGCTCTGATAGATCGCTTAAAGAGACCTCCTATTTTACCCAAACCTTTGGATCGCGAAGATTTATACATCAATTGGGCTGTGTCAACACACGCCATAAGCGTCGCAATGCTATGTGAAGAGAAACGAATCCAAAGACCAGTATATGATGAAGGCTAGCTATTGACAAGCTCACCCCGTTAACGTCCATATCGACCAACCGTTACGATAGGTCCAATAGAAACCTTAGATGTCTGAAAAGTTACTCAAATGGAGTATCAAGCTAAGCCAATTTGATATCACTTATCTCCCTCGGAGAGCTCTCCATGGTCAAACATTAGCATACTTCATATCTGAATCCACCACATCAGACGACTATCCGAAGAACAGTGGAGAACCGTCCAACCGATGGAGAACGTACACAGATGTAACTTCCAATAATCGGCTTTTTAACGTCGAAGTTGCGTTGATGACTACTGAGGAACGATCAATCTACCACGCCCTCAAACTCAACTTCCATACAACAAATAACGAACCTAAGTATGAAGCCTTGGCGCTCAAACTTGCAAGAAAACTAGGGGTGGAAACTTTGCATATATTATGTGATCATTGGTTAGTAGTATACCGAGTCAGGGAAGATTATTCAACTAGGGGGCAACATCTTGCTCCTTATCCTAGCTGGGTCCAAAAGCTACTAGTCGACTTCAACTATTACACCATTACACACATCCTCGGAGAACAGATTGAAAAACCTAAGTCACTGGCCAAGCTAGCCAGTTCTGGGGATACGCGGCAAAAAGAATTTGTCCCAGTTGAAATGCTTACTATTCCAAGCATTGACATATGAAGATCAACTAGATCATAGAGATAGATCTAGGAGAGGAGTCATGGATGACTCCTATCGAAGATTATCCATAATCGGGGATTCTTATTGAATAAACGAATAAGAAATGGCATATCCTCCGTGAAGCATCACTGCATGATTATGTCTGGATCGTTTGACTCCATCGATACAGAGCATTACTTTTGTATCCATCGATCCGATACCCAATATTACGTATTCACCGATACGAAGCATACATTCCAACCCTTCGCATCGATTCAGGAGAGGATCGTTACGAAGGAGCATTCAAAAACAACCATCAAACATTGTTCCAATGAATTTCACATCGGTTCAGGAGAGGATCGATACGGAATTCAATATAAGATAAACTGACAACGACTCGTGAACGTCAGCGAGAGTCAGATTAGCATATATGCATATATGTCGGACTAATCTTCAATATTCCAGATTTACAGGAATTGGAAGCTCATTCGATAACGATTACAACAACAAATGGCTAATCACTAGCGTACAGCAATCAGTTACAACAGTACAGGTTACAGCAGTTGACCGTCAACAGTTTACATTATCAAGAAGAGTGGTCGAAGATTACAGCTTTCATCGAAAAGACCGTAACTTTTCAGAATGTAGATTGCAGCATTTCAAAGCACATCATGTTCCCACAAGACGTACTTTGGGGGGCAAATGTTATCCCGCCTTTTGGCAAGGCCGAGATATCAAGGAATTGATCAGAAACCTAGAGTCGCTCGTTATGGACATCTAGTGCACATAGGTCTACCCTGGATATCGATGAATTTTGTCCGAATCCGGATCGAGCTACAATTAATATGACATGACTAGAAAAGAAAAGGAGGCCAACGTTCCAAGTTTCACGTCAATCCAAGTTCATGTGATCAAGTTATGATGGATGCAAGTTGAAGGGAAAAGCATGTTTTCGTATCCATCAGAAAGTCTCATTTCGTATCCATCAAGGAGCGTTGGTTCGTACCGATAAAGTTAGCCATGTCTCTAATCCTTCGATTTTGTATCGATGGACTTCGTATCCATCGATGGCCCTCATTTCGTATCCATCGATTTCGTATCGATCAGAATGGCCAGGTCCACGTACCAATGAACTTCGTACCGATTAGCCTTCAGCCAGAGAGACTTGTTTGAATCCATCAGTAAGTCGTCTACTTCGTAAAGATCACCTAACGTCAACTTCGCATCCATCAGAGATTCAATGCTTCGTATCCATCATGGGACCACGTTCGTACCCATGAGCAGGAGTTTGTTCGTATCTAGCGAGTCAACAAACTTGGATGACGTGTCATCCCTCGAAGCGAACGAGGCGAAGTATATGGAGTCGAAACGGTCAATGCGGAGTAAAAGCCGGATCGAAGCGAAGCGCGCGCGCCAAATCATCTTGAGAACACGTGCAGTCATCGACATGAGGTGATGGAGTCGAAGTCATGGAGACGAACCAGAAAGCCTTCGAGAAATCTCAGTTCGTATCGATCATATCTCATGATCTACTAATCCAAATCCAGTGAAATTTTAAGGGAAGCTTGAATACACACTAAAGAAGGTCTCTACCAAATTTCAACTTAATTGGATGTCATCTTGATCGATACGAAATGGATTCGTATCGATTGCAGATCGAGGCCAAACTTTCTGGAAACGGTCGAGTGGGTCCCCTCACGTGCCAGACCAAGTCTCCCGGAGTTTGAGCGAGATTTGAGCTTCCTACGCCTATAAATAGAGCCCCAGAACTAACAGAAAAGGGATCTTTTTCCTCTGAAGCGTCCAGACTCTGCCGGATTGAGACTTGCATCATATCTTTGCTGTTAATTTCGAATTCTATTCTGTAATCCGCTGTTGTTCGCTGTAATTGCTTGTAATTGTTGAAGGAGAATTAATAAAATCATCAAAACTTCATAGTGGACGTAGGCTATACGCCGAACCACTCTAAATTGCTTGTCTGTGCATTTTCCATTTCCGTTTGTTGGAGTTTTTGTTAGATAACCTCTGTTTTACATTTACAATCTTCATTTTATCTCTTCAAATAACTCCCGAAGAGTGTTGTGCCCATTTTTGGTACAAACAGTATTAACTCATAGACGACTCCCATTGAGTGATTTTGTGATTTTTCCAAACAACCAAACATTCATAATCCCTTGTATACCCAATGTTCATGAGTATTTTACCATTTATTATATGGAGAGCATTATATACTAATCTTAATGAATATATTAATATTCTTTTCTCGATACATCTTAACTAAGATTCTTTCAAAGATAAGTATTTTAAATATTCGATCCAATACTCATGATTACAAACACATTCCCAACTAGAATGACTAAATACTTTTCTTAAGGGTTTTCTACATGAATATATTTAATGTATTGAGATTATTACTTATATCAAAATATAAATGTTATACATTATCCTTAAAATATTTTCTACTTGTATATATTTTGAATTTACAGATTATGTGTCTGGACTTCTTATGAGCTCACGGTTCCTTGGTAATTTGTATTGCTACATTATTGTCACAATACAATAGCATCAAATCTCCAATTTTCGGGATCATTCCTACCTCTTTAATGAATTTTTGTATCCACGCTACTTCTTTTACAACATTGTTTAAGGCGATATACTCAGCCTCCATGGTCAAATTAGCCACACTTTTTTCTTAGAGCTTTTCCAACTTACAGCCCCTCCATTGAGGATAGATACGAATCTCGCGACTGATTTACTAACGTCCACATCACTTCGAAATCTTGAGTTTGTGTACCCCTTTATAAGGAGCTCATTGTTTCAATATATTAAAAAATTCTTAGTATTTTTCGATACTTTAGAACGATCTTAACTGTTATCTAATGATTTTCGTACAGATTTGGTTGATATGGACTTAATGCGCTTAGTGCAAAAGCAACATATGGAATTGTATAAAGCAAAGCGTACATGGTGGATCCTGTTGCCGTATCATAAGGAGTCCCACTCATATGCTTTTCCCTCCTCATTCGTAGATGAAGAGTCTTTCTTAGAACAAATAATTCCATGTCGCACTAAAACATTTTCCTACATTGAATTTTCACCACTAAACCTTTATGACAAGCCTAATTTCCTTTTAGATCTATCTTTATAGATTGTTATACTTAATATTTAGATGCATCTCCCAAATCTTTCATCAAAAAATTATTAGAAAATAAAGCTTTTATTGATTATAACATTGATAATTTGTTACCAATAGGTTGTATATCTGTAATGTATAAAACTAAAAATGTCACACGCCATTTTGTTCTTTCCTATATACAAAGGCTTCCTTTGTATATTAATTAAAACCAAATTATTTGACTACTTTGACTAATTATTTATTCCAACTCCTTGATGCTTTCTTAAGACCATATATTGACCTTAAGAGCCTACATACCTTGTCGATGTTCTCGCCGACTTCGAAATCTTCTAGCTATGATATATAAACAGTCTCTTCTAAATCACCATTTAGAAATGCTATTTCAACTTCCATATGCCATATTTTAGTCATAATGAGCAGCAGCTACAAGTGGAAGCCAAATTGATCTAAGCATAGCAATTGGAGAAAATGTTTTGTCATAATCAACATCTTGAATTTGATGAAAACATTTCACCATTAAACTTACCTTATAGGTTATGACCTTTTCATTTGTTCCAAAAAAATTCTTAAAGATCCATTTGCAACTTATGGGTTTTACACCTTTGGGTACGTTTTCCAAAGTCCAAACTTTATTCTTGTACATGTAATCCATTTCATACTTTATTGCATTAAGCCACAAGGCAAAGTCTTTACTCTCCAAGGCTTATCGGTATTTGAGGGAATCATCATCAAGAATGATGCAATCCTATTTCTCACCATTAACGAGAAAAACATAGTATCTCTTTGATGTGTGAGATTCTCTACTAGATCTTCTAATAGGTTGCATGTTATCTATAAGTGTTGAGTTATTATCTAAATATCTAGATTAAGTGAGAGCTTCTTGGATTTCATCCAGGTCTATCTTATTACTAGAGATAGAAATTTATTTTCAAAAATGGTGGCATGTCTTGAAACAAAGATGTTTTGTTCCTTAGCACGATAGAATATGCATCCATGAGAGTTTCTAGGATATCCTATAAACTTACATAAAACTAATCTTGCCTCAAGTTTATTGGGGTTTACATTCTTAACATAAGTCAGACAAACCCATAGGTTAAGATAATTTACGTGAGGTTTCTTCCAGTCCATAACATGTTTGATGTCGTAAGCACATATTTAAATAGTACAGACTTCAACATATATGTTGTAGCTTCAAATGCATATCCCAAAAGGAAAGTTGCAACTGAGTATCACTCATCATTGATCGAACTATGTCTAATAATGTTTGATTCCTCCTTTCCAAAACACCATTTTCTTGCAGAGTATAGAGAGAAGTGACTTGAGAGTGGATCTCATTATATTTTAGGTACCCTTGTAGCTCATATTCAATGTACATTCTGGCTCAATACGATCAAAGCAATTTGATTTTCTTGTATGTTTGGTTGTCAACTTTGTTATTATATTCCATGAACTTATCATAGGCCTCTGATCTGTATTTCATAATGTACACATATCCATATCTAGATAAATCATTAGTGAATGTAACAAAGCATAAGGATCTACCAATGGTTGCTCTAGACATAGGACCATATACATATATGTGTGCTAATCGTAGAGAATTCCATAATGCTTTCGTTGCTCCCACTAAATGATTGCTTGGTCAGTTTACCTTTGAGACATGATTTGCAAGCATTAAATGATTCAGAATCAAAACATAGTAAATACCATTGGTTTCTTAACTTGTTCACTAATTTCTCAATTATATGGCCTAGTCTACAGTGCTATAGTTAGCTGTCATTTATTTTAGATGCAATAATATTTTCAATAGGAAATACATAATTACAATTAAGTATCCAAATGCTATTTAAGAGTACCAAAATACATGGTTTTACTTTTATAATTCATAATATTATCATTGCAAATAAAACTACAACCATTTTTCGTCAAATAGGAAACATATATTATTCCTATAATAAAGTTTGATACAAAACAACAATTATAAAAAAACTAAATAATGTCCACTAGCAAGCTTTACATGGTACTCATGATTAAGTTAAGGGTGCACTCTAGGGGAAATTATGTAATTTGATCATATAACTTGACCATTGAGCGAATCTTGTTCCAAATAAAGTAAGCTTTTGGTTTTATTTCTATTATATATATTGTTATATTGAGATATAATTAATGTTTTAAATACATTAAATATATACAAGTAAAAAATCCTTCAGACTAATTTTCAATCTATTGTAGTTACGAATGTGTTCATAACTATGGGTATTGAATCATATAAAATAAACATTTGTCCTTAAATGTTCCTAGTCAAGGCGTATTAAGAACGAATATCAATATATCCATTAAGATTGGTGTGCATAAAGCTTTCCATATGATGGACGATAAATTACTCGTGACTATTGAGGAAAACAAGGGGTTACATATGTGTAGTTATAGGGAAAAATTACAGAATGACTCACCGAAAGTGTTATATATGTTTAAAGTCAAATAGAAGGCCTCATTTGATGATTTATAGTCTTTTTACTTGAGAATATTATGAATCTTAAGTGTCTAAACTATGCTTTAATTATATTCAATCATACAACAATGATGATTGTGTTAAGACCATGGCTGGGCATAAGTTGAACCACTTAAAGTGAAACATTATTCAAAAGAGGATTTGTCTCCTACGAACAGAAGGTTTGTATCACCATAATTGATAGTCGATGTAAAGTCAAAGTCTTTAGTGAAAGCAAATCGTTTAATCGATAAATATTATCAGATTGGGCAATGGACTTAATGTTGGACATCATAACTAAATACAGAAGTTATTAAAGTTTTGACCATTGATCGATCTTTCAATATCTAAGTGATATAGTGATGACGAAGAGAAAATATGCATAATGTATCATTGCTTAATTATGTCTCTTTAAAAGACGATCAATTAGTTTCTCCTAGATAATCTATAAGCAACTAAACTCATGTCCACTATTATACTTGAGTAAAGTCTTTATAGTCTTTAATATTTAAGTTGTTTTAAATATTACTATGGGACGAGTTCACACCTCGAAGTCACACAATCTTTGCTCTTAGCTTTGACTAAAAATAATTTTATAAAGGTTATAAATTATTGTTGGGAAATTAATATACTTGTTATATTATTTTATTCATATTTTATAAGTATTATTATTGGGTTGAAAAATTAATTAATAAAATACATAGTTATTTATATAGGCCAGAAATAATATTTATTAAACAATGAATATTGTATGGTAGTCGAACTTATTAATATCAACTAATCATTAGAGGACTAACCATATTAGTTAAATGGTTCATTATATAATTGGATTAACAGACCTAATTAATACATAATTTAGCTTGTGGAAATACATTAAGGAGATGTTTTTTTAAAGCATCGGATGCTATAAATAGACTTATAGAGCCTCCATTTGACAAGGATACGTAATTTTCATCTCTTACCATAATAAATAATATTTTAATTGTGGACTTTGCAAATCCAACACTAAGTTAGAGAAACGTTCTCTTTCAAGGTGAAACTAATGGTTCAAGTGCATGTTCGACCAACAAGATTATTGAGAAAATTTTAAAATCATTTTAATTAAAAATCGATTTACAACTTATTTTTAAATCAATTGTTTTAAAACTTTGTTCGAAAATGGATTTTTTTCCTTTGTCTGATTGTACACGCACATGTGCACGCATAACCATAGTTCATACTGCCATCATCCACTGGAGGGCAGAGTTGAAGGCATATGAATTAATATGGTCGGCTGTCAAAGAGTAGCAAATCGACGACGGCAAGGCACATCAGAAGTAGTCCATGATGAAGATTTTCGCTCACCTAGGGTATCGATGAGACGAACTATGATTAATCTCTGATGAACCGAACTTGACTGGGAACAAGGGGATGGGTTCATCTAATAATGCTATGGCATTTGGCGGTGGTATCTGTTAGAACCTCCATTCTATGGTTTCAATGACAACAACTATATAATCACATATATTATATATCATATCAAGATTACAAGTATATACTACAAGAGATCGTCGTGCTCAAAGATATCAGGATTCCAAGACAAACGGAGATTTATGGACCATGCTTTGATTGGTAAGGTTATACTAGTGTATTAAGAGTCTTAGATAAATATTGTAAGGTCTCCTTGAGTATATATGCACACATGAATTGATATACACAAAATCGGCATTAAAAACATTCAAAAGTGGCATTATTTTAAAATGCCAGCCATAGACATCTGTGAATAATTTCAGGAAATTCTTCCCTGAAGTCACAGAAGTTTATGGATTTCCATAGACATCTGTCATCTCAAAAAACTGCACAACTCTAAATAGACACTTCCGTTGGACGAATAAAAATCAACTCTTCATTGAAAGGTTGCGGCCATTAAAATGAATAGACCTTATCTAATAGTAACAACTCTTCATCTACATCTCTTTAAATCAATAAATGCTATAATTATTGGGATTGAAAGATTAAGGAAACTAAATTGAGAATATATTGACTTCTTATTACTCTCTTGTGCATACATTGCTTACATACTCTCAGTCTATCATAATCAAAATATAATTTTGGTTAAACCATTTCCTATAACTTAAAGCATTCACATTCACATACTCAAAGAGGATCATAGGAAGATTTGTAATATCAGTCAAAATCTGTGTTATTTGGAACACAAGATTGTCCGAGATATACTTTTGTATTAGCCTATTCCTCTAGGCGAAGCGAGGGTTAGTTGGTTAAACGAAATACCAAAGGGGAGCTTTGGGACTGGATGTAGGACGGGAGGTCCGAACCGGTATAAAATATCTAGTGTGATCGTTTTTATTACTTATCTTATATCCAATCCTATAGACTTTCAATTGGTATCAGAGCCTGTATTTCTAGAGATCATAACAACATCCTAGAAAAATGCCATAAAAATATCTAGTCAAGGCAATGGAAAGGGAGGAGCAATAAAGAATAATCAAAGGAGCAAACAAGCAAATGCTTCGTGGCTAAACTCAGATCACAATCGGTATGCTTAGATTCTTTATATAAAGATCTTTTGTTAGCACATGATGAATTATTAAAAGATTGTAAAACTGTGAATAAAGTTAATAAAATTGCATTAGCTAAGTTAAAAAATTGTGAGCAAGAAATTTCCAATTTAAAAGAGAAAAATAAATTTTTGGTAAAACAAACTAAATTGTTTGAAAATACGGTAGAACTTGTTTTACAAAAAGATTTCCTACGAAAAGAAAATGAGCAATTAGAAGTTAAAAATAATGATCTTTTGAAGGAAATCGATGTTTTGCAAAATAAAAATATATTTTTGGAAAATTCTTTAAATAATTCAAGCTCTTTAATTTTGTCTCTTGAAAAAGAGAATAAAACTTTAATTAAAAAGAATATAGAATTATCTAAAGAATGTATGATTTTAAAAGATAATATCAATATTTTGCAAAATGAAGTTTGTGATTCTAAAGCAAATTTTTAAAGCTTGAATAAAAAAATTGTAAGTTTTAACAAAGGTAAAGATATCTTATCTTCCTACGGTTTAGGATATAAACAAACTAAAAGTAAATATAGTACTAGATATGCATTCATGTATACTAATTTTAGTGCTAGTACTAGTAAACAAGATAGTCCTAAAACCACTTACAGTTATAATACTACTTTGTTTAGAAATGATAGAAAATATTTTTCAAGTACTAAACCAATGACTAATAGTATTAGAATATGGATTCCAGCTAATATGAATGATCATGATAAATAGCTTTACATTAGCAACTATTATAAAAATGTAATTTGTGAAAACTTATTTATAAAGGTTCAACCATACCCAAATGGGTATGGCTTCCCAAGACCTAACCCCCGGACCCTAACATAGAAAGTGGGTACCAGAACATATTTTTTTGTGGGTACACCACATATAAAGGGGGTGATATATTCCAAATTTTTTGATACTTATAAAAATGAAGCCACAAATATGATGCTCAAATTTTAAATGTCAATATGATATGTGATGATTAAAATTGTGACTATGCTAAGTGGCATGTTTTCTAAAAAAATTTAAACATAATTTTTTAATATTTTGTACACCTATGAATTTATATTAGAGAATTCAACCCGTATAATCATTCATATTACTTTATTGATATTTATTTCTTTTTTGTCGATGACAAAGGGGGAGAATAACTATACAACCATATCGATAGAGGGAGTATTAACTTAGGGGGATAATAATGTTTGAACTCCTATTTGTTTATTGTTAAACTCGGGTTGGTTTATTGTTCCATTATGTTATTCGTGTTTATGTGTGATCTACCTATGGGTTATTTATATCTATCTATCTCATTTGCTGTGTCTATATGTTTATGTTTCTCTTATTTTATTTTTGATAATGACAAAGGTGGAGAAATATATGCATAGGGGGAGATTAAATTAAAGGGGTGTTATTTTATCATGACTAACGATTGTATAGTTGTCATCATCAAAAGGGTGAGAATGTTAGAACCTCCATTCTATGGTTTCAATGACAACAACTATACAATCACATATATTATATATCATATCAAGATTACAGGTATATACTATAAGAGATCATCATGCTCAAAAATCTCAGGACTTAAAGACAAATAGAGTTTTATGGACCATGCTATGATTAGTAAGGTTATATTAGTGTATTAAGAGTCATAGATAAATATTGTAAGTCTCCTTGAGTATATATGCACAAATGAATTCATATACACAAAATCGGCATTAAAAACATTCAAAAGTGGCATTATCTGAAAATGCCGGCCATAGTCGTTTGTGGAAATCCAGAGACGTCTATGAATAATTTCAGGAAATTCTTCCCTGAAGTCACAGAAGTCTGTGGATTTCCACAGACGTCTGTCATCTGATAAACTGCACAACTATGAATAAACACTTTTGGTGAACGAATAGAAATTAACTCTTCATTGAAAGGTTGCAGCCATTAAAATGAATAGATCTTATCTAACAGTAACAACTCTTCATCCGCATCTCTTTAAATCTATAAATACCACAATGATTGAGATTGAAAGATCAAGGAAACTGAATTAAATTAACTGAATCTATTGATTTCCTATTACTCTCTTGTGCATACATTGCTTACATACTCTCAATCTGTCATAATCAAAATATAATTTTGGTTAAACCGCTTCTTACAACTCAAAGCATTCACATTCACATACTCAAAGGAGATCATAAGAAGATTTGTACTATCTGTCAAAATCCATGTTATTTGGAACAAAAGATTGTCCGAGATATACTTTTGTATTAGCCTATTCCTCCAGGCGAAGCGAGGGTTAGTTGGTTAAAGGAAATACCGAAGGGGAGCTTCGGGACTAGACGTAGGGCGGGAGGTCTGAACCAGTATAAAATATCTGGTGTGATCGTTTTTATTACTTATCTTATATCTAATCCTATAGACTTTCAGTATCTTAGGCAATGATGGTCGGAACTGGAAGGTAGAGGTAATGACGGCGACATCGAATTAACCACAGTTTTAATAAGAAAGGTGTAATTTACAATAACCTTTTATAATTTCATTATTTACTCTATGATCTCTAAAACTTATAATAATTATATTTCTTACATGCAAACTTTGTTTCACATAGCTTGTGGTGTTGAGTTTGTAATTAAATTCTGAACACATTAATATTATCTTAAAGAAAACATTTATCTCGGATATCTAAATAAGACATTATAATATTAATATTATCATTAACTATTTACATACTGGGATCATTAATCAAAATTAATATATTAACACATTATTTGTTCGATTAAAATATTTGAGTTAAGATGAATCATAGTATTTAAATTTTATAACTTTAAATTATTAAACATTAATTTATTAAATATAAGATTTGAAAAGGTCCAATTTGAATTTATATCAAATTATTCTATCAATTATCATCATTCAAATTGTGACGACCGCCCTACACCACCTGCATCCAATATACATAAGATGGTGCGTTGTTGTTGTGTTGATCGATGTAGAGTGACCATTAAGATTTAAAAATGAAACAAAACATTATAGAACCTGTAGTATATCTCACGGCGCATGGAATAAAATATAATATCATAGACATAAAATAGGAGAGACGGTGATAACTAAGTGATCCAAATATCAGAGGACAAACACACAAAGTTATACATCATAAAATAGATTTTATGCAATAGAAATAAACTCAAATAACTGTCTCATACTACTAATAATAAGTGAACACTGCCAAGGCTCCATAGTATTACGCAGCGGAATAAGCATAAAAATCCATATATAATACGAGATAGCTCCCTCTAACATGTCCTCCACACAGCTATTGCATCGCACCTAGACCTGCTATCTCGTCTACTCATTTAAAAGCACCCAAGATGATAAGAAGAAAAGCATAAAATTAAACCTCGAGTTAGACAACAGTCTGGTGTGAGCGGTAAATAAATATCAAAATATTTTATAAGTCAATATAGTAAGGGGCAAGGTATATAAATCATACCTGACATGTCTCTGTAACCAAAGAGTTAGAATATAATAACATAATATGCTACTACATATATCATAAAGGCGTAACACGACTAAGTGTGATAAAGGTTGTCTAGGTATCCTATCTCCACTATCTATCTCCGATGATAACCCTAGAGTGACATGTAACTAGTGAAGCAACCATAACAGACATAGCATCCATCAAACAATACTTACAATCACCCATTGTACTCTGGATATATGGTAACTCGTATGACCATTCTTCTTCCATGGACTAATGGAAATCCCAGTTTTCAATTATACTTGCTTTAGCCTAAAGCTGGTACTAGACCCATTCTTCCGATCCAGGGTATACGGATCCATTCTCCCAATCTGGGGTAGCCATTCTTCACTACCCATGAGCGTTCTCACGATACCCCTGCTTTGAGTACAAAAGAAAACACTCTGACTACCAATGATCCCTTAGTATGCGTATCTGAGCCCTTCCTTTGCTCCACTTAACAACTATTATCTTAAAGGAACAGTTCTTCATCCCTCCACTTAACGACCATTTTCTTCATTCAGACATTATTCTTGAGGAACCATTATACATTCCCCACTCTATGACTCCTTTCTTCATTGAGCTGTTATCTTCGAAACCTAACTCCATTCATCATCGAGTTACTATCCGAAGACTCTAACTTTCATCATGATGTTATATTGCTGTCAGTCATCATATGAACAAGCCAACACCTCCAGCACGATCTCTAGAACTCCAGAACCATACTCCAGAAATTCGATCCCCATTGGACCAAGGATGAGAACTCGGTACCGACTTCAATAGGTCGGCGCCGACTTCTATACTTGGCAAACTAATGATCAAGACTTTTTCCATACTACTTCTTGCCTCTAGTACTTCATGTCTTGGTGCTTTAACACTGACTTCTCCACTCTTAATCAAGTCATCATGTTCTCCTAACACCTAACTTCATATCCTAAAAACAAGTCAGTGCTACCTTCTGTACTTAGCCAATATCTGATCCAACACCATAGGCAACCTCTATAAGCCATGCTCTCCCCCTCCTCTAAGTCGCTACCGACATGGAGCCATGTAGAGAACTTGGCATGGACCTCTGAAGTAGGCACTGACATCTACCCTTAGCGAATTGGGGACGGCGATTTGGACCACGAGTTCTTCCCATACTCTAGAACCTACCACTCCAATTTCATCCAATTCCAACCAGTTGTGCCTCCATTTTATCTGATTTCCCAACCTATCTGCCTAACATCCAAAACACTAGCAAACAACATCAAATCACATCACACAATCATAGAATAATATACATATACATCCATTCATACAATCAATACATGAGAATGTGATAGGAGACTAAGTTTTATATAAACATATGCACATGGATGATAGAAATTACATTAACATGTGAATATGAGCTAATAGATTACAAAACCCATTTTGAAGCCAATTTAAAGTCTCATATTTCTAGCCTTAGGCATGTATGAACAAGTGGTTAAAGTTAGAAAACCATTCTTAGACCAAAAACACGTTAAAACAATCAATTTTAAATATATAAACTTGTATAGATGAGTGAGATGTCAAGAACCACTCACCAAATACCTAAAATACCAATTTATCTCCTCAAATCATAAGTAGACAGCAAAGGAGATGAATCCAAATCAGCAAAAATGATGAACTTAAGTTTCCTTAAGCTAATCCCTTTCTAATCAATGATTTAGCTAAGATTAGTAAGGAAATGTGTGATTTTGATGAATTTAGGGCTAATGGAGGTTTAGATCCATTTTGGGGAAGAAGGAAATTACTTAGGTCAGTTCCTATAGCCTCTTATTAGCATAAAATTCGAAACGGGTTAGTGGGCCTAAACATGGTCTTAGTTAATTACCCACTAAAACTGGTCAGCAGCAGCCAAAACTTAAAACTACCATAACTTTCAAATGACACATCCATTTTTTATTATGACCACTCTACGGAATGAGAAACCATCATCCTGAAGCAATAGAAGTGGTTTGAGGCCTTAATTCGGCTTCTATCAAAAGTTATAGTCCAAACAAGATTTTTAGGGTTAAAATGGTCACATAGAAATCAAGAAAAATCATAGATGTGAAAAATGTCCCTAAGAGTTACTTCCCAAAATATTAGAGTAATACGATCTCATACGAATAAAATAAAAATATTTTACGGTCCTTCGATACGTAAAATACGGGTGTGACACTCTCCCCTTCTTAGGAATTTCACCTTCGAAATCCAAAAAAAAACACAAAAAATCAATCATAGTTACCCTACATGCTTAACAACCATGTACATCATCAAACATGCAATCAATAATATAGGTAAATCTATCGTAGCATGCGGGATACTAATTATACTGTATGATATCAAAAGTGAAAGTAAATTGCGATAAACAATAGGCGTTACAATGTGAAGTGCTCCAAATATGTGGCCGTCATACTCTTCTCAGTTTTCCATGTGCAGTTGTCTTCACTTTCGCCTCACTAACTTCATCGTCTTTAACCTAAGTTGTTTCGTATCGTGTCCAACAACATGAACCGACCTACGAGGTCTCGAAGCTTTTGGTTCAATCTCGATATCATCAAGCTGATGTGGTGCGATAGTTATGCATGAGTCTTGCACAAATTTCCGCAAATAGGAGATGTGGAAGACATTATGCACTCCCTCCATTCTATGAGGTAAATCAACTCTATAAGCAAGGTTCTCAACCCTCTCTAATATCGGAAAAGGACCGACAAATATCAGTGCCAACTTTCCTCTATTATCGAATCGAACAACGTTCTTCGAAGGAGAAATCTTCATGAAAACCATATCTCCGATAGAGAATTCTAAATCTCAACGCCTTGTATCGGCTTAACTCTTCTACCTATCCTATGCAGCTTTCATTCGTTGTCGAATGATCTCTATCTTTTATAAGGTCTCTCTAACCATATCCGGCCCAAGTATCAATTTCTTGCCCGCTTCCCACCAACATGAAGGGGCATTACACGGTCGGTCATATAATGCTTCATATGGTGCCATACCAGATAACTGATATTGTATGTGAACTCTATTAAATGCAAGTGATCGTCCCACGAGCCTTCGAAATGAAGAATGCAAGCTCACAATAGATCTTCTAAGATACGATTCACTCTCTCAGTTTGGTTGTCCGTTTTGAGGGTGATAAGCTATACTAAGATGTAGCTCGATACCCAATGCCTCCTGTAAGCTCTTCCAAAACCCACTAGTGAACAACGAGTCTTGGTCGCTCACAATGCTCTTCGGCACACCATGAAATCATACAATCTATTTCACATATAACTCGGCCAATTTGACTGCCATTTACTTGACTTGATGGGTATAAACTTAGCGCTCTTAATCAACCCATCTACTATGACCCAGATGTCGTTGTACCCAACTCGAGTCCTTAGCAGTCCATCTATGAAATCCATTGATATCTGCTCCCACTTCCACTCGGGAACTTCAAGTGGTTGCAAAAGACCACTCGGTTTCTTTTCTCCTTCCTTTACCAACTAGCACTTCATACACTTTGATATGAATGTCCCGATGTCCTTCTTCATCCTCTCCCAATAATAGGTTTGTCTCATCTCACGGTACATCTTATTACTACCAGGATGTATGGTCAACTTGTAATGGTGGCACTTTCTAAGCACCTCATCTCTCAATCCGTCAACATCGGGAATAACCAATCTTCCATTCTTATGAAGCCAACTGTCTCGATCGAGTCTGTACTGTCCCATGTCCTCAGACTCTACCTCCACTTAAATCTTGGAAATGATATCGGCTAATCTGGCATCACGCCTCTGTACCAATCCAGTCTATAAGAGTAGGCCTGATGGTCAAGCTTGCCAACATCTATGGCTCTAACTCGCAATGAGGTCTGATGTTATAACTAACAATATATTCCAACTGTTTCCACTCTAGGAACATCACTTCCAAATAGGCATGTCTTCTACTCAGTGCATCGACGACTGCATTCCCAATACCAAGTGTATAGGAAATGCCAAAGTCATAGAAAGCTAAGAATTCCAACCATCACTGCTGTCAAAGGTTGAGATCCTTCTAAGAGAAGAGGTACTTCAAGGATTTATGGTCCGTGAATAGCTCGAACCTTTCCCCTAATAAGTAATGCCTCCAAATCTTCAAAGCAAATACTATCGTCGCCAACTCTAAATCATGAGTTGGATACTTTCTCTCGTGCAGCTTTAGCTGTCAACTAGCGTAGGTGACATATTTTCCCTTCTGCGTCAATACCGCACCCAATCCAGTACCACATGCGTCTATGTATACTTTCAGCTCCTCATTCCTTCTTGGAATGGTTAATACATGTGCGCTGTCAACCTCTCCTTCAGACTCACAAATGTCTGCTCATATCTCGCATCCCAAGTAAAAGTCTGATTTTTCTTTGTCAAATTGGTTAATGGCATGGCTATCTTCGAGAAGTTCTTTATAAAGCATCTATAATATTCCTCCGGTCCTAAGAAGCTCCTCGCATCAGTAGCATTCTTGGGTTGGCTCCAATCCTGAACTGCCACCACCTTAGCAAGGTCTACTGCGATACCCTACTCAAAGATGACGTGACCTAAGACTCTCACTTCCCCTCTCCAGAAGTGACACTTTGAAAACCTTGCTTTCAACTTGTGCTTCCTTAACAATTCGAGCACAATCCTCAAGTGCGCCTTGTGTTCCTCCTTTGTCCTAGAATAGATCAGGATGTCATCTACGAACACAAGTATGAAGTTGTTGAGATGATCCCTGAAGATGCGGTTCATGAGATCAACAAAGTATGTCAGGGCATTGGTTTGCCCGAATGGCATAACCAACCAGTCATAGAAACTAGACGGTGTACGAAATGCGATGATCAGCACGCTCTTCTTTGCTACTCTCAACTGGTAAAAACCCATCACCAAATCCAATTGGGAGAACACCTTTGCACCATGGAGATGATCGAACAAATCATCAATACATGAGCGCGGGGACTTATTCTTACTTGTTACTTTATTCAGCTCATAGTAGTCAACACATAATCTAAGAGAGCCATCTGCCTTAGTGGCAAACACTACAGGTGCACCCTACTCAAATATACTCCTACGAATAAACCCTTTTCTCAACAAGTCATTCAATTGCACCTCCAACTCCTTCTGCTCTCTAGGCACCAAACGCCTCAATGGCATAACTATAGGTTAGGCATCCCTCTTCAAGTCTATATGAAACTCGATCTCTCTATGCGGTGGTAATCCTGTCACCTCCTCAAATATGACTGGATACTCTCTAACGATATGCATAGATGACAACTCATCCTGTGGAATCTCAAGTGAATATAGAAAGCTATCCATAACCCCATCCTCTGGCAGGCAGCCAATCACTACCGTCTGCCCTTCCACGGCCCCAATTGTCACCAACAGCTTCTCACAATCTACTACTACCGCATACTTTCTTAGCCAGTCCATCCCTAAGATAATCCCAAATCCAATGAAATTCAGAACAAAACAATCACAAACAAAAGAGTGCCCATGACTCGATAACACCAAACCATGACAAACTATACACAAGCTAGTAGAGCCTTATACAAGGTTCGTCACAATCAATGATCGATTAACAATTTCGGGTTTCAATCCTAGTCGATCTACTAGGTCGCTGGATAGAAAGGAATGTGAAGCCCAGGTATCGAATAAAACATATATGGGAATATTATAAAAGGAACACATACCTTGAATAGCAATGCCTTTCCCCTTCTCTTTCACCAAGGGAGCACTCGATCGGAACAACGTCTAAAGCACATGCCTTCACAACCTATTTCTGCTGCAATGGTTCCGGATAATTCTTCGGTATGTGCCCAGGCTTGCCATAGTTGTAACACTTTTTCTTTATGTCGGTCTTATAGTCTTTGATCATGTGACCCTTTTCTCCGCAAGCATAGCAAACAGGGTCCCACTTAACCTTCTTCTAAGCATCCTTCTCATCTTTTCCTCAAGATTGCTTCCACTTTCCAAACCATTTCTTATTTTTTTCCTCCACCACTTTGTATAGGTTTTGTCTCCTCCTTAACAACAACATTTGATTTGGACTTGGGGTATAAACTTTCCCGGCGAAGGGCTTTCTCAACTAGTCTCTCAAATGGCTTATCAATATGACTCACCGACTTCGTCCCTAAATTGTCATCCAAACCCATAATGAACTTATCATTCTTTCTTAATGGAGTATCAATGAAAAACATCCTATACTTCGACAAGGCATCGAACTTAGCAATGTATTCAGTAACGGACATATCTCCTTGCTTTAAATCAGCGAATCTCCTGAATAGTACAGACTTCTGAGCAACTGAAACAAACTTCTCCTCAAACCTAGCCTTAAATTTATCCCAAGTGAACTAATTCTCGAGTGTAGCAGCAGTGATAGCATTCCACTAGTTCATGGCCCACCCTTGAAGTTGTATAAAGGCCAACCTCCTTTTCATGGCATCATTAATTTCCATATCACCAAAAATACGCTCGCAAGTGTATAACCAATCCTGCACTTCAATGGCAGACTCTGTTCTAAGGAATGACTTGTCTCCTAAACTAGAATAATCTTTGCATAGCTTGGCAAAGTCATCCTTCGGCACTTGCACTTGAGCACTACCACCAACAGCAATGTTCGGAGCGATCGCTTGGGCATTCTGAAGCATATTCATCATCATCGTGTTGAACATAGCTTGCAACTTAGAATTAGCAACCTCCAAACTCGCTCCTTGCTTAACTCCTGAAAGGGAGTTCCTAACAATGTTTCTTGTTTGCCAGCTCATTCTCGATCTGTAACAAGAATCACTAGTCTCTCAAAAAGAACACTGTGTTAGTGGTACTCATATGTGCATGCGACTTATATTCTATATATACTACTATATAGTTTTGAAAATCAAAATATATAACAAGTATGCGCTCTTGTATATATATACTCTCTTGATTCAGTCTAGGGTGAGAACTCATTTCCTATCTCTACTGAACCACAATATCCCTTAGGTTAAACAACGTAACCTATACTCTGATACCAAATGTGACGACCGCCCTATGCCACCGGCACCCAATATACATAAGATAATGCATTGGTGTCGTTCCAATTGATGTAGAGCGACCACCAAGGTTTAAAAATGAAACAAAAAACCATAGAGCCTGTAGTATATCTCATAGAGTATGGAATAAAATATAATATCACAGCTATAAAATATGAGAGATAGTAATAAATAAGTGATCCAAATATCAGGGTACAAATACACCAGAGTTATACATCATGAAATAGAGTTTATACAACAGAAATAAACTCAAATAATTGCCGCATACTACTAATAATAAGTGAACACTGCCAATGTTCCACAGTGTTGCACAGCGGAATAAGCATATAGAAATCCATATATAATACGAGATAGCTCCCTCCAGCTTGTCCTCTTCACAGCTACTGCGTTGCACCTAGACCTGCTATTTAGTTTACTCATTTAAGAGCACCCGAGATAATAAGAAGCAAAGCACAAAACCTTAAGTCAGACAACAGTCTGGTGTGAGCAGTAAATGAGTCTTAAAATACTATATAAATCGATATAGTAAGGGGCAAGGTATATAAATCATACCTGACCTATCCCTGCAACTAAAGAGTTAGAAAATAATAACATAATATGCTACTCCATATACCATAAAGGTGTAACACAACTAAGTGTGATAAAGGGTGTCTAGGTATCTGATCTCCACTATCTATCTCAAATGACAACCCTAGAGTGACAGGTGACCAGTGGAGCAACCATAACAGACATAGCATTCATCAAACAATACTAACTATCACTCAGTGTACTATGGATATATGATAACTCGTATGACCATTCTTCTGCCATGGATTAGTAGAAATCTTGGTTATATCGCTGTTATCTTCGAAACCAAACTCCATTCGTCATCGAGTTACTATCCGAAGACTCTAACTTTCATTATGATGTTATACTATTGTCAGTCATCATATGAATAAGTCAACACCTCCAACATGACCTCTAGAACTCCAGAACCATACTTTAGAAATTCAGTCCCCATTGGACCAAGGATGAGAACTCTGTACCGACTTTAAGAGGTGAGCACCGACTTCTATACTTGGCCAACTATTGGTCAAGTCTCTTTCCATCCTACTTCTTACCTCTAGTATTTCATGTCTTGGTGCTTGAACCCCAACTTCTTTGCTCTTAATCAAGTCATCATGTTCTCTGAACACCTAACTTTGTATCCTAAAAACAAGTCGGTGCTGCCTTCTGTATTTAGCCAATCTCTAATCCAACACCATAGGCAACCTCTACAAGCCATGTTCTCCCCCTCCTCCAGATCGCTGCCGAAATGGAGCCACATAGAGAACTCGATACCGACCTCTGAAGTCGGCATCAACTTCTACCCTTAACGAATTGGGGACTAAGATTTGGACCACTAGTTCTTCCCATGCTCCAGAACCTACCTCTCCAATTTCATTCAATTCCGACCAGTTGTGCCTCCGTTTTGACCAATTTATCAACCTATCTACCTAACATCCAAAACACTAGCTGTTTGCGCCAAAATTGGTCACAAACCCCAAATGTCGTGAAAGCACCAGTATATGAACACAAATCAGCAGATTATAATCACAGATCAAAGATCTAAGTAATGTAGAGGATAAAAAGTGAAGAATAATAAACTTAAAACGGAAAGAAATAGACAGAGACACAAGATTTATAGTGGTTCGGCTATCTCCGGCCTACGTCCACTCCAAAAGTTAATCTTTTATTGATCTTCTTCACTGATTACAGCAGTAATTTTCGAGTATAAACAGTAAAGTTGAGTTTGATCTTGATTTTGGCAGAGTCTGGACATTGAAGAATACCTAGAAGAAGAAGATCCCTTTTATGTACGCCCTGGGGCTCTATTTATAGGTGTAGGAGGCTGATATCCCGCTCAGATCCCGGGAGACCCCTTATGTAACGTGACTAGGCCCGCGCGCCCAAGCCCGCGAGGTTTCGGCCCGATCCATGATCGATACGCACAAATTTCGTATCGATCAGGATTTCATCCGATGGAGTCGAAACTTGGTGTGAACCTTCCTTGACTTGTACGTAAGCTCATGTGAAAATTTCGTGGCATTTGGATTGGTAGATCTCGAGTTATGATCGATACGAAATGGGAACTTTCGGTAGTTCGTCTGGTTCGAATCGGTCTATTCGACTCGATCGTGTTCGAATTGATGCCCTTCACGTGCGCGCTTACGACATGGCGCTACTTCCAAGGCTCGATCCAATTTCCATGCCGGGTTGATCACTTCTTTCCTGAAATCACGCTTACTTCTCGTTCGTGTCCAGACTTTGTAACCATTCATTCACATCCTTCTGCTATCGCTTCCAGTCTTCTTCGCAACGACTCGATCGATACGAACGGTATCGAGTCGAAGTATCCAACATTAATCGATACGAACATCATCGAGTCGAACAAACCATCACACGCTTACCTATCCAATTCGGGTCCACTGTCATCGAGTTGAAACCCATATGGCCTCCCTACTTGATCGATATGAACACGCTGTTCGTATCCATGCTGATCGATACGAACTCCTTGTTCGTATCCATCAATCATCTTGAGCAAATGAACTCCTTTTGACGTGAGATTTGAAACGTAGCGTCTCCTAGCCTTGATCATCATTTCCTACCGATCCCACTATGATCGATGCTCGGCCAAATTTTGACGACGTCGATCAAAGTCTTATCTCCAATCGATTTCCGATCCTGATATCCGTCATTTTCCAGTTATTTTGTTGATATCCCAGCCTTGACCAAAAGGTGGGATAACATTTTCCCCCTAAAACATGCCTTGTGATAAGAAGGGGTGTTTTGAATAGTTCTGAATCCAACATCCGAAGTCCATTGCCATATCATCCAAGTGCATCGATCTTGACTGCTCTGAGTCGATGTTTGATTCCAAATCCAGTAACCAAAGCCTTAGCCAATTCCATATCCATCTGTACTCGATATCCGAGTCCTAATCTGTCCTTGTCCAATAACCAATAACTGAATCCGGGACCTCTCCGGGTCGATATCCAAATCCGTAACCTCTCCGGGTTCTTGCCAAGCGCAATCCACACTTGACGACCGTGGCCCAGTGTCCCTAGGCATTAAATAATTGCCATGGCTTAAGTCCTAAGCCGAATCTTGGTCGCTCCGGACCCTTGTCGAGCATAATCCATACTCAACGACCTGAATAAGCCAATTCGCCACGTTCGGATGAAGAGGCTTACCCCTTGCCAGGCATAATCCATACCCAACGTCCATTTATCAAAAACCAGATGAAAACCCAATCAAAATCAAATCCAAAATCCAAACCTAATCGGAAAACCAAAAATCCATATCAGAAATCCAAATCAATATCCAAAACAGAAAGCAATCATCCAAATGAAAGTCCAAACCAGAAAACAAACAAAACCAGAAGTTCAAACCAAGCTCCAAAACCGAACCAGTAAAAGAAAATGTCCAAACCAAAAGAGAAAGCAGATTTCACAAACCATAGCGTCGCGGTTTATCATCATTCAAAGCATGCCTAGGGGCCATCTCCATCCCCGTACATGAGTAGATGACTTGGCCGTTTGCTAGTAGTTTGTTACTTATTTCATATCATCCCTGTCAATTGATAACCAATCGACCATCATTCCTGGGTCTCGCGCCATCGTGGTTTGAAGTAGACGGTGGTTGCTCCTGCTCCACCGCCGCCTTCCAAGCCCCGACATATTTCCGCAACTGCCCATTCCTTACATGCTCCTCAATTATGTCCTTCATATGCCTACAATTGTTGGTATCATCCCCGTCTAAATCGTGAAAAGACAGTGCCTCCCTGATGCCCTTTCATGTTCTGAGGGCTCTCTCCTAGCCGGTCTTCGATAGGGAAGGCGATTCCGAGTTTCCATGTATATCCGTTCTAATGTTTCGTTTAATCCTGTGTAAGTGGAAAACTTTGGTTCCCTCCACCGCTTCCTAGCTTTTCCTGATTCGTTATCCAGCTTCCTTTTTGCTTTATCTTTATCCGAGCCTCCGCTGGATGGCCCACCATCCTCAGTTGCGTTCACCTCCTTTAACTTCATATCCGAACATGCATCTTCTTGCCGAAGGAATCTCTCAGCTTCATGAAATAATTCCCTAAGATCCATTGGTGGGTCCCGTATTAGGGATGTTTTGAAATCCGAATCCTCTCTGACTCCTGACACTGCTGCCATTAAAACCATCGATGGATCCGGTTGATCCACCGAAGCAACCGCTGCATTGAACCGAGTTAAGAAAGCTCTGAGCGATTCATCCGTCCTTTGCTTTACTGACGTTAGCGTCATCACGTTCTTCGGCCTTTTGATATGAACCCGAAATTGCTTCAGAAATCTGTCCACCAATTCTGTCCATGTCCTGATAGATCCTTCCTCCAGCTGTCTGAACCACATCGCGGCTATATCCGTTAAGTATAAAGGGAAACATCTGGCCATAACTTCCTAAGATGCCCCCAGCACTTCCATATGTCTTGCATATCTCATCAAGTGATCAGTCGGATCAGCTTTTCCACTGTATATTTCTAGCGTAGGTAGCTTGAATTCTGGTGGATTCCGAGCCATTCTAATGTCACGAGTAAACAGACTCCTATTTACTCCTTCCAGATCTCTGTTCGTCAAACCTCCGTGCATAGTTCGCCTGTTAATCTCAGCCAATCCAGCGTTGTCTGCCAATGGTTGCCCCCCGAGTCCCCGAGGGAATTCTGGTACGTACTCCTCATCCCGCACTCCTACATTCCTACCAGCATCTTGTTGTGTGGTGTTAACTAGACTTCCTCCATGAACTGGTCCATTGCCGCCAGGTGGTGTGCCCCCATGTTCGGATCCATCCAGATTAGCAGTAGTGTGCTGATCAGGGGTTGTGCCTTGTTGAGCTGCTCCATCCAATTGCCTGTTTGGGCCTTCTACTCCTATTCTGTGGATCTGATCTCCTAAAGCTCCAACTGTTCTTATCTGATCAAAGAAGTTTTGCATCATTTCTTGCTGACTCTTCAACAACTTTTCATGAATTGAATCCGCCATAGCCTCCATTTCGTCCCTGGTGATGTAGATCGAAGCTTGTCCTTCTCCAGCTCCAGAGGATGCCTCTTGACTTCCCCCTTGTTGGCTTCTCTCCGCTCTTTGTCTTCTACTTGATTGCCTTGTCATAGCTCTTTAGATCTGAACTTCAAATTTGGTATAGCGGGCCTGAGTTCAGTTCTCAGTGAAAGCACCAAAGTGTTTGCGCCAAAATTGGTCACAAACCCCAAATGTCGTGAAAGCACTAGTGTATGAACACAAATCAGCAGATTATAATCACAGATCAAAGATCTAGGTAATGTAGAGGATAAAAAGTGAAGAATAATAAACTTAAAACGGAAAGAAATAGACATAGACACAAGATTTATAGTGGTTCGGCTATCTCCGGCCTACGTCCACTCCAAAAGTTAATCTTTTATTGATCTTCTTTGCTGATTACAGCGGATTACAGCAGTAATTTTCGAGTACAAACAGTAAAGTTGAGTTTGATCTTGATTTTGGCAGAGTCTGGACGTTGAAGAATACCCAGAAGAAGAAGATCCCTTTTCAATACGCCCTGGGGCTCTATTTATAGGTGTAGGAGGCTGATATCCCGCTCAGATCCCAGGAGACCCCTTCTGGCACGTGACTAGGCCTACGCGCCCAAGCCCACGAGGTTTCGGCTCGATCCGTGATCGATACGCACAAATTTTGTATCGATCAGGATTTCATCTGATGGAGTCGAAACTTGGTGTGAACCTTCCTTGACTTGTACGTAAGCTCCTGTGAAAATTTCGTGGCATTTGGATTGGTAGATCTCGAGTTATGATCGATACGAAATGGGAACTTTCGGTAGTTCGTCTGGTTCGAATCGATCTATTCGACTCGATCGTGTTCGAATCGATCTATTCGATTTGATCGTGTTCGAATCGATACCCTTCACGTGCACGCTGGCGACGTAGCGCTACTTCCAAGGCTCGATCCAATTTCCATGCCGGGTTGATCGCTTCTTTCCTGAAATCACGCTTACTTCTCGTTCGTGTCCAGGCTTTGTAACCATTCATTCACATCCATCTGCCATCGCTTCCAGTCTTCTTCGCAACGACTCGATCGATACGAATGGTATCGAGTTGAAGTATCCAACATTGATCGATACGAACAACATCGAGTCGAACAAACCATCGCGCGCTTACCTATCCAATCCGGGTCTACTGTCATCGAGTCGAAACCCATACGGCCACCAATTGGTTTGCAATTGCTTTAAAGTCATTAAGATGTTCTCCAATTGACCTACCTTCCTTAAGCTTCAAATTTTTCAATCTTCACATAAGAAGATCCTTGTTTGTTGTAGAGTCTTTTGCGTAGATTCCTTCTAGTTTCTTCCAAATTATTTAAGCGGATGTTTCGTTAGTAACAATATGAAATACCATATTCTCCAAAAAACACCGAATAGCCGCCACTTCCATCTTATCCAAAATTTCACACCTTACTTCAGTTACACTGTTAGGTTTCTCCCTTTTGTTCTCCAATGGTTGATATAGATCATTGAGGTGTAGAAAATGCCTCATCTTCATCTTTCATAATACCCAATTCCTCCCATTAAGTTGTTCAGCACTATCTTCTCAATAATCAAACTCTCTTAAGAAGAAATTGTGCAGTAAGCTCTAATTCCAAATTTTATGGTTATTCCAAAGATCCCCACATATTTAGATTTGAAAAGAGATAAGAAGTGAAGAAAAACGACACATAAATAGTTTTCTCCAAACAAAATTTATTAATTCCTTCAAAGATTACAAGAGAAAACCATAAAGTTAAGAAGAAATCTCAATCCTCATAATATAAAACAAAAAAGACAATGCTCTTAAAATAATTGTTAGGGTTGTCTTGCATATGGAAATAGAAACGACGGTTTGAAATTAGAATGGACTCAGATCACTAAATTTGATGGAGACGTGTATAAATATGGTTTGGTAGGCACGTAACATTGGGGATTCCTTTTGTTATAAAAAATTATGTGCAACTCACATGCAAATGCTACATGCTAAAGATGCGCAGCTTGGTCCAACCACCGTTACACAACAAGTGGTATCAAAGACGAAGGTTGTGAGCTGGGCCATGGGGACAAAATAAGTGAAATATAAATTCTAAAGTTATATTTGTTTATTTAGAATGGTCTATAATTTTTTTTAAATGAAACTAAAATAGAATAAGTTTCGATGTTACCGATCAATAGGAACTTTGGTCTTTTTCTACCATGAAGCAAAGTTTAACATTTCATTAAAAATCCTAGTTTTTCTATTTTAGTAATTGAATAATGTAGTTTGGATTTGATATATGCCTTGGGGAAATCCCTAATATTCCCCTAAAGCGAAATATCAATTCTTAGGTTGGAATCTTAATTATTTTGTATTAAAATAACGGAGTTTGTATGGATTTGCAATTTATGTGTTTTACCTTCTATTCCACTTCTTATTCTTTTTCTTGGATCTAATTAAGGGATTTGATTAAGAAATGGTGTGTAAGGTACGAATTCTTATTCGTAGTTTGCACTGCCTATTTCTACAAATAAATAGAAATTCCCTTGCCTAATTCCATGTAAAAGAAGGTGAATATAGCGTAAAATTAATTAAATTGTAAGTTTCTGTTATTGATTTATCTCGTTGTTTTAATATGAAATAAGTTGGATTTGGATTCTATATACAAATCTATCGATTTGATTTTAGAATATTTTTGATTTATGGTATATGTTATTATAGAAATGAGATTTGTACAATTTTTGAAGATTTGATAATTAAAATGCTAGTTTAGGGTGTAATCTCCACATGCATAGGAATCAATAAATGTGTATACACACACACACTCTAGCATAAATAACATACAATTATAACATATTAATGGTGTAGTTAGTTAGGTTAATAATTACCATTTAAATCCCCTTTCAGAAAGTAATTAATTGTAGAAGCAAATAAGAAGGATTTCTTATAAGGCCTAAACAATTAATACGGTGAGATGTGTGATAATATACTTAAAGAGTGTTATGAAATATGACTAAGTTATAGGAATGAGAGGTCGGTCAAAAGCGTGTAGAATTCTTCCCAGCTAATCTGGCTACCAACGGTGTGACTTTGGGGCTGATATAAGACATTTCCTATAATAAGTAACTACGGATGATGCGAGGTCAGTCACAATTCTGTAGGGTAAATCTGCCCAGCTAATCTGGCTAACTATTCCTACGAATAGTCGGACTAATGTAAGACGTCTTCATGGGGGCACAGACCATAATACGAAGGACCTGCTTTGGGGATTGAAGGTATTAAGTGATCGTTTGAGGGCCCATCTCTTTCCCTTATACAAAGTATTAAATGGTCGGGATTGTGTTTAGGCACGGTTGAGGATATCTCGGAAATGTCTGCTTCAATGGAAGTGTTAAGTGTCAGAAGAGATTTCCATGTAATGTCAGCTAGATAGATACATGTGTGGAGTCCGCATTGGGAATAGGTATTAAATAATAGGGGCCTACTTCAATTGAGGTCTTAAATGGTCAGAGTCTGCCCATTTTCCATTAAAAGGTATTAAGTGGCTTGGGTACTATCTCTCACATTGATAGACATTAATGATGATGGTTATGGGATTGGATAATACGAAGGACCTGCTTCGGGGACTAAAGGCATTAAGTGGTTGTTTGAGGGTCCGCCTCTTTCCCTTATATGAAGTATTAAATGGTTTTGAATATTGTTTAAATGCGAAAGACATATCCTTATTTAAATTATACCGCCCAATTACTGATATAGAAAGGCTCGAGATTTCTATTCACTAGACATTGCTGTTCTGACTCCCTCTTCACTACAACACAGGTTAGGGAAGGAGACAATGATCAGGATGGAGATGGTGATGAGAGGAGCTTATAGCAGTAATCTATTTATCTATTTATGCTATTTTATGATGTACACATTTGAAGATGACAATGTATTTTTGAACATGATTATGTAATGGTTATTGTTGACATTATGTTATGGTTTTGTGACATTTGAAATTTTTAATAAAATAAGTACTGTTTATGCTACTATATTTTATCCTTCTGCTGTGAGTTCAGAATGAATAGATAAATAGCTATGTATTGTTCTTTTTACCAACCAATAGCCAGGTTTGGGATGAGTCTAAGTTTCAATGAGCCTTTTCTATGTCGGGATTTATGCCTGCTTCGGGGTGGGTTGTTACAGTATCCTTAAGGTATATTAATACTATAAATATAACATTTTAAATGGTGACTATTCAATAAATGTCTCTTGAATATATACTTTTATATGTTTTTTGTTCATTTACCAACTTTTTTCTTTGGTTTTAATTTTTTGTAGACAATCCGAGCATCATTAAGTAAAACAAATGATGACAAGTGTCAGAAGACATGACTTTTTATAAGAAGTTGCGAACCTGAAATTCATATCGCAATATGCAAAACTTATCTAAAGCACTTGAACGAAAGCACGTGAAGTGGTCTATAAATAATATGTTAGAAAACTTTCAACAAAAGTTTATGTGAGTTATTCATTTTTAGGGAAAAAGAGAAAGAAAGAAAGCGGAAAAGAGTAAAAGGTAGGAATAGTCCCACACTTCCATATATTTGTAATTGTATTTGCTTAAATATAAGGTTCCCAAGAAAAAGATTGGGCAGTTTGGACACCTAATTTTTTCTCTTGTGTTGAAAAGGGAGGCCATGCATCGTAAAAAATACACACATGCGTTGTCTTCACTGTTTGTCTAACCGTGCCGAGCCGAGCCGGGCCGGACTTGGGCTTGGGTTTCGATTTGGGTCCATACAATACAATAAAAGAGCTCCAAAATAATTCTAATTCGGAATTTAAAAGAGTGCCAAGGGCAGATAAACATTATGACCGTTGGAGCTTTAATAGACATTAGTAAATGAAAGATTACGACAATTGGAGCGAACGGTAACGTATTACATGTTACGATCTTGATACTCTTGTCAATATAGCCATTCAGACGAAGATCAAGATTAATATCTTAGAAGACGTACTTGAGCTCCATTGTATCTTGGGAGATGGTTTGCCCAAACTCTATGCACCCATCCATTTTATCAAATGATGGTGAAGGCAAATTGCATCTTAAGGAGAGCGCAATTCTGCATACCTTAGATATAACATCGACGAACTTAAAGTGTAAACATTGTCTAAAGTTGCCATCATACACAAGAATAATCACCAACATAAACATTATTATACAAGGTCTGTAATATGCAAATAAATTTTGGTGCGAAAAATGCTACAAAATGAATCATTCGAAGATATATACTTATATATGTATTAAGAATGGTGACAACAAAACATGATTTGATGGAGGCACTATATATATCCTAATGATATAAATAAGATGCTTTAATGGAAAAACATGCATGAAGCATAAAAATGCATGTGATACAGTTAAGAGAATGTGTATTGGATAATATTTTGTGATGTTGTACACTTTTCCCCTCACTCTGTTTTTTCTTCTATAGACTTTTCTTGGTGAGACTTTATTGTGATAACTATAAATTAAAGATGAACATCTAAAGGAGGAAAATTAAAAATTATTTTCTTTCACATTTATTTTTTTATCAGGTTTGTCTAAGCAATAATATTAATGAGATACATGTTTATGAATCAAGAAACATTCGTAATTAATTTGAATTATCGAGTTAGGTATTTGAATTCATGAAATTTTTTAATGAGGAGAGAAGAAGAAAGTATGTCACAATTACTCTTTTTTCTCAATTAAGATTTTTCACATTGGGTTTTTCTTAATAAGATTTCAACGAGGCATTACCCTAATATTGAAGAATCAAATTTCCTATGATTAAATAACGTCTTAAGATATGTCATAATGTATTATTTTTCATTAACTAAGATTTTTCCCATTGGTTTTTATTAGTAAGGTTTTAAGAAGATATTATACTGACCCAAAAGTATTAAACTCCTTATCAAAAAATAGCATCCTAAAATATGTAACTCGTAACCATGTGAATTGCACTCCTTTTTACGTATTCATGGCTCTTCCATGACAAGTGTTTTTGATGAGGCAACAACCAATATTTATATTGATTGAATGGATATATGAAACAATATATAATTAATGGAGGGAAATAATCATATATGTGTCAAAAAGAGCATCCATAGGTCACTTTAGAAACATCCAATTTTTTTTAAAGTGTACATTCAAGGGGGGATGTTATAATATACGTATTTGTATAGCATGAATATGATTACGTTGGTAAAACTTTAATTTATCTTCCACTTGAAACTATAAATAAAGTTCAAAAATTTGCAATTACAAAACATAACATTAATAAAACCTTCTATTTGCCTTCCTTCTTCTTGTCTTGGTGTTTTCTTACCTTTTCATTTTTATAATAAAAAAAACTACTTTACGTAGAGAAAAATAAGTTAAAGGACTGGATAAATGGATATGAGGAGTTTAATGGTCCGTATTTCCTTAAAATATAGTTATAAAAATGCTGAAAATGGTAAGGGGAGTACAAAATATGTCTTCCATTCATTTCTAGTGTAATACTATTAACATCCATCTAAACGCTTACTAGCGTCACTTAAACATTTAATAAAATAAAACTAAAAAACCTACTTCAAACACCTACCTTAAATTATAAGAGGATGTGGAAGTAAACATTAATGGTTATACGTAATCGTGCAACATAGAAATAAAATGAAATATAGTCGTTAAATATAATTATTGTTGATCATATAAGCCAGTAATGGTAGAAGAAAATGAGATAAACAACATAAGTAAAATTATTTATCAATTTAGATTAGGTATTAATAAGTTAAGGTATTTAATTATATTTAGGATATGCATGTAAATAAGTATATTTGTAATAATAAAACAATTTTTTAGGGAAAAGATAATGATAATTAATTATGGGGGATTTGTATATCAAATCCTTCCTTTATAATTTTAATATATAAAATACCCTTCCTTGTAATTTTATATAAATTAGGTCATTGGCCGTGTTTTTCCTTTACAACCCGTTGATATTCTCACATTTATATTAATATTTTACATCTTATTTGATTCCAATATTTAAAATACAATAACTTTTGTAAAAATATCATATCAAAGAACCGTTTTCACCCAAATTTTACCATATTTTAAATGATGTGTTGTGCGTATGTAAATATCTACTTAAATTACATCATTCAAAATGCAACTGCAATTGCATAATTCAAATCACAAGGTTTAAAAATAATAAATTTTCACAATTATAACTACATTATATTAATGTATTTATAACTGCATTTTCTTAATGCAGTTAAATTTTGCATTAACATCGAATATAATTGCATTTTCTAAATGTAGTTAATTTATAAATTACATTAATATTATATAAAGTTACCGTATGCAACCAAAATTGTTACTGTATCACATAAATGCAGTTAAATTAATTCAAAAAAAATATTGTTACATTATAATTGCATTTTCTTCAAGTATTTAAATTTAACTATATTTTCTTAATGCAGTTAAAATATAACTGTATTGAAATTGAATAAAATTATCAAATGTAGTCAAAAAAATTTCTATATCACATAAATATAGTTAAATTAATTCAAAAATATGTTGTTAGAATATAATTGCATTTTCTAAAAGCATTTAAATATAACTTCATTTTCTTAACGCAGTTAATTTACATAGTGCATTAAGGTTAGATAAAATTATCAAATGCAGTCAAAATTATGACTACATCACGTAAATGTAAAATGCACCATCATTACACTGCATTTTCTTAATCAAATGCAATCATTACTGCACTTTCTCATTTGTTCTTTGACCATTTGCTCGCCTTCATGTACAAAAATATACGGAGTATACCATTTTCCCACTACAATGGGCATATTCAAATTAGGAATTTCCCACCTTAAACTTGTGTTCATTCCTAATTCTTCACTCAAACTAAAGTTTAATAGGTCTGATGTAATCCATCTCCAATTTTTCTTCTTAAGAATAGTGCAGAAGTACCATCAGATGCTACTGATTTTGCATAATACTTGTTTCTATGACATAATCTCTACTTGTTGGTAAATGTTTCTGTGATCAAATTCTAATGGGTTCATATCATCAGCAGATGTACACAGGCAAGTTGCACTCACCTCTTCTTCTTTAGAACATGTGGAACATTTCCTGCATATGATAAATCTTTTAGATACAATTTTAGATTGTATTAGAGGAAAACTCTTAGAATTGAGCCTCACTCTTTATTCTTTCCAGTAGCTCTAAGAACATACTAGCGATTTGATGACAGAGGTTGACCTACAATTAGAATGAAATAAACAAAGAAAATGCATTCAAATTTAACTACATTATCATAATGCAGTTAAATTATAACTGCGTATATGAACCAGTTTAATTAAAAAAACGTGTTTTAAATTTAACTGCATTTTTTAATGTAGTTATAACTACATTTTCTTAATGCAGTTATAACTACATTTTCTTAATGCAGTTAAAACTGCCATGTGCAACCAAAATTATTACTGTATAATATAAATGCAGTCAAAATTGCATTTTTTAGCAGTTATAATTGCATTTTCTTAATGCAGTTAAAGCTGATATGTAAAATTATGATTTTGAAAATTTTATTTTTTGATATCAACAATGGATATCATTAAAAAAAAATATTTATGATTTAGTGGTGAAAACGATTCCTAAATATGATTAATATATAAAAGTTTATCGCATTTTAAAGATTTAAATTAAATGAATTAGCGTAAGATGTTATTTGTCGGGTGTGGTGTTAAAAGAGTAGGGGCCTAATTTACAAAAAACTAGTGATAGAGACCTACTTTACATTTAAAACAATAAATAAGGGTGCGAAGTTAATATCATATTATTTTCTATTTCACCTTGTTCTTTCCTTCTTCTTTTTCTTGTAAACAACAACATATGTAATAATGACTGGATATTTTTAATCGAAGTAACACTGAAGCTTCTTTACTATGTCTTACCATATCACTATATTTGATCTTAAAGTTACCTTTTATACTATGTTAGTCTTACTTAGGTTTACACGATCTACAAGAAATGGAAAATCTATTTACAATCATAGTGGATAACAACTTAGTCGTAGCTACATTAGTTGGATTCATATGTATTGGTGGAGCATTAGATAGAAAAAGATCGATTGTGGAGAATTAGATGGAGAAACTTTGATTTCGTTGTTTGAAAAAAAGAGGAAGCCGAGTAATGGTTTTAAGAAAATAAAAAAATTATGAAAATCCGAGTGTGGGCGGGTGAATAAAATATTTAATCGGGTGAGAGGATTAACACCGAGAGAAGTTGTTTATATGGTTGTAAACAATATCATCGATTTTTGAAGTCCCTTTAACCATACACAAAAATAATAAGGCTATGCTACAAGTGAACATTTGAGAAAAGAAATGAATCCTAATTTTCGGATGACTGATCCATCCAATCCAGTCTCCATCTGGGCTAGCTCTATTAGCATACCAAAATTCGTCTTACACAAACCGTTTATTTGGAAAAAATTTTGCATGCCCCTATATCTTCTTTTAACCCCCAATTTTATTTTATGAATAACCCTGTTTTTTGAAGTCTCCAACGTTGACATTTTCAATAGTATAAATCATGCTCAGATTGAATGTGGTTTTGTATAAGGTCTCGCATGGACCGAACAATGTATTGTATGAAACCGCTCGGATCGAGCGAGGTTTTGTGAAACCATGCTTGAATCAAGCTAGGTTTGAAAGAAAAACCAAATACACGGTATTATTTAAGACTGGATTCGACTTGGTACCAAAAATTCATATTCAAAACCATTACCAAACCGATTTATATGATAATAGAAAAATCGTATCATTACCAACCAAAGTGATCGGAAAATCGATACTTCGGTTTGTGGTTGGTAACAGTGGGTAGAAGTCGATAATAAACTTTTATCGTTTACAAGTATGATATCAATTTGTTTACAATATTTCATGTTAAAAGATTAAATATTAAGTGTTATTATTTTTTTATATTTGATTATTTATCAATTTTATTTTGTGTAGTCAAACATACAAGTAAATGTCGCAAAAGAAGCTAAAATATCATATAAAATCATATTATTTAAAAAAAATACATGATAAGGATTGCATTATATATGTGTTTGTGCGCGCGTATAAAGGTATGTGGTAGGTATGATAATTACTACATTTAGTAGTTAATTACCATTACCGTACCACATATTTTCATGCGGTTCGGTAAACCGTACTAATCAAATTAGTTACCATTTTTCCGGTACCATTTTAATTGGTAGCGGCTAGTAATAGTTGATAAGTGGTAATATGATAAAAATGTTCAGCCCTATTATTATTAATGGAAAATTCACATTAACCATGCTTCAAATGTGTGGTTTGTTAGGCTTCCTCTTTCGTTTCAAGCTTTGTTTGTTAGATTTTTCATTTACTACAAACTTGGTTTTTTGTGTTTTCTCGCCCACTTCAACCTTGATTTTTTATATTTACTTATTTGTTTTGAATTTGGTTTTTTGGATTCATTCTTCTCATTAGCATTGATTTGTTACATGTTACAAATAATTCATGATACACCACTCCAAAACTTTGTCTGAATAAATGTTTTAAATTTAGTGAATATTAGGCTTAGGTCCCTAATAAGTTTCAAAATACACAAAATCCTCAGTAAAAAAGATATGTAAATTAGGTCCCTAAAATTAAGTTACTAAGTAATTGCATATAGTTATGCAATTATTCACTGAATAATTGCATATATTTATGCAATTATATCCAAAAGTTGCATAAATTTATGCAATTTTTTCGGTGAATAATTGCGGAAATTTCCGCAATTTTTCAGTGAATAATTGTGGAAATGTCTGCAATTTTTTGATATAATTGCATAAATTTATGCAATGCAATTATTCACTGAATAATTGCATAAGTGTATATCATTATTCCGTAACTTAATTCTAGAAATCTAATCTACAAACTATTTTTACTGGGATTTTTGTGTATTTTGAAACTTATTAGGGACCTGTGCCAAACTGTCTGTTAAATTTACTAGGAGGGATGGTGTGGTAACACACTCTCACCTTCATCTAACGTTCTTTTCAGAAGCTCAAGGAAATGCATCTCGTATATACAAAAGATTTACCCATTCAAAGCAATTTAGGTTAAGTTAGAAAAAACCAAACATCAAACTAGAATTGCCACTTCGAAAATTTTAGCTACCGGGCGGCCTTTGGTACGCGTGCGTAGTATATTTCCTCTCCAGTCTTTCCTCCATCCACCCTCATTCTCCTTACAATTCAACCCACTGCCGGTGCTTCACTGTGAAGACCTCCGACCGTGTTGCCTTCCTTAGGCTCCACATCGCCGTCGAGCCTAAACCCCACCATTCAACCCTATTCTAACCTCTTATGGTATCAACCCCTGAATCTGACTTCAATCGCCGGGTTCTGAGTCTAGTCGGGGTTTTGACGAATTCTTTATTACCATGTTGGAATCCAAAATAAATTTCGAAAGAAATTTATTTAGCTGGTAGTGAAATTTTATATTTTGCAGTTAATCTGAATTTAGGGTATCATTGAGAAGAGAAGATAGTCGGGGTTAAACGTTTTCCTCAAACGACTACTTTTGACAGTTTTCTTCTCCCCTTGCTAGCCACCAAAATTTTTGCCATGTGTTCTATCCACAGAAATTTATTCAAGCGCTTTCTCCATTCATCCTCAAATTCTTTTAATAACAAAACATTTCATGATAATTTTGTACATCCATGGCTTATCGTAGGCCTAGGCAACCCCGGTGACAAATACAAGTATACTAGGCACAATGTATGAAACCGCATTTTTTTTTTCAATTTGATTTTCTTTTATCCGATATAATTTTGAGTAATTGCAGGTTGGATTTGATATGATTGACATGTTTGCAGAGTCTCAAGGCATTTCAATGAGCTCTGTGCACTGCAAAGCCCTCTTTGGTGAAGGTATTATCACCCATTGTTTCACTAATTTCTCTGTTGAGTAGTGATTATGGGATAAGTGCATAAACTATACAATTTACTTTGAATATTGTGGTGATCCTTTTTTGGTTGATTTAGGAATGGTTGGAAAAACTGCAGTGTTGCTTGCAAAGCCCCAGACTTATATGAATCTTAGTGGTGAATGTGTGAGTAATAGAAAAAACTCCTCTGTGATGTACTTTTCTTTTAGTTACTTTGGTAGTTTCAGCGATTTTATGTGTTGGTGCATTTACAACTAAGTCCGGTTCATTTCATAATCTTGGTGATATGACAATAGAAGTTGGTGGAATTAACATGTACTTCTGTGATTAAATAAGTTGTACTTGTAGCGCAAATTCGTAGGTCAAACTATGTCATAAAGATGTGTAATTTGGTAAGTTATTTGAATTAATTCATAATCGTTATTCGTAGCGCACATTCGCAGGTCACACAATGTCATATAAGTTTATAATAAGTTCAAATTATGAATTATATTAATAGGGAGTTCATATTTCATATTGAATTCAATGTCATATAGGTTTATAATAAGTTTAAATTATGAATTATATTAATAATGAGTTCGTATTTCATATTGAATTTAATCAAGTTTAATTTACGCTTCTAAGTTAATAACAAGTTTAAATTCATGTTGAATTTAAGTCTACAGTGAATTCATAATTAATGTTAATTAATAATAAGTTAACAATTATAGTTTACTAAGTACGACAATCTCAATTTAACAATTTTGAAACACCGTTTCAAATAGCTCTGATACAAAACAAAAATTAATAATTATTAATATTAATTGATAATAGATTATATATTATATTATATTATACTATACTATATTATATTATATATAAAATGTTTGCTACTACAAAGGGGGTCCAAGTGGTGGCAATATCTCTAGGTGGGGGTCCGGGGGCGACGCTCCTGCAAACCGCGATCGACCTGAACTGTCTGGTCATGGGGTCTATAGGGCAGTACCGTCTAACGGAGTGTGGGGCGTCTCGTCAACAAAATGGTATATATTATCATTGTATTTTTTATTTTTAGAATTAAAATCATACATATATACATATACATACATATATATATATATATATATATATATATATATATATAGTATATGATACGAAACATATAATATAGCTTAAGTAAATATATACTAGTATAATTATATACAATTTATTCTTTGTTGTTTTTCGAGGGTAGCCCTTACCCGAACTCGGTAAGTTTTTGTTACCAGGGAACTGACTTGAGCTACCCAGTAGCAAACATCTGAGTGTTAATACTTGGATAATCACCTGCTGATGTATCTTTTGAGTATTACTAACTCAAAAGATAACCTTGTTGGCATGCTATTAGGATATGAATTAAAACAAAAGCTGTGCAACATATACAATATGTAGTTTTTCAGTTTTCCTTTTTCCCCTTTATATGGATTCCATCAATGAAATGGATACCGTTGAAGCAGTATAAAATTATGTAGAAGAACATAAGTAATGTGTAGTGGGGAGTAATCCTATGAAATCAATTAGACATTACACGTTCAAACTTCTGCTATATGAAATTTGGATGAACTTAAACAAAGTTGTCTAAATTTTGATTATGTAAAAATATCGAATCTGTGGCTAGGTTCAAAAGTTGAATTCATTGTTTGTGCGAGTTTGGATATACGAGAAAAACATTGACAAGCTCGGACGTTTTGTAATTGGAAAACTTCTCAGCACGATTGTGCACCCGCTTAATGTGTGGCAGCATACTTAATCTAAACCTCATATCGTTTACCCATATTTATACGGATACATATTTTATCTATTTTGGAATGGAGGAGAATTAATTAATCACTTGATTAGATCAAGCTTTTGTAACTTCGCATGCAAGATCAAGTTAAGTTATGATTATTATTATTTTTATATTTGAATGATCTCAGGCTAATTAATTTTGAATTTGAGGATTGAAATAAGCTACTTAAAATATTGTTTTATTAGCTAGATTTATGTTTGACTATTTTAAAGGTACCCCTTGAGGAAGCAAATTAGAAAAAACTTGAGTGAAATTATAAGGATTCAACGATAAACTTTGTAATAAAACCCCGTCGAGTGATACAATGTTTATGGTGTGCAAGTTTATGATATCCTTTTAATCACCTTTTTAACTTATTATGTTGATTGGAGATGTAAAACTATTAATCAATTACAACTTGACCAATTTACTTCTAATTCGAAATGACCTTGAACAGAATGAGAAAATAACAAGTAAAAGTGTAACTGAGGTTGACCAAACATTTGTGTTTCGTCACGGTTTTTATGTTCACTGGTTTGAACCCATGCTATGCACGCGGTATGATAAAAATAATAAAACAATTAATTACTTAATATGATATTTTGCAATGGTGATTCCATAGAAAATAAAAAAAATGTCAGCTAATAACATATAGTGGATTTCACATTGAAAATATGATATTAAATGAACTTTAAATATTAATACGTTGACATGCGACTTAATAACAGAAAAGGAGTTGTTGGCCAATAATTTGGGGGTCGGCTATTTGGATACAAAATAAAACACAATTAATGACATAATGGATCTGAACCGTTGTATCTAATTGACTTCATATATGGGATTGCAATCGAGGGGCAATCTAATGGACGAGATTCATTATGTCATTAATTGTGCATATATTTTACGTCCAAATAGATTTTCCTATAATTTGGAGGAAAAATTAGATGATAATGATGGTAAAAGTAGAACCACGATTTTTTAAGATAAGTGTTTATTTTGTAGAGATAAATGAAGCATTGATTTTACTTTTTGATATTTATTTACAATTTATCTTCATTTAAAAAAACAAGGATAAAAGAAAGAGTAAAACAGGAAGAACAAAGATTAAAAGAAATAAGAGTTGAGTGTAAATAAAAAAAGAAAGATTAAAAATAATTTTTTTATGAATAGATAAACAATTCATAAATTTTGACTTACCTTCGTATTAACCTTTTTATTTGGAAAAATGAGAAGTTTGGATTTTTATGGAACATTGAAAATTTTGAATTTTCTTTTTGAATTGTAAAAATAAAGTTAGGTTGAATCTAAGTTCATATAATATATTACATTATGCTAGTTCATTTAACTTTATACTTTTCATATTTGATAATTTTATTCAAAATTAAAGTTCTCGAGATAATTTGAGTGAGTGCACTTTATATCTTATATCCTATATATTCGAAAAATGACAAAGGTGCTTAAATTCATTTGTTTTACTTTTAAAAGAGTAAAAAAAATAGGTTAAAATGAGAATTATTGCACCATGCCAAGTTGATATTAGAATTTATGATCATTATGTTTTGATTAATATTTATCAATGTTCATACTAATTTACTAAGAATCAATGAAATTCAAACATAGCTCATGCTTAACTATTTAAAATAAGTAAATAACTACATTAAATAAGATTGTTTCAGTGGTTGGATGCACTGTTTTAAATCTCGGCCATCTCGACCGATATCTCGGCCGAGATCTCGGTCGAAGGCTTGGGCAAAACGAAACATGAAATATCGGTTGATATCTCCTTTCGATTATATCGGTCGAAATTTACATATATCGGCCGATATTTGAAGCGAAACGATATTCCGAGATATCCTCGATATATTATTTTTTTTCAAAAAAAAGGCCCATCTCGGTCTATCATTAAAAAAAAAAGAACAAATCCCTTTTCTTTCTGATTCAACTTCTCAAAAGATCACGTTTCTCGTCAAAATATCGAACTCCCTCTTCTCCAGAGAAAAAAACGAACTTTCTCTTTTAAAAAAAATTGAATTCTCTCTTCCAACATCCGACAGCTCGCTGTTGCTTCCAATTTTCGACTACTCGATCTCGCTTTTGACAGTCTGCAGTTTCATCTTCGACCAATCTTTCTACTCTCTACATGTATGTAAATTAGGGTTGTTTCTATTTTAATGAAATTCATTTTTCAGAAATTGAATAACAGTATAATTTAGAGTAGATTTGTAAGTAGACTTGGTTTGTTATTCTTACTGCATAACTTTCTGCAAGTAGATTTGCATTGCCTGAAATCCTTCGATTCTTGATATCTCTTATATGCATTTGCTTTTATTTGCATCAGTTCCTAATACTGTTATTATGTTATTCTTACTGCAGATATGTAATTGTATAGAACCTGCTTTTTTTCAGTTAGTTTGTCGTCTTTCATCTACTTATATGTAATTGCTAAAGCTGATGATGTTTTGTAACTTTTGTCGAACAATTTCATATAGTTGAAGTATAATTGCATTATTTTTTCAGTTAGAATAGTGGAGATTAGTTGCAGTAATTTAGTAAATGTTAATTTAAATAAACCGATACCATGCATTTTTTGCTATAAATTATGTGATGTGTTATACTCTGATATGGTCCCGAGATGAACTTTAGATCCGAGATGTAAATCCGATATTGACGCCCGAGATGCACTCGTCTCGTCCGAGATCTCCTCCGATACGATACCGAGTCGCTAAAATCGCCGAGACGAAACATGCCCGATATCCGAGATTTAAAACCTTGGTTGGATGTGGATAAACCGAGGTAGTCTACTTTATATCTTATATATTACATTAGATTGTTGGTTAAATTAACTACAAAGCTTAAGATAAAACAACGCTCAATTCATATTTATATTTCTTGATTATTACGCTTTTCTTTTAGTTTATTACCACTCGTATTTAATTTTTTTCCATTGTTACTATTTATTATTATGAGGTGGAGCCTTGACGCAATGTTTATGTCACTTGCATGGTGATCTGAACGTCTAGGTTCGAGTTCGGAAACAGTCTCTTCACAATGTGAGAGAAATGTTGTGTATATTATCGACCTTCCCAAAATCCGCTATCGTGCGGAAGACTCGTGTATTGGGTTTGGGTTCCACATTTACTATTTATTATTATACATGCTTAAAATATGTTATATTTTCAGTGGAGTTTATATTTCAAATCATTAATGTTAAAAATCTTAAAATTAAAATCTTATGATTTGAATCCCATGTCAAACCGAATCTCTCCCTTTACGGATCAATTTACATTCCGATTCAAACCCAACTAATATCATAGTTTAAAAACATCATTCAATCCAAATTAATATATCCAGTATATTTATTTGGATCTACAATTTCAATTCTAATCGTTTCTAAACAAAATAAAATTGAAACAAGAGAGAAAATGTGGTTTTAGTTTTAGATATAGAAATTCAAACATCAAAATCAATTTCTAAGTGTATGCAAACCTTAGACTATAAATATTTAGAATTTAGAATTTATTATTTAAATTCCGTTTCGATTTAAAGTTTGAATTTTAAGATTCACGATTTGAATCTCATTTTGAAAACCTTGTTTCAAATGATAAAATTAATGAAATCCGAATAAAAACTGTTTTTATTTAGTGAAAACAGCTACAAATGTATGGTCGTAGAATTTGAGCTTAAGTTTGGCTTTTAATTGCAATTTATAAGTAAAAAGGAACTTAAAAGGTTTTAAGTGAACTATTCTGAAATATATTAGATGAAATAAGGTTAATAGGATTCGAACTTGGGCGCTTGGGAATAAAGTGAATCAATGAAAGTGGAGTTATTCTAATACATACATTATTTATGAGAGTGGATAGTGAGATTCGAACTTGTGACCTTTTGAGAGTATACTAAATCAAGGAGGGCCGGGTATTTAAATTATGAAATTACGAGAAAAAGAAAAATCTTGAGTGAGTTTCGACTTAAAATATGTAGTATAAGATAATATAAGATAAAAATTGAGTGAAAAAAATCAAAACAAAATTTGTATGCTGGTAGACGGATGAATATATAAATTTTGAGTTATCTTCATATTAACATTTTTATTTGAAAAAAATGAGAAGCTTGAATTTTTATGAACGTTGAGAAGTTTGGATTTTCTTTTTAAATTGTAGGAAAAATAAACAAGTTAGGTTGGATCTTGTAACATATTCATATAATATATAGTATTACATAATTTCATTGAACTTCACTCTTTTCGTATTTAGTAATTTTAAATGAAAACTAAAGTTCATGGGATAATTTGAGGGAGTGCGCTTTATAAATTATATCTTGTATACTAAAAAATGGCAACAATGGTTGAATTTATATGCTTATTTAAAAATGAATGAATGAAGAAAAGAGTTTAAAATGAGAATTAATGAACCATGTCAAGTTGATATGCATAATTCATGATCATTATGGTTTGATTAATATTTATTAATTTTTATACCAATCTACTTAAAATCAGTGAAATTCAAACATATGTCATGCTTAGTTATTTAAAAATAACTACATCGAACAAGATCGTTTTAATGGTTGAATTGGATAAACTAAGTTAGTCTATTTTATATCTTATATATTGCATGAGATTGTTGCATGTGCCCGCGCACACACACATACACACATACATATACATATACATACATACCTATGCACGCGCGCGCGCGCACACATATATATTGTATTTTTAATTTTTTCATTCTAACTACTATTATCGTAAGTGTTTGTATATGTTATATTCTCAATGGAGTTTATATTTTGAAAATGAAATCAATGAAATTCAAATAAAGATCATGTTTATTTAGTGAAAATAGGTAAAAAAAAAATAAGGTCATAGGATTTGAGCTTGGATTATTATTGAAATTTATAAGTAAAAGGAACTTAAGAGGGAAAAAAGATAAAGGTTTTTAAGTGAACTAAGCGATTCCAAATTATATTAGGTAAATCGAGGTTAATAAGATTCGAATTTGGGAGCTTTGGAATAAAGTGAATCAAGGACAATGATGTTATTCTAATATACATTAGATAAGAGAGTGGTTAATGAGATTCGAACTTGTAAACTTCATGAGAGTATACTAAATCAAGAAGGGTTGAGTATTTAAGTTCTAAAATTATGAAAAAAAGATTGAGTGGGATCCGAGTTATTCGATATTAATTTATACAATACAAGATTTGTGAACTTTCAGAGATACGAAGAAATCAAGCAGGTAACAATGGATAGGTTTACATAGGTTATTCTGACACATAAAACCACAACACAGTTGTTTCAGATATTTATTAGTAATTTACTAAATAATCCAGCTTAGAAATTTTCACTGGAATTTAGAATATCTAATATTTTTTTTCTGATTGCATGTCAGATTGGGCCGCTTGCAGCTTATTATAAACTACCACTAAATCATATTGTTGTGGTATGTTACAGTATTATATATGTTTTACTGTCAAATGTGGTAAATATAGGCTGAAGGATAATGGATATGCATTTATATGTAGATATATGATGATATGGACTTGCCATGTGGGGTTCTTCGAGTTCAACCAAAAGGTGGACATGCACATCACAATGGGTAAGTATGCTATGCATAAGGGGTGTGGGTGTGAGCGCGTGTGTAGGGGAGGAGTTCCGCTTCACCTCTCTTCGCTACACCTCATCTACATCTCTCTTCCTTTTCGACTTACATAGTTCAAAATCAAATGGAAATTTGTTTATATGTTCTTGCATAACTCAAGATTACCTCTATAGAATTTAGTTTAATTTGAATAATCCTAATGATCATATCTACAAAATTTGGTTTAATTTGATTTAATTTGAGTAATCCTAACATATTCAGAATCATCTTTCAAATCAATGGTTAAAATAAGTGTTTCAATGGTTGATATTCGACTTAACATTTTGAACATGTTAGAAGTTTTGAAAAGATCTCATTTTTTGTGGGCATGATGTTCATAGTGTATATTGAATATCCGCAAAGTTTCATTTGATTTAGAATAGTATAGCACCGAAAACTATAGAATTGTAAAATGAGGTGTAGCGAAAGTGAAGTGTGGCGGATCCTTATCCTATATATATATATATATATATATATATATATAGATGTTGCGCCAAAAATTGATACAACACCCCAGTATTATTCAAAAACGAATTAAACAAAGGGAGAATCAATTTAAAGGACACAAATTTGTATATTTTTAGCCTCAAGAACACGACCTCAATATTTTAACCACAAGGGCAAACATTCTTCTAAAAATTATTCATAAGGACAAACATTATTTCAAAATTATTTATAAGGACAAACATTTTTTCAAAACTGCTACCGAACTAAAAACTGATACCTAAAAACTGCTACCGATAACTACAAACTGAGACCTAAAAACTGTAAAAACTGATAACTAAAGAAAGTTGTCCTTCAAGCTAAAATACTGAAGGTCTGTTCTTGAGGCCAAAATGCCGAGAAATTTTGTCATTTACAATAAGTTCCTGTTAAAACAAATATAAGAATGAAGAAATCAAACAGAAAAGAAAGAAAAACACAATATTTTTATAGTGGTTTTGCAAAATCACTAGTCTACGTCCGCTTAATTTTTTTATTTGACAAATTCTCTTTAGGATACAACAAATTACAATTGATTTCTGACCCACAGGTTGAAGAATGTGATATATCATTTCCGTGGAAACAGAGAGTTTGGTAGATTAAGAATTGGTTTGTATATATTGTTGGTTGCACATCAACAAAAATGTTAGCTTCACAACCTAATACTCGTACAAATGATTGTAGGCATTGGAAAACCCCCAGGCCAAATGGACCCTAAGGCATTTGTTCTCCAAAACTTCAACAGGACAGCTCGTGAAAGAGTGAGTAATTAGTTTTTCTTGCAGTTAACATTATATGATGTCCTAATTTGATTATTCAAACTTAAGTTATCGCTAGTTTCTCTCATAGTGTTTCTCCTGCAGGCATATAGATTCATTGTAGTATTTTTTGTCATGCTTTTGTACCACAGCACAAGTGACAAGTATAAACCATTTACAAAGTTACCAGTTTTTATAAAGCGTTTTCAATGGATGGTTTGGCACAGTTAAAATGAAACCAATTACTTCGGGTTATGTTGTATCAAATCAATATAAGCATATGATATAACCCTACCATAATATATGTTATAGATGATTTATATTGCATTTATGCTGAAATTTGATGCAAATTTTGGATGTGCCAGATTGATACTGCTTTGAGGGAGGGGGTTGATATTTTGAAGATACTTTTGGACAAAGGGTTGACAGAATGCATAAATTCTACAAACGCAGAACAGAAATACAAGCATTTAAGATCACAAAATTCAATTTACGATGAAATTTAGATCAATTCAGTGTCAGTTTTTTATGCATTTAGTGCATACATATGCTAGAAACAGGCAGTGTATTATTAGAAGCTGCAAAAAGATTGTTGTTGCAGCATCAAGATGAGCTTTTGATGCATGCTAAATTATCTGATGAACTTGTTCAGGGAGGATCCAACGTCGTATGCAGTTACTTCAGTTTACATCAACAAAGATTTCAGCTAAAGTAAACACTATCAGTTAACATTTCATCAGAACTCGATCTCAAGCATAAACAATTTAGGCTAAGCAAATCAAATGGGTCTTCTTTCTATCATCGATTGTGTTAAGGTAACAATAAGTTATTAAACAACGTGTTCTATGTGGCAGTATTTATGGTAATGAAAGTGCTTAGCTGTGAAACATTTAAATTTATCAGCTGGCTCTAATGACATGAAATGGAAACAGATGATTGTTTTTTGTTGAAATGGCTTGAATTACACAAGTACATTTTAGCGGTATGTTTGAAAAACGAGCCTGTTCTGGTACACTCAACTTTGTAGGTAGTGGTACAAGATTCTGTACCACTACCACTACCAGAAACAAGCATGTGTGTTGGGGAGGGGTTTAAACTCTCTTATTTATCTTCAAAAATCTCATGCTCATCCGTTTTCTATAAAAAATTCCAAATTAAGTGATTTGGATATATGTAAAGGTGAGCAATTTTGGTTAGAACCAAATTAATCAACTGAACCGGTTTATTTTGATCGATTCGGTTTTAAAACTAGATCGGTTTGTAAAATATTTTTTTTTGGTTATTGGTTTAACCGAATTAACTACACTTTTATTATATTATCCAATTTTATGGTATTGTGGTACTTTAAATAATTGGTTTAGTGATAAAATACAAAGTTTACCGGTTAAAAATATGTTAAATTTTTAGTACAAACATAAAAAATACGAAATATAATCTTTTCATACATAAATTTATATCATCCTTTGAGTGAATCAATCATTTGGGCAGTAATATATCTTTCTAGTTCGGTTAAATCGGTTATCGATCGAATTAGAAGAAATATTTCAGTTCGATTTTGAAATTTTTTTATTCTAATTCGATTTGACATTTTTTACATCGGGACTGAACCGATCGAATGCTCACCCCTAGATATATGTTCATATAGTAAGATCATCTTTTCAAAATTTAACAAAATGGTTCTAATCTCAAAGTTGCTACTAGTTTGATATTCTCATGTCCTTTGTGGCTGCAAGGTTGTTTGGAATTGCTAGGGCTGTCAATGGATATTCGAAAAATCCAAAATCCATCCACATCCGTATCTGAAAAGCGGATAAATATTCGATATTTAGAAAAACGGATGTGGATACGAAGATATTCGTATTCAAAAATTATCTGTTCGGTTTTTGTCAAGATTATAGTTTAGATTATGTATATTTTAGCACAATGAAAGATATTTATTAAGTTTGTAGTTTATATTATATGCACTTAAAGCATATTAACTGCTTAAAACTATTTATTATCATCATATTTGTTTATTTTTAACACTTTTATAATCAATGGGATTGAAAAGAAATTTAGATTAAACTAAATCTTTTTATTTATATTTCTTGGTTTATTGGTCGTCGGCGGATATGATAATTATTCGATATCCGTTTGTATTTGCGGATTGGGATATGACACTATCCATATCCATTGACAGTTCTACCGCATTGCCTTTTTCTCATGTCCTTTATGACTGTAAGGTTGTTCGGAAATGCCTCTTTCCTGTAAGAGAAATTGAGTGAATAGTTTTGCTAAATTTATCCTCGTTCGAAATTTCTTACGTCAAAACTGTATTTTAAATCAACGATCGAATATATTACATGGTTTGTAATTTCTTGCAATTTTGAAAGAGTCGAGAGTTTCGAGACAATTTGAAGTTTTTAATAAGTGATCTTTCTAATGAATATAATCTCTCTACAGAAATTCATTTCGATTCTATTTTTTTTTGCACAAAAAGATGGACAAGAATCGATGATGGATTTTTAAGGAAGAGGATCTATATTGCCTCCATACACACACATGTTCGCTCATACATGCACATATATGTGTTTGTGTGCACTCGAACACACATACATAAAAATATGTATGTATGTATGTATATGCACATACACATACATAAAAATATATGTATGTATGTATGTATATGTACACACACATATGTGTGTGTATATATATCTCTGTGTGTGCATGCGTGCGCACGTATGTATATACACACGATTAAAGAAAATAACATACACACATAAACATATATGGATAAGGATTCTCTACACCACATTTTACACCCCTACCGTTTTTATTTCTGCACTACTTGAAATTAAGGTGGGTGCTTTATGGATATTTAGTCCATACTATATGTATATATTGCCCCCATACATATATACGAACGCGTACACACGCGCTCCCGCATGCATACACATATATCTATATACATACACAGCACATATATGCATATTCATGTGCGCGCGCGCACATACGTATACACAATTAAAAAAATGTACACACATATACAAACATGGGTAAAGATTCTCTACACCACATTTTACATCCGTACTATAACAACCCGCATCCCAGTGGGCTTACATTTTCGCTAATCGAAAATCCAAATCCACCAAAGTACGGATTGTTGATTTGGTATCCTGCAAATAAACAAATAAACAAATAAATGCATATCAGAGCAATATTGATATAACTCACAACAAAATAGTAAAGTATAATAAAACGTATAGTTACTGATTAAGATTAACACTTCCAATATCTAGTGTCCTTGTCAGTGCCGAACATGCAGTACGAAACCCGTCCTTCCACTATTCCTGCCTTACACCAGTACATGTCCCTCTAAGAATATCATATAGGTTGTAACAAGGAGGGGGTCGGAACAATGTTCTGCTGACTGGTGAATTATACATTTTACACATAACACTAGTTAATTCCGATTGTCTTCCATTACATGTTATGTCTTTTCATTTTACTTAGTCGCATCGACTCTACGTACGCGTACGATATGTCTCATCTACCCGAAGTAGACTATAACTACATATGCGTGTGAGTGTACATACAAACATACATACATACATACATATATATACACACACACACACACACATACATATATATACATATGCAACATATATATACATATTGTAAGTACCTATGGATCGTGTAATATGAAATATTAACTAAACTATTTACTTGTGCGGAATATAAATATAAAAGTTAAAGTAATAAAGTAAATGACACTAGAATTTTTTTATACTGGTTCGAACTTCCCGATCTACGTTCAGTTGCAGACTCCTTTTGGGATTTAACTATCAACCCTCACTTGACCCGGAGGAACATGTATTACACCGCCCGAGCAACCGAACAGGATTTCTACCGCCTAAGCAACATAATAGGACTTCAACCGCCCGAGCAACCGAATAGGACTTCTAATACAAATAATAAAATTGTTTCTGGCTGAATATGCTCTTGAGTAGCACTAATCAGTCAATAATGTACACCCTTCCTATAATCTTCTCCTTTGTGGTATATCGTGTAATTTGTGAAGACATGAAGTTTATTCAATCACTAATGAAGTTTGCTTAAATGAACAAGTGATTAGAACGAAAATATTGAATGTAAATGGCAAGATTGTTTAGACAATAAGAGTGGGAATTAGAATCAAAAATTCAGTTAGTCAAAACAATGGATTTCATGGCAATATATAGAAATCAAGAGTTGCAATCATTCGTGAAAAGTAGCCATAAAAGAATATGGAAGCAACTCTTGAATCAAGAGTTGTTTCTATTCGCTGAAATGAAGTGTGTTTTCAAAATATAGCCATTATAAAGATTCAATCGTCTGAGTGGAATAATTTAGCCAGTTGAATCGATTAAAAATCGAATCAGAAAGAAAATAGTGCAAAAGTCATGCAATTCAGCCGGCTGAATCATCAACTTCAGCCGTCTGAATATTCAAGATTAGTTGTGCACGTGCACAACATTCAGTCGACTGAACTAGACTGTTTAGTCGGCTGAATTTCATATTTTTTGCCATATCAAAGAATTTTTGGAAAAGCTTTTGTATATGAACTATGTTACTAAAATTTTAGCATATGAACTATGATTTGAAATATTTTTAAATTGCGTGTGCGTGCATATACCACTTCAGAGAGATTTTAACATTAATTCACTACTAGATTCAGACCATAGACTAAATATATTACCGAAGCTTCTATCTGAAATCTGGTCTGCAATCTGTTAGATTATTTCTCGATGAAAGTAGTATCTTCTCCTGCAAATATGGTTAGTTCATATAATATTTACTTATATAGTTATCACAATCAAAATTCAAGGTTCTAACATTCTCCCCCTTTTTGATGAAGACAACTATGTAAGTTTGTAAATATATAAATTAAAATTTACTCCCCCTGACTGAATACTCCCCTTACCAATCATATTATCCACCTTTGTGTAACGTCCCGATATTTTCAACCATTCGCATCCACACATGTCGGACTTGAATTGCTCAAAATATCAGATTGTTAATTTATATTTGGCAAAACTCAGCATATACAGTAGATAAATCAATCACAAAATCACAGACACAGTGTAATATAACAATAAGCAGCGGAACAAATGAATAGTAGTTCATGAAACTAATATATATATATATATCAGAGTTAAACAAGATACAACAGAAGCCTCGAATACATAGAAGTCTCAATACAATAGTCACATAACAAAATCTGGATATATCACTGGAGTTAACTGAATCTGAAAGATGAATATATGTAGATGGATCTCCAAGCAAAGCTCCAACTCCAAAGGTGAGTCTCAAATGCTATGACACTCAGTCTGACCCGAGCATAAAGCAAAACACAAAACACTCGAGTCAGGATTAACATTCTTATATCAATAAATCCAACTCAAGTGAAATATCAACTGAAATACAAGTAACTTAAAAGATGTTTGGGATACCCATCCTCTAAGGATCCGTGGAACTATCTACTATGTAGTACAATACACTATTATAATATGTCTATAGTAAAGTAAACTATTAAAATAGCGTTAAGGCGTTATCCATATCCCCTTTAACACATTTTATGTATTCCCATAGTCTATACAGTACCGTAATCTCCCCCGTACTGGGCGTCGTTAGAGGGCACTCCATAGGTATGGTACAAAACAAACTCGTAGTGGGCTCGATATGGTAGGTGACACGGCACAACTAGGTAATGCCAGAGTAGATATACCAATTACACTTCCGGGCTAGCGGTAACACATAGCCGCAACTACCGCCCACCTCGATCCACACTCCCAAATCAAAGGTGCGCACCAAATCAATCACAAAGTAATAGAATGGTAATCGAAGAAATGTGTCTGATCGGAGGAGCTACCTCACTTGGCCCATCGATTGCTCATGTTTTAGCCACCTTAAGCTAACTCACGGGAGTCAGGTCCACGTATATACCTCTAATAGAATCGTCGCCACCATCCTACTTCATTCTGGAATCTCCACCGCGTACACAGTTGTTAAAGTGGTTTTCGGTATTGGCAGAGATATGACAATAACCGATCCCGGTCTCTTTAACAACCAATCGTTATTATAACACCGTGGTCATTTCAAAATATCATACTTCAAAACCAAAATATCATATCCATTTTAAAACCATATCAATACGATATCATTTCTCACTTAAAATAATATTCATTTCCAAAAACATAGCACTTTCCAAAATTATAACTCTTTCGAAATTATAACACTTTGAAATTATAACACTTTGGAAATCATAACACTTTGAAATTATAACACTTTCTTCTTAAATAGTTTAGATATTAATAATAGTATATATATTAAAATATTTATAAATAAAATAGTTAATATAATAAAATAATTTGTATATAAAATAGTTATAAATTAAATAGTTTATATTAAAGTAATTAGTATATTAAAAATAGTTTTATTTAAAATAGTTTATATTAAAAATAGTTTATATTAAAATAATTATATATTAAGATAATTTATAAAGTAATATATATATATATATTTAAAATACTTTATATAATAAAATAGTTTCCTCAAAGTTCACAAATCGACTCACATCAATTCAAATTCCAAAATTCAATTTAATTCATTCTCAATTCATCAATTTCAATTCAATTCAGTTTCTCAATAAACCATTTCAAATTATATCGATTTCAAATACAGATTTGAACCACAAAATATACCATTTCAATTTCAATATATTTCAAAGCTTTAAATATTCAACATTTTCAAACTAAATTTGATAATTTCATTTATATCTCAATTTAACTTCATTATTATTTAGTTTTGAAATATTCACTTAATAAAATCCAATATCATTTAAATAATCCTTAAATTACAATTTAAACTAAATATTTTCTCCGATTTATTTAAACTTGAAATATTCATTTAATCACTTTAAATCAATAATCAAGTTACAAAACCATATCTTAAAATCTCAAATTCAATAAGTTTCAAATCGATTTTATTAAATAATTCTTAAAAGAATATTATTTCAAAATCATCTTAAATTTATCTTTCCAACCTTAATCTATTAAAATTATTATAAAAGATCTATTTCTAAAATATAAATTAAAATTTTCAAACATATAATTTTAGAAATCTAAATTTAAACCTTTATAAAAACAATATTTATATATATAATATCTAAAATCAATATTTATTTAAAACCATATATTTCTTTTAAAAACCTTGGAAATCATTTTTCAAAATATATATATAGGCCAATGGTGTCTGTATATAATTTTCTATCCTATGGTCAAGTGATACGGATATTTATCATTTCAATCCGCAATTTAAATATTTACGAGTATATATCTTTTCAACTCGCAATCCCAAATTCAATGTCAATGCAAATCGCTTGGGTTTATCATTTCAACCCATAACGATTTTCTCCTATTCTATAAGATCGTTCGGGTATGTATCATTTCAACCCATAGGGAATTCTATACTAACAGGGAACTTGCAGAGTGAGAACATATATGATAATAATATAACAATCAATAACAGGCATATATCATCAATAACAGATAAAATATATATAACAGATCATGGTGTCAGATGTCACAGGTGAACATATACAGATAATAGCATGTCATATATATAGCAGTTTAAATAACTAACAACAACATATTTCAATTGTCGTTTCAATTGAAATCAAATTTAATAAATATAAGAACGTTAATCGTGAGTGATTGCTCACCTTTCGAGGCTAGAGAGAGATCGACGAGAATGAGATGAGTTACGAATCCAAGCACGAATTAAAAAGCAAAGCATGATGGAAACAAGTTCGACGAACAAAGCTGATAAATTGAAATTGATGAGAATGGATCAAATTAGCTTGATGTAAACGGAAAATACATACATACATACATATATATATTATTTCCATGAAATCAATATTCAATTTAAACAAATAATAAAATAACATATATATAATTAAAAATCATTATTTTAAATTAAGCACATATATATAAACTGTTATGTAACAGATCACAGTTTTATTAAACCTAGATTATATTTTATATATATAACCAGATTTCACGGTTTATATATCATATAAAATGAAACATATCGATATATATATATATATATATATATAATCACGTAAAATCTTATACTATAATTATATATGTACACCCATATATATAAGCTATATATATGTAACCAAATACACATGCATGCTACTACTCAAAAAGGTATGCAGAGTAATATATAATAGAATATATATAAATAGAACAAAGAATAAAATTAAGTGTAAGATATACTTTTCTATCTTAAGTCCAAGAATGGGACAGTAGGCAACAACTTTAAATATTATATATATAAATGCAGACCGTATATATATATAAGTGTAAATAATGTATGAAGCTAATATAAACTATCAAAGTATTAATATAACCATTATACATATAAAAATATTTTTAAAATATCCAACAGCATATACATGTAGATTTGAAACAGATATGCACACTATACATATCAAAATATCAACATAACCATTATGCGTATATACTTAAAATCAACGATATATATATAACTAATATATAGGCAGATACATATAACTTATAAACTTTACAGATTATATAACAATATAAATATATATAAAACTTATATATATATGCTGACATATGTATACAAAACAAACATCAACTAAATATAATTTACATATATAAACTGTCACGCTATAACTATATACATCTTCATATATGGACAGCTGATTATATATGTATATTAACAATCATACACTTATGCATAAACTAATATATATATATATATATATATATATATAACTACAGATTATAAATATCATATATAACCATATGTATATTAACATATATGTGCAGACTCAACTGATTCTTTAAAAACTATGACATATATAAACTGATATTTTATAAACTTATATATACATATGATAGTTTGAAGAATTAAACAAATATAAAGCTATATAACTTATATATAGTATATACCTATTTGACAAAAGAGAAGATGAAGGCTAGTTGAAAATAGTGGTGATGGGAGAACCGAGTGACAATCACGGTAGGCGGAATTGGAAGGACGAGCTGAGGTGCGGCAGGCTTGTCAATGGGGAGGGATGCTTCGGCTGCTTTGGTGGTTCGGCCAGGGTTGGAGATGCGATAGATTGGAGTTGCGTATGAAGAAGGCGGCTGCTCGCTATGAAGTGATGGCTGTGGGCTTTGGCTCGGGTGGAACAACGGCTTTGGGTCGAGGAAGATGCGGGGTGAGGTCGAGCAAAGAGTGGAAGGCGGGAGGAGGAGCTCGGGCTGGTGAGTTGTAGGCGATGGTCGGAGATGTGGCTCGGTCATTCAAAGGTGAGGAGCTTGATGTACGGTGGTGGTATTGGTGAAGAGGGAAGTGGGAGGGGCTCTGTTGAGTTGATGTTTTGGGAGATGAATGATTTCAAGCTAACACATATTATAAATTTTCTTTCTTTCCGTTTAAAAGAAGTAAGTTCAGAAGAAAGTTTGTAAAAAGAACGAACCATAACAAAATTGAAGTGGTAGAATATCGAAAGTCAAAAAATAAATTTGTGGAAATGTAAAACAAATGGCCATGCACTGAATTTAGAAAAATAATAGCTGATGACCATTGAGTTTTACACGATAGATAATGAATGGACACAAGGAATTCAAAAAGATCAAAACGTACCAATACGGTGAACCGTTTTACAGATTCCGTTGTGCACCGTACATCAAAATTGACAATTGAATATACTATGGATATTAGCACGACGAGACGATCAAAACGATACATAGATATCAGTTATACGATCATTCTATCAAAAAGTCGATATCGGTACCGAAAATGCTGGAAATTTGTCAAAAATAAGATAAATAAAGCAATAGCAGTCCAAATTTGAAGAAACGAAATATAACGTCTCACTTAGAAGATGATTTACAAATTTATTAAAAAATATATTCAGGTTTGGAAAACATTTTATTATCATCAATTTTAACTGATTTAAATTTAAATAAAATTACACCATAAAATAAACTTCCATATTATCTGATGAAAATTTACCATTTGCTATGTTTAATTAGACGCATTTCAAATATCAAATATTTAAAATTTAAAATTTCACAAAAATTCAGTTAATTACGCTACTAAAACAGTTAAAATTTACGGGTCGTTACAGTCATCGACAAAAAGAAACAAATAATTGATATGAGAAATATAGACATATAAGCATGTAGACATTAAGCACATATGAGCATATAGATATGATAAATAAATGACCATCTTACCTAGGAACCTCAAAGTACAACAAACACATAAGAATATGTCTTAAATCAAAATAATAGTACTACAGTTTTTCATGAATTAAATAACAACGAAAAGAAAAGGGTCTAGAAATCCTCATTATCTTGTACTTCTTCTTCTTCTTCTTCCGAAGTCTTCCAAGTGAAGGGGGCCAGAATTTCAACAACACCAGTCGACGTGGACCCGGAATAAGAGACTTTTTCTAAAATCTTTTTTAAAAAGCCTTTGATCGAGTTTATCTTTTTGCATTTTAGAAACGTTCTTTTCCACATTAGCTAAACGTCGATTAAGTTTGTTTTGATTCTGTGATAATGTCACAAGCACTTGCTTCCGAGGCACGTCAACATGAAGTTCTTGAATTTTGTCGTCCTTTTCTTCTTCGTGTTGAGGAACTTGAGAGGAGGAAGAAGCGATATTCGTGTCTTTCGGTTGAGGGATTCCTTGGTTATGGTTAGCAACCCATTATTGAAAGATAATGATTTGTTGGTGTTTGGGACGCTTAGGAAGGCCCATTAGACTTGGAGTTTTCGAATTAAGCTCTCCGATGGTCATGGAATCAGAATTGGGCAATGGAACTCCAAAATTTTGTAGAATATGCATAATATAAGCTCCATAGTGAATCGTCTTGTAGCTTCTCTTGTGATCGATGGTAAGAAATTCATCCAATATTATTTTTCCCCAATTTACTCGTTGGGATGATAAATAGCATATAAGGCTTCAAAATCCGTTTGTAGACCTTTTCGTAGCTTCCGGTCTGGGGTTGTAATGATGGAATAAGCGCACGGTGGATGATTCGTGCCTTTGGACGTAAGACACTAGATTTCAAAATTGTTAAATCATCCGATAAAATTAGATGTGATATTTCATCATGATTATACATATTAACCTCAACATCGTCAATATTTAAGTCTTCGGGTAGACATCTTAGTATATGGCCTAATCGTTGAAGAGGTAAATCTTTACTCTACATTCCAAGGTCCATATGCAATCATCTTTGTTTCAGGGATCTTGGTGGTCAAGATTCATATTTGCAAAGAAAAGCTTAATTAAAAGAGGGTAGATTTTGACCTTGTTGGAATCATACCCAATGAGCGAATCGAAACCGTAAGCTTCGTATTTCTCAAATTGCGTAGCCGTTGAAGTCGGGGAATTTCATGAAAGCTCCTTCAAATAACTTTATATTTCTCATGGTGTTGAATCTATTGACCGCCGTTTCATTGTGTAACTAAGCTCAAATTTGGCTCTCCGATAGTCTGGTTGTTGATTCACATGCTCTTTTTGATCTTGGTGCCATTTGATTTATGAAATTTGGAAGAAAAATTGAAGTTTTTGATGAGGCTAGGGTTTGTTTTTAAGTTTATTTTGAAATAGAGAGTGTTTAGGTAAGGTAAGAATGAAGGGGTAGACGAGAGTTATATAGGGTTTGAGTGAATAGGTGTGTTGGAGAATGTGCATATCTATTTTTAAAAATTGAAAATTGACGAGTCAATAGGCTGAAAGGGTAAAGAAAGTCGGCTGAAATGTAGAGAATTGAACCCGCAAGTTTCTAGTTAAAAATGCCACAATTCAGTCGGCTGAAGGGGGTTGGGCAGTCGGCTGAATTTTGGGTTGTATGTTGTAGTTTTGAATATTCAGCCGGCTGTCATGTGGAGTCAGCCGGCTGATGTGCAGGAAAGTTCAACCCGCAAAAATATAGTTCAAAATTGATACAATTCAGTCGGTTGACTAGGGTTATTCAGTCGACTAAATTCTGAAAGAATTTTAAATTTCTATGAATGTTCAGTCGGTTGAGTCCCTATGGTCAACCAGTTGAAATTGTTGTTTTGCTGAGGTCATGCTTCGTTTTAGTTAATTCTTTAGTTAATTAACAAACTATATATATATATATATATATATATCTGTGCGTGTGTTTTTTTTTGAGCTTTATTCTCACGTTAATATAATTTTATATCAATAAACATGTTACATATCCATTTTACAATATTAAATTTATAAACATAAAAAAATAGATTTTAATTTCCCAAAGTCTTAGATTCGTCTGAGCTTGGTTCAACTTTGGTGATATCACGTAATGGATGTATAGGAGACTAAACATTACGTTGAGCACCTTGTTCCCAAGAATTCGGAGATACGTGAGGTCGTTGAGGAGACAGATTGTGCATACCTTGCTTAGGAGACGTTCCACAGAATTCGAGAGCGAATTTTTCAAGGAAATTTAATCATCTTCCATGGTGTTTTTGTTCATAATACATCTCATGTTGTAAACCTAAAGTCTCACGTTGATAGTGATGGATTTCATCAATTTTTTCCTTGGTAGATGGTGAACCGAAGTCTAAGTTTTTCTTAGCTTGCTTCCCCTTCGATGTATATCCAGTACGATGATTCAAAGATGGCGTAATCTTCATTGGAATATATACAAAAGTAGATTTGTTGATCAATCCATAGTTGGAGTGCTTAAAACGACCGATGAGAGATTGGAGCTTTCTTGAGACGACATTGTAAAGAGAATGTATATTTATTCTTAAAGTTTGTATATGAATTTAAGAAAATTCTGATCACGTATGTATACTGAGTTGATTATCTATTTAAAATTATTATTTTATGGTTAACATTATTTAGAAAACCTCAGCCAAGAGAAAACGTAAGGTTAAGAAATATAAAAGAATGTTAGCCGTATATAAAATAAAAGAAATGTAAGGTCTTAAATCAAGTAACACAATAGAACATTCGAAAGACATGGGACTTCCTCCCATGAGTGCAGAGTTCGAATGCCATCATCTCCAATTTTTGTTCTATTAAATTTTTATTTATTTTATAGTTTTTTATTTTAATATCGAATTATAAATCACGTAACGCCATAATTCCTAGTTCATGTCTTAATTTTAGAAAAATATTTTCATTTAAAGGTTTAGTAAATATATCTACAACTTGATTTTCTGATGGTACAAAATCAAGAGAAATATGACCTTTTTCTAAGTTATCACGAAGAAAATGATGTCGAATATCAATATGTTTAGTTCTGGAGTGATTTACAAGATTTTCTGATAGATTTATAGCACCTGTATTATCATAATAAATTGTTGATTTAGATAGATTTATACCAAAATCTTATAGTGTTTGCTGCATGTATATTACTTGAGCACATGCCAAAGCAGCAGAAATATATTCTGCTTCACACATCGAAAGTGAAACACAATTTTGTTTCTTACTAAACCAAGATACTAAAGATTGTCCAATGAAATGACAAGTACCACTTGTACTATTTCGATCCGTTCGGCATCCTCCAAAATCAACATCACTATATGATACTAACTCAAAAGGACATTCTTTCGGGTAAAAGAGACCGTAGACTTTAGTCTTGCTTAAGCAGTGCAATATTCGTTTCACTGTCCGTAAATGTGATTCTTTGGGATTTGCTTAAAATTGTGCACACAAGCATACACTCATCATTATATCTGGATGACTAGCAGTTAAGTAAAGTAAGGCCCGATCATACTTCAATATAGTTTTTGGTCAACACTTTTTCCATTCTCATATCAATCGAGATGTACCGTAGTGCTCATAGGAGTTGGTTTAGCAGAAGTGTTTTCCATACCCAAACGTTTTATAAGATTATTACAATATTTTTCTTGATTAATAAAACTTCCATTGTTTAATTGTTTAATTTGTAATCCAAGAAAATATGAAAGTTCTCCTATATGAGACATTTCAAATTCTCTTGTCATAATATTCAAAAATTCTTGACACAATTTTTCATTCGTGGAACCAAAAATAATGTCATCTACATAAATTTCTATTATTAAAATATCATTTTTATCTTGTTTTATAAACAAAGTTTGATATACTTTTCCAATTTTAAAACCAGAATTTATAAGATAACTTTTAAGACGATCATACCAAGCATGAGGTGCTTGTTTTAAACCGTATAAAGCTTTCTTTAGTTTATAAACATGATCTGGAAAATTTTCATGTGCAAATAAATGTGGTTGTTCTACATATACATTTTCTTTTATTAAACCGCTTAGAAAAGCACTTTTTACATCCATTTGATATAGTTTAAAGTTATGAAAACAAGCAAAAGCTAATAAAATACGTATTGCTTCTAGTCGAGCTACATGCGCAAATGTTTCTTCGTAGTCTATTCCTTTTTCTTGATTGTAACCTTGAGCGACTAATCTAGCTTTGTTTCAAATAATATTCTTACTCATCGGCTTTATTTTTGAAAACCCACTTAGTACCAATGACTGTTTGATTAGTAGATCTAGGAACTAAGTCCCAACTTCATTTCGTTTGAATTTATTTAACTCTTCTTGCATAGCTATAGTCCAATAATCATCAGTTGAGGTTTCATTAGCATTTTTGGGTTCAATGTTCGATAGAAAAGCCACATGACCCATTTGATTCAATAGATTTCGAGTTCTTATGTTAGTATTTACTTCTCCGATGACATTTTCAATTGGGTGATTTCTTAGAAGTCTTGGTGGAGTTCGAATTTTATTTTCATTTAGTAAATTTTTGTTTTCAATTTCAACATTATTTTCAATATTTTTAATATTATCTTCTATGATATTTGATTCAGAAATTATTTCTTCATCTTCAATTTTATTATTAAATTAGAAATTTTCATCGAATGACACATGAAGTGTTTCTGCGATTATCTTAGTTCTTTTATTACAAATTTTATATTCCTTACTTCGTTCCGAGTATCCAATGAATATTCCTTCATCGGATTCTTGATCGAATCTTCCAAGTTGGTCTTTTGTATTTAATAGAAAAAATTTTGAACCAAAACTTTAAAATATGATATATTAGGTTTTCATCCATTAAAAAGTTCATATGGGGTATGTTTTGTTAATGGTCTAATGGAGACTCGATTTAAGACATAATAAGCAGTTGCTACAGCTTCTGCCCAAAAATGTTTAGGTAGAGTGCTTCATTTAATAAGGTTCTAGCGCATTCTTGAAGTGTTCTATTTTTCCTTTTTACAACTCCTTTTTGTTGTGGAGTTCTGGGAAATAAAAAATTGTGAACAATTCCTTTCTTATTATAATATTTTTCAAAAATATTATTATCGAATTCGCCACTGTGATCGCTTCGAATGTTTTTAATTTTTATATTCTTAATATTTTGAATTCTCTTAGCAAAGATCTTAAAATTTTCAAAAGTATCACTTTTATTTTTCATAAATATTGTCCAAGTGTATCTTGAAAAATCATCTACAATTACGAAAACATTTCTATTATGATTTATAGGTTGTACTTGAGTTGGTCCAAAAATATCTAAATGTAACAACTCAAGTGGTTGTAATGTAGAAATTATTTCCTTTGATTTAAAAGAAGATTTGGTTAATTTTCCTAAATATCAAGCATCACAAATACTATTTACTTTAAAATTCATTTTCGGTAAACCTTTTACTAAATTATTTTTTAGATAATTGGCTTATTGCTTTAAAGTTTATATGGAAAAATATTTTGTGCCATAACCAATGATCATTTTCTTTGGCTACTAGACACATATTTGTGTTATGATTAACTTTCATATTTAATATGTATATATTACGTTCTCTAGTTCCTTCAAAGATAAGATTCTTGTTTTGATCAAATATATTACATTTATTTTCAGAAAAAGATATATTAAAACCTTTATCGCATAGTTGACTTATACTAAGCAAATTATGTTTTAACTTTTTAACTGGTAAAACATTTATAATAAGAGGTAAGTTAGATGTACCATCATTGCTCACATTGCCTTTTCCGATGATATAACTTTTGGAATTTTCTCCAAATGTGACAAATCCTGCATCTGAGTAGATAATGTTAGTCTCTATGTCTTTGTTTCCTATCATATGTTTTGAGCAACCACTATCAAGTATCCACTTTCTTCTTTTCTTAGGTCGTACTTGCAAAAAATATAGATATGACGTTGGTACCCACTTTTTGTTAGGGCCCTAAGAGTTGGATCTTAGGATGCCAACCCAAGAGGGTTTAGAATTCCCTTTATAAGTAAAATTTTCATTTTGATGAACTGCATTTATAAAAGACTTAATATACTTATTTCTAATTGAATTATTATTAATTTTTGGTACCTAAATATTTGTAGTATTTGTGTTGCAAATATCCTTCTTTTGAGTGAAAACCTTTGATTTTGGTTTTGCTCTTACAAAATTCTTATGTATATTGAAATTTTTATATGGTGAATTATTTCTTTTTGAACTAGATTTTGAGGAATTCGTATATCCTAACCCTTTCTTATTAAAAGTAGTTTGAGAGTTATTAATAACCTTAGAAAGATTTTCTCTACCTTTATTAAAGTTTGAAACAGTTTTAGTAATATTTTCTAACTTGGTTTTTAGACTAGTATAATTCAAGAATTTTGACATTTGATTTTAAATCGTGATTTTCTGAAGCTAATGTCATATTCTTTTCTTTTTGAACTTCAATTTCATTTGATAACATAGTGAGTTGAGAAGATACATTAGACAAAGATTCTTGTGTTTTAACAAGTTCTTCTTCTAGGATTTTCTTTTCATCTCTGAGCATATCAACTTCTATTTTACTTCTATTTAGTTTTTCTAAAGCATCTTTATACTATCTTTTAACTTCTTTTAGTTTATCCAATAATTCTGAGTTTATATCAACTAAATCATCAAAATTTAGATCACTAATATCGCCAGTCGAAGCCACAAAGCAGACATTGGCTTGTTCAGAATCACGGTCAGTGTCACTATCTGATGATGAAGATGATTCTGAATCATCCCATGTAACAGAGAATGCTTGCTTCTTCTTATACTTGTCCTTTTTATTCTTGTATCTGTCTTTCTTTCGATCAGGACAATCTTTCTTTATGTGACTCTTCTTATGACATTCGTAACATACTAGATTTTGAAGCTGGTGGTTTATTGGTATGTCTCTTCTGTTATTTCCGAATTTCTTGTTCTTTCTAAATTTCAAAAAAAAATTGAAATTTTTTGCTATAAATTCCATGTCATCTTCATCTAAATCCGAATCTTCTTGTTCAGCTTAGAAGGCTATATTCTTTTTTATCATGGGCTTGATCTTGTTTTGCCTGCAAATTTACTTCACACGACATGAGATTTCCTATTAACTCTTCAGGTTTGATGGTAGAAATATCGTTAGCTTCTTTAATAGCTAAGACTTTCGTTCCCATTCATCCGTTAAAGAGTTTAGTATTTTCGAAACAATATCAAAATCAGTGTATTTTTCTCCTAATGCTAATAGTGAATGATATATGTCTTGGAATCTAGAATACATTTCATTTATAGTCTCATCCGGTTTCATTCTAAAATTTTGGAACTGATTTTTAAGCATAGAAATCTTGCTTTGTTTAACTTTGTTTGTTCCTTCATGTGTAACTTTAAGAGTTCGCCAAATTTCATAAGCAGTTGTACACATGCTAACTCTATTAAATTCATTGTTATCTAAATGACAAAATAACATATTCATGGCTTTTGCATTTGAGGTAGCATCTATCTTTTGTGTGTTTGACCACTGTGCATATGGTGTAGTAGGTATAGTGTATTCATTCTGAGTGATATTCCAATTATCATATCCATTTGCTTGCATATAAATTCTCATGCGAGTTGACCAATAATTGTAATTCAAACTGTTAAATAGTGGTGGTCGTGCAGTGGATTGGCCTTCAATAAAACTTGTGCTAGTATTATTTTCCATATTAACTGAATATCAAATAACTGTGTTATGGTTATATGATGACCTTGCTCTGATACCAATTTAAAGTGACTAAGGATCGTGTAATATAAAATATTAACTAAATTATTTACTTGTACGGAATATAAATATAAAAGTAAAAGTAATAAAGTAAATGACACCAAAAAAATTTATACTGGTTCGAACTTCCCGTTCTACGTCCAGTCCTAGACTCCTTCTGGAATTTAACTATCAACCCTCACTTGACCCGGAGGAATGGGTATTACACCGCTTGAGCAAACGAACAGTACTTCTATCACCTAAGCAACAGAATAGGACTTCAACCGCCTGAGCAACCAAACAAGACTTCTAATACAAATAGTAAAATTGTTTCTAACTGAGTATGCTCTTGAGTAGCACTGATAAGTCAATAACGTACACCCTTTCTATAATCTTCTCCTTTATGGTATATCATGTAATTTGTGAAGACGAGAAGTTTATTCAATCACTAATGAAGTTTTCTTGAATGAACAAGTGATTAGAACGAAAATATTGAATGCAAATTGCAAGATTGTTTAGACAATAAGAGTGAGAATTAGAATCAGAAATTTAGTTAGTCAAAACAATGGATTTCATGGCTACATTTGAAATCAAGAGTTGCAATCATTTGTGAAAAGTAGCCATGAAGGAATATGGAAGCAACTCTTTAATCAAGAGTTGTTTCTATTCGCTGAAATGAAGTGTCTTTTCAAAATACAGCCATTAGAAAGATTCAACCATCTGAGCGGAATAATTCAGCCAGCTGAATCGATTAAAAATCAAATCAGAAAGAAAATAGCGCAAAAGTCATGCAATTCAGCCGGCTGAATCATCAACTTCAGCCGTCTGAATTTTCAAGATTAGTTGTGCACATGCACAACATTCAGTCGACTGAACTAGACTGTTCAGTCGGCTGAATTTCATGTTTTTGCTATATCAAAGAATTTTTGGAAAAGCTTTTGTATATGAACTATGTTACTAAAATTTTAGCATATGAATTATGATTTGAAATATATTTAAATTGCATGTGCATGCATATACCACTTCAGAGAGATTTTAACATGAATTCACTACTAGACTCAAACCATAGACTAAATATATTACTGAAGCTTCTATCTGAAATCTGGTCTGCAATCTGTTAGATTATTTCTCGAGTAAAATTGTATCTTCTCTTGCAAATATGGTTAGTTCATATAATATTTACTTAAATAGCTGTCACAATCAAAATTCCAGGTTCTAACTCACACACATATATATTCATATATATATATATATAAGTATCACAGTCCTCCTTTGGACCAAGATACTATCCCCGCTAGTATTCATAACTCGGCACCTCATCAGGATCCATCATCAATGCAGTGTCAGATCCGTGTGGAACTACATCTCATATTACGAGAACCCGCACTCCAACTGTGTATTGGGGAGGAGAACCCAAAATGTCAACTCGTCGGTGTATATCATTGTCTTCATCCATGTCCACCTCTAAATGGTAGTTTACGCCTCATCGTGAATCCCGTAGTGCCTAACAACGACGTCATAATAGCTTAGTCGTATTCTATCTTGCCTTGGGATTTACTACCTGTCTGCCTCCTATTATAGACTCAGCTCCACGGACTATAAAGGACTCAACCCCTCGGACTACCACATTCGTTTTTGAAAGATCTCTTTTATGGGTTAACTAGCCTTGCCCATAACAAATAAACTAGAAAACAACTGCGATGGTGCATAACCTAATCTGACCTACCCTAGTAAGAGGTGTAACCTGTTAGGAGTAATCCTCTCTTTTTCATTGACCGCGTAGGACCGATGATGCACTCAACCTATATATAGCTCCTATTTCTGATTTGGTACCAACATATACTGACATAGTATTGAGCCGCTAACCATCCTATTCAGATTGCCTAACACAATCAAGGCAATAAACCCCCTAATTTATTGAAGTAGACTATACTAAGGCTATTCCTTCACCTATACGCAAACGTATATAGCTCCATGGATCTTACAGTTGGATATGTCCCCACATTAGTATAATGTATACACAACTTCAGGTAGCCCCTTGCGATGGGAAGGTGTCTGTTTTATAATACTACTGACCTCGCATTCCAACCCATTCTAATAACTATGTCATTCTTATCCATTTAAGTTATTTACATATATACTTATATAATTCACACCCATCATAAACACATACCTGTGGATACACACACACACATATATGTATATATGTTATATATATATATATATCTTCATTTATTCTTGTTTAATTATTGTGCCTCTACTGTTCACTGTTAACAGTATTTTCCAATTTCTTTATATATTTACTTCTTATTTAGTTAGGGGTCATTTACCGCTTTCTTTTAAAAGATTTAAATACCTTTTCTCATTTACTTCCCTTTTACCCACTATTTTACTTTCTATTTCTATTTCTGTTTAATCTTTAATTTCCTACCTTGTTTTAGAGGACTATCTATACCCTTTTTATTTTAAATTAAGACTTGTCTATCTTTTCATTTCTTTTATTTCACTTCCTTTTACTTATATTGCGCATATTCTTTTTTTAGACCGTTTTTATTACATTTATACTTCTTTAATTTATCCTCAGGGATTTCTATATTTTAATGCATTGGAATTACATCTCTTCCAAACGAAATGATTAACACTGTGAATTTCTATATCTTATCCAAAAGAGGAATTTTGTGTTATGTTTGAAATTATAAGAAATTATCTATTCATAGTTATTGAAATAGATAGTACAAAATACGATAAATATCAATATTTTATATATCTCTTTCTTTTTAGGAGTATTCCTTGTTATTTCAACCGCTACACTTTTATTATAAATCTGAAACTTGATAATGTATAGAAATTCACATTGCAACATGCTATATAACTTAATAAATTAAAATGCTACTTAAATCCCTATAATTTATTATGATAAGTCAATTCATGTTTTTATTTTCAAAAGTCATATTAAATTCAGAAATCTACAATTATCACATATTTTATAAATTTCAAGGACTAAATTCAGGGACTATTAATACTTAATATTTTCCAAATTTATATAACAATATATAATTCAAGTTATCAATAACAGAATATGTAGGCAAGGTTTATAATTGTATTTCATGTATACAAATTAGCCTACAACTTCAATTTACATTTCAGGCATACATGAATAGATCTACAACGATATAAATCTAATATTATATAAAAATATATAATTTCTCACTCAACTTTTTAGTTTTTCAAATCTCCAGATCTAATCCCTGTTATTCCAGTTTTGCTCCCTTCTCTCCCTATTTGGATATATATAACGCAAGCGTACACAGATTTATCAGAGATATAGTTTAGAAAATATTTGGATTTGATTTACAATTTAGATCTGGATTTACAATCTACCCTAGCTTTGACAATTTGATTTTACCTTATTCTCTTCCTCAGTCATCTTCTACGATTCTCTAATTGTATATATGCATAAACTATAATTATTCTGAATAATTTAGATTTTGTGGAGAAGAGAAAATGACAGAGCTCCAGCATTGCTCTGAAATATGAGCTTGGAAGTGAGGATTTAGGTCTGTATCTATAGGGGTTCATATCAGTGCCAGTTTTTCGATCGAAGTATATTGAATCTTAGCTGTTTGGCCGCCTATTCACTGTCGAATTTACAAAGCATAGGTTGATGCCCTCTCCCTCCGGTGGACCGCTTCTAGTCAACCAGTAGGGATTTCGGATTGACATGTAGTTTGTTTCTGGTGTTAATTAATTATCGCTCTGATTTTGTCACGATGCAAATTTCAGCGTTCGAAAATCGACACCCGTACTTCACTTGTACTCGAATGCCGCAGATTCAATCGTTGAAATTCGACTCGTGCTGAAGCTTATAACACAGTAAGTATAACAACACAGCGGAAGAAAGAAATGAATGATATCATATACAACTCCAATATATACAATATCCAAAATGATATACAACAATGATATCAATATGATACAACAATATCAGAGATAAATAATGATACAGCGGAAACAGAAGTGATAACTCCAAATGATATGCAAAAGAGCATAAATTCAACAACTCCAACATCAAGCTCGAACCCCCATCACGTCTCACTAAGATAAGCAAGTGCAGTCCTGAACTACAAAAACTGAACTAGCTCTCGATAATCTACTAAACCTGACTATCTAAAAAACCCAACTCTAGACTGCCCATGTGGAAAATTGTGGGCACCCAGAGTTTAGGAAGGGAACAATAAACTCTGAGTCAGTCATGGGACTGGTGTGAGCAACAAAAAATAGTTTATCTTTAAAACAACAACAAAAGAATTTTAAACATTGAAATCCACAATGCTTTTTGGAAAATGAAACTACCATAAGACCTCCCGCCACACACACAATGCAAACGCAGAATTGGAGGAGATTTCTTCTTATGATAGTCAAACATTCTTACTACGCAAAATCATTGGATTATTATTATTAGTGCATAGTGGAAAACATTTCGAAAGTATAATATTAATCTTAGCCAGCATACCGCATTTCGTCGTATGCCTACTATAACTACCATGTTTTGTGGCAGGTTACCGCCACGCTGCATGGCAGGTTATACAACTAAAACCGTACATGGCTCGTATTGTTTCTTTGGATTTTCCAACAAATGGTCAGGCTAAGGAACTTCCTATGCCACATGGGAACGCCTCTGGAGGGACGCCCCGAGAACCACCTGGCTCTCTGCCAACACAAGGCCGGTTACCCCCTTCCAGGGTAGTAAACCTGAGATATGCCACCCTCGGTCGTTTGCGACCTTTATCCGAGGCGCCTCGATCACACAACAACAATCACACAGTAAATGAGATTGGAGCAACCACACAGGTAAATATCTGGGCTCCATACCATGATACCACCTTTTTCCAGAAGGAATGGTCATACCCTAGGGGAGCTACCCCTGAAACCTTGCCGCATCTTTCCAGTTTCGACCATTTCCGGTTTGTGAGGCTCGATGAGGTCTCGTCCACAATGCTACGCTTTTTCACAAAGCCATGCTTTGATCAACAAATGATCAGCAACACACAACAACACTTAGCATGCCACATTACCAAATTGGGAATGTATCGCTAGTAACCATCAACTACATAACCTCTAAGCTCGTACGTCTCAGAGAAGGGTGTTAAGCTAAGAGAATAAATCTCCGCCACCAAACAGAAATGTATTTGATAGAAACCAGCTTTACATCTCAAAGTGTAACGTCAGACACACATCCATACAAGTCTGTTCCGGGTTCGAACAGAACCGAAGGCACTTCCTAAGAAGCCCTTGCAATCCGGGTATTCACAATCCCGATCGGACTTCCCATCACTTAGGAAATCTCTATACCGTAGCTACTCAGTGCAGAGATAATCGATAGGTTATCCTATCGTTCTCGCAAACACCCAGTCTTCAACACCGGTCTTCAAATGCTATCCATTCACGTCGTATCACTATTCGGAATGGGTTATATGACACAAAGTCCTCTCCCGGCTAAACCGAATAATGAGCGCAATATTTAAAAACATATGGATATTGGGATTTCGATTAAGTCACAACTTATTACCCAAAACTTTTCTTCAAATGGTTTAAACACATTACCATTTTAATCTTTTTAAATAAAAAGATTTATCTTACAAAGTTCACCCAGTCTTTCATACAGATCTATTCATAGATTTCCAAATCGATTTCCATTTCAATTGGATTAACTCATTAAATCTTTAAATCAAGATATAATTCATAGCTTTCAAAACAATTCCATTTCAACCTTTTATACAAAAGGTACACTTTTCCAATTTCAAATAAAGTTCAACAATCTTTCACAAAGATTTATTTATAACTCGGAAAACCATTTTCATTTCAATTTGAAATCCTTTTGACACAAATTGGAAATTCATTCCTTATATGAAAGCTTTTATTATTTGAAAATAAATAGTTTTCATTTCGGAAAATCTGATTCATTTATACGAGTTAAAGTCCTTGGGTTAAATTCAAATTCTCAAAACCCTACTTTTAAAATGGTTTAAATTCATATAAACACATTTATAACATTTTTACCATAATTTCCAACATGGAATTCAATTCTAAATTTTTGAATTCAAATTCAAATTAAATTATTTAAATTGGAAAACTTTACCAAGTTATTCAAAATAACTTTTATCTTAAAAACTCCTTTTCAAAAGCTTTAACATTTAACCCAAACCCATTTCCAAAATCAATTAAATTAAAATTTCAATTTCAAAAATATTAAATTTAAATCATCTGTGACTTAACCGATTTCCACGTGAAATCCATATTTGTGTGTGTATGGTGTAGTCCAGGGGTTTAACACAATAGTGCAACATTATAAATCATCACATCATCACAGATTTAAGCATATCAATATCGATAAGCGGTATATCCCTATAACGCTTATCTTCCATACATAGATTCACAGATAAATAATATAAATTCATCACAGATAAAATAAATTACATTCATCACAGCTTGAATTAAACAATTCTAATCACAAAGCATCACACAGCAAAGATGACGAAAGAATTCACAGCATTCAATAGAATACAGTCATCCATAAGTAAGATTAATTAATTATCTGATTAATTTAAATTAGATTTATTACCTATGAACAAACACTAATCCTGGTTAATTAATTATTAATTGCAAACCATTTCTATTAATTAACCTTAAATTAATAATTAATCCTTTGATTAAATTATCCTTAATTAATTACAATAATTAATTAATTAATCCTTAATTACTAATCATCCCTTAATCACTTTCATTAATAAATTAACCTTTAATTAATTATTATCCAGTTTCAATTACTTCCATTAAATAATTATCTTTACTTAATCATTCATTAATTACTTGATTAATTAACTTGAATTATTAATTAATTCTATATTAATTACTTTCATTAAGTAATTTACTTCAAACAATTAATTTCTTTAACAAATAAAATTTATTAACCATTAAACATTACATCAGATAACCCGAGCAAAAACTCATCTTCCCCGAGGTTGACTTCGAGTCACCCACCCTTTCCTTTTGCTTCGAGTTTTACGCGACATTCTACGAGTTCAAACCCAAGACGCTCGTCTTCCCCCAAACATTCAAAACACAGCCGATACACCCAGATGCACGTACATGTGCACGATCGTTCTGACCACCTTCGACCAATGCCAACCCCTTCAACAAGTCGTCGACATCACTATCGACCGACCCAGATGCCCAGTTCGATGATTCGAGCCTGAAATCGAAAATCAACCCATCGATTGCCTAGAACTCAAAAACCCAGTCAACTAAAATCCTTCGACCCATCGCCACCCACTACCAGTAACTCCGCCATTCTGACCCAAGGTGCCCCGATGACCCATCAATCTTTTCCCCGGGGTCCGACACTCTCCGATCCGCTGTGGACGTCTCACGAATTCATGAACATCGACGAACCCAACTGCTACTTAAACCCTAATCTACCGATGTTCGGCCACCATAGTGTTTTAAAAAAAACACCTAGTATTTTCCCTTGGTTCTCTGATGCTCCAGCCATCTTCACCGATGATTACGACAATCCATTATTCTCCGTTCATCGCAATTCGACTAAAGTTCGAATATCATTCATCTAAAAAAACTCATCACTTACAAACTTAAAAATAGTGATTTCAATACTAAAATTCATCATGTGCAAGTTTGAGTCAGGTTATATAATCGAATCAAGAATACCAGACAATTAATTTTTTTGAATTAAAATTGATTATTGCTATAAATTCTTTATTTTGAAATAATTATCCATTATAAAAACCTGAAACTATTTTTAAAAATCATATTACCTTTATACATACATTTTTCCTTCAGAGTTTCTAACCTAAAAAGGTTCAAGAAGAGAGATTTTGAATTTTGTTTATACAGGTTTAAAACCTGTTGCATATAAGCAGAGGCAATCCATGCCTGTTTCCAGACATGTACAAGTATATGTATAACTATTTGGATACATACACATAGATTAACAGCTTTTCATCATAGATCCATAAGCTATTTTTAAATGAAAAAGTTTACTCACAGTGTTTTTTTTGGTGAAGATGAACAGAGCTTCTGTGTTGGGTTTGCTAGCTGAAATCATTTTCTTCAATCCTCTTGTTTGTATTGTTGGATTGTTGTTCAAGTTGAACTTTTGTTTCAGATTTAAATGGTATTTTACTTTCAGTTTTCATAGCTTAGAATGGAACGAAACTGAGATGAAGAGTTGATGGATATATGGAAATGAGCTTACAGGGGTATTCATTTTATACAATGTGATATTTGGTTTGTACAAGTTGGCAGAGATTTTTTTCTTGTTTGTTTCAGCTGATATTTGGTTTTGGTGGCTGATAGATTATGGCATTAATTGCATCTGTACAAATTTACTTATTTTTCTCATTTGTACATATATAAAGATATTTTTTTCCTCCTTCATTTCGGTTGTACAAATATATGAAGATAATTTGTGTCTTCTTTAGCAAGCTTTACTTTATATTTTTTTTTCGTTTTCTCTTATTTACTTGTTTTCATGTTTGCATATGTATGTCTTTGTTTCTTCATTTGGTAAGTGTTCATGAATATGTATTTGTTTGCTTTTATCACTTTGTAATATAAGTGAGCTTCTATTTTATTTTAAATTTTCATTTATTATTTTTGCTTGTTTAATTCTGTTTGTATTATTTTGTATTATGATATTAAGATTTAAATTCAAATTCAATGTATATATATACACATAAATTTAAATTTACTCATATATGCCCATATACATATATATTCACATATATACATATATATACAATATTTAAATTTTAAATGATTTATACAGAATTCATTTGAATTCGGGGAAACTCGAATCAATTTATCAATGAATTTCCCAATTTTTATTCAAAAATTAAATTAATAAATAATTTAAATATATATAAAATCCGGGGTCGTTACAACCTTCCCCCCTTAAAAAAATTTCGTCCTCGAAATTTGCCAAGGGGACACAAAAATAGATGAAGAATATTTCATCAACTCAAACTGAATATCTATTCTGCATTTGGCTTACCAAATCAGAATATCAATAATAGATACAAGAACGAATCTTTTTAATTTTTCACAAGATACTTGGGTTATCTAGATCTACGAAATATGCAGGGTATCGGTTAGTTCAAAGGAATAACTAACCATTCATAGAATATATTGGGACCCAAAAATAGACAGATATATGGATACAATTTCCAAATCGTTTTAATTTAGAAACTAAAGTATACCTATCAACCATAGCAACCAAAGAAAACAAGGTTGTTATCCCGCATTTTGGCAAGGCCGAGATACCAAGGAATTGATTGGAAAGTGAGGGTCGTACGTCTCCAGCTTTGAATGGCTGTTGGACAACTACAAATATCGATGGATTTTTCCCGAGTCCATATCGGGTTACAATTGATAAGACACGTCAAGCAAACTCGTAGAAACTAACGTTCCAAATTTCGAGACAATCCGAGTTCGTATGCTCAAGTTACCACCAGTGGAAAGTAGAAGGAATAGCCTTGGTTCGAGTCCATCAGACCCAGCCTTGGGTTCGAATCCATCATCCCTGCATTAGTTCGAAACCATGAGAAGTAATCTTGCTTCGACTCCATCGAACAAGCCATGCTTCGAATCCACCATGAGCGAGCCATAGTTCGAATTCATCCTCATATGCCTTGGTTCGAATCCATCGAAGCCTTTCTTGCTTCGAGTCCATCAAGGGAACACCCTTCGAATCCATGAAGTGGAAGGAGCTTCAATTCCATCCTATAATTTTCTTCGAATCCATTACCTCAAATCCATTGGAGCATTCCCATCTTCGAATCCATTCAGCAGTAAAGTCTTCGTATCGATCGACTATGGAATGCCCTGATCGATACGAAGGGAACGTATGTTCTATCGATTCGAAGGAGCATACCTTCGAATCCACTACTTCAAATCCACCAAGTCACAACAGCTAAAAACAAGGATTCGACCTAGTAAATTCGAAGGAAAAGATGGATCAACCCGAGGGACACGCACCATGTCATCATTCTCGCACGCAGGCATATGGATTCGAACCTATTGATTCGAACCATATCGATTCGAACGAATCCATATGACGGAAAACACAATCTTGAATCGATCATAACTCGAGATCTACAAGTCCAAATGCTATGAAATTTTCGCAGTAGCTTGAGCACATGTTGAAGAATGTTCACACCAAATTTCAGCTCGATTGGACAATTTCTTGATCGATTCGAATGGACTTCAAATCGATCCCAAAGTGGGCCCGGATCTCCAGAAAGCGGGCATGTGGGCCCCCTCACGTGCCAGAACTGGTCTCCCTTCAGTTTAGGCGAAATATCAGCCTCCTACACCTATAAATAGAGCCCCTGGTCATTCAAAAAAGAGGTCGGACAATTCTAAGAGCTAAAGAGCGCCCAGACTCTGTCAGATTTACTCAGAATCACCACGGTTGTCTTAGATTCAGACTTAGCTCATAAAACCAGTTGTACTGCGTTATCAGAAGTTGTAATCTTCAAGTATTGAGCAATAAAATCATCAAACTTCATAGTGGATGTAGGCTAAAACGCCGAACCACTCTAAATCGCTTGTCTTTGCACTTTACATTTCTGTTATTTGGAGTTTTTGTTAGATAATCCACAGTGTTAATTTTCATTCTTCACGTTTATCTCTTCAAAGACTTCCGAAGAGTGTTGTGCCCAATTTTGGTACAAACACTTTGGTGCTTTCACCGAGAAAACCAGTTTTTCTCCTGCTCTTTGGATCTACCATCGATACCGGATTGCATAAATCCAAGGGGAAGATCCAGATCTCTACTCCGGAATCCTTCCATTCTATTCAGATTTGCATAAAATATAGGAAAGGAATCCACTGCTCAAGATGGTTAGCACAAGAACTACTTCTACAGCTGCTAATCAAGAAGGTCGGGATGGACAAAATCCCACACAGTAGTTACAGTCTAATCAAGACAACACTGCTCACTCTGATCCATCTGGGCCAGTAACTAGACAAGAGTTCCAGGCATTACTCCAGGAACTGACCCAAAGCCGGCAACAGCTGGCCGAACAGTTGCGTGCTAATGTTGAATTGGCCAATCAATTGAACCGCCAAAGGCGCAGAAGCACCAGGAGGGATGATGCTTCCCACTCGTCCACTGAAAGCTCTGCTTCATCTGACTATCATGGCAGAACTACACGTCCCCGATTGGACGCGGGTCATACACAAGCTACCGGGTATCAACCCGCCTTGACTGTAGGACAATTGAGGGTCGGACCGTCAACTAGCTTCCAGGCCGGGCCCTCATCACGAGGAGGTGCTGTTCCACAGCATACCACGGACGATCGCGCTGCAAGTGACGTGGCAGAAACAAGGGTCGATACCTGAAACCTGTCGGATCCAATAATCAACAACGTGGGCATACTCCTGAACCATACGTCCCAGAAGATGTGGAGCCAAGGAGGCGAGATATAGGCCGTCGACAACGCCCGGTCCAAACTCGCGCTGTGGAACCCGACCACACCTTAGCTCAGCCTACACAAAATGTGGCTATGCCCGACATTTCAACCATGATACGTCAAATGATTCGCGAGAGCCAGGGACTTATCAATGACGACTGGGGAATTTCCCGTAGTCATACTCCTTTCACAGACGAAATACTATACGCTGAACCTCCTCGACGATTCAGAATGCCAACTCTCCCTCTGTACGAAGGAAATTCCGATCCCAATCAACATATTTTGAAATATGAATGGTCAATGAGTGCCGCAAGGGCTGATGATGCAGTCAAATGTCGAAGCTTCTCCATCTCTTTGGGAGGAATCGCAACAATGTGGTTCACAAGATTGCCACCAAGATCCATCTCTTCGTTCGATCAACTGGCTAAGAAATTTGTCGAACAGTTTCGTATGCATGTCACTAGGCCCAAAGACGTTAACACCCTATCTAGTGTCACCCAGGATAAGGGAGAGACGCTCATGCGTTACTTGGAGAGATTCCATGCAACATGCGTGGAAATTAGTAATCCCAACGATAACTCGATTTTGATGGCGTTAACCAAAGGGATCGATCCCGACTCTGAATTTGGAAATTGGTTAGCTGGGAAACCACCCGCATCGTTGGACCGTTTCTACTCCAAAGCCGCTTGATTCTTGTGACAAGAGGACGCAAAACAATCTAGGAAACAGGACGATGCAATACCTAGAACTGAAGGAATACAAAGTAATGTGGCAGTTAAGCAGTCCGGTGAGAGTTCTGGAAAAGTTCAGTTAAATATACAGAACAAACAAACTCAGTCGAGAGTCAACAATGGTCAGGATAAGAAAAGAGACCAGAATCGAGGCCCGCAACGTAGGACCCCAATGTTTGACGTTTACACGCCATTGAATACATCGTTGGAAAACGTGTATCTGCAAACTTGCAACGCTGTGCAATATAAGAAGCCTGCTCCGAAGCAATCATCGGAAAGGCAGATTCAAACAGGGAAGTTTTGTAGATTTCACGAAAGTTATGGCCACAATACCAATGAGTGTCGACATCTGCAAGACCTCGTCGAAAAGTTGATCAGGGAGAGAAAGTTAGACCAGTTTGTGCGGGCACCGCAGTTTGGTGGAGCGGGCCCCTCAAAACAAAATCATACACAGAATCAAGAAAGACAGGAAGAACCAGGTCGTGACGGAGGAAGATTGGTAATTAATGCTGTAAGTGGTAGTCCTCATCCAGCGGTCCGAAGCTGGGAGGAAATGGAATCATATAACAACTTAGCTAGACGCTCAAACTTTGAGTATGATGATAACTTGGACGGTAAACCTTCAACCAAGCGAAAGAGAGCAATGACTAACGACATCACTTTCTGAGACAACAACGTTGACTACGTCGGAAGTCCGACTACTGACCCACTTGTGATATCGACCCGAGTAGGTCCGATGTGGATGAAGAGGATCCTGATTGACTGTGGGAGCTCTGTGAATATCATATTTGTACATGCTTATAATCAAATGAAGATGAAAGCTGGGGATCTAAAACCCTGCCAAACTCATCTCTATGGATTCAATGGCAGCGCTACCATACCTGTTGGGATGGTAGAGTTACCAGTTGAGTTGGGAGCCGGAGAACGTAGGTCAATTCGAATATTGCAGTTCGTTGTGTTGGATGTAGACTCGCCATATAATGCCTTTTTAGGTTGACCTGCCCTTGCTGAATTCAGGGCCATAATCGCCCCGTGGTGTTTAACTTTAAAGTTCCCAACCATCAATGGAGTTGGGGTCATCCAGGGCGACCAGGTTGATTTGAGAACAATCATACACCGAAATCGAGTTGCCCGATTGCACAATGCCAAGGACCGACTTAAAACTTTTGTACTTGGTGAGCTAGTCACTAAAAAAGATTATCCGGCACTCCCACCCATGAAATCAACGTGGAGAGGGTCGTACAAAATTAAGCGAAAGCTCAGGGATGGCAAATTCAAGTTATCACCCATTGATGGTTTAACTTTACAAGGGGCCTGGAATAGCGAAAGCCTTCATCGCTACTACAATTAACAGGCTATGTTTATCTATTTAGTTTAAATTCCATTTTAAAATTTGTTTCAGCATTTCAAAATTAGAACTTATAATAAGGCAACTGACTTTGCCATATTTTCTGATTTCAGCAATAAAATGCCATTTCTTCGGGTCAGAGCTGTGATTCATTAAATACAATGTACAACATCACGATGCACGGAGAGCTAAAATTCCATCACGCAATGGGATTTATTCAAGAAAGGAGTGGCTGTGATACGACCGGCCACTCGCTAAGTGAAGCCCGAGCTCGGGGGCAAGCCATCACATCAAAAGCTAAAAATGGGTTGATACACGACGATCCTTCACTAACTCCGTACTCCCAGAGTGCGAGGCAGAGTATAAACATTCCTTAACTCCGTACTCCCAGAGTGCGAGGCGGAGTATAAACATTCCTTAACTTCGTACTCCCAGAGTGCGAGGCGGAGTATAAACATTCCTTAACTTCGTACTCCCAGAGTGCTAGGCGGAGTATAAACATTCCTTAACTCCGTACTCCTAGAGTGCGAGGCGGAGTATAAACATTCCTTAATTCCGTACTCCCAGAGTGTGAGGCGGAGTATAAACATTCCTTAACTCCGTACTCCCAGAGTGCGAGGCGGAGTATAAACATTCCTTAACTCCGTACTCCCAGAGTGCAAGGCGAAGTATAAACATTCCTTAACTCCGTACTCCTAGAGTGCGAGGCGGAGTATAAACATTCCTTAACTCCGTACTCCCAGAGTGCAAGGCGGAGTATAAACATTCACTAACTCCGTACTCCTGGAGTATGAGGCGGAGTATAAACATTAATCAACTCCGTACTCCCAGAGTGCGAGACAGAGTATAAACACACATCAACTACTTACTTATCCCCAAGACTGGGGGCAGAACTAAAGCAAATACTGAATTGAAGAGAAAAAAGAATATGTTTTCATTTCCACTGTCAACAAAAAGAATCCGATTACAGGATGGTTCAAAAAATTCCTACTAGTGGGAGCCGAGACCACATCTATACACAGCTGTAGAACAATCAACAAAACACTACCCCCGAACACAACAGCAAACTGAAAGAAAAAGTTCAATCTTTCTTCTTCCTTGGTTTCTTCTTCGGGGTAGCCCCGCTGGATCCGCTGCCCGACATCCTCCGCACCTTTTTGCTCTTCTCCGGTTTGTCCCCCGGTTCCGACATAATATCGACATCTTCCTCGGAGCTCGAGGCAACAGAAATCCTTCTGGAGGATGAAACTAGAGGCATAGGAGCTGTAACAGGAAGTGGGGTAGGAGCACTCGCAATAACCATGGTACCGCCCGGCGATATCATCATCAGCGGGGCAGGACCAGACGGATTCATGCCGGCGGTCACTGATGTCATCTCAGCATTGATCTTAGCAAGGATGTCATCCGCATGAGATACTTGTACCGCACTGGAAGTACTAGTGGCTGGCATAAAGGAGCTAACAGCCGGAGTGGTCCCGCTCATGGCAAAGGATGGATCGACGAAGGGATCATTGGATTCACCGAGGAGTTCTTCGATCATCTGAGCGTCAAAAGATAGCATGCTCGCTTCTCCCTCTTCGCCGACCACAGTGGATGTCATAACGGCTTCAGTGACGATAGCCCCTTGCGCTGGATAAGGAACTTGTGATGCAGGAGGCGCTGAGACAACGGTTTCGGTCACTGAAATATAAAAAACGAAGGTTGTTAGCTAAGAGTATTGATTCAGATTCATCACACTAAGTGTATACGAGAGGCCTTCAATTACCTTCCTTAGCCTGGCCCGTGGTATGGGCAGATAAAGAGGCAGGAGCATCAGCAGAAGATAAATGCGGCTGGTCGGGATTATAAGCAGGGACGGACTGGGGATCGACCGCACCGATGGTTTCAGGCAATGTCGGAATTACAGCTCCAACGCTTATTTCGTGATGCTCAATCCCCTCGCCCTCGCCCGTCTCTATCTGTTGAAAACCAAGCCTCTCTCTCGCCACGGAAACCACCGCCTCATGAAGAACTTTCCTCTCTTCCTTAATAAGCAAGCGCATCTCAAGCTCGAAATCATCCAGCGTTTCATCAGGATGCGCTGCTTTCTTCTCCTCCACCAACCTAGTCCAGGCGTTATACAAAATCATAGAGTCGTCTCCCAGCCATGATAAATTTCTATGCTCCAGCACGTTGGCATTATATGTAACCAGGAGATCATTGAAATCAGCGTCCATCCTGGACTGCTCTGCCATAATCTTTTCCTGGATTTCCGCCTCCGTAGACTTAGTCTTGGCCACCGCCGCAGCAAGTTCGGCTCGAAGAGATACAGCTTGGTCGCATGCCTCCTGAGCGGTGGTGTTCGCATCATCTCTTTCTTTCATTACCTCAGCGAATTTAGCCTTAAGCTCATTCAGCTCGTTAACAGCAGTGTCTCGCTCAGCTACGGCCGTGGTATAACGGTGGTCCATCCCTTCTACCAAGGCACAGTGTGCCTGCTGCATCCTCGCCATCTTCGCCACAACATCATCATGTTTTTTAAGTGCTTGAAGTTCTGAGTTTCGAGATGACTCCATCTCAGATTGGAGAACTTGAATAATACGGTCTTTCTTAACAATGTCAGCATCACGCTACTCAATAATCTTTGCCCGGTCAAAAGCTACCTTTGAAGCTTTCGCGGCTGCTTTGTACCACTCCTTGTATTGAGCATAAAAGTCGCGGATATAGCTATGTGCAATATTTTCGGCATCCTGAGGAATCCTCTTGAGATGGGAAGGGAAGACATATCCATCTAGACAGATTTCTGGGAAGTCCTTTTTCATTTGAGCAAGCTGGACGACTCCCTCACTTGTCAATTCAGCCGGAGCCTGTTCAACAATGGCAGCTGCCGGCGGATCAACCCTTTGCCGCTGAATTTCGGGCCTGGAAGATTGAGAGGGTGTTTGTTGATGTGAAGACTCAGGAGGATCGATAGGGACCCTAGGAGGTAGAGGAGAACAAGATCGCGGTCAATATTGATAGCTCCTATCTCTGTCAGTACGATCTTGACCAGAGTGACTACGCCAATAATCTCGATCTCTATCATAGTGATCCTGATTGGTATAGCCTCGCCCATAACCCCTATCTGATTCTCTCCTGTGGGAGTCATAATATGGGGAAGATTTGCGCACATTGCGGAGCCTATCCAGAGTGGACCCGCGACCTGACATCTCACCTGCAATAAGAGGAAACCACAGTTTAGAATCCTACCAAAACAATGTTCAATATGCGGAGATCGTATAGTGCCGTGGAAGTGTGTGTAAATGTGTAAACCCCCTGACCAACCGGAAGTGTTGACCGCACTCAAAGGAAAGGGCTCGCTCATATTTAAATCATCTTGAAATTCCTCCAACCCGGAATTGTGAGGAATCAATATAAAATCCGGGATGGGAATATCATCAAGCCCTTTGAAAGTATCTCTCGATTGATAAGGGGCGGCCTCAGAAATTATAGCTCCGGAAGCGGGAGAAGACACATCTACAGACTTCCACCCCTTAGATTTAAGTTTTTTTATAAATGACGGTCTTGCTTTTCCGTCTTTCTCCCAACTCTTCGAAGTTGCCCGAAAGATCAGAGATCAGCCATCGGCTCTACATCTGTATGGGTCCTTTCTTCATCGCTCACTTCGGTTATTGTAACACCGAGCGTTTTCTTCGCCATTTTCTTCTTGTTTTTCTTCTTTAAGGCAGGCTTTGACATCCCTTCGATGACTATACTCTGATTTATTTCAATCAAGCCGAGAGCTCTTAAGTTATAGTCATTCAACACCGAGTCGATGTGTCTCAGATCGCTCGGAACTTCTTGACGACTCCGGACTATGTCCTTGTAGTACCCGCCATCGGGTCTGGAGATAATGGCTGTAAGAGAAACAAGATGTCAATACCAATGCCAAAAAACTATTGATCAAGGAAAATCAACGACATATGAGGACACTTTTGTCTAGACAACCATCGCCTAGCAAAACCAGGAGGACACCGGACATAAAACCATTCATTCTTGAAGTAGCTAAGTCTGGTCCAGGCTCCAATAATAACTTGGTAATTTATGACTGCCTCCAAAAATGTAAAGGATGGGCTATCGCCCTTGCTCTTGAAATTAAATATGTATCTGATCTCGGTTAGCCTTGGCGGGCGAAAGAGACAATCCATAAAAATGACAAAGGCACTATTCAACAACGCATGTCCGTTGGGATGAAGTTGCAAGGGAGCAATTCCTAAATATGACAGCATCTCTCTGATGTATTGATTAAAAGGAGGAAGAGTTCCAGCCGCACAAGCATGGTGGTTAAAGGCAGTGTATCCCTCGGGCGGATTGTGAGGTCTGTCGTCAGCACTAGGCAATAACACATCGTTTAAAGGAATATGATGCCTTGTGCATATCCGGCCCAATAAGGATTCAGAGACATTAGACTGGACATAATCAACGGAATCCTCGATAAATATTGCGTCTTGTAGCTCGTCGGGAGCTGGATCTACTATATCCGCTGGGATATCTGGAATTACGAGGACCGGAGGAGGAGAACTTTGAATCTCCTGCTGTTGCGAGCTCGAAGATTCCATAACTGACTAACTTATCAGAAAGCAACGTTAAGTTCATAAAGAGCCCGTGCATTCCCCAGTGTAGTGTGTATGGATGTGCCGTGTAGTGCAAGTGCTGTGCATTACTTAAGCAAATTTTACGGAATGAAACAAAATGTGCGAACGATGAAACTCTGGAAATCAAGACTGGAAATGACCGTCGTCGCTGACCGTCATGTCCACGCCATCCAAATGCTACCGACCGATTCAAGTATAAATCTATTATGTTTTTGGTTAAGTCATGGTTCCATCGACGAGCTTCAAAAGGGAGTCAAGTATAGTCCTACAGTCAGGTTCAATTATGCAAGGCCGAAGCTCGTCGGAGTCAAGTGTGCTAAGGTTCATTGAGATCATCAAAGTTCAACTTGAAATCAGTCGTAGTTCGGATGTTGGAACGAGTCAGAAAAGTTGGATTCTCTAAACTGAAGGCGTTCGAATCCATCGAATCGAATCGATGTGTTTTGAATCCATACGGTTCGACTCGATGTACTTCGGGATGGAAAAACGCTTCGAATCCGTAGGCGCTGAGTGACTTCGTATCGATCGACATTCAATACCTTCGAATCGATCAAGGTATCGTTACTTCGAATCGATCGACACGAGGCCTTTTTCCTTTGCAAGCATCGATTCGAAGCTTTGCAGTCAGAGTTGATTCGAATAAACTCCATTCTAGTAGATCAATTCGAAGCGATGAAAGATAACATCCCTCAAGATCTCTGCTTCTCCAAGGAAATCTCAATGCTTTGTTACGCCTCGAATCATCGATTCGAACCATTTTTATTCAGATCTCACAACCCTTCAAGATTTTCAGAAGAAAAATTGAAGACGAAGACTTCCAGTTTTGTCATTTTCAACTAGCATCGATCCATTAGTTACCTGGTTTAATGTGATTACGAATGAAGGTTTAAAAGATTCAATCGATTCGGGGAAGACACGTTTTTTTTCTCCCTCGGCTTTGGGAAAATCGATTCGAAGAAGAAGCTATAGCAACAGTGAAAAGTAAAAAGTAAAAATGAAACCGGCCTTACGTATTTATATGGATTCCAGAGAAGGTTCGTGGCGCTTCATCTCCCGGTCATCCTGACCGTTTGCCACCGTTCACTTACCATAGCCATCGATTCGAACTATTGTTCTTAAAACCATCACGTTCGAATCCAGTCACGGCATCGAATCCCTAAAAGCTCCGAATCCATCATCCTTCGAATCCTTCATAACCTCGGATCCATCAAGGCTTCGAATCTCTCATGACTTCGAATCCGTCAAGGCAACATCGATGCGGGGCATCATCGATACGAAGCAATTGAACGAGAGCTGAGTTGAAAAATCCTATCGGTTCGAAGACTATCGAGTCGAACGACTAATTTCGGATCCATCGGAAACTGTCAGTGAGAACGAACGCATTGCTTCGATATGAAAAATTACTTGTCTACCTTTTATACTGATTCAGGAGAGGATCAATACAAGAGGATGATCATAGACAATCGTCAAAATAATGTTTAAATTCGAATCTCAAATTGGTTCAGAAGAGGATCGATGCAGAATTCGATAACAAACCGAACTGACAACGACTTGCAATCACGCAACATTAACTAAATTCAAGGTAACACATATATGAACAGATGTCTGACTAATATTTGATCTTTAACGTTCGCAGGGATCAAAATGCTCATCTCATCATGATTTCAACGACAAACAGCCAATCACAATCATACGACGGTTAATTACAGCAATAAAGAATACAACTTTCAGCAGAGCATGTCTTAATTGTCCAACGTTAGACTGCAACTGTTCAAAGCACGTCATGTTTACACAAGACGTACTTTGGGGGGCAAATGTTATCCCGCCTTTTGGCAAGGCCGAGATACCAAGGAATTGACTGGAAAGTGAGGGTCGTACGTCTCCAGCTTTGAATGGCTGTTGGACAAGTACAAATATCGATGGATTTTACCCAAGTCCAGATCGGGTTACAATTGATAAGACACGTCAAGCAAACTCGTAGAAACCAACGTTCCAAATTTCGAGACAATCCGAGTTCGTATGCTCAAGTTACCACCAGTGGAAAGTAGAAGGAATAGCCTTGGTTCGAGTCCATCAGACCCAGCCTTGGGTTCGAATCCATCATCCCTGCATTAGTTCGAAACCATGAGAAGTGATCTTGCTTCGACTCCGTCAAACAAGCCATGCTTCGAATCCACCATGAGCGAGCCATAGTTCGAATTCATCCTCATATGCCTTGGTTCAAATCCATCGAAGCCTTTCTTGCTTGGAGTCCATCAAGGGAACACCCTTCGAATCCATGAAGTGGAAGGAGCTTCAATTCCATCCTATAATTGTCTTCGAATCCATTACCTCGAATCCATTGGAGCATTCCCATCTTCGAATCCATTCAGCAGTAAAGTCTTCGTATCGATCGACTATGGAATGCCTTGATCGATACGAAGGGAACATATGTTCTATCGATTCGAAGGAGCATACCTTCGAATCCACTACTTCAAATCCACCAAGTCACAACAGCTAAAAACAAGGATTCGACCCAGTAAATTCGGAGGAAAAGATGGATCAACCCGAGGGACATGCACCACGTCATCATTCTCGCACGCAGGCATATGGATTCGAACCTACGATTCGAACCATATCGATTCGAACGAATCCATATGACGGAAAACACAATCTTGAATCGATCATAACTCGAGATCTACAAGTCCAAATGCTATGAAATTTGCGCAGTAGCTTGAGCACATGTTGAAGAATGTTCACACCAAATTTCAACTCAATTGGACAATTTCTTGATCGATTCGAATGGACTTCGAATCAATCCCAAAGTGGGCCCGGATCTCCAGAAAGCGGGCATGTGGGCCCCCTCACGTGCCAGAACTGGTCTCCCTTCAGTTTAGGCGAAATATCAGCCTCCTACACCTATAAATAGAGCCCCTGGTCATTCAGAAAAGAGGTCAGACAATTCTAAGAGCTAAAGAGCGCCCAGACTCTGTCAGATTTACTCAGAATCACCACGGTTGTCTTAGATTCAGACTTAGCTCATAAAACCAGTTGTACTGCATTATCATAAGTTGTAATCTTCAAGTATCGAGCAATAAAATCATCAAACTTCATAGTGGACGTATGCTAAAACGCCGAACCACTCTAAATCGCTTGTCTTTGCACTTTACATTTCTGTTATTTGGAGTTTTTGTTAGATAATCCACAGTGTTAATTTTCATTCTTCACGTTTATCTCTTCAAAGACTTCCGAAGAGTGTTGTGCCCAATTTTGGTACAAACAAAGGCAACCAATACATCCAAACAACAATTCTGGCCTATTTGGAGTTCATGTCCCATGCAAATATATCGAAGCTTCTTCCTGGATCCACCAGAAACTATCAAAGAATTGAGAAGAATGACGAACAAAAGAGATTGATAGAGAAAAGATTGTTTCCTTGTTGTTACAGGGTATTGACCAATTCATGGTGGTATTCCCTTGTCCCCTATCTCATCCTCTTCTTGCACTCATACTTACTATCAGTGAATAGTAAGAGAATTTACTGAGGTATACAGACATATATCTTAAGGATTACTCATTCTAGGGTATACTTCACCCTATCTCTAATGAGCTACTTAATGTGTTATACTCCATAGCTAAAGTTCAACCTTAGCTCTGATATCAAAATGTCACGATCCAAATTTCAGCATTCGAAAATCGACACCCGTACTTCACTTGTACTCGAATGCCGTAGATTCAATCGTTGAAATTCGACTCGTGCCGGAGCTTATAACACAGTAAGTATAACAACACAGCAGAAGAAAGAAATGAATGATATCATATACAACTCCAATGAATACAATATCCAAAATGATATACAACAATGATATCAATATGATACAACAATATCAGAGATAAATAATGATACAACGGAAACAGAAGTGATAACTCCAAATGATCTGCAAAAGAGCATAAATCCAACAACTCCAACATCAAGCTCGAACCCCCATCACGTCTCACTAAGATAAGCAAGTGCAGTCCTAAACTCCAAAAACTGAACTAGCTCCCGATAATCTACTAAACCCGACTATCTGAAAAACCCAACTCTAGACTGCCCGTGTGGAAAATTGTAGGCACCTAGAGTTTAGGAAGGGAACAATAAACTCCGAGTCAGTCATGGGACTGGTGTGAGCAACAAAAAATAGTTTATCTTTAAAACAACAACAAAAGAATTTTAAACATTGAAATCCGCAATGCTTTTTGGAAAATGAAACTACCATAAGACCTCCCGCCACACACACAATGCAAACGCAGAATTGGAGAAGATTTCTTCTTATGATAGTCAAACATGCTTACTACGCAAAATCATTGGATTATTATTATTAGTGCATAGTGGAAAACATTTCGAAAGTATAATATTAATCTTAGCCAGCATACCACATTTCGTCGTATGCCTACTATAGCTACCATGTTTTGTGGCAGGTTACCGCCACGCTGCATGGCAGGTTATACAACTAAAACCGTACATGGCTCGTATTGTTTCTTTGGATTTTCCAACAAATGGTCAGGCTAAGGAACTTCCTATGCCACATGGGAACGCCTCTGGAGGGACGCCCCGAGAACCACCTGGCTCTCTGCCAACACAAGGTCGGTTACCCCCTTCCCGGGTAGTAAACCTGAGATATGCCACCCCTGGTCGTTTGCGACCTTTATCCGAGGCGCCTCGATCACACAGCAACAATCACACAGTAAATGAGATTGGAGCAACCACACAGGTAAATATCTGGGCTCCATACCATGATACCACCTTTTTCCAGAAGGAATGGTCATATCCTAGGGGAGCTACCCCTGAAACCTTGCCGCATCTTTCCTGTTTCGACCATTTCCGATTTGTGAGGCTCGATGAGGTCTCATCCACAAAGCTATGCTTTTTCACAAAGCCATGCTTTGATCAACAAATGATCAGCAACACACAGCAACACTTAGCATGCCACATACCAAATTGGGAATGTATCGCTAGTAACCATCAACTACATAACCTCTGAGCTCGTACGTCTCAAAGAAGGGTGTTAAGCTAAGAGAATAAATCTCCGCCACCAAACAAAAATGTATTTGATAGAAACCAGCTTTACATCTCAAAGTGTAACGTCAGACACACATCCATACAAGTCTGTTTCGGGTTCGAACAAAACCGAAGGCACTTCCTAAGAAGCCCTTGCAATCCGGGTATTCACAATCCCGATCGGACTTCCCATCACTTAGGAAATCTCTATACCGTAGCTACTCAGTGTAGAGACAATCGATAGGTTATCCTATCATTCTCGCAAACACCCGGTCTTCAACACCGGTCTTTAAATGCTATCCATTCACGTCGTATCACTATTCATAATAGGTTATATGACACAAAGTCCTCTCCCGGCTAAACCGAATAATGAGCACAATATTTAAAAACATATGGATATTGGGATTTTGATTAAGTCACAACTTATTACCCAAAACTTTTCTTCAAATGGTTTAAACACATTACCATTTTAATCTTTTTAAATAAAAAGATTTATCTCACAAAGTTCACCCAGTCTTTCATACAGATCTATTCATAGATTTCCAAATCGATTTCCATTTCAATTGGATTAACTCATTAAATCTTTAAATCAAGATTTAATTCATAGCTTTCAAAATAATTCCATTTCAACCTTTTATACAAAAGGTACACTTTTCCAATTTCAAACAAAGTTCAACAATCTTTCACAAAGATTTATTTATAACTCGGAAAACCATTTTCATTTCAATTTGAAATCCTTTTGACACAAATTGGAAATTCATTCCTTATATAAAAGCTTTTATTATTTGAAAACAAATAGTTTTCATTTCGGAAAATCTGATTCATTTATACGAGTTAAAGTCCTTGGGTTAAATTCAAATTCTCAAAACCCTACTTTTAAAATGGTTTAAATTCATATAAACACATTTATAACATTTTTACCATAATTTCCAACATGGAATTCAATTCTAAATTTTTGAATTCAAATTCAAATTAAATTATTTAAATTGGAAAACTTTACCAAGTTATTCAAAATAACTTTTATCTTAAAAACTCCTTTTCAAAAGCTTTAACATTTAACCCAAACCCATTTCCAAAATCAATTAAATTAAAAATATCAATTTCAAAAATATTAAATTTAAATCATCTGTGACTTAACCGATTTCCGCGTGAAATCCATATTTGTGTGTGTATGGTGTAGTCCAGGGGTTTAACACAATAGTGCAACATTATAAATCATCACATCATTACAGATTTAAGCATATCAATATCGATAAGCGGTATATTCCTATAATGCTTATCTTCCATACATAGATTCACAGATAAATAATATAAATTCATCACAGATAAAATAAATTACATTCATCACAGCTTGAATTAAACAATTCTAATCACAAAGCATCACACAACAGAGATGACAAAACAATTCACAGCATTCAATAGAATACAGTCATCCATAAGTAAGATTAATTAATTATCTGATTAATTTAAATCAGATTTATTACCTATGAACAAACACTAATCCTGGTTAATTAATTATTAATTGCAAACCATTTCTATTAATTAACCTTAAATTAATAATTAATCCTTTGATTAAATTATCCTTAATTAATTACAATAATTAATTAATTAATCCTTAATTACTAATCATCCCTTAATCACTTTCATTAATAAATTAACCTTTAATTAATTATTATCCAGTTTCAATTACTTCCATTAAATAATTATCTTTACTTAATCATTCATTAATTACTTGATTAATTAACTTGAATTATTAATTAATTCTATATTAATTACTTTCATTAAGTAATTTACTTCAAACAATTAATTTCTTTAACAAATACAATTTATTAACCATTAAACATTACATCAGATAACCCGAGCAAAAACTCATCTTCCCCGAGGTTGACTTCGAGTCGCCCACCCTTTCCTTTTGCTTCGAGTTTTACGCGACATTCTACGAGTTCAAACCCGAGACCCTCGTCTTCCCCCAAACATTCAAAACACAGCCGATACACCCAGATGCACGTACACGTGCACGATCGTTCTGACCACCTTCGACCAACGCCAACCCCTTCAACAAGTCATCGACATCACTATCGACCGACCCAGATGCCCAGTTCGATGATTCGAGCCTGAAATCGAAAATCAACCCATCGATTGCCTAGAACTCAAAAAACCAGTCAACTAAAATCCTTCAACCCATCGCCACCCACTACCAGCAACTCCGCCATTCTGACCCAAGGTGCCCCGATGACCCATCAATCTTTTCCCCGGGGTCCGACACTCTCCGATCCGCTGTGGACGTCTCACGAATTCATGAACATCGACGAACCCAACTACTACTTAAACCCTAATCTACCGATGTTTGGCCGCCATAGTGTTTTAGAAAAAAACACCTAGTATTTTCCCTAGGTTCTCTGATGCTCCAGCCATCTTCACTGATGATTACGACAATCCATTATTCTCCGTTCATCGCAATTCGACCAAAGTTCGAATATCGTTCATCTAAAAAAAACTCATCACTTCCAAACTTAAAAATAGTGATTTAAATACTAAAATTCATCATTTGCAAGCTTGAGTCAGGTTATATAATCGAATCAAGAATACCAGACAATTAATTATTTTGAATTAAAATTGATTATTACTATAAATTCTTTATTTTGAAATAATTATCCAATATAAAAACCTGAAACTATTTTTAAAAATCATATTACCTCTATACATATATTTTTCCTTCAGAGTTTCTAACCTAAAAAGGTTCAAGAAGAGAGATTTTGAATTTTGTTTATACAGGTTTAAAACCTGTTGCATATAAGCAGATGCAATCCATGCCTGTTTCCAGACATGTACAAGTATATGTATAACTATTTGGATACATACACACAGATTAACAGCTTTTCATCATAGATCCATAAGCTATTTTTAAATGAAAAGGTTTACTCACAGTGTTTTTTTTATGAAGATGAACAGAGCTTCTGTGTTGAGTTTGCTAGCTGAAATCATTTTCTTCAATCTTCTTGTTTGTATTGTTGGATTGTTGTTCAAGTTGAAGTTTTGTTTCAGATTTAAATGGTATTTTACTTTCAGTTTTCATAGCTTAGAATGGAATGAAACTAAGATGAAGAGTTGATGGATATATGGAAATGAGCTTACAGGGGTTTTCATTTTATACAAGGTGATATTTGGTTTGTACAAGTTGGCGGAGATTTTTTTCTTGTTTGTTTCAGCTGATATTTGGTTTTGGTGGCTGATAGATTATGGCATTAATTGCCTTTGTACAAATTTACTTATTTTTCTCATTTGTACATATATAAAGATATTTTTTTCCTCCTTCATTTCGGTTGTACAAATATATGAAGATAATTTGTGTCTTCTTTAGCAAGCTTTACTTTATATTTTTTTCCGTTTTCTCTTGTTTACTTGTTTTCATGTTTGCATATGTATGTCTTTGTTTCTTCATTTGGTAAGTGTTCATGAATATGTATTTGTTTGCTTTTATCACTTTGTAATATAAGTGAGCTTCTATTTTATTTTAAATTTTCTTTTATTATTTTTGTTTCTTTCATTCTGTTTGTATTATTTTGTATTATGATATTAAGATTTAAATTCAAATTCAATGTATATATATACATAAATTTAAATTTACTCATATATGCCCATATACATATATATTCACATATATACATATATATACAATATTTAAATTTTAAATGATTTATACAGAATTCATTTGAATTCGGGGAAACTCGAATCAATTTATCAATGAATTTCCCAATTTTTATTCAAAAATTAAATTAATTATCAATTTAAATATATATAAAATCCGAGGTCGTTACAGATTCGTTTTGTTTATTTCCTTTTTAAACCGATCGATATAATTTCCTTACATTATCAACTTCTTAATGTTTAAGCGACATTAACTATCCATTAAGTTCCACTGATGATAATTAACGTTAGTTAATTATTATTATTACCCTAACTACATATATAATTATTTTTCATTCAAAAACTTCAAATTTTAATAACTTTTTAATTTGAACTTCGATCGAAAAACTTTATATATGAAAATTGATCAATAAATCACCATGAACCCAACGGTGTAAGTTTTGTAGCCAAATTCTTACGTTTATAAAAATTCTATTTTTCGACATTATCATTTACTAATTAATTTCTTTTAATTAACTATCGATACATTACAGGGTGTTACGTTCTCCCTTCCTTAAAAGAATTTCATCCCTGAAATTCCTCAAGGACCGAACAATGTAACATAAGGCACAAGCATTCTAAACTAACCAACCAATTAGTGTACAAGCAATTTTACAATCAATCATGTACAAGTGCACGGTGTATCACAATACATATGATATGTATGCAGAATGATTCTAATCGGCGCCTCATATATGAATGCATTCTTTTAAAATAGTTTTGAAAATATGGTGCAAGAAATCTAAATATACTAGCACTTCTATATGTATGCAAACTTTGAAAACCAAAAATTTGTTTTTACAACTAAATTTTTCCACACTTCTATGAATAAAAGTATAGTTCAACCAATTTTTCATCCAATCTTTAACATCCAAAATCCTAGCACATCATTGTTATCATCCAAGTTTGAAAAATCAAATTATCTAAACATACTTTCTTTATTTTGGGAAAATGGTTTGATGGAAAATTCCATATTCTCATCTTTCTCTTATGTACCTTTTTCCCACTATACCTTGGAACCTTCGCTTTTGTCCACAGTTCTGTACCAACTCTTGCAAGTACAATCCGTGTAAGTAAATTTTATTTTAAATCTCTAAATTTTTAGAACAAAAATATTTTAAAACTAGTTTAGTTCACCTACCAACAAGGTATAGAGGGAGTGACTCCATAGCTAAAACAACTTTTTCCTTTCTCTTTATTTTATTTACTATCACTTCTGCTGCACAGTAAAATCCATACTAGCTAACCCGTCAACTATTCCCCCATGCTAAGTATATGGCATTCCAAAAATTAGAAAATTCCTTCATTTTCTGCTTAATTTTTTATATATAACTTTTTGAAATATCAGTAAAAAATTTAAACTTTAAATTTCATTACAAATTTTTTAAAAAACTTTTCATGAAGGTATTTTATTTTCCAAAACCAAGAATTTTGAACAAAATTTTTCGTAAGTGTGTGTGTATATATATATATATATATATATCTCAAAACAAATTATGCCACACCACACGAAACCAGTGTTTAATCAATAATCTAACATCCAATGTGGACTTCACATAATCACGTAGTGAATTTTAAATTCTCAAAAGCTTTTCTTTTATTTATAATAATAACCAGCACGCAAGTTTAATTGTAAATTTCAGCTTTAAGATACATGGACATTAATCCGTGGCTTCGCAAAAAACTTTCCTTGTCCTTCGCTCTTCAAAATTCATCTTTCAAAACCTTAAGTCTTTTGAGACTTAACTTTACTTTTCTTTTAGTAGCTAATTTAATAAATTCCCTAATTTATTTTATAAACTTCCAACCTTTATTTTGTATTAGTTAAGTGTCCATATGGCATTTCCTTACTTACACAGTTTTCCAAACAATATAGCGACCATCCAAAAATGAAGTCTTCAAAAGAAACATTTCTTATGATATCGTATGCATTTTACAAAACAACTAATGCGTACAACCCAAACCTCAAAGAAATTATTGTTGGAAGCTGCCGTTCAACATCAACTGACTGACGATGTTATGGCCCTGTCACCTTTACTAGTAATTAAATGGACCTTTCTAACATGCCATCCTCCTCCAACCCACACACCTTTACTTTCCTTTATGCCTTCTGATGTATAAGTTCTATTCATTACTTCCTAGTTATGGAACAAATTGTGCATCCCCACACTATAGAGGGTGAAAAATACAAACTATGCATACTTAGAATAACTCATGGGCAAATTGGTTTGGTGGAATAATATTTCCATCCTCCATCTTGTCTTTCTTAACTTTTAGTCTATTAATGTCCATTATGTGTGTTTGCCATCTCATTACCCTCTGTTACCATTTTCTTTTAATCTAAATCTTGGTATTTACTTTCTTCATACTTGATCCTTTATACGAGCATACCTTAGAACTCGTAGAAGTGTATTTTAATACCATCCATCACTCCTTTGCAGATTCTTTCTTACGGCTTGCATATATGTCTAATAAAATATTCCTAGTTTGTTACCAATATTCCTTACACTCTACAAGGATTCCTTATTGCTACTCTATAAGCAGTCTTTGCTATTTTCTTCACAGCCTTACTTTTACCCTGCCTTGCCTAGGTAGTCATCCCTATCTACTCCACATTAAAAAAAAATGTTTGGTTTTCGCCAATTTTTTTTAACTCAAACCATTTATTAAGTTTTACTTTTTAAAACTCAATTATTATACCAAAACTTTTTTAAATGTACTTCGTAGCATTTCTAAACATCCTTTATAATTTTTAAACAATAAAAACTGGAGCAGATAAAAACAACTCTCACTCTATCATTTTCTTGTCACTTATACTATCTCCACTTCAAATTCTTGGCGGCGTCTCTAATATCACATGAGGGAGACTTTTAAAAGATACTTACAATGAATGCGCACAAAAATGGAAAATGTTCATTTTCCTTTGTTTTTTCTTTAATTTCCTATCTTGCTTCTAATTAGATTACTGGCATTATTTTTTAATATAATCTCCTAACCTTATTTCTAATTACTAACATTATTTTATATTAATTCCTAATATTTTTTTGTCTATAATTTACAACGCTATTACTATTGAACCTTCCTTTATCTAAACTGCCCCTATTCCGATTGTTTTTCTCCCAATTGATTATTTTCTACTTTTGGTATCTAGTCTTCTTTCCCGTACGATTTACCCCATTCAAAACCAGTACCACTTCTCATTGTCCACCCTAAAAAGGATTTTACAACTTAAAATTTTTCATTTCAAAAAAATCAAGGAGCTATACATACGCTCTACACATTTTTTCCAAAAGAAATAACTTTTTCTTAAAACCTCATTTTCTGAAATTTCCAATTTAACTAACTTTAATTCGAGCTATAACATTTTATTTAAATAAAATGTAGATATTTTATTTTTCCAAAAATTAACATTTACTTACCCTTCAAAAATAGAGTTCTTTACTTTAAATAAACAATTTTAAAAATCATTTTAAATATGTCATTATTATATATTTTTCTCAAACCTTTAAAATCATTTCAAATTTTATATTAAATCCTTTCATATGGGGTCAGACTCAGAGTGGATTTTTATCTGCGCTCTACTTTTGACCTTCTCTTCCTTCAACTTACTTATTGACTTATCTTCTTCCCAATGTTAAAATTCCGGCTATTATCTTGGAGTGACTACTTGACATCTTCCTTCGGAAACTCAATTGCTTCAGGATATATACAACATATGTACTCTTGCTTTCCTCATATATGGACCTACTGTAAATTATCAATCGACAGTCATACATGGATCTACAACCATTGGGCGATCGGGGCCCATCTAGGGAGTCACGTACTATCCAGCTTCAGGGACCTTCCATATGCTGCACTCATGTTTTTTTAAGTCAATGCCATTCCATACAACCTACTTCCCATATGGTAGTCGGCATTAGGTATACCTCTTCAACTTCTTCCATTATTCCAACTCATAATCAACTTATCCATATTTCAGTGTATGGTTACAATAACTCTATAGTCGGAATTTAAGGATTTGGGGTATAATATATTTATATTATAGGCAAGATACAAATATGTTCACTCATCATTTCCTAATTTTTCAAGATCGACTAACCTAAGCTCTGATACCAAATGTAACACCACACCGCAGTGGGCCTGAATTTTTGCTAAATCGAAAATCCAAGACCAAAGTATGGATCAACGATTTGGTATCCTGCTAATAAATAAATAAATGCATATCAGAGCACTATCGATATAACTTACAACGGAATAGTAAAATATAATAAAACATATAATTACCGACCAAGATTGACAATTCCAATATCTAGTGTCTATGTCAATAACGAGTATGCATTAGGAAACATGTCCTTTCACTCTTCCCGCTTTGCATCAGTACATATTCCTCTAAAAATTTCATGTGGGTTGTAATGAGGAGGAGGGTAAAACCAACGTTCTGGTGATTAGTAAATTATATATTTTACACATAACACTAGTTTATGCCGACTGTCTTCCATTACATGCTGTGTATTTTCATTTTACTTAGTTACCTCAACTCCACGTACGCGTACGATATGCCCTATCTACCCGAAGTAGACCATAACTGTAACAACCTGGGATTTTGTAAAAGTTAGTTATCGTCGTTAGACGATTAAATTGCTAACAAATTGATATTGGAATTTTAATCGAGTTGAAATTCTTTTATGATTTGGTGAATGATATGTGGACTTTAAAATGTAATATGGTAGCCCATATTTTCATTTGTTGTTTTTGCTGTGATAATTATCAATGTGAATACGTTCCCTTCTTATAAAAAAATTCGACCCGTTCCCCTATCTTTCATTTTTCCATTCACTAACCCTAAAACGAAATTAAACGAAGAGAGGAACGAAAATGGCGGCTCTCGTTTCTTCGTTTGTCCCTCTTCCTTCATCAATTAGGGTTTTTGAGAAAATCGAAAATGGCTGCTAAGGTTCGCTCGTCTTCGTGATGCCACGGCGTCGACTCCGCCAAGTGTCGTTGCTCATGGCTGCCTCGTCGAAGAAGGTGAGTGATCCACTCACATCTAATTCATATCTCGAGTTTATTTAGAGTTCGAATCCTGTGATTTTCGTTCATATTCACTTGTTGAATTCGTCAATTGCCTTATCTCGGCCGTATGGTTTTGTTTGAACTCTGACTTGTTCATATGCGTATATTTGATTTATCACTAGATTTCCACGGTTTCAAATTTGAAGTTGCTTGGCTTTCCTTGGTCATTACGGTTTAGATTTTGTGATTTGAAACAGCTTGACTCTGACTTGTTCATTGTCACCTTACTTTGGTATTTGTTCGTAGTCGATTTTGAGAGAATAGTTGCTTTCGACATTTGACATTATGTTGACTTTGGTATTTAACCGTTGCTTTGAGTTCTCTGTTGACATCGGCCTTGACTTTGAATGGATTTATACTGGGACTTTGGTATGTCTGTTATTTTCTTTGTTGGCATCGGTTCTTGATATTTTTGAGATGAAACTATTGATTCATGATTTGTTCGAACTTGTTTTGGTTGAACTTCGACATTGACTTGATAATGTCTTCGAGTTCTTTGTTTGATGTACTTGAGTCTGCATCCTTGATCATAGTCGCTGTATTCATGTGCATGACTTGATCGAGTCTGGTGTTCTTGTTTGTCGAGTCACTTATACTTGACAGTTTTGACTTGGAACATTAGATTTTAATGCTGTTTGTTGGCATGCTTTGTCTTCAACATCTCTGTAGTGTTCACTGATTATTTTACTCTTTGGGCTTGCTTTCTTGATGGCATTTGATCCAGCCAGTGTTGCATTATGATTTGTACATTGTGTTGAATCCAGTCTCAAAGACTCGGGTTTGACCTTGTACTCGGCTGTGAACTTTTATTGTGCATTCGTGTGCATTTCGTTCAGTTTGATTTGAGTTGAGTTAACTTTCAGTTTTTGTTGCATTGTGATCTTGTGGTGGCTGCAGTTTTTAGTTGCAGTTTGCCCTTGTATCCTTGTGGCCTTCATTGCACTGTCCACTAAACTTCAAGTCCTATAGTTCATGTGCAGTTTGTAGTTTCTAACTTGTATTCAGTTGCAAGAATCTCTGGGTTGCAATGTGCTGGTTGTCACTCTGTTGTATTTTTGATTCTTTGTGCATTTGTGTGCACTGTCGACTGCTGCATGCTTAATGATTTGAAACTGCTACCATCATTTGCTATCTGATGCATTTCATATTGTAACTGTGTCATATTGCTTCTCTGGTGCATGTTGTGTTTGCTTTGACTTAATGTAACATTTGAGGTTGCTGTTTTGTTCTTGTGCATTTTGTTGTCCAGACCTGATTTTGCTTTGACTTTGGTCACTGCTGCATATTGTTCAACATGTAGTTTGCTGTCCTTTGATCAAAACTACCACTTGATGGTTGGTGCCTGATCCTTGCATTTATCTTCATTTACTCGAGACAGTTTTAGTTGCAAGTGCAATTGCAGTTTTGCTTTTGTTTGATTTGAGGAATTTTGGGTTCGACTCTGTTTTGATGGCTTTGTTCAAACTATCTTTGGCAATTGCTTATGCTAAGTGCTGTTTCATTTGGTGTAAATATGTATGTGTATTCATACATATGCATTCATGCACCCTTGTTGATTTCGATTATCCTATGTGCTTTTTTTTTATTTCGAGCTTGCCTTAGTTTGGGTTTCGCTCATTTGAGTACATATACTTAACTGAATTTGGCTTTGATAAAAGTGTTAGATAGCTGTTCCATGATTTTTGAGCTTGTAAGCATTTCGATACTGCTTAGTACTTGTATCGACTGGTTATATTTGATCCTGTACTTGAATGCTTGCACTGTTGCGTTGTTTGGTCTGGCCAGTCTTTGGTTCAGATCTGTGCATATCTTCTTGTATGCTTGGAGTCTCTGTTCGACCATATTGATAGTATTTGGTCTGGACATTTTTGTATTATGACTTGTACATTGATTTGTACATTGAGTTGAATCCAGCTTAATCGCTCGGATTTGACCTTGTGCTGATTCCTATTTCATCACTGTAGTGGCGAGGCAGTGCACGCGTGTGTGTACTGCAGCCACACAGAATTGTCGTTTTAATTGATATTTCAATTATTTGAATTGTTTTGTGTTCAATTCAATATTTTGAAATGGTATTCTGATTTGGTTTGATTTGATCATTTTGTGATTTACTGATTATCTATAGATAATTAGATTATGAGTTTCTAATTATTTATTTAATAATTAGATTTTGTTGTTAATTGTCGTTTAGACAATTCTGTGGTTTTCTTATTATCTTAATTGATAATCCTTTCTTTTATCTTTGTTGATGATTTGAATTTGCTGATTTGCTGTTTAACACTATTTAGTGTTATATCTACCGTTATCCGTTTTCCTTGTTAAAGGATTGGATAGACGAGATTTCTGTGACTGTCGTCTATTTGATATTTGATTATTATTGCTTCTGTGCATTAATAATTGAGTTTGAATTAGACTGACCCGTGTATTATTTTCTTTTGAATTTAATACTCGGGTCAGACCGAGTTATTTCAGGTTGTTGATATCTTGCTTTGGGTTGCTGCTTGAGCTATGAAGTCTCTTCATATCTTTTGGAGTAGTCGTCGTCATTTTGTAGTAGTCAGTGTATCTGATCTAGGTTGATATGTTTTCATGTATATTAATCGATAATGTACTTGTATATATAACTTCCAGAGTCGACAGTTATAGTTGTATCATATGTATTGTGTCAAATGTATTGTAACTGACATCAGTTATATATATATATATGAGACTTTTATTATCGGTGTTCCACATTTTTATTATCTGTGTTATTATTATATTTATTGTCCTAAACTATTATGAACCATCGTAGTTCGTTTTATACTGGAATTGGGTATGTCGATGGGAGTAAATAAATAAGAGATGAAAAATAAAAATATATACCACTCCTATCGAGGTAACCAATACTAGTGTAAGGCCCAACTACGGATGGCCGCTCCTATCCAGCCATATTCTTCGTAATAACAGACAGTATTTCTTTTAATACTATTTGTTATTGTGAGCATAGAGGTGGGGCGTCGCAATAACTGCATACACGTGTGTATGCGTATTTTCTTGTGTGTGTGTGTGTATGTATGTATAAGTATCACAGTCTCCCTTTGGACTAAGATAACATCCTCACTAGTATCCACCATCAACACAGTATCATGTCCATATGGAACTACATCTCATATTACGACCGCTCGTACTCCAACTATGCATTGGGGAGGGGAACCTGAAATGTCGACTCGTTGGTGTGTCTCATTGTCTTCATATGCGTCCACCTCTAAATGGTAGTTTATACCTCATCGTGCATCCCGTAGTACCTAAGCAATGACATCATAATAGCTTAGTCGTATTCTATCTTGCCTTGGAGATTTACTACTCATCTATTTCATATTATGGACTCAGCTCCATGGACTATAGAGGACTCAACTCCTCGGACTACCCCATTCGTTTTTGAAAGATCTCTTTTTATGGATTAACTAGCCTTGCCCCTAACAAACAAATTAGCAAACAACTATGGCGGTGCATGACCTAACATGTCCTATCCTAGTAGGAGGTGTAGCCCATTAGGTGCAACCCTACCCATTGACCGCATAGGACTAATGACACATTCAACCTATGTACAACTCCTACTCCTGATTTGATACCAACACATACTAACATAGCAACGAGCCACACACCATCCTATTTAGATTGTCTAACACAATCAAGGCAATACCCCCTTAATTTATTGAAGCGGACTCTCTGAGGGTATTCCTTTACCTATATGCAAGCATATATAACTCCACGTGTCCTACAATTGGACGTGTCTTACATTAGTATAATGTATACACAACTGCTGGTAGTCCCTTGCTATGGGCAGGCTTCTATTATGTAATGGTACTGACCTCGCATTCCAATCCATTCTAATAACTATGTCATTCTTATCCATTTAAACTATTTACATACATATATAATTCACACCATCATAAACGCATACTTAGGTCTATGTATGTATATGTATATATGTTTATATATATATTCCTTTATTTTTGTTTAATTATCGTGCCTTTACTGTTCACTGTTAACAATATTTCTCTATCTTTATGTGTTTACATTTTATTTGATTAAGGGTCATTTACTGCATTCTTTTTAAAATATTTAAATACCTTTTCTCATTTACTTCCTCTTTTTCCCACTATTTTACTTTCCACTTCTATTCCTTTTTAACCTTTAATTTCCTACTTTGTTTTAGAGGACTATCTATTCCCTTTTTATTTTAAATTAAGACTTGTCTATCTTTTCATTTCTTTTATTTCACTTTCGTTTCACTTATATTGTGCATATTCTTTTCTTAGACCATTTTTATCACATTTATAATTCTTTAGTTTATCCTTAGGATTTCTTTATTTTAATGTATTGGAATTACATCTCTCCCAAATAGAATGGTTAACATTGTGAATTTCTATATCTTATCCAAAAGGGGAATTTCGTATTGCATTTGGAATTATAAGGAATTATCTTTTCATACTTATTGAAATAGAAAGTACAAATATGGTAAATATCCATTTTTTATACATCTCTTTCTTTTTAGGTGTATTCCTTGTTATTTAACCCGTTACACTTTTATTTATAAATATGAAACTTGATAATGTATAGAAATTCACATTGCAACACGCTATATAACTCAATAAATTAAAACACTACTTAAATCCTACAATTTATTATGTTAACTCAATTTACATTTTTATTTGCATAAGTTATATTAAATTCATAAATCTGGAACTACCACATATTCTATAAATTTTAGAGACTAAATTCAAGGAGTATTAATACACAATATTTTCCAGATTTACATAAGCAATATACAATTCAAGTTATCTATAACGGAATCTGTATACAGGGTTTATAATTTTATTTCATGTATACAAATTTAGCCTACAATTTTAATTTACATTTCAGGCATACATGAGTAGATCTACAATGGTATAAGTATAATATTATATAAAAATATATGCTTTCTTACTCACCTTTTTAGCTTTCCAAATCTCCAGATCTAATCCATGTTATTCCAGTTTGACTCTCTTTTCTTCCTATTTGGATATATACACCGCAGGCGTACACATATTTACTAGAGATCGTGATTAGAGAAGAGAGGATTTGATTTACAATTTAGATTCGGTTTTACAATTTACCTTGGCTTTGGCGATCTGATTTGACCATATTCTCTTCTTTAATCATCCTCAACAATTCTCCAATTATATATACGTATAAGCTATAGCTATTCTTAAGAATTTACAAATTTGTAGAGAAGAGAAAATGACAGAGCTCCGGTGTCACTTCGAAAATATGAGTTTGGAAGTAAGCGTTTAGGTCTGTATTTATAGAGGTTCAAATCAATGTCAACCGTTTGATTAAAGTATATTGAATCTAGGCCGTTTAACCCATTCATTGTCGAATTTACAAAGCATGATTCGATCGCCTTCTCCCTATGGTCGACTGCTATTGGTCAACCAGCAAGGATCTCGGGTCAACCTATGGCGTGTTTTCGGCATTAATTAATCATCACTCGGATTTGTTTTGTTTATTTCCTTTTTAAACTGATCGATATAATCTCCTTTCATTATTAACTTTCTTAATGTTTAAGAGACATTTATCATTCATTAAGTTTAACCGATGGTAATTAATGTTAATTAATTATTATTATTATCTTAATTACATATATAATTATTTCTAATTCAAAACATCAAACGTTAATAACATTTTCATTTAAACTCAGATTAGAAAAATATATATATGAACATTGATCAATAAATCACCAAGAACCCAATGATGTAAGTTTCATAGCCAAATTCTAACATTTATAAAAAAAATATTTTTAGCATTATCATTTATTAATTAATTTCTTTTTAAATAATTGTCGATAAATTATAGAGTGTTACACATGCGGTTTTTAGGTTTGCACTATTTGAAACTAAGGTAGATGCTTTATGGATGTTCAATATATGCTATAAACATTATCTCCATAAAAAATAAGAATACTCTAAAATGTCTAAGTTGTTTAAAATGCTAAGTCAATATCAACCATTAAAGCATTTTCATTAACTAATCGATTTGAAATATTATCTTGAATATGTTAGGTTCAACAAAGATGATCTTAAGGCATGTTAGAACATATCCAGAAATTTTTGTTCAATTTTGAATTGTTTAGATTTGCAACCCTTTCACAAAGACCATTTGGATTTTTCACTTTGATGATGGTTAAACACATGATATAAGTTCATATTAAGATCATAGTTGGGTATGAGATTAGATAATCGAAGTGAATCATTACTTAAGTTAGAATTATGCTCACTTTTATAAAAGGTTAGTGTGACCACAATTGGTTTTTGACTTGAACTTAGAAATCTCTGGCTATAGTAAGATAGAATAATCGATATTAGTTATCAATTGTGTTGCTCTATCGTAAGCAATTAGCAAGCCGATTAAGGCATGACCCGACCCAATCAAAGCCAGCTCAGTTATTCTTTAATCGGCCCAATCAAAACTGGCCCGAACTCAAATTGGTTCCAAACTAATCCATCCACTTAGCAAGGCATTAAGTTGAAGACTGACTATCTTGACCCTAGGCGGAACTCACAATCAATTCATCAGGTGAGCTAAGTACAACCCTACTTGATCCATTCCGACCCGGCTCGATGACGACCGACTCTCTCATGCCAACCCACTCTTAGCTTGACCCTAAGTTAGCCTATCTACTCAGCATCACTTCAATTATCGACCGGTCTAAGTCAAGATTTTCTTAAGTGACTGACATACTTGATAAGGCTAGCTCAAGCGAGACCCGTCCTTGACCCGACTTTGGTACAGTCGCCTCCGACCGATCCCATATAGACCTCTCAGTCACCTCACATTCGGCCTGACACCATCACTTTAATTGGGTTCTCACCTACTTTCAGCCTCTTTCATACTTTTAATAGCCGACTAGCCAACTCAGCTAGATTTTCCACATAGGCACACAAAGTAAATGACAAGTTGTCTGTTCATCTGTACAAAGCGTTGTAGTTGGGTGGCTGAAGTGATGAATAGTCCTATAGCAAGCCATTAGTATTTAATGCACAATAAATGCAAAGCCTGTGTAGGATACAAAGGGACAATTGGTGTTATCATGCCTTTTGGAAAGGCCATGATATCATCGACTTAGCAAGAAATAGATGGTTATCAGCCTTGAGAATCGATTATACATAGTACTATGGATGATGGTCGGGCAAATTCGGTCTGGGTCCCTGTGATATCCCGGGATTCCAAGGGATTTAAAATATGATAATCCTTTAAATTTATTATTAAATTTGGTAAAATTGTTGTTTTCAAACAATTTAATAATGAGTTGTTTTTAAATATAGTTATAAACAGATTTTAAATAGGTATATTTCAAATTTAATAAGTATTGATTGAATGTATATATATATATATATGTATATATTAAAATTGTTTTTAAATAAAATAATTAGTTACAAATCTAATAATGTGTATTTAATTTTATATATATGATTTTATTAGAATATAATTGGTTTATATTCTATTTCCTTTTACAGATTTTATTTACTTAAGGTTTAGAAAAGTATTTATAAATTAAGAAATGTATTAATCAATTAGGAAATTAATAATAAAAGCTTTTAAAATCTTTTAGAAATAAATAAAAATGATATGTTTACAAGTGTTAGGATAATAAAGCTTGTAAATACATGTGTAAGTAGATTAAAGTGTGAATTTGACAAATGTAATCAAATTGAACAAGTGTACTTTTATTTTCTTTGTCTTTAATTTTTAATAAATCATAATTTAACTCTATATAAACATATATCTTCCCTCTTCCAATTCTCTTTTCTATTCTCATTCCTAAAGCAAGAAAACTCCACCTGAAATATTTTATCAAAATCAGAAAAGTTTTATAAACTAAAACCAGTGACAATTCTCAAACTCAAAGCCAAACTCAGTAAAACATTCTTCACAAACCTATAATCTTTTCCTCAAACAACCTGAAAGCATTTTACAAAAGCTCTAGCTCAAAATCAAAATCTGTAATCAATTTTCAAAACTCAGAGCAAAACCTGTAAGTAGTTTTAAAAGCCTGTAATCATCTTCAACTTGTATCATCGAAACTTCAAGTTTTTAAAGAAATCATCTCATCAACAAAGCATTTTTAAGAAGATCACAGCAATTTAAAGTTTCCAGTTTCAAAGCATTTCAGAGATCAAAAGCAAAATTCTTTCCAGTTCAACCGAGCATTTCAGTCCATTTGACAAAGCATTTCAGTTTTTAAAGAAATCAAATATCAAGATGCAGTTTTCAAATTTTCAAAGTTTCCTATTTCAAATCTCAAGCCTCTGTCTTTTTAAATCAGGTGAGTAAATCTAATTTTAAAAACAGTTTTAAAATCTGCTATTATGTCTTGATATACCTGATAAATGTCAAAGTAAAATGATATGCAATGTTTACTTGAATGTTGGGTATGAATGGATGTTTACATAAGTGTTGTTATGCATATGAATGTTCATTATTCTCTGTTCTAGTTTCCAGTAAGTAAACTATCAAAAGCTTTAGTATATAACTTGGTGTTTGTGAAAAATATTAGAAGTATGATGTGAATAATGTTTGTATAGATGTAAATAGGCCTGTATACATATATATATGTAAATGTTTACATGTGCATGTCTGTGATTACCCAGATACATATCTCTGTTTTTAGATCATAAGGGGAATCACAAGTTTAAAGATCAATTCCTTTCTCTCTAAACATTTTTAGGCTATGATCTCTAAAGAAGAAATGATGGTAAAACTGTAACATCATTTTTAAAAATAATTTCAAGTGAAATTTATTGAGTTAATATTTTGAAAATGGGAAATTACAGTATAATCTTTTCAAATCAGAAAATTCAATCATCTTAATTTCTAGTTTTGATTTTAGAAACAAATTCTTATAGAAGAATGATGATTTTAGATAATGATTTCATGATTTTTAAGATTGGGATTATTGGGAATTTCTAAGTTGATCAGAATTCAAACTTCGCTCGTTTTCTTGGCGATCGGCGATGGAGGAGGGTTACGCTTGAGTCTGAAGGTAGTATGAAGGTCGGGGATTAAGGGAAAAATGGTCAGAGTATTTCTCGTTCACCATGGTGGTCTGGCATAGGCAATCTAGGGTTTATCGACTATTTAATCGATGGTGATGTCGAGGCAAATTTCTTGGTCGTGGATGTATCAGACTCGACCAGTGGTGGGGGAAATGAAGCATTAGACAGTGGAGAAGGTCTGGGTTGGTCGGCGAGTTCTCTGGTGATCTAGGATGGTGATGCGAGGAGATTTCATCGAGGTGGTTTGGTTCCAGTTTTGGACTTTGGGCTCGTTTTCGATTCGATGACGAAATTGTTGAACTGAGATGACGAGGAGGATGGCGAAGTCATTGTCGACACGTTGGAGACCGGAAAGTTGGTCGGAATCGCGTCATTCGATCGTGCATGTGCACGTGTGCACGTTTGTTTCAGGCGAAACGTTGAATCTGGGGAAGAAGCAGTTGAACTCGGGTTGGTCTCGAGAATTCGTGAGTGCGACTCGAAGAGAAGAAGGTACGAGAGATATTTGTGAGTTGCTCGGGAATTTTGGTGAAAGACTCGAGTAGGAACTCGAGTGGAACGTGAGTGTTAACTGTTATGATTTTTAATAGTTTTGAAAAGCAAAGTTTTGAAATTTTAAAATGAATTTGTTTTAAACTCTTCTTAAATAAACTTCTTTCCATACAAATTTATTCTTTATCATTGATTAAAAGTTATATGATGGTTTTAATTTAAATATGTAAGTAAGTTTTTAGTTATTTTAAAGTATATTCTAAATTAAGTTATAGAAGAAATGTTTTAAAAATAATATGATTAGGAAATAAATAAAGGAAGTGTTTTATCTTAGGACAATTAAAGTTTTAATAATTTGAGATTAATAAAGTAAATAAAGTAATTTAAGTATAATTAAATAAATTAATTTATAAATGATTAAGGAGTAATTAATTTATTAATTAAAGATTTTAATTTATTATAAATAGTAATTAAGATTTGATTAATTAATAATTAGAGATGAATTAATCAAGTGATTAAGATTTATTAATTAATGATTAGAGATTAATTAATTTAGTAATTAGAAATTAATTAATTAATAATTGGAGGTAAATAAATTAGTAATTAAGAAGTACTTAATTTGTAATTAAGTTTTATAAATTAATAATTAGGTTTTATTAATTATTAATTAAGGGGTGATTAATTTTGGATTAATCAATGGTAATTAAGGGTAATTAATTACTGATTGAAGATTAATCAAGGTGATTAATAAATGTTGTTTAAAGATTAATTACTTAATGTAATTAATGTAATTGAGTAATTAATAATTAAGTTGTAATTAAGGATCATTAATTAATATAATTAATGATGTAATTAAGATTGGTTAATTAAGTAATAATTAATAAATGAAGTAATTAATCAATGTAATTAATTAAGGATTAATGTAATTAATTATAGTTGATTAAGTTAATTAATTTTAGTAAATTAATTAATGAAGTAATTAAAGGTTAATTACTATAAGTGGTTAAGGATAATTAATTTAAATAATTAATTAAAGATAAATTACTTGGATGTAATTAAAAGATAATTAATCAAGATGATTAATTAAAATGAATTATTAAAGGATAATTAATTAATTTGTAATGGTTAAGTAAGCAGGATTTATAGAATAAAGTAATTAATTTAATTCACTTTAAATTAATTAGAGATGATATAAATCATTACTTATGAATGGGTGATAGTATTGAATACTTGGCATTGATTGATATCTCTGATGAGATATATGCTGTATGATATGGATGTTAGTTGAATTATATGGATTATCTGATAATGTTAATTATCTGTTGTGAATTATCTTTCTTTGTGTATAAAGATAATGAATTGAAATTGTTTTAACCTTTAAAACAACTTGGCCTTAAAAGATACGCTTTGGATTTCGATGAGACCGGGATCGGGTTTCCGTATACCGGATTTCCAGGTCTGGAGACCCGAATACCACATCGATCCAAATTAACGATAGGTCGTGAATCAAGTGAAGATGAAGATTCAGAGTGCAAGGGTTATTGTCGTTAACTCTGAGGGTGATTCCAAAACGAGTGTAACGAGATAATGCCTTCGGTTTCGTTCGAACCCGGAACGAACTTGTATGGATTGAATGCTTTCAGAACATCGTCAGGTGAACGATGAGCATTCTAAGTGATGTGTTCTTTTCTAAGGTAATCGTGACCTCAAGCCTCACAAACCGGGAATGGCTAAAACAGGGGAGGTGCAGCAAGGTTAGTGGGTAGCACCCAAGTAGGACAAGATTACCTCTGTCTAGAAGTCCCTTCTTATTTCGGCTTAGTGTGTGCGGTTGCTGATCCCAACCGTGAGGTATCTTGTGCGGGAATTATCCAGTAAGGGATGTTCCGGCCTTGTGTTGCAGGGGATTGGGAGTGATCCTCGGTACGGTGATCTAGGCCACGTACTGTGACGGGCGGTACCCCAGTAGCCCTGCCATTGTATGGAATCCAAACTCCAATAAGTGCCGTACGTATTAGTTGTGCCCAACTATGTTGGAATGTGAGATGTAAGCATTTCAGCTATTTCTGTATTTTACTTGAAAACCCTAGACCCTATTATAATATAACTGGATTTCCTATCAAATGTTTTGGTTAGCGTAAGGTAAAAACTTTTCCATGTTTATGTGTGGGAAGTCTTACGTGATACCTTTGTTTTCAAAAGGTTTTGAAGTTAAACAATTTTAACCCGTTTACTCACACCAGACCCATGTCTGACCCAAGTGTTTATTTTCTGTTTTATTAAACTCTTGGGTACTCAAATTTTTACGAGTAGCCAAGGGATTCAGGTTTAGTTTTGACGAATATTCTGGAGGAGCAATGGAGCAGGAGGCTTCGGCGTTCGTAGATATAGTATTCCGCTGTGTTGATATCTGTGATAGTGTCTTGTCTTGTATTTGAGTTGTAATGTCTAGACAGATGTTTATAACTGTCTAGTAAGTGATGTATAAGTTGTGTACTCTGATTATGTAAAGACTATGTATTAGTTATGTGATATATTATAATTTGTTCCGTTTCCGCTGTGAGATTCTGATGTGTTGTTTCTTTCTTTCTCTTCTTTTCTCTTTCTATCCCTTTCTTTCTTATTAGCGATACGACTTTCTATGGAGAGAAAGTCGTGGTCGTCACACGTGGTATCAGAGCATAGGTTGAGCGAATGCCTAAGCTTTTGGTTAAGTGAATATCAGAACACTAGGTTGAGTGAATACCTAGGTTCGGAAGGATTGTTCATTAGAGATAGGATCTGTAGCAACCTGTTTGAGTCTGAGTGTATATATATACGAGAGCGCGTATTTGTTAGTTATATAAAATGGTTTTATATTGTGTTAATTGATCGGTTGAGTGGTATATGGATTCTGGTCAATACGAGTAGCTAACGTTATTGATAGGGATCTCTAAACACTTGAACCAGGTCAACGGACACAATATTGTTTTAAAAAGGTAGATGAAATAATTTTACCCAGAAATAATTTCTATATAAAAAAAAATATATATCATTTTAAATATATATATTTATGTATTTCTACCTATTTGTTGGGTTACCTGTTCGGGTTTTCCAATATAAGTTATAAAGGTAGATAAAGTGGTGGTGTGTGTAACACGACTATCAATGGTTGGAATTTGAGTGTTGAGGTTGGAAGTGTATCTGTCGAGACTGTAGACCCAATACCGTCTCGAGTAAGCTTTGCTATGGTAAAGGATTTCATCGATCTCCGAAGGAAACTGTAATGGTTCGGAGTTTATCTTTGAAGTTTGGATGAATAAAGTTGGATCTGTCGGTTGAACAGAAGTGAGTAATGGTACCTTGATACCTCAAGTAATAGTAGCTGTATGATGAGATACAGTGACGATGGATGTTCCTGAAGATGTTTTCTTTGGAACAAGATTAAGGAAGTGTGTATGCTTTGGTATTGTGGCTGAGTTCAGCATGGTGTTTCTGTTTGGTTTGGAGATCGAGTTTCTCGAAGATCTTTGGAATAGGAAGTCCTTGGCATCAGTATCAGCAGTGCAGCTCGGAGTATTCCGTGATGGCAGGAAGTTTTTTGGATGAGCAGTTTTTCTGGAGGTGAAGTTCAGAAGCAGTAAGAGGATCCATTTCTTCGATGGATTGGATAGTTAAGTTGAGCTGTTCTGTTTGGTAAAGAAGAACAGTTTTTCTTTGGAATTAGGATGGGTTGATCGCAAAAGTGACTTGCGATTGTCTGAGTGTTCTCTTGGGTTGTCAGAATTTTTCTGGATGTCTTCAGAGAAGTCAGAAGTTTGTCCGCATCTGAAGGTTGAGTTTTCTTATCGACTGGATTCCATGAGTGATACCGGTGGTTTAGTCTAGTGGAAGGATGTTTCCTAGAGATGGAGTTGGTGAAGCAGCTCAAGTTTTGCTGAAGTATCCGAGTTTCTTTATGGATCAGTGAACCTTATTTCTAGAAGTGAGTTGTCCAGTCTGTGCTTGAGTTCATCGACGGCATTTTTATTTTCTCCAGATCAGAGTGGTGCAGCGGAAGCAAGATGGCAGCTGTTCTAGAGTGGAAGCAACCGGAAGTTGGAATGATTTGGGATTAGAGAATTTCTACAGGAAATATTTTTAGATTTGAGTCCAGATTGGTGAGTGTATCTGTTTTGTCTTTTTCGGATAGGAGAAGAAGTGGTAGCCTACTGATGGTGGAGTAGATTTTCGGTAAATCTTGAGAGGATCACTATGTTGAGTTATTTTTGATCTAATTTGTCTCTGGAAGCATCAGTAAAGGTTGAGCTGATCGGTAAGGATGTAGGCAGCCAGGATCGTCAGAAGAGTCCTGAAGATTAGAGACGGAGGAATTTGGAATTCGAAGTTGGAGACTTCATTATTATAGAAGTTTTCTCTGGTAAAAGGGAGCTATAAGATTGGGTAAGTCTGGGAAGTCAGCTCCGAGTTGTTTTGAATCTCTTCTGTATTCTGATTTGGATAAGTGTTTGATCTACCAGTTTGGATAACTGGGATTCGGAGTATATCGCGTATCTTTGAGGAAGTACGTGTTTGATCTATCTTTGGTTTTGGAACTAGTAGTTCGGGAAGATTTGGTTGTTGAGTCAGACTCGTCTGTAGTCTGATATCTTGTTTAGTTTTATAGATCTAGATGAGTAGGAGCTCTATAGCTTCGTAGTTTAGATTGTCTGAAGAACGAGTATCCCGATATATATATATATACTTGGGGAAACTCGTGGAAATTTAGGAAGCCTATCCGGATCTGTGTCCGGATAACTAATATTGATTGTTTGATTTGAATTGTTGTTTGGATAAAATTGGTTGTTTATTTGTGTTGGCTGATAGGTATGCTTAGATTGGTTGAAATAAAATAAAAACTTTGGATTATCTTTTGTTTTAAATTTCGAGGACGAAATTATTTTAAGGGGGGAGGAATGTGATATCCCGGGATTCCAAGGGATTTAAAATATGATAATCCTTTAAATTTATTATTAAATTTGGTAAAATTGTTGTTTTCAAACAATTTAATAATGAGTTGTTTTTAAATATAGTTATAAACAGATTTTAAATAGGTATATTTCAAATTTAATAAGTATTGATTGAATGTATATATATATATATATGTATATATTAAAATTGTTTTTAAATAAAATAATTAGTTACAAATCTAATAATGTGTATTTAATTTTATATATATGATTTTATTAGAATATAATTGGTTTATATTCTATTTCCTTTTAAAGATTTTATTTACTTAAGGTTTAGAAAAGTATTTATAAATTAAGAAATGTATTAATCAATTAGGAAATTAATAATAAAAGCTTTTAAAATCTTTTAGAAATAAATAAAAATGATATGTTTACAAGTGTTAGGATAATAAAGCTTGTAAATACATGTGTAAGTAGATTAAAGTGTGAATTTGACAAATGTAATCAAATTGAACAAGTGTACTTTTATTTTCTTTGTCTTTAATTTTTAATAAATCATAATTTAACTCTATATAAACATACATCTTCCCTCTTCCAATTCTCTTTTCTATTCTCATTCCTAAAGCAAGAAAACTCCACCTGAAATATTTTATCAAAATCAGAAAAGTTTCATAAACTAAAACCAGTGACAATTCTCAAACTCAAAGCCAAACTCAGTAAAACATTCTTCACAAACCTATAATCTTTTCCTCAAACAACCTGAAAGCATTTTACAAAAGCTCTAGCTCAAAATCAAAATCTGTAATCAATTTTCAAAACTCAGAGCAAAACCTGTAAGCAGTTTTAAAAGCCTGTAATCATCTTCAACTTGTATCATCGAAACTTCAAGTTTTTAAAGAAATCATCTCATCAACAAAGCATTTTTAAGAAGATCACAGCAATTTAAAGTTTCCAGTTTCAAAGCATTTCAGAGATCAAAAGCAAAATTCTTTCCAGTTCAACCGAGCATTTCAGTCCATTTGACAAAGCATTTCAGTTTTTAAAGAAATCAAATATCAAGATGCAGTTTTCAAATTTTCAAAGTTTCCTATTTCAAATCTCAAGCCTCTGTCTTTTTAAATCAGGTGAGTAAATCTAATTTTAAAAACAGTTTTAAAATCTGCTATTATGTCTTGATATACCTGATAAATGTCAAAGTAAAATGATATGCAATGTTTACTTGAATGTTGGGTATGAATGGATGTTTACATAAGTGTTGTTATGCATATGAATGTTCATTATTCTCTGTTCTAGTTTCCAGTAAGTAAACTATCAAAAGCTTTAGTATATAACTTGGTGTTTGTGAAAAATATTTGAAGTATGCTGTGAATAATGTTTGTATAGATGTAAATAGGCCTGTATAGATATATATATGTAAATGTTTACATGTGCATGTCTGTGATTACCCAGATACATATCTCTGTTTTTAGATCATAAGGGGAATCACAAGTTTAAAGATCAATTCCTTTCTCTCTAAACATTTTTAGGCTATGATCTCTAAAGAAGAAATGATGGTAAAACTGTAACATCATTTTTAAAAATAATTTCAAGTGAAATTTATTGAGTTAATATTTCGAAAATGGGAAATTACAGTATAATCTTTTCAAATCAGAAAATTCAATCATCTTAATTTCTAGTTTTGATTTTAGAAACAAATTCTTATAGAAGAATGATGATTTTAGATAATGATTTCATGATTTTTAAGATTGGGATTATTGGGAATTTCTAAGTTGATCAGAATTCAAACTTCGCTCGTTTTCTTGGCGATCGGCGATGGAGGAGGGTTACGCTTGAGTCTGAAGGTAGTATGAAGGTCGGGGATTAAGGGAAAAATGGTCAGAGTATTTCTTGTTCACCATGGTGGTCTGGCATAGGCAATCTAGGGTTTATCGACTGTTTAATCGATGGTGATGTCGAGGCAAATTTCTTGGTCGTGGATGTATCGGACTCGACCAGTGGTGGGGGAAATGAAGCATTAGACAGTGGAGAAGGTCTGGGTTGGTCGGCGAGTTCTCTGGTGATCTAGGATGGTGATGCGAGGAGATTTCATCGAGGTGGTTTGGTTCCAGTTTTGGACTTTGGGCTCGTTTTCGATTCGATGACGAAATTGTTGAACTGAGATGACGAGGAGGATGGCGAAGTCATTGTCGACACGTTGGAGACCGGAAAGTTGGTCGGAATCGCGTCATTCGATCGTGCATGTGCACGTGTGCACGTTTGTTTCAGGCGAAACGTTGAATCTGGGGAAGAAGCAGTTGAACTCGGGTTGGTCTCGAGAATTCGTGAGTGCGACTCGAAGAGAAGAAGGTACGAGAGATATTTGTGAGTTGCTCGGGAATTTTGGTGAAAGACTCGAGTAGGAACTCGAGTGGAACGTGAGTGTTAACTGTTATGATTTTTAACAGTTTTGAAAAGCAAAGTTTTGAAATTTTAAAATGAATTTGTTTTAAACTCTTCTTAAATAAACTTCTTTCCATACAAATTTATTCTTTATCATTGATTAAAAGTTATATGATGGTTTTAATTTAAATATGTAAGTAAGTTTTTAGTTATTTTAAAGTATATTCTAAATTAAGTTATAGAAGAAATGTTTTAAAAATAATATGATTAGGAAATAAATAAAGGAAGTGTTTTATCTTAGGACAATTAAAGTTTTAATAATTTGAGATTAATAAAGTAAATAAAGTAATTTAAGTATAATTAAATAAATTAATTTATAAATGATTAAGGAGTAATTAATTTATTAATTAAAGATTTTAATTTATTATAAATAGTAATTAAGATTTGATTAATTAATAATTAGAGATGAATTAATCAAGTGATTAAGATTTATTAATTAATGATTAGAGATTAATTAATTTAGTAATTAGAAATTAATTAATTAATAATTGGAGGTAAATAAATTAGTAATTAAGAAGTACTTAATTTGTAATTAAGTTTTATAAATTAATAATTAGGTTTTATTAATTATTAATTAAGGGGTGATTAATTTTGGATTAATCAATGGTAATTAAGGGTAATTAATTACTGATTGAAGATTAATCAAGGTGATTAATAAATGTTGTTTAAAGATTAATTACTTAATGTAATTAATGTAATTGAGTAATTAATAATTAAGTTGTAATTAAGGATCATTAATTAATATAATTAATGATGTAATTAAGATTGGTTAATTAAGTAATAATTAATAAATGAAGTAATTAATCAATGTAATTAATTAAGGATTAATGTAATTAATTATAGTTGATTAAGTTAATTAATTTTAGTAAATTAATTAATGAAGTAATTAAAGGTTAATTACTATAAGTGGTTAAGGATAATTAATTTAAATAATTAATTAAAGATAAATTACTTGGATGTAATTAAAAGATAATTAATCAAGATGATTAATTAAAATGAATTATTAAAGGATAATTAATTAATTTGTAATGGTTAAGTAAGCAGGATTTATAGAATAAAGTAATTAATTTAATTCACTTTAAATTAATTAGAGATGATATAAATCATTACTTATGAATGGGTGATAGTATTGAATACTTGGCATTGATTGATATCTCTGATGAGATATATGCTGTATGATATGGATGTTAGTTGAATTATATGGATTATCTGATAATGTTAATTATCTGTTGTGAATTATCTTTCTTTGTGTATAAAGATAATGAATTGAAATTGTTTTAACCTTTAAAACAACTTGGCCTTAAAAGATACGCTTTGGATTTCGATGAGACCGGGATCGGGTTTCCGTATACCGGATTTCCAGGTCTGGAGACCCGAATACCACATCGATCCAAATTAACGATAGGTCGTGAATCAAGTGAAGATGAAGATTCAGAGTGCAAGGGTTATTGTCGTTAACTCTGAGGGTGATTCCAAAACGAGTGTAACGAGATAATGCCTTCGGTTTCGTTCGAACCCGGAACGAACTTGTATGGATTGAATGCTTTCAGAACATCGTCAGGTGAACGATGAGCATTCTAAGTGATGTGTTCTTTTCTTAGGTAATCGTGACCTCAAGCCTCACAAACCGGGAATGGCTAAAACAGGGGAGGTGCAGCAAGGTTAGTGGGTAGCACCCAAGTAGGACAAGATTACCTCTGTCTAGAAGTCCCTTCTTATTTCGGCTTAGTGTGTGCGGTTGCTGATCCCAACCGTGAGGTATCTTGTGCGGGAATTATCCAGTAAGGGATGTTCCGGCCTTGTGTTGCAGGGGATTGGGAGTGATCCTCGGTACGGTGATCTAGGCCACGTACTGTGACGGGCGGTACCCCAGTAGCCCTGCCATTGTATGGAATCCAAACTCCAATAAGTGCCGTACGTATTAGTTGTGCCCAACTATGTTGGAATGTGAGATGTAAGCATTTCAGCTATTTCTGTATTTTACTTGAAAACCCTAGACCCTATTATAATATAACTGGATTTCCTATCAAATGTTTTGGTTAGCGTAAGGTAAAAACTTTTCCATGTTTATGTGTGGGAAGTCTTACGTGATACCTTTGTTTTCAAAAGGTTTTGAAGTTAAACAATTTTAACCCGTTTACTCACACCAGACCCATGTCTGACCCAAGTGTTTATTTTCTGTTTTATTAAACTCTTGGGTACTCAAATTTTTACGAGTAGCCAAGGGATTCAGGTTTAGTTTTGACGAATATTCTGGAGGAGCAATGGAGCAGGAGGCTTCGGCGTTCGTAGATATAGTATTCCGCTGTGTTGATATCTGTGATAGTGTCTTGTCTTGTATTTGAGTTGTAATGTCTAGACAGATGTTTATAACTGTCTAGTAAGTGATGTATAAGTTGTGTACTCTGATTATGTAAAGACTATGTATTAGTTATGTGATATATTATAATTTGTTCCGTTTCCGCTGTGAGATTCTGATGTGTTGTTTCTTTCTTTCTCTTCTTTTCTCTTTCTATCCCTTTCTTTCTTATTAGCGATACGACTTTCTATGGAGAGAAAGTCGTGGTCGTCACAGTCCCGATCGAGGTGCAATCAGTATTAAGTGACTGGCATAGTCCTATGAAGTTACAATTCAAATTTCAAGACGGTCAAAGTTCATATGCTCAAATTATGGAAAAAGCAAAGATTTATATGACTCAATTAGGAATGATCCACAAAAAAGCTCAAATCAGCGAAGATCGGTCGATATCTCAAAATCCACAAGGCCAATCCACTTGAAACTTTCAGAGCATCAATATTTTGAAGAGTAAAACCCACAAAAATGATCGCAGGTCAAAACCTTGAGATACGAAGAGGCCGATCGTTTTAGGCTGATCGTTCTTGCCGATCCTTCATAATGATCGGTGTAGCTCAGCGAACATTTCAAATGTGATAGAGGTTGATCCATATCTCGCGATCTATAACTCAGAACGACTTCATATTTTAGAGGCAAGTTCAAGAGGCAAATGGGACTCCCCAAAAACGATCACACATCATTTGGAGACAAAATAATGATCGGCATAACTATAGCCAATCGTTCTTAAACATCGAGTTAGGGCCACTGATCGTTATGGTGGACCCCTATGGACCTAGAGAGCCTTTTATCGAAATCTTAGCGAAATGTCTCATCATCTCTCTCTATAAATACAAGCCTTTTAGTTCTTTTGAGGATCTTTATGCTGCTTGTTACTCTAAACTCCATTGTAATCAATCACTTGCTATTTTCTACTACTGTAATCAGATTTATAAGTTATTAATTAAGGATAATCTTTAAAGTGGACGTAGGCCGGCAACGCCGAACCACTATAAATTCCCGTGTCTCTAATTATAGCTTATTTTCTATTGCTTGTTAATTCACCTACTTAGTTTAATTTTTCTTTTCTTCATTTACTTCTTTACAAAAACTATTCTTGGGTTTTTGTGACCAATTTAGTTGAAAACATTTTGGTGCTTTCACTGAGTAACTTGATTCTTAGTTTATTTGGATCCCTTTGTTGCTACTTGATTGGATAAATCCCCTAAAGGAGATTCGTAGTTATCTTCAAGAAGTTGCTCATACGACTCAAATTTGTAGAAATCCAAGTAAAGCTATTAATAATGGTGAGAAGTACTAGATCCACTTCTTAGAATGTGGAAGGAAATGAAAACTCTACTATCCAGCAAGGAGGTTCAAGCAATCAACCAACGAATGTGAATGCTAAAACAATTGAAGTCCAAAATCCAACTGATTCTATTATTGGAGCCGAATTCCAGAATATGATGAGAGAGCTAATGAATAGCTGTCGAGAGTTAAATCAGCAGATCCAGGCGAATATCGACCTAATGAACCAACTCACTCAGCAACAACAGGGAAAAGCTAGAAGGGACCCTACCCCTTACTCAGAATCGAAGAGCTCTAGTTCATCAGATGGTATCGCAGGCATAGGCATTGCAGAACAGACAGATATCATGGAGAAACTTTAGGGCGTCAACAGGCAGACCATCGTGGTCTGCCAGGAATGATTAGTGTTGATCCCTCTACCAAAGAAGGGAACTTACCTGTGCTCACTGGGATTCAAACTGGAGCTACTACGGCTGATTTGGATGATGGAGTTCGGTTGAATGTTGACTAAATGCTTCCTCGAAATGACGATGAAGTGAATTTACAAGATGCACATCGGGAAGGTGGTTAACCAAGAAGGTGTAAAATGGCCTGCAGGCATTGATCGGACCATTCACGTGAGGTGGATTGCAACCACCACTTGGCACCATCCATCCAAACACTGGACTTATCGGCAATGGTCCAATAGTTGGTGAGAGAGAGCCAGGGCTTGACTAATGATGACTAGGGAATCTCAAGAAGCCATACCTCGTTAACTGATAATGTTTTGCATGCAGCATATCCAAGGAGGTTCAACATGTCGTCGATGCCTGCCTATAAGGGAAAAATCGACCCTAGGCAGCACATCATGAGATATGAATGGCTAATTGATTCAACATGAACGGATGATGTAACCAAGTGTAGATGATTTCCCATAACTCTCTCTGGAATAGTGACAACGTGGTTCACAAGGTTACCCCCGCGATCAATATCTAGATTTGATGATTTGGCAACAAAGTTTGTGGAGCAATTCTGAATGCATGCAACTCGTCCTAAGGATGTAACGTCCCTGTCCAGCGTGATCCAGGCTCCAGGAGAATCATTGAAAGATTATTTGGAGAGATTTCATATAGCTATGGAGATTAGTAATCCGAATGACCATGCAATATTGATGGCCGTAACGAGAGGGATAGATCCATAATCTGACTTCGGCGATTGGTTAGCTGGCAAGCCGCCCGCAACATTGGAACGCTTTTACACAAAGGCAACTCAGTATTTGATAAAGGAGGAAGCCAGATCCTCCAGGAAGAAGAATGTTGTAGGACCAAGTAGAGAGGGAATGCAGAGTAATATTGCAGTAAAGAAGTCTGATGAAAGCTCAGGAAAAGTTTAAGTGAATGTCCAGAATAAAACGAATCTACAAAAGAAAGGCGGAGATATGAGTCGAGAATAAAAGAGGGATTTTGGAAGAGGAAAGCCTAGGATTCCGATGTACAACACTTACATGCCACTGAATACGACCCTAGAAAATGTCTATTTATCTACCTGCAATACTATGTAGTACAAGAAACCATCTCTGAAAGAATCAACAGTGAAGCAAAAAAAACCGGGAAATATTATTGGTTTCATGAATGTTATGGGCATAATACCAATGAATGTAGGCACCTACATGATGTTATTAAAAAGCTGATTCGAGAAAGGAAGTTACATCAGGTCATAATAAACCTGCAGGATGGCGGGCAGTGGACATTCGACCCCAATCGAGGACAAGTACTGCACAGGGCTGAGGAACCTGCGCGGACTAGAGGAAGATTTTTGAACAATACAATAGTCGGAGGGTCGCATCTAGGTGATAAAAGTTGGCATGAGATGGAGTTCTACGCTAGTGTGATTAAGCATGTGGATTTTGAATGTTGTTCAAATACAGAGGTTGGAGCTCTGGCAAAATAGCAACGTACAATAACAGATGGTATCGTGTTAGAAATAGAGATGTAGACAAGGTGGAGGCTCCAACGATAGACCTAATGGTCATTCGGCAATGATCGGCCCCTATTTTGTGAAAAGGATATTGGTTGACCATGGAATTTCTGTAAACATAATTTTCAAGAAAGCTTATGATCAAATGAGGATGCAAGCAAAGGATTTGAAACTGTCTAAAGCCAGGATTCATGGCTTTAACGGTGGTGCAACTGAAGTCGTTGGTTATGTTAAATTACATATAGAATTGGGAGAAAGTGACCGTAGGAGAGTTCAAATCTTGCCTTTTGTTGTTTTGGATGTTGACGCCCCATACAACGTTTTTCTAGGTCGACCGGCCCTAGCCAAATTCCAGGCAGCCCTTGCCCTATAGTGTTTACTTTGAAGTTCCCAACCGATAAAGGAGTTGGAGTTGTCAATGATGACCAAGAAATAGGACGTGCTTGTTATGTAGCTGAGTTGAAGGATGCTCAATGCAAAGAGAAAGGTATGGGGGTGGACAAGACTATCCGCATCCAAGCTACCGAAGATTGGCAACCAGCGCCTGAGCTTTGGCTCGGGCGCAATAGTTGGTCTATAAGGATATAGATCCGAGAGATGATGTGGATGATCCTAAAGAGACCAAGGCTGCACCGGTTTAGCTGACAATTGATATCACAGTTAGTCACGATGACCCGTCACGAGTCCTAAAGATCGGATCACAGCTCAGCCCCCAATGATGAAAGAACTTACCGGATTCCTTCGAGCGAATCTTGACGTGTTCACTTGGACTCACTCTGACATGTGTGGAATCTCACCTACCATTGCGAGCCATGCATGTAATATCGACCCGAGGCATGTTCCGACGAAACAAAAAAGACGCAGCATGGACCCGGAGAGATTTGCCACTTTCAAAGAGGAGGTGGATAGACTCAAAGATAATGGGTTTATCCGTGACGCCCTCTACCCTAAGTAGGCATCTAATGCTATACTTGTGAGAAAGGCGCATGGGAAATGGAGAACATGCACTGATTATTCAAACTTAAACAAGGCATGTCCAAAAGATAGTTTTCCCCTTCCGAGGATCGACTGGTTGGTGGACTCAACCATGGGACACGAATTGCTATCTTTCATGGATGCGTACTTGGGATATAACCAAATCCCAATGCACATTCTTGATCAAGTGCACACCAGTTTTATTACCGATGTTGGATTATATTGCTATGTGCTGATGCCGATTGGACTAAAGAATGCAAGAGCGACTTACCATCGCTTAATCAACTGGATGTTTAAAGATCAGATTGGAAAAACAATGGAAGTATATGTGAATGATATGCTCGTGAAGTCACGGCAATCAAGCACCACATTAGAGACTTGGCAGAAATGTTTGGCATCCTCCGACATTACAAGATGAAAATTAATCCTTTAAAGCACTCTTTTGGCATAGCATCAGGGAGGTTCCTGGGTTTTATTATTAACGCTCGTGGAATCGAAGCTAATCTCGAGAATATTCAGGCTATCTACGATATCCAATCTCCAAAGACCATCAAACAAGTGCAAAGTCTGAATGGGAAAGTTGCTGTCTTAAGTCGATTCATTTCCAAAGCAACCGACAAATGCATCCCTTTCTTTGACTTAATTAGGAAAGGGAGAAGAAACTTTAAATGGACACAGGACTGTAAAGATGAATTTCAAGCTTTGGTGGATCATTTGGAGAGACCCTCCATCTTGTCAAAGCCGGTAGATCATGAAGTTTTATACATCTATTTGGCCGTGCCGATACATACTATAAGTGCCGCGTTACTGAGGAGAATCGAATTTAGAGACCAGTTTACTACATCAACAAGCGATTAACGGGAGCCGAAAGGAACTATCCAAAAATAGAAAAACCGGCATACTACTTGTTGATCGCATCATGAAAGCTTCGCCCATACATCCAAGCACACCCAATCAATGTTTACACCAATCAGCCATTACGACAGGTCCTAAAAAACCTGAGACGTCTAGAAGATTACTCAAGTGGAATATCGAGTTTAGTCAATTCGATATCACTTACCTCCCCCAGAGGGCTATCCAGGGTCAGGCACTGACAGATTTTACAACAAAATTTACTGCACAAGATGATTCCCTAGTGACTAGAGGAATCCTAACCATATGGTGGAAATTGTATACTGATGGAGCATCCAATGATCGTTGTTCTGGAGCTGGAATTGTGCTTGTAACATCTGAAGATCGATCGATTTGTTATGCTTTAAAGCTTGATTTTCCAGCAACAAACAACGAAGCTGAGTACATGGCCCTGATTGTTGGACTTAAACTCACTAGAGAACTGAGAACAAAGTCTCTCGCTTTTGTGATTCACATTTGGTAGTATACCAAGTCAAGGGAGATTATCAAGCTAAAGGACAATGGCTTGCTTCATATCTAGCCCAAGTCCAAGACCTTTTGACTAAACTTGAGTATTATGACATTTCAGATATTCCACGAGATCGAAACAAAGAGGCTGATTCATTAGCAAAGTTTGCTAGCACTGGTGATGCACAATAGATGGGCCTGGTTCCAGTCGAGGTACTAAATGCCTCGAGTATAAATCCGATGGAAATTGACCAAGTACTAGAGACGAAGCTTGAGAAGGAATCATGGAGGACTCCGTTTAAAGATTATTTCTTACGGGGAGTTCTTCCTGAACGAAGGAATGAAAAGCGACAAATCCTTTGCAAAGCTTCGCGGTATATCATGTAAGAAGGAATTATGTACAGAAAGGGTTTTTTCATTCCTCTTCTCCAGTGTATCACTTATGATGGGATAAAACGGGTCCTAAAAGAAGTTCATGAAGGGGAATGCAGCGATCATATTGGGGGGCAAACCTTAGCAAAGAAAATACTCCATTATGGGTATTATTGGCCGACAGTTAATTGAGATGCTGTCGATTATGTAAGGCGATGCGACAAGTGCCAGATATATGCAAAAGTTCCAAGAGCTCCACCAACCGAAATTACATGAATGGTCAGCCCATGGCCATTTTCCATCTGGGGAATAGACATTATCGGTTCCTTACCGATCTCTAAAGGTGGTGCAAAGTACGCTATTGTCGCAGTTGATTACTTTACTAAATGGGCCGAAGCGGAACCTTTAGCCACAATCACAGCTAAGAAAGTAATCAGTTTCGTTGCTTGGAACATCATCTGTCACTTTGGTCATCCATGAACTATTGTAACAGACAATGGGACTCAATTCAATAGTGCCGAATTCAAAGACTTCTACCGCCAATATCATATTGAAAAGTGATTTACGACAGTTGCTCACCCTCAAGCGAATGGACAAGTTGAAGCTGTGAACAAAGTCATAAAGTCCATTATGAAGAAGCGTTTGGAAAAGGCTAGAGGCAACTGGATGGATGAACTCCCATCAGCGTTATGGGCTTATAGGACTACCCACAAGTCCGTGATTGGCCATACTCCACTTGCTCTCATTTAAGGTTCCGAGGTTGTTATTCCTGTTGAACTCGAAGTTCCTTCTCATCGAGTAACTTATTATGATCCTAGAACAAACGAAGATCAACTTTTTGAATCTCTAGACTTATAGATGAAAAACGGGAGGAAGCTGATTTAAGGGTAGCTGCACACCAACTTCGAGTCACCCGATACTACAACACTAAAGTCCGACATAGAACCTTTGAAATCGGTGATCTCGTCTTAAAATGGGTTTTTCCTGCCCCATCAAATATGAATCCAACCCGAGAAGGACCGTATGTCATCGAGTAGAGGCTTGGAGAGGGAACTTTCAAGCTGGCGACTGTTGATGGCATCATACTCCCAAAGGTGTGGAATAGCGAGCACTTGCGATGCTATTTCACTTAGTTTATTTCCTTTTCATTTAGCCATATTTAGTTTCATAATTTGCTTTTACATTTGTTTTTCCAAATATGTAATAAAACAAGTTACATTACTACTTTTTATTTAGTAATAGAACTTTGAATTTTCTATCTTGTCTAAGACTTGCCATTGCAGTAAATGATAGTTCTGATATATGACCAACTAAATCTCAGTACATGTTAGTCGTGATATACGACTAGCTGAATCTCACTGTTTGATAGGATCGACATAATTCTGAAGTGATTGAGATTCGATCGGTCACTTATTGAATCAAACCCCATACTTGAAAATAGAAGGATCGACTAAAGAAAACTGAACTCGATAGTTTTCTAAATAACTCATGTCCTAGAGTGCGGATATGAGTATAAATGCTAAAAGGGTGTGACCGACCACCTATGAAATGACTCTCGTCCTCAGAGTGAGGATATGAGCATAAATGAGATAAAAGGGTGTGATACAACCGCCCGCTGACTAACTCTTAACCCCGGAGTGCGGATATGAGTATAAACAAATAGATGAGTGCAGTTCGACTGCTCACTATTCCATAAACTATAGTCTGAAAATGACAGGAGGAGTGTAAACTCGCTAAGGATGGAGTTCGACCATCCACCACCTAACTTCGCTAACCCGAGACCAGGGGCAAGAGTACAATTACTCAAACCGCTAAATTCGACAAGCGTAACACTAAGGCTCGAGCCTAATCTTTGACACAAATCGAGGCCACAACCTCAGGAAGGCCTTAGGATGGATAAATCGGATCGATACCCGATCCGACGAGCAATAAATCACAAATGCATTAAATGGAAAATGTGATTGCTCGATCATTTAAACAAGTGTATACAAGAATTTCACACAAAATAAAAGAATTCTTATTTACACTAAAACTTGCTATATCACAATACAAGTTTATCCAAAAGTAGAAATAAAAGTGGGGGTAGTACCCAAACAAACACGACCAACAAAAGAAAAAGTAACCATCCAAGCTATTTATAGGTCACGCCAACCCAAAAACTATTTCTTGGATTTCCTATCTTTCCTTTTCTTCTTTGGAGTGGCTCCTTTCAAACTGCTACTAGATCCTCTCTTCAACCCTTTTCTGCCTCGGCTTCTCTTCGAAGAAACATCTTCAGTTGTATGGATCGAGGCGGCATCATCTTTAGAAGCTGGTGTGCACGTAAAAGTGCATATTTTTACTTCCATATTTAATCTACTTTTATTTAAATAAATGAGCATATTAAGGTATTTCACACAATTAAAACAGAATTTAAATTGTTTTCAAATCATCATTTATTCATCTTCATTAGTGGGTTAAATGGTAATTTTGTGTATGATTTAATTTGAGAAAATTATTTGCACATTTTTATTTTTATTTGTAGGAAATGGAGTGCAAATATGAAGAGGTTTCATGGATAAATGCATGAACACATGTAGAAAGCAAAATGAAGAATGGAAATAAAAGAATTCATGCAACATGGAGGAGCCTACATAACCACTAACTAATGGTCCATAATTAAAAGCATATGCACATGCTAATGGAGGCTTAAAGGCATGTTAGTGGGGACTAATAATTTTCCTAATGATTACTTGGAGGTTACACTTTCTCAAGGGCATTTTAAGTAGTCCCCTAAAATATGGATTAGGGTTTTAAGCTTGTATAAATACCCCTTATGTTTCATGTAACTATCTTCTACTTTTATATGCAATATTTTAGCCACAAAATCAAAGATAAATAAAAATTTCTTTAATGGCTTCTTAGCCTTGTTTTTATTTTCATGCAATTTTTATTTATGCTTTCTTTTCATGCTCTTTTTATTACTTGCTCTCTCTTAATTAGTTTATGCTTCTCTTGTAAATGTTAATAGCATAGTTTTAATTCATGTAATTAGTTTAGTTTTATTTCATGCAAGTAGTTAGCTCTCTTTTCTTTTAATTTGATCTTATTTTCCTTTTCTTTTAATGTTGAACTCATTTTATGTTAACATGTTTTCAAATATAAGTAGCTAAACCCCTTTAATTTAGGGGTAATGAAGCTCTCATAAAACATATTAAATTAACATAATGATTTCATTTATGATCTCTCTTATGTGCTTAATGGAATTATGAATGATGGTGGTTTATGTTTATTTTTTATTGAATTTTGATAGCCTATGTTGACATCCCAAATAGGTTATGCTTAACTCCATTTAAAACATAAACTATTTGATCATTTGCCTAAGTGATTTTGACAAAGAAAGTCAAATTCGAATCAAAATTTGATGGTCTATGTTACTAATTCATAGTAAATAGATCATACTTAAAATAGAATTTATTTTTAATTTCATGTCATTTTCATGAATGTTGATAAGTGGGTTGAATGGTGTGTTAGAATTTGATGATTTAAGTTGTGCTAATTAATAGCACAAATAAATCATACTTATAATAATCACATCAATCATTTCTACTTAATCTTTTGAAAAGAAATTATAAATTAATTTTGTGTTGATTTATATAAATGATTGAAGGTGGATTTGCCTCTAAATTGTTCCTTAATCACATAAATTTATCCACTTTTGCTCTAGCTCATTTTCTACAATTTTCTAGTTTAAAACAAACTTGGGTTAATTTGATTGGGCATTAATAGAATTTAATTAATTTCCTGTTGATCGACCCATACTCGCATACGTACTACAATTGTACACCGAGCGCTTGCAGTTTTATAACGATAATGTTTTTAATGACGGTCTTCTAACCGATAGAAATTTCCATAATTATCTGTTGAATATGCTAGTATATGATTTTTGTTTGATGATAATAAACATATATATATATATATATATTCATTTAAATGTTTTTGATAATGTACTATTTTATTTTTCACATAATTAAATAAATATTTGCTGAATAAAATAAATAACATAGAATTTAAATTCGAACAGATATTTTATTCAAACAAATATTTATTACAATTTTGAATAGTACAAATTTGAGCTCTCACTATATATATACAAATTTCAATTACATCACAATTTATCATTTACATTAGCACCTCACTACATATCACTCATTCACTCGTATTGATCTTCAACTCCATTCCAGATTGAATCCAGCATCTAAGTTATCTGCAAAAATATACATTGACGTAGTAAAATTGAAAAAGAAATATTTTTGCAGTTTAAAATAAAATGATTTTTGAAAATTTTGTTTGCCTCAGTTATTTGGGTTGTTCGTCATCATTTAATTTTGAATTCATCTTACACGAACATTTGTGACATGCACAGTGTTTCACTGTACATGCCACAAGGCCGTGCACACCAATATACACTTGATAAATTTACAGGGACAGGTGAGCACAAGGTAAAACCCAAATTATAAGCCGGGTTCAACTCAAGTGAAATACAAATAAAGTCACGATATCAGCACAAGGTCAACCCGAGCTTTAAGCTGGATTCAACACAGGTGCAAGTTCAAGAAAATGGTCACAACTACTAAAACAAGCCTTGACCAAAAAGTTCAGTGATGTACACATGAAACCAGACTCAAGTGGATATACAAATGGAGCATATACATGAACTAGATCAAAACAAAACAATGAACACTGCAGCTATCAATTGAACGCAGTCAATGGTTCAAATGCTCAGACTCTACATATGCATAATAATCAAATGAATCAAAGGACCAGAGCATAAGTGAAGATATCATGTATACCAGAACTGGACAGTCCAACTACTAACATTCAATCAAATACCAAGAACATAAATGAAACAGAAGGTGGCAAAATGCAGATGAACTCAATCAATGCTGAAGTCATGGAACATCAGGATACAAGGTCAAACAAAGCTTCATCTATATACATGAAGACTAACAGAGCTTCAACCAGTACACTATAAATTGATAACAGACTTCAACATATGACAAGAAAAAATGCTACAGAGATGTGTGGATATCCAATGCAAACACAATTCAAATAAACAGACTTATGAAGGCATGAAGGCAAACAAACCAGACCATATGCATATATATACAACAAGCACATGGAATCAAGTACATGACAGCATAGTAGTTCAGAAAGCAATATGAACAAGCTTCATGGACCCAACAGATTCACATAAACAAGTACATTAACAACATACACACACACACACATGTATATACATGTGTACATATGGTGATACAGCAAGTTTATATGGGTATGCAAGAAGTGCAACCCGATGCAACAGACTCAATGAAACAACAATACAAACAGTTTCATAGGTAACATGATCAGGTAAACCAGAAAATACACAAGGCAAAGGATAACTCGGCTAACAAGGTTCAAATGCACAAGTATTGTGATCAAGCATTAGGTCGAAAATGCCATTAGGAATTTCAAGTGAAACAAGCCAGGTGCACAACAACTACACATTAAGCCGTGAGTAATTAAACAATGACACAGCAGTACTGGAACAATGTCATATTATACAAGTGAGTGTATCAAGTCAGAGCCATGATAACCAAAGTCACCAGCAGTTTCAAAGCTGTGATGATCAAGATAAGAACAAGTTCAAATTATCACAAATCAAGCCGCAGTTCAATCAACACGGCAAGATGTCTTGAGTGAACAAGTCGAAATAAAATTCTCATCTCAAAAATATCAAAGTGCCGAAGTCAACATAAATTCAAACGCTAGAAATTCGAAACCGTGGTGGCCAAGGAATCAATCACAAGCATTTCAAAGCTGTGAAAATCAAGTAAACAAAATATACGAATTTGAACAAGTCATGATCAATCTCAAGCATTCAAACATAATCAAGCGGCCGAACAAAATATCAGACGAACGAGAAAATAGGAATTCGAATCCTATATAAACGTTTAAGATCATCGGCTATGAAATCATCGAGTTTAAGCATATCAACCAGAAAAGCAAAAGGAATAACATACCAGTAAAATCGAACTCGATCGAAGCAGCCGAAGCAAGCTACAAGGAGACGGTCGATCGACAGAGCAAGGAGAGCGAAATCACATATTCGATCAACCAACTAAAGTCGGCAGCTTCAACAAAGTAAAACCCTAAATCTGGAAAAGGAATGAACATAGACAAAGCAACCATTACTCACAAAGAAGTTGGGCCGAAGGAATAAAAGAAGAAGGGGAATAATTGTTTTTGGGCCGGCTTTAAATTAACATTGGGCTTCTATTTTTAAAATTAGGGGTTTTTGTTGTTTTTAAATTTGTACTTTTATAAAACCATTGTATTTTCTAGTCGTGTGACTAGGGTTCGAACTACGGTGGTGTAGTTCGAGAATTCGCAACTCAGTTGCTGAGTTGTGGCAGGGTTTTGAGCGTAGAGTTAGGTTAGTCAATAGCGGGTGCCGTGAATTTACATGTGTAAGCATCTGACTACATAATTTCTAGTAGAAACCTTGGAGGCAACACGTAGGCAGGTTTTTGCCGAAGCTGGGTAAATCTGTGTGTTCTATTTTCTGCTTTTTATATTCTGCCATTATCTGTGCTGCTATTATTCTACTATGATCAGTGCTGCAATTATTTTATATAAACTTCCGCAATAATTTTTATAATTAATAGTATCACCCTATTTACCCCCCCTCTAGGGTGAAATCGATCCTACAAGTGGTATCGGAGATAGGAACAAAAGTCATTTTTGATTTTAAAGATTTAATTTTTCAAAAACAAATTTTGTTTTGAATTTTTAAAATGGCTTCTTTTAATAATGCTTTTACTGAGGGCCAGTCCAATATTATCCCTCCTGTTTTTGATGGAACAGATTTTTTGAATTGGAAATTAAAAATGGAATTTTATTTAAAATCTATTAATGTTAAATGTTGGGATATTATTGATAATGGGTGTGATATAACAGACGAGAATATTACTTCAATTAATGCTCTTGCTATGCATATACTATATTCTCATATTAATCAAGATAATTTTAACTTTGTTTCTCATTGTGAAAATGCACACAAAATCTGGAATACTTTTGGTGCAATATATGGTGCAAAAGTCAACAACGATGAGAACTCCTCAAAAATCGACTCAGTTAAAGAAACGTGCTTAACAGGATTGGCAAAAGGCAGCAGTGATGAAGATTCAATAGCCGATGAGATAAGTGATTTTCCAATCAATGATTTAGTTCTCTTGTGCCAAGAATTAATTGAAAATAATAAAGCTCTTGAGTTGAGAAATAATAAGTTGGAAAGAGAACAAGCTAAACTTCATCAGAAAAATAATGATTTGGAAAATGAGCTTAAAAATATTAAGAAAAATAAAAATTCTAATTGCAAAAGGTGTTTGAACCATGAGAAAGAATTTGCTCGTTTTCATGAAAACTTTCAAAAGTTAGAGAACGAAATTTTAATGCAGGAGAAAAACAAAACTGAGTTGATTTGTAAAAGCAACATTTTGCAAAAAGAGTTGGATAGCCTTAAGAAGACAGAAATTTCTAAATGTGCGAATTTTGAAAAGAAATTAAATGAAGTCAACGAAAATTTCAAAACCCTTAAAAAAAGAAAACGTGATTTTGAGCAAATATGAAATTATTTAATTAAATCACGAGTTTGAAAAGGAGATTGAAAAAATCAAGGATTTTGAAAAAATTGAATTTAAAAAACTCCAACTCTTTGAAACTGAGATGCAAGAAATTGAAAATAAAATTAGAGAGCTTAAAAATGAAAATATGGATTTGAAAATTAAGAATTTATAAAAGAAAGATAGTACCATTAGTTGTTGTTTGAAGCTAATAAATGAAAATAAACTTTTAAAATCCAAAGTTAATAAACTTGAGTTGGTTACTCAGAAATTTCACACTAGAGATAAATCATTTAATATGCTCCTAGAAAATCAACTTTTCGAGAATAAAAGAAAAGGATTTGGATTTGCAAAAGTGTCAAAATATGAACAAACAACTAATAAGACCGTTAAAAGGAAAAGTGTGATACCCAAACACGTGAAAACAATTCCAATTTGGGTTCCAAAAGGCACGAATATAAAATCCCTCAAAGTAAAACAAATCTGGGTGCCAAAAGGAACACATATAAATAGTTTTGGGTCTTCACAAACTTATTTTTCAAAATCTTTTGCCACTAACAACCATGGACCTATAAAAAAAAATAGTTTACAAAAATCTTTTATCGTGTAGATGTGGTGGCAGGCTAAGGAACAACAACAGTGTTATCTGGATTCTGGCTGTTCCAGAAACACAACGGGCGACAAATCAAAGTTCCTTAATCTAGCACAAAGGTGGCAAAATCACAATGGACAACAACGAAATATTATCGTAAAGGTAAAAGAGGTAATTGTATATTTATTTTGAACGATATATTTAATGTGAAAATCTGCACCGTAATCTAATCAGCCAGCTATGTGATAATAAAATAAATGTTGATATTGATTCTGACTCTTTTGATATGTTCATATTTGACTTGTTCTTATTTTTTATTTGTGCAAAAATGTTGACCGATCATAGTTTAAATAGTTCATATAGATGTGTTTGGATTAATGATGATGTTTTATTGATTACTGATCACTCATGATACAAGTGGATATATTTGTTCTGACAATATGGTCACTGTTTGTTTATTTACACGGCTTCAATTCAAATTCAAGAGAACTTCATTTAAAAGCTATTAAAAATGCTTTCAAGAAATTGTTGCAACTTCACGGTCTGGTCTATGATACCCAACTAATGATAATCTTGAGTGAAAGAAAAATTCAGATGCAGATTACACTGGTAATCTAGTTGATAGAAAAAATTACTAGTGGAACGTTATTTATGATGAGACATCCAATAGCTGCATCACATTTTCAAAGAAAATATCTGCATATTTTTCACTTGAAATAATTTTGAAATAGCAAACATTTTTCTTATAAAACCCCTTCTAGAAAATCATTTTTGTTGATCTTGTTTCAGATTAATCATTTTGGAAAATTTGATTTTATAATTATTTTTGGATTTGATTTTAAATGACTGCATTAACTAATCCGACTCTCTACTGATTATCAAAAGGATAAATAGTGATTGAAAAAGTGATGAGTGTTGATATTAATCATATAACTTAAGACAATATAATTAGTAAATTTCTTTAGAAATTTAAACAAGAGTTATGAAAACTTTTGTTTGGTAAAAATTCCATGACCATTTCTATTTCTATCATATTTCTATCGACCATCACTCATCAAAATTCAATATAGTATGTCAATATGTGGTATTTTAAATGGGAATTCATTCGTTTTTCAATTGATTATATTTTTAAGAAATAAAAACATCCAAAGTATTCACTCTCATTTAAAATTCCTCACGGTTATGCATGTGTGAACTACTTGGAATTTTTGATTATGTGCTTCCATGCTCATTTAAAAGTCCTCACGGTTATGCATGTATGGAACACATATCAAAATTGATTGATTAAATAGATAAGTTGATTCTAATCCCATTTAAAAGTCCTCACGGTTATGCATGGTTAGAAGATACTTGAATTCATTTTTTTTTAAATTTGGAATACTACTAATCTCATTTAAAAGTCCTAACGGTTATACATGGTTAGTAGATATTCAAATTCCTGAAATAAATATACCACAAATAGACACAACTATATGGTTTTATATGATGACATCATCCCTATCATTCTAAAGTGGAATATACGTCAAACAGTATTTATGATTTTTGTTTGATTTTTTATTGAAATTAATATTTATACCCAATTGAGTATTAATGTCTATCACTTTCTCTATTTTCCTAACTCTATTACTCTTTTGCTGATAACAAAAGGGGGAGAGAAAAGTTAAGATTTTGGGAAATAAAGGTCAAATATTTTATTTGCATCTAGGTTCATTTGCATATTTTTATTTTCATGCATATATGAATGGGGTGCTTTTTGTAGAGAAGGAGCATTCAAATAAGGGGAGCAAATTGAATAATCAAATACATTTAATAAATTCAAAATCTTAAATATATGTTTGTTATCATCAAAGGAGGAGATTGTTGAATATGCTAGTATATGATTTTTGTTTGATGATAATAAACATATATATATATTCATTTAAATGTACTTGATAATGTACTATTTTATTTTTCACATAATTGAATAAATATTTGCTGAATAAAATAAATAACATAGAATTTAAATTCAAACAAATATTTTATTCAAACAAATATCTATTACAATTTTGAATAGTACAAATTTGAGCTCTCACTATATATATACACAAATTTCAATTACATCACAATTTCAATTACATCACAATTTATCATTTACATTAGCACCTCACTACATATCACTCATTCACTCGTATTGATCTTCAACTCCATTCTAGATTGAATCCAACAGCTGAGTTATCTGCAAAAATATACACTGACGCAGTAAAATTGAAAAAGAAATATTTTTGCAGTTTAAAATAAAATGATTTTTGAAAATTTTGTTTGCCTCAGTTATTTGGGTTGTTCGTCATCAATTAATTTTGAATTAATCTTACACGAACATTTGTGACATGTACAGTGTATCACTGTACATGCCACAAGACCGTGCACACCAATATACACTTGATAAATTTACAGGGACAAGTGAGCACAAGGTCAAACCCAAATTAAAAGCCGGGTTCAACTCAAGTGAAATACAAATAAAGTCACGATATCAGCACAAGGTCAAACCCGAGCTTTAAGCTGGATTCAACACAGGTGCAAGTTCAAGAAAATGGTCACGACAACTAAAAAAAGCCTCGACCAAAAAGTTTAGTGATGTACACATGAAACCAGACTCAAGTGGATATACAAATGGAGCATATACATGAACCAAATCAAAACAAAACAATGAACACTGCAGCTATCAATTGAACACAGTCAGTGGTTCAAATGGTTAGACTCTACATATGCATAACAATCAAATGAATCAAAGGACCAGAGCACAAGTGATATCATGTGTACCAGAACTGGACAGTCCAACTTCTAGCATTCAATCAAAGACCAAGAACATAAATGAAACAGAAGGTGGCAAAATGCAGATGAACTCAATCAATGCCGAAGTCAGGGAACAACAGGATACAAGGTCAAACAAAGCTTCATCAATATACATGAAGACTAACAGAGCTTCAACTAGTACACCATAAATTGATAACAGATTTCAAATTATGACAAGAAACAATGCTACAGAGATGTGTGGATATCCAATGCAAACACAGTTCAAATGAACAGACTTACGAAGGCATGGAGGCAAACAAACCAGACCATATGCATATATATACAGTAAGCACATGGAATCAAGTACATGACAACATAGTAGTTCAGAAAGCAACATGAACAAGCTTTATGGACCCAACAGATTCACATAGACAAGTACATCAACAACATACACACACACATGTATATACATGTGTACATATGGTGATACAACAAGTTTATATGGATATGCAAGCAGTGCAACCCGATGCAACAGACTCAATGAAACAACAATACAAACAGTTTCATAGGTAACAGGATCAGGTAAACCAGAAAATACACAAGACAAAGGATAACTCGGCTAACAGGGTTCAAATGCACAAGTAATTGTGATCAAGCATCAGGTCGAAAATGCCATCAGGAATTTCAAGTGAAACAAGCCAGGTGCACAACAACTACACATTAAACCGTGAGTAATTAAACAATGACACAGCAGTACTGGAACAATGTCATAATATACAAGTGAGTGTATCAAGTCAGAGCCGTGATAACCAATGTCACCAGCAGTTTCAAAGCTGTGATGATCAAGATAAGAACAAGTTCAAATTATCACAAATCAAGCGGCAGTTCAATCAACACAGCAAGATGTCTTGAGTGAACAAGTCGAAATAAAATTCTCATCTCAAAAATATCAAAGTGCCGAAGTCAACATAAATTCAAAAGCTAGAAATTCGAAACCGTGGTGGCCAAGGAATCAATCACAAGCAATTCAAAGCCGTGAAAATCAAGTAAACAAAATATACGAATTTGAACAAGTCAAGATCAATCTCAAGCATTCAAACATAATCAAGTGGCCGAACAAAATATCAGACGAATGAGAAAGTAGGAATTCGAAACCTATATAAACGTTTAACATCATCGGCTACGAAATCATCGAGTTCAAGCATATCAACCAGAAAATCAAAAGGAATAACATACCAGTAAAATCGAACTCGATCGAAGCAGCCGAAGCAAGCTACAAGGAGACGGTCGATCGACAGAGCAAGGAGAGCGAAATCACATATTCGATCAACCAACTAATGTCGGCAGCTTCAACAAAGTAAAACCCTAAATCTGGAAAAGGAACGAACGAAGACAAAGCAACCATTACTCACAAAGAAGTCTGGCCGAAGGAATAAAAGAAGAAGGGGAATAATTGTTTTTGGGCCGGTTTTAAATTAACATTGGGCTTCTATTTTTAAAATTAGGGTTTTTTGTTGTTTTTAAATTTGTATTTTTATTAAACCGTTGTATTTTTTAGTCATGTGACTAGGGTATGAACTGCGGTGGTGTAGTTCGAGAATTCACAACTCAGTGGCTGAGTTGTGGCAGAGTTTTGAGCGTAGAGTTAGGTTAGTCGATAGCGGGTGTTGCAAGTTCACGTGTGTAAGCGTCTGACTACTTAATTTCTAGTAAAAATCTTGGGGCAGCACGTAGGCAGAGTTTTGCCGAAGCTGGGTAAATCTGTGTGTTCTATTTTCTGCTTTTTATATTCTGCCATTATCTGTGCTGCTATTATTTTGCTGTGATCAGTGCTGCAACTATTTTATATAACTTCCGCAATAATTTTTATAATTAATAGTATCACCCTATTCACCCCCCTCTAGGGTGAAATCAATCCTACATTATCAATAAGTTTTTGGGCCGTTACCGGGAATTGCAATTTAATTTTAATATTACTCTTCAAAATATTTTTACATTTTTTTATTTCGTTTTGTGTTATTGTTCATAAAAAAAACTTCTGTATTCCATTTGTATTTGTTTTGTTTGTTTTGTGCATTGTTAGTTTCATTTAGAAAAAAAGAAAGAAAAAACCGTTTGACCTTTGTTTTGTGTGCATCTGTTTTGTGCATTTATTACATTACATTCACATTGCATTTTTTATTTTTTACTTTTTATTTTTGTGCATCTCTGTTTTGTTATTTTGATCAACTAGTTTTCTGTTTTTATTTTGTGTGCATCTCTGTTTCTGTACACACTTGGAAGCAAATTTACAAACAAAAAGTTGCATTGATAACAAATTTGTTTTACAACTACTATGTTCTCTGTTTCAACATCCTTTGCCTGCATCAATGTAACTTTCCTCCTCTAAGGCATCACCACCTCACATCAATCACAACCATCCCCACTTTAATCTCTCAACAATTCTACAACTCCACACTTCACCATCCACCGACCAACTTCTCTTGACCTTTGCCAACTTCATCCGTTACATCAGCCAGAACAACCCCAAGCAACCTCATTCACAACACCCATTACATTTTTGTTTGCATTTATGTTACATTTCATTTGGTTGATCATTACTACATTGAACTTCCTCCTACAAACCACTCACACCATCACTTGAAAACACTTTTACAACCTCTTTGCGTTCATCTGCCTCCCTACCTTCATCACATCAACTTTCAACAACACATACATTTCTCTTACCCAAAACAACCATCTCTACCTTTCCCCCCACTATCACCCTCCACTGTCATAAACCACCTGGTTCATCAACTCCATTTCCAACCACAAACCATTAGTACTCAAACCGGTACTTCATCTTCATCCACTTACTTGACTGAACCACAACCTGCACATTCAATTTCGCATTACCTTCTTCTGCCTCTTCAAATACCACCCATCTGCCTTTCAACTTCTCCATGCAACCAAAAACAACCCACTGCATCATACAACAAAACACCTACATACACCATACACTTTATAATCACATTCATTCACAATTCCATTACTACTACATCCAACTACAAACTGCCTACAAACTAAGTTCAGAACTCTCCACCAGAAACTCTACTCCATCACTTCTTCCCAAATTTGCAACCTCCATCCCCTTGCATACTTCTTCTGCCATCATTATTACACTGCCTAAAATCACCATCAACAAAACCTCCCCACGACATCAAAAACCAATCACTTGCCTCTGCCTGGACACTAAAACCACTACAAATCATTGCTACCTCTACAGTAGCACTTCACAACTTCTGCCTCAAATTCCCAACCTCTATTCCCTATCTTTCTTCAAAATACTGTATATTTCTCCATCTTCTAACCATTACTACAGCAACCTCCACCTTGAACTCCACCTCCATACCCACCCACAAACCCAAAAGCAGCGAATTCCTATTATCTCCATCTCTAAATTCCTCTCTGCAGCTACCTCCAAAACTCCTCCTTCAATCCATTGCAAACTGCATTCACAAATAGCCATCTCCTTCATCAACGAACCACACACTCCATTGCAGTCTTTGCCGGCGACATCAACAACCATCCCAATACCATCACATCATCAACCCAAACTCCACCACCTCATTGCAATTATTTCCTCATCGTTAACGGCAACCTCCACCACCTGAAGCCGCAACCAAACCCAAATCACAACCCGTCATCGCAATCGCTTCCCCACTGCACCGAAACCCAAACACAGTCGAACTTTCGACCTCTGACTTCAAACACCCAAAGTGAATCACCTTCAAGAATGTTCACTTTCGATTTCAATTTTAATTTTTACGAATTTTTGAGAAGTTCAATTTCTTCCTTTCCTTTTGTGTTTTCTGTTTGAAGAGAAGTGCGCAATTTTTTTTTTACTGAGAAGAACTAGGGCATTCGTGAAAAGTATTAGACTTGGGTGCATTATTGGGTGTGTTTTGGGCTGATTTGTTTGTATAACGTGTTTGAGTTGTTATTTATTTATTTTGTTTTAATTTTAACTTTTTCTCTCTTTGAAAAAAATATATAATAATATTAATAATATGTTTATATATCTTGTTTGATCCATTTTCAGGTTGCAAAAGAAAAGAAAAAAAAAGAAGGAAGAATCACTAGCTAAAAGACTGCTCTCCTTTCTTACTAAATTTTTTTTTTGCGTTAAAAAATCGTCGCTTTAAAATAAAATTGCTAATAATTCTGCATGCTCTGGTATCGTGCTCTTATCACTTGTTTTTATTTTCATTGCATTGTTGGTTGTTTGCATTTTAAAAATCCAAAAACAAAAACAAAAAAACAAATTTCATTCATAGTTACATTGTTAATACGCGTTTAATTTGTTTTGCATTCATATTATCTTATTTTTTTCTAAGGGCAAATACTCAAATCCACATAAAGTGGAGGATTTCATCACCGCTTCCTTGGCCCACAAATTGCATATCATCCTCGAAATTGACTAATAATAATAGTTAGACGTTGGACTTAAGTGTGTCACGAGATCACATATGGCTTAATTTTATCTTGACAAGTCGTCTTCTTTCGATAATTTAATTTCTTGGTGTCGAGACTATGGTAGAGCAATAATAATATACAAATATTATGGTGATTCATAAATATTATAGTGATTGTTTCTCTGAAGGTACTTAAACCTTCGGCTGCACTGCTACGGTGATTCGTGGTGCATCGATAACTCTTGTCCATTACCTGGTTAAGAACTATTTTGTCGGATTAAGACAAAGTGTGATTATACAATTTTAGGTTAGGAACTAATAAGGACAAAAAATTTGTAATTAAGTCCTTACATTCATTTAGCTGCATTAGTTTATGCATATATAGAAAAAAATTGTACATTTTACTCAACTTAATTTTTTTTAAAAATCCAAAAAAATCTTTTAAATCTTTTCCTTTGAAAAAAAAGAAAAAAAATTCAAACAAAATCAAAAATCCAAAAAACAAGCATTTTACTTAAGTTATTTTTTCTAGAAAAAAAAAATTCAAAAAAATCTTTTCAAATACAAAAACTAAAAAAAACATTTTAAAAAACAAAAAGATAAAAAAAATTTGAAAATCCAAAATTTAAAAAAAAACAAATCTCTCCTTTTTTAAAAATAAATTCTTTTTGGTAAATATTTTTCCTTTTAAAGAAAAAACATATATAAAATAATAATAATTTTTCACTTCATTTTATTTTCTTAACCTTGCTTCATTCTCTTAAACTTGATCCTCACTTATTTCTCTCCTTGACCTTTTCAATTGTGCATGAGTACTTGGACTCGTCACACAACAACTAATTTTTTAACTCGAACAAACGATCCTCCAACGATAGCGAACAAAAATGCCCCTCGAACTCTCATGGATAGAATCTTTCTCGATACAGTTTTTATTCCTTCTTGTATCACATTACCCGGCCCAACGGGTAACCATTTCCAAAATTTATTCTAATCATATTGCCATGATCCTACAATTTGGAAAATTTGAACACGATGACCCATACATTTTATTAACAAAATTAGAACAAGTATGTGTAACCATTAAACTCCAACAATTATGTGATGATGGAATCAAACTTCGGTTAATTCCATTTGCCCTTATTGATACGCTGAAAAATAGTTGTACAGCTTATCGTCAAACTCGATCAAAATTTGAGAAGGATTTGTTAAAGTTTTCTACCCCTTATAATAAACAACTAAAATCCAAATCGAAATTTTAAATTTTCATCAATTCAGGGGTGAACCTTTCAGAAAATATTTTGAAAGATTTAAAGTGCTTTTGATAAAATGTCCACATCATAATTTCGAAAAGTGGACTTTTTGCTAAATCTTATACGATGGACTTAAAAATAGCTCACAAACCATGCTTGAATCTATGTGCCAAGGCAATTTTCTCACCCAACATCACAGCGAAGCTTGGCAGTTCCTTGAAAACTTGGCCGAAAAGTCATCCCAATAGGAACGCTCTAACAAAAAATCCATTTACTCACGATCGAGCGCACACTCGATAGGATCATCTTTGGCTTGGAAGCTAAAATCGATCCAATGATTAATAAATTCGACAATGTTTTCTCATCCTATTAAATGAACCAAGCTTCCCAACCAATATGCTATAAATGCAATGATCTGAATCACATAGTCGATCAGTGTCCTAACTCGATTGAACAACTCAACGTTTTTAACAAGGTTAAAAATGATCAGTTTTCTCCAACATACAATCCTAGTTGGAGAAATCATCCTAATTTTGCATGGAACCAAATTAATTCTAACATGAATTTGATTCGTCCCAATTTTCAAGAATTTTTGAATAATGCTTTGAATCCTCCCTTTCAGGACAACCACTTTCAACGAAATTTTGCGGGTCTGTCTCAAAATCAACTGCAACAATCTTTTGTTCCCCAAGACGATAAACGATTGACTTCACCTGAGAAAAGTCTTGAAACTTTGGCTAAAGCAACCACTCAAAGCCTCCAATCAAATAGCAATTTGCAAAATTTGCTAACCTCATACATGTAGAATACGAGTAAATCGATTGCTAAACTTGGAATTCAAATGAGTCAATTTGCCACGTCTATAAGTGAACATGAACGAGGCACATTCCCAAGTCAGCCAATTCCAAATCCCAGAAATCAAAACACGAATTCGAATCAAGGCCATGTCGTTCAAGACAGCAGCATAAACCAAATGAATGCTATGTTTGTGTTCCGGTAAACAAATCGACAATGAAGTTGTTAATCCAAACGATTTATTGAAAACTCTTCTTGACACTTCAAAAACAACAAGCAAATCTGAACAAAACATTTGGCCATACATTGAATCAAATGCCACTCCAAATTCTTCTGCTACTCAAGTAGATCAACCTACTTAGTATCGTGTTCCATTTCTACATCTTCGTCGACCCAAGAAACACTCTGATCAAATGGAAAAGATTTTGGAAATTTTCAAACAAGTGAAAGTAAACATTCCTCTTCTCGATATCGTTCAACAAGTCCCAACTTACACTAAGTTTCTCAAGGACTTATGTACTCAAAAACGACACACTCATGTACCCAAGAAAGTTTTCTTAGTTGCCAGACTTAGCGAAGTCTTGTCCCAATCAATCCCTGTTAAATACAAAGATCCTGGATGTCCGACGATCTCGTTCACGATAGGAGACAAGACAATTAATAAGTGCTTACTAGACTTAGGTGCAAGTGTAAGTTTGATTCCTTATTCAGTTTACCAGCAACTAGGCTTGGGTGAACTAAAACCGACGAAAGTAACTCTTCAATTTTCCGGTCTTTCAATAAACAAACCCATGGGAGAAATTGAGGACGTATTCATCAAAATTTGTCAATTTATTTTCCCCGTCAATATCATCGTTTTAGAGACACAACCTGTGACCAATCCGATGAGTCAAATTCCATTGATTTTAGGCCGACCTTTCTTGGCTACTTCAAATGCTCTAATCAATTGTCGAAATAGTTCAATGAAAATTTCTTTTGGAAACATGACTTTGGATCTTAGCATCTTCAATCTTGAAAACCAATCGTGCGAATCACTTGATCAAACGTTGGAAGTTAGCTCCATTCAAGAAAATTGTGACTACGAAACAGTTGACCTTAACAACGAACGAGAGATCAAATACGAACAACTGTTTCAAGACGAGCCTAACGGGATTGAAAATGCGCTTCCAGTTGAACCCCTTACTATTGAATCAGAACTTCAACCAAATTCTTTGATTGAGCAACCCCCGAGGTTGGAACTCAAACCTCTTCCTGATCACCTTAAGTACGCATACTTAGGCGACGACGAAACGTTTCCTGTCATAATATCTTCAAATCTCTCTCTAAATCAAGAAGCTTCCCTTCTCTTAATTCTGTCGAAAAACAAAGAAGCAATTTGATGGTCGATCATCGATATAAAGGGAATTAGTCCTACTCATGTTCAACATCACATCCATTTAGTTAACGATGCCAAGCCTATTCGTGACGTGCAACGAAGGCTTAACCCAAAAATGAAGGATGCAGTTCTTGATAAAATTCTTAAACTTCTCGATTACGGAATTATATACCCTATTTCTGATAGTTCATGGGTTAGACCAATTCATGTTGTGCCTAAAAATTCTGGATTTACCGTTATCAAGAACGACGCTAACAAACTCATTCCAACTCATACTCAAACGGGTTGGCATGTTTGCATTGATTATCGAAAATTAAATGCTGCAACACGAAAAGATCACTTCCCTCTTCCTTTCATCGACTAAATGCTTGAACGATTAGCCGACCACGAATTCTATTGCTTTCTTGACGGTTATTCCGATTATAACCAAATTCCAATCGCTCTCGAAGATCAAGAAAAAATGACTTTCACATGTCCCTTTGACACTTTTGCATATCGACGTATGCCTTTTGGCCTTTGCAACACTCCTGCTACTTTCCAAAGATGCATGGTCAACACCTTTTCTTATATGATCGAACATTTCTTGAAGTGTTTATGGACGATTTTTACATCTTTGGAAACTCTTTTTCTGAGTGCTTACACCATCTTGAGTTGGTTTTGAATCGATGTAATAACTGGGAAAAATGTCATTTCATGGTCAAACATGGCATCGTCCTTGGACATGTCATTTGAAATAAAGGAATTGAGGTGGATAAAGCAAAAGTTGACGTAATTGCGAATCTACCCATTCCCAAATCTGTTAAAGGTATTCGTTCATTTCTTAGACATGGTGGTTTTTATCAATGCTTTGTGAAGGACTTTAGCAAAATCGCTCGACCTATGACGACTCTTCTTGGAAAAGATATTCCATTTGACTTTAATTCTGATTGTGTTTTTTCTTTCAAACTTCTCAAAAATGAACTCGTTTCTGCTCCCATCATTTTCTCACCCAATTGGGATCTTCCTTTCGAAATAATGTGTGATGCTTATAACTTTACGGTTGGTGCTTTCTTAGGACAATGCATTGACAATTTTTTTATGCCATCTACTACGCAAGTATGACTTTAAAGCGTTCTGCCCAATGAATAGTTGGAACCAATGGCAGCTGATGCTCAACTCAATTACACGACCACTGAAAAAGAGCTTCCAGCGGTAGTCATTGCTCTCGAAAAATTCTGAACTTATTTGATTGGCTCACACATTACTGTCTACACTGACTACTCTGCTCTCAAGTACCTCTCCCCTAAAAAGGATGCTAAATCTCGTTTAATCCGTTGGATCCTGTTACTCCAAGAATTCGACCTTACAATCAAAGACAAAAAAGGATCCAACAATGTCATTGCTGATCATTTGTCACGTCTTCCAAACGCACCATCTTCTTTACCGATCAACGAGAACTTTCTTGATGAACAACTTCTTTCTGTTTCCATCGATCCATGGTATGCCGACATAGTGAACTATTTAGTCACTAAGGAAACTCATTCATTTTGGTTGAAACAAGATAAATATAAATTTCTTTCCTAAGTCAAGTACTTCTATTGGGATGATCCATACTTATTTAAATACTGTTCCGACCAAATCATTCGACGTTGCATCCTGGATTGTGAAATCAAAAGTGTTCTTTCGTTTTGTTATGACCAAGCTTGTTGTGGTCACTTCGGTTCGAAGAAAACAGGGGAAAATGTGCTTTAATGTGGTTTTTACTGGCCTACGCTTTTCAAAGATGCATTCGAGTTTTGTAAAACATGTGATCATTGCCAAATGTTAGGAAAAATCTCTCGACGAAACATGATGCCATTGAACCCCATTCTTACAATCGAAATCTTTGACATTTAGGGTATTGATTTTATGGAATGTTTCTCAACTCGTTCAAAAACTTGTACATTCTTCTTACTATTGATTATGTCTCTAAATGGGTTGAAGCCACTCCTTGTAAAACAAATGACCACAAAGTTGTTGTGAAATTCATGAAAGAAAACATCTTTTCGAGGTTTGGAAAACCTCGCACAATAATAAGTGATAATGGAACCCATTTTGTAATCATTCATTTGAAACGCTAATGAAAAAATACTCGATAATTTGCAAGTTATCCACTCCTTATCATCCTCAAACTTGTGGCTAAGTTGAAGTTTCAAATCGTCAAATCAAACAAATTTTGGAGAAAACTATGAATAAAAAAAAGATTGGTCACAAAAAATAATAGATGCGCTTTGGGCTTACAGCACTGCGTATAAAACCAATTTTGGGATGTCTCCTTTTAGGCTTGTTTATGGTAAAGCGTGCCATTTACCTGTTGAACTTGAAAATAAAGCACTGTGGGCAATTAAGATCGTAAATTTTGATCTTGAAAAAGCAGGCGAAAACAGAAAATTACAACTCAACGAATTAGAGTAGATTAGGAATGATGCATATGAAAACGGGAAAATTTACAAAGAAAGAACAAAAGTTTTTCATGACAAGTCAATCCTAAGGAAAACATTTTCGCCAAATCAGAAAGTTCTTTTTTATGACTCTCGACTTCATTTGTTCCTTGGTAAATTAAAATCAAGGTGGACAGGACCATAAGCGGTACGTATTGTTTTTCCACACGGTGCCATAAAGATAGAAAACCCTAGGGATGGATCGATTTTTAAAGTCAATGGTCATCGTTTAAAACCTTACTTGGAATTGCCAATGTTAGAACCTTGAATTTTGATGTTTTGATTGTGACAACTATATAAGTAAATATTATATGAACTAACCATATTTGCAGCAGAAGATACTGTTTTACTTGAGAAATAATCTAACAAATTGAAGACCAGATTCTAGATAGAAGCTTCAGTAATATATTTGGTATATGGTCCGAGTCTAGTAGTGAATTCATCTTAATATCTCTTCGAAGTGGTATATGCGTGCACACGTAATTTAAAGTTTTTCAAAACATAGTTCATCTACTAAAATTTTTAATAACATAGTTCATATGCTAAAAATTCTTTTCAAAACTTTGATATGCCACAAAACACTGAAAACAGCCGGTTGAATAGCATGGTTCAGCCGACTAAATTCTGTGCATGTGCACAGTTTACTTTGAATATTCAGACGGCTATGCATGCACACTCAACCGGCTAAATTGGGTCGTTTTTGCACTATTTTCTTGCTGAATTAAATTTTAATCCATTCAGCTGGCTGATTCGTTCTATTTAGACGGTTGAATCTTTATAACGACTATATTTTGAAAAGACACTTAATTACAGCGAATAGAAACAACTCTTGATTCAAGAGTATCTTCCATATTCTTTCATGGCTACCTTTCATGAATAATTGCAACTCTTAATCACTATATATAGCGATGAAATCCATTGTTTTGATCAGTAATTCTGATTCTAATTCTCATTCGTATTTTTCTAAACTATCTTGCCATTTGCATTCTATATTTCATTCTAATTACTTGTTCATTCAAGCAAACTTCATTAGTGATTTAATAAACTTCCTATCTTCACGAATTACATGATATACCACATTGGAGAAGATTATAGGAGGGTGTACATTATTGACTTATCAGTGCTATTCAAGAGCATACTTAGTCAGAAACAATTTTACTATTTGTATTGGAAGTCCTGTTCAGTTGCTAGGGTGGTTGAAGTCCTATTATGTTGCTTAGGTGGTAGAAGTCATGTTTGGTTGCTTAGGCAGTGCAATACCTATTCCTCCGGATCAAGTGAGGGTTGATAGTTGAATTCCATAAGGATTTTGGGACAAGACGTAGAACGGGAAGTTCGAACCAGTATCAAAATCTCTGGTGTCATTTACTTAATTATTTACTTTTTATTTATATTCCGCACTAGTAAATAGTTTAGTTAATATTCCATATTGTACGATCCATAGTCACTTTCACTTGGTATCAGAGCAAGGTCATCATATAACCTTAACACGGTTATTTGATATTTAGTTAATATGGAAAATAATACTAGCACAAGTTTTATTGAAGGTCAATCCATTGCATGACCACCACTATTTAACGGTTTGAATTACAATTATTGGTCAACTCGCATGAAAATTTATATGCAAGCAAATGGATATGATACTTGTAATATCACTCAGAATGAATACACTATACCAACAACACCACATGCACAATGGTCAAACACACAAAAGATAGATGCTACCTCAAATGCAAAAGCCATGAATATGTTATTTTGTGCTTTAGATAAGAATGAATTTAATAGAGTTAGCATGTGTACAACTGCTTATGAAATTTGGCGAACTCTTAAAGTTACACATGAAGAAACAAACAAAGTTAAACAAATCAAGATTTCTATGCTTAAAAATAAGATCCAAAATTTCAGAATGAAACCGGATGAGACTATAAATGAAATGTATTCTAAATTCCAAGACATATATCATTCACTATTAGCATTAGGAGAAAAATACATTGATTTTGATATTGTTTCAAAAATTCTAAACTCGTTAATGGATAAATGGAAATGAAAGGTCTTGGCTATTGAAGAAGCTAATGATATTTCTACCATCAAACCTGAAGAGTTAATAGGAAATATCATGTCGTATGAAGTAAATTTGCAGGTAAAATGAGGTCAAGCCCAAGATAGAAGGAACATAACATTCTAAGATGAACAAGAAGATTCAGATTCGGATGAAGATGACATGGCTTTTATTGCTAAGAACATTAAGAAAAATTTAAAATTTCGAAAGAACAAGAAATTCGAAAAGAACAGGGAGACAACACCACCAAACCACCAGCTTCAAATCTCGAATGTTATGAATGCCACAAAAAGGGTCACATAAAGAAGGACTGTCCTGATCAAAAGAAAGACAGGTTTAAGAACAAAAAGGACAAATATAAGAAGAAGCAAGCATTCTCTATTATATGGGATGATTCAGAATCGTCTTCTTTATCAGACAGTGACACCGAACAAGCCAATGTGTGCTTTGTGGCTTCATCTGACGATTTAAGTGATCTAACTTTTGATGATTTGATTGATATAAACTTAGAGTTATTGGATAAACTAAAAGAAGTTAAAAGAAAGTATAAAGATGCTTTAGAATAACTAAACAGAATTGAAATAGAAGTTGATATGCTCAGAGATGAAAAGAAAATCTTAGAAGAAGAACTTGTCAAAATACAAGAACTTTATCTAATGTATCTTCTCAACTCACGATGCTATGAAATGAAATTGATGTTCAGAAAGAAAAGAATATGACATTAGCTGCAGAAAATCACGATTTAAAATCTAATGTCAAAATTCTTGAATTAAACAATGCTAGTCTCAAAACCTAGTTAGAAAATATTACTAAAAATGTTTCTAACTTTATTAAAGGTAGAGAAAATCTCTCTAAAATTATTAAAAACTCTTAAACTACTTTTAATAAGAAAGGGTGAGGATATACAAATTCCTCAAAATCTAGTTCAAAGAGGAATAATTTACCATATAAAAATTCCAAAGTATATAAGAATTTTGTAAAAGAAAAACCAAAACAAAGGTTTTCACTCAAAAGAAGGTCATTTGCAACACAAATAATATAAAGATTTGAGAGCCAAAAACTAATAATAATTCAATTAGAAATAAGTATATTAAGTCTTTTTTAAATTCAGTCCATAAAAATGAAAATTTTACTTATAAAGGTAATTCTAAACCCTCTTGGGTTTGGTTTCCTAAGATCTAACTTTTAGGATCCTAATAAAAAGTAGGTACCAACATCATCTCTATATTTTTTGCAGGTACCAACTAAGGAAAGAGGAAAGTTGATACTTGATAATGGTTGCTCAAAACATATGACAGGAAACAAAGATATGCTGACTAACAGTATATACTCAGATGGAGGATCTGTCACATTTAGAGATAATTCCAAAGGTTATATCATTGGAAAAGGCGATGTGAGCAATGACGGTACATCTAACTTACCTCTTATTACAAATGTTTTACTAGTTAAGAATTTGAAACATAATTTTCTTAGTATAAGTCAACTATGCGATAAAGGTTTTAATATATCTTTTTCGAAAAATAAATTTAACATATTTGATCAAAACAAGAATCTTATCTTTGAAGGAACTAGAGAACGCAATATATACATCTTTACTACTAATAATGAGAATTCATTGAGATTTACTCGGTGTCTTTTTGAAATTCCAAATATACCCTTTTACATCTCATCTTATCTCATAGAGAAATAGTATTCAAATATGGGAATATAGCATGTTAATTTCTAAGTACAACTATTAGTTATCATGGAGAACTACAGTGTGCATTCACAAGATGAAGTATCTGAGTGTACCATATTGTCCGTAATTTAGGTGGGAGTTCATCGGTCGAAGTTTTGTCAGATTCCAAGTTAGTATGAAGAAGTTATTACAGTCTGAACAAAAAAATAGTGGCTTCTGCACTAGGCGGTGTTCAAATATTGGGATGTGATAGCCTGTTATTTTCTAAGTACAACTGTCAGTCCCCATGGAGAACTACAATGTACGTTCACAAAATGAAGTATCCGAGTGTTTCATATTGTCCGTAATTTAGGTGGGAGTTAATCGGTCGAAGTCTCGCCGGATTCCGAGTTAGTATGAAGAAAATATTGTAGTCTAAACAAAAAAATAGCGGCTTCTGCACTAGGCGGAGTTCAAATGTGGTGATGTGGTATCCTGTTATTTTCTAAGTACAACTGTCAGTGCCCATGGAGAACTACAATGTGCGTTCACAAGATGAAGTATCTGAGTGTTCCATATTGTCCGTAATTTAGGTGGGAGTTAATTGGTCGAAGTCTCACCGGATTCTGAATTAGTATGAAGAAGTTATTGTAGTTTGAACAAAAAAAATAGCGGCTTCTGCACTAGGCGGAGTTCAAATATGGGGATGTGGTAGCCTGTTATTTTCTAAGTACAACTCTCAGTCCCCATGGAGAACTAAACTGTGCGTTCAGAAGAAGAAGTATCCGAGTGTTACATATTGTCCGTAATTTAGGTGGGAGTTAATCTGTCGAAGTCTCGCCGGATTCCGAGTTAGTATGAAAAAAATATAGCAGTCAGAACAAAATAAAATAGCGGCTTCTGCACTAGGCGGAGTTCAAATACGGGGATGTGGTAGCCTGTTATTTTCTAAGTACAACTGTCAGTCCCCATGGAGAACTACAGTGTGCGTTCACAGGATGAAGTATCCGAGTGTTCCATATTGTCCGTAATTTAGGTGGGAGTTAACCGGTCGAAGTCTCGTCGGATTCCGAATTAGTATGAAGAAGTTATTGCAGTTTGAACAAAAAATAGCAGCTTCTGCACTATGCGGAGTTCAAATATGGGGATGTGGTAGCCTGTTATTTTCTAAGTACAACTCTCAGTCCCCATGGAGAACTACAATGTGCGTTCAGAAGATGAAGTATCCGAGTGTTCCATATTGTCCGTAATTTAGGTAGGAGTTAATCTGTCGAAGTCTCGCTAGATTTCGAGTTAGTATGAATAAAATATAGCAGTCTGAACAAAAAAAAATAGCGGCTTATGCACTAGGCGGAGTTCAAATACGGGGATGTGGTAGCCTGTTATTTTCTAAGTACAACTGTTAGTCCCCATGGAGAACTAAAGTGTGCGTTCACAGGATGAAGTATCCGAGTGTTCCATATTGTCCGTAATTTAGGTGGGAGTTAACTGGTCGAAGTCTCGCCGGATTCCAAATTAGTATGAAGAAGTTACTGCAGTCTGAACAAAAAAATAGCGGCTTCTGCACTAGGCAGAGTTCAAATATGGGGATGTGGTAGCCTGTTATTTTCTAAGTACAACTGTCAGTCCCCATGGAGAACTACAGTGTGCGTTCATAAGATGAAGTATACGAGTGTTCCATATTGTCCGTAATTTAGATGGGAGTTAATCGGTCGAAGTCTCGCCGGGTTTCGAATTAGTATGAAGAAGTTATTGCAGACTGAATAAAAAAATAACGGCTTCTGCACTAGGCGGAGTTCAAATATGGGGATGTGGTAGCATGTTATTTTCTAAGTAAACTATCAGTCCCCATGAAGAACTACAATGTGCGTTCACAAGATGAAGTATCCGAGTGTACCATATTGTTCGTAATTTAGGTGGGAGTTCATCGGTCGAAGTTTTGCCTGATTCCGAGTTAGTATGAAGAAGTTATTGCAGTCTGAATAAAAAAAATAGCGGCTTTTTCCTAGGTAGAGTTTAAATATGAGGATGTAGCATGTTATTTTCTAAGTACAACTATTAGTCACCATGGAGAACTACAGTGAGCGTTGAAGTGGGGATATTGCTTGTTATTTTCTAAGTACAACTATCAGTCACCATGGAGAACTACAGTGTTCGTTCACAAGATAAAGTATCCAACTATATCGTATTGTCCGTAATTTAGGTGGGAGTTCATCGGTCGAAGTATCGCCTGATTCCGAGTTAGTATGAAGAAGTTATTGCAGTCTGAACAAAAAAATAGCGGCTTCTGCACTAGGCGGAGTTGAAATATGTGGATGTGGTAGCCTGTTATTTTCTTAGTACAACTATCAGTCCCCATGGAGAACTACAGTGTGCGTTCATAAGATGAAGTATCCGAGTGTTTCATATCGTCCGTAATTTAGGTGGGAGTTAATCTGTCGAAGTCTCGTCGGATTCCGAGTTAGTATGAAGAAAATATAGCAGTTTGAATAAAAAAAATAGCGGCTTCTGCACTAGGCGGAGTTCAAATAAGAGGTTGTTGTGCCATGTTATTTTCTAAGTAAACAGTCAGTCCCCTTGGAGAACTACAGTGTGCATTCACAAGATGAAGTATCCGAGTGTACCATGATGTCTGTAATTTAGGTAGGAGTTCATCGGTCGAAGTTTTGCCTGATTCCGAGTTAGTATGAAGAAGTTATTGTAGTTTGAACAAAAAAAATAGCGGTTTCTGCCTAGGCGGCGTTCAAATGTGGGGATGCTACTTCAAATCTACTTCCACGGGTACAAATAAAAATGAATGCACATTGTGGTTAAATGCAGGCCCACCTTAGCGTGCATATGTACTCGTATTAAATATGAAAGTTAATCATAACACAAATATGTGTAGTAGCCAAAGAAAATGATCCTTGGTTATGACACAAAATTTTTTGTCATAGAAACTTTAAAGCAATAAACAAATTACCTAAAAATAATTTAGTAAAAGGTTTACCAAAAATGATTTTTAAAGTAAATAATATTTGTGATGCTTGTCAGTTAGGGAAATTAACCAAATCTACTTTTAAATCAAAGAAAATTATTTCTACATTACAACCACTTGAGTTATTACATTTAGATCGTTTTGGACCAACTCAAGTTCAATCTATAAATCATAATAGATATGTTTTTGTAATTGTAGATGATTTTTCAAGATACACCTGGATAATTCTTATGAAAAATAAAAGTGATACTTTTGAAAATTTTAAAATCTTTGCTAACAGAATTCAAAATATTAAGAATATAAAAATTATAAACATTTAAAGTGATCATGGTGGAGAATTTGATAATGATATTTTTGAAAAATACTGTAATAAGAAAGGAATTGTTCACAAATTTTCATTTCCAAGGACTCCACAACAAAACAGCGTTGTAGAAAGGAAAAATAGAACACTTTAAGAATGTGCTAGAACCTTATTAAATGGAAGCACTTTACCAAAACATTTTTGGGCAGAAGCTGTAGCAACTGCTTGTTATGTTTTAAATTGAGTCTCCATTAGACCATTAACAAACCATACCCCATATGAACTTTTTAATGGAAGAAAACCTAACATATCATATTTTAAAGTTTTCGATTCAAAATTCTTTTGATTAAATACAAAAGACAAACTTGATAAATTCGATCCAAAATTCGATGAAGGAATATTCATTGAATACTCGGAACGAAGCAAGGCTTATAAAATTTATAATAAAAGAACTAAGTAATTGAAGAAACACTTCATGTGTCATTCAATGAAAATGTCAAATTTAATAGTAAAAATGAAGATGAAGAAATAATTCCTAAATCAAATATCACAGAAGATGATATTGAAAATATTGTTGAAATTGAAAACAACAATTTACCCAATGAAAACGAAATTTGAACTCCACCAAGACTTCTAAGAAATCACCCAATTGAAAATGTTATCGGAGAAATTAATTCTAATGTAAGAACTCGACTCAATTAAATCAAATGGGTCATGTAGCCTTCCTATCAGACTTTAACCCAAAAATGCTAAAAAACCTCAACTAATGATTACTGGATTATAGCTATGCAAGAAGAGTTAAATCGATTTGAACGAAATAAAGTTTGAGACTTACTTCCTAGACCTAGTATACAAACAGTCATCGGTACTAAGTGGGTTTACAAAAATAAAGTCGATGAGCAAGGAAATATCATTCGAAACAAAGCTAGATTAGTTGCTCAAGGATACAATCAAGAGGAAGGAATAAACTACGAAGAAACATTTGCGCCTATAGCTCAACTAGAAGCAATACGTATTTTATTAGCTTTTGCTTGTTTTCATAACCTTACACTATATCAAATGGATGTAAAATGTGTTTTTCTAAACGGTTTTATAAAAGAAAATGTGTATGTAGAACAACCACTTCTATTTGCACTTAAATTTTTTCCAGACCATGTTTATAAATCAAAGAAAGCTTTATACGATTTAAAACCAGCACCTTGTGCTTGGTATGATCGTCTTAAAAATTATCTAATAAATTATGGTTTTAAAATTGGAAAAGTAGATCAAACTTTGTTTATAAAACAAGATAAAAATGATATTTTAATAATACAAATTTATGTAGATGACATCATTTTTGGTTCCACGAAAGAAAAATTATGTCAAGAATTTTCGAATACTATGACAAGAGAATTTGGAATGTTCCATATAGGAGAACTTTCATATTTTCTTGGATTACAAATTAAACAACAAAATAATGGAATTTTTATTAATCAAGAAAAATATTGTAATAATCTTATAAAACATTTTGGTATGGAAAACACTTTTGCTAAACCAACTCCTATGAGCACTACGGTACATCTCGATCGAGATGAGAATGGCAAAAGTGTTGACCAAAAACTATATTGAAGTATGATCGGATCCTTACTTTACTTAACTGCTAGTCGTCCAGATATAATGATGAGTGTATGCTTGTGTGCACAATTTCAAGCAAATCCCAAAGAATCACATTTACGGACAGTGAAACGAATTTTGCTCTACTTAAGTAAGACTAAAGTCTACGGTCTCTTTTACCTGAAAGAATGTCCTTTTGAGTTAGTATCATATAGTGATGCTAACTTTGGAGGATGTCGAACGGATCGAAAGAGTACAAGTGGTACTTGTCATTTCATTGGAAAATCTTTAGTATCTTGGTTTAGTAAGAAACAAAATTGTGTTTCACTTTCGACGTGTGAAGCAAAATATATTTCTGCTGCTTTGGCATGTGCTCAAGTAATATACATGCAGCAAACACTTCAAGATTTTGGTATAAATCTATCTAAATCAACAATTTATTGTGATAATACAAGTGCTATAAATTTATCCAAAAATCCTATAAATCACTCGGGAACTAAACATATTGATATTCAACATCATTTTCTTCGTGATAACATAGCAAAAGGTAACATTTCTCTTGATTTTGTACCATCAAAAAATCAAGTTAAAGATATATTCACTAAACCTTTAAATGAAAATATTTTTCTTAAATTAAGACGTGAACTAGCAATTGGTCCTTTCTGCATCTTAGAAAGGATTGGTTCTTTAGCTTATTGTTTGGATTTTCCTGAGAAGTTTTCTGGAGTGCATAATGTATTCCATGTTTCGCATCTTCGTCGGTACCTTCATGATCCATCTTTGATTGTCCAGCCTTCTGCTCTCGAGAGTTTGGATATTGAGCCTAATCTGACTGTCGAAAGGAAGCCACTTCGTATTGTCGATAGAGATACAAAGTAGCTGAGAAGGAAATCTGTCAACCTGATCAAAGTGCAGTGGAGTACTGATGATTGGGATTGTACCTAGGAGACGGAGATAGCATGCATGCTTCGAATCCGGAATTGTTTGTTTCAGGTACTATTCGTTATTCTATCTTATCCTATCTTTCTTTGTTTCTGTGTTTCGTTCCTTTTCGAGGAAGAAAAGCTTTGAGTGGGGGAGAGTGTAACAACCCATAATTTTTAAAAAATATTTTAATTAAATTTATTTGAAACTTAGATTTTTTCCTCATTTAAAAATTGAAAATTTGGGATTTTCCAATGTATTTTTGGATTTTGGTTATAATTTATTTTCAAAATATAATAACATAATGATTTTCTGAAAATTTTATATTTTGGTCAACTTTGGTCAAACTTCGACTTTCAGTTGAAATTTTTAAATTTGAATTTTAATTTTCCAATCCTTTTCTTTTAAGTTGAATTGGATTCTGATATTCGTTCTACTTTCGTTTCGTCAAATTCTGTTTTATACTTTTTAAATCTGATAAATTTTAGCGTTTTACACGCAATTATTTTCAGTATTTTATCCTCTAATTTTCTATTTTATTTTGGTTTGGACTTTGATTTTCTATTGAGTTGTTGAGCTTGTTGAGCTTGTTTTTGATTTGGGCTTGGCTAATGGGCTTAGGAAATTCCAAGAGATATGATTTAGCCTTCTTAAAGTGAAGAGATGCCTTTTCCTCTCCTATAGCCGTACAAAACACTTTGTTTCCCATCTCTCTTTTCTCATTTCATTCCCTTACAAAACAATTTATAGTAAGTTATTTCATGTCTTCCTCTTTCTCTTTTCTTTTTCTCTTTTCTTTTGTTTTGTTTCTCCTTTACATGTTCGGCCACCATCACCATGCTCTCTAGACCGACCTCCTCTCCACTTCACCATCACCTATGATTGACTGGCCATCTCCTCCACCATCTTCCCTTGTTACCATGACCATGATCCAATAATCCATCACCATAACCTACTTGAAACACTAGCCGAGCCTATATAATCATCCACCTCCTCTTTGCTAGCTTCGGCCACCACCAATTCCATCACCTCCCTTTTTGCTTAGCCGTAACCTTCATCAAACCATTGCCGTGACTTTAGTTTCCTTGATCCAAACATTAGCACATAGGGTCGAACCCTAACACATAGGGGTCGAACCATGTTGCCATAGGCCGAACCCAATAGCCATCTTCCCCTTGTCCTTTTGCCTTCCCTTTTGTCTTTTTGCCTTCCTATTGCTTGCCATCTCCTTGTAGTCACTATAGCCGTGCCTATTCAGACCTGACCTGACCACTTGACCAAGCAAACAATCCAGGTCGAGCCACTTTTGCCGATGGCCGAACCACTTGTGCACATGACTATTCATATTGCCTTTTCCTATTGCCTTCCACAAGCCATCTCTTCACCTACCCTATGCCGTGCCAATTTGCTTGCCTTGGCCAAGCATATGTGCTTCAAAACCAATCATGGCCGAGCCATGTTATCATGTGATCAAGCCTATTTGTGTAGTGGCCGAACCCACTTGCATTGGTTAAGCCATTTGATTTCATTTTGTTCATATTTTACATTGTTTAATTCATATTCTTTTGTGTTGAATGTCTACTTATATTTGTTTGTATTTGTTGTTTACAAGATTTGAATCTTGGCTCTTCATCCACTCAAATCTAGTTCGTGCTTTGTCGTGCTTTTCGGAGTTTGGTTGTGTGTCTTGAATTGTCGTCTCTAGCTTTAAAAAGGCGAGTCCATCACTCTCGACATCGTACTTATAAAAATTGTGAAACAATGTCATGTGAAGTGTAATAGTGATATGCCATATTGATAGTAATTTCATATATGCCTGTGATAAGATATTTGATGTTATAACCTGATTATATACCTGTTTCATCACCTGATATGATATGTTATGCTTTGCTGTTTAATTTATATTTCTGTTTCTCACACTGCAAGTTCCCTCACTATGGGTTGAAATGATACATACCCGAATGGACTTTAGAATAGGAAAAAGTCGTTATGAGCTGAAATGATAGGCTCGAGCGATTTTTATCTAACTTGGGATTGCGGGTTTGAAATGATCAAACCTGGGATTTTATATTTCGGATTGAAATGATATATATCCGTATTCACTTGACCTAGGTTAAAGAATATTATACAGACCCGTAGTTAATTTTAAATATAAATATTTTTTGGAAATTTTAAGTATTTGGAATTTTCAAATTTTGAAATTTTAATTTAAAATTTGATTTAATGATTTAGAAATGTATATATATACTGAGTTTCTATAGGTTAAAGTTTATGGGTTAATAAATGATTTTAAAATGTAAATTAAAATTTTGATTTAACTTCATAATTGAAAATTTGATTTGAAATGGAATTTTAGGCTTAACTTGGTAATAATATATTTTATTTATGAATTGGATATTTTTAAAGTAAATGAAGTATCTAGTTATTTGTTAAAATAAAGGTTAAGCAATTTAAATGTATTTTTGACTTAATAAATGAATTATAGTTTAATTGGATATTTTATTTATAAAATTTTATTTTATTAAAATCATAAGTGAAATGATATCCAAATAAATATTTTTGAAAAGTGAGATAAGTTTTATGAGTTAAAGTGATGAAAAACTGAAGATATAATGTTTCTGAAATGTCATAGTAAAACTTAGATTAATATTGTTAGCATTTCCAAAATGCTATGGTTTTAAGGTAGCATTTTATAAGTGCTACCATTTCTAACAATGTATTGTTTTTCCAAACACCACTATATATACGGTAACGTCTTCTAAGTGCTACCATTTCCAATAAGATAACATTTTCCAAATGCTACTATATGTATTATCATATTTTCAAAGTGCTACGAATGCTAAAATACAATGCTTTTGAAATGTTATAATTAAATGAATGAACTTAGAAATGCTACAACTTTGGAAATGAATATTATTTTTGAAAGATATTGATATCGAATTTAAATGGTTTAAAATGAATATGTTTTGATTTGAAATATAAACCATTTTGAAATTTATAACCACGGGTTATAATAACGATTGGTTTTTAAAGAGACCGAGATCAGATATGGACATACTCTCTGTCGATATCGAAAACCACTTTAACAACTGTGTACGCGGTGGAGATTCCAGAATGAAGTAGGATGGTGGCGATGATCCTAAGGTATATTTACGTGGACCCAACTCTCGTGAGTTGGCATAAGGTGGCTAAAACAGGAGCGATTTCGGCCCAATGAGGTAGCTCCTCTTATCGGACACATTCCATCGTATACCATTCTATTACTTTGTGATTGATTGGGTGCACCCCTTGATTTGGGAGTGTGGCTTGAGTTGGGGGATTGCTGCGGCTTTGCGTTACCAACAGTCCGGATGCGTAATTGGTATATCTACCCTGGCATTGCCTAGTTGTGCTTTGTCACCTACCATAGCATGCTTTACTACGAGTTTGTTTTGTACCATACCTATGGAGTGCCCTCTGACGATGCCCATTACGGGGGAGATTACAGTACTGTATAGACTATGGGAATATATAAAATGTGTTAAGGGGGATATGGGTAACGCCTTAACGCTATTTTGATAGTTTACTTTACTTTAGACATTATTATAATAGCGTATATTACTACATAGTAGATACTTTAACGGATCCTTAAAGGATGGGCGATCCCAAACATCCTTTAAGTTATTGATGCATTTCTATTACATTTCACTTGAGTTGATTTACATTTTATAAGTATGTATGTCCTGACTCGAGTGTTTTGTGTTTTGCTTCACGCTTGGGTCAGCCTGAGTATCACAGCTTTGGATTCATCTTCTGGAGCTAGAGATTTGCTGGAGTTTATCTGTCTATCTATTTCTATTTCAGTTATTTCCTATTCAGCTTTGCTTATGTATTTGTGAACTTATGTATTCAGACTTATGTTGTTTCTGTTTTTCAGACTATGGTATTTTGTATCTGTTTTGAGATTTTGTATTGTAGTAGCTTCATGAACTACTATGTATTTTATTTCCACTGCGAGATTCTGTGATTGGTTTTATTTGCTCCAAATTTATTTACAATCTATTGTTTTGAATTATTCAAGTCCGACATGTGTGGTTTTATTGTTGATTTGAATAGTCCAAAATAGTGGGTCGTTACATTTGGTATCAGAGCTTTGGTTTTAGGCAAACCTTAGCCTATGGAGCAAAAACTCATTAGAGATAGGGTAGAAATACACTAGAATGAGTGAAATCAATCTTAGAATCAGTTCTTTGTGAGATAACGTATTTTAAGTATAAAATGATTTTCAAATGATTTTTAAAGGATTTTTAAAGATTATTTTGAATATCAAATTTTCTTGTTTTAAAATCTCAATTTTCTTAACTTCATTCCTTTCGAATCCATCTTGTTTATTTGAATTCTTTGGTTAGGATTTCCATTCTAGTTGAATCTTATCTTTATCTTTCTGTTTTACCTTTGTCCTAAAATTCATTCTTGATTTTTTTAGGATGAATCGTAGTAATGCCAGAGGTAGGGTTCGTGGTATTGCCCCAGTTTCAGAGCCTGTTGCACCCATCAGGTTCACCACTCTCTGTAAGGAGTTCACTCAGCTTGGTGGTACCAAGTTTATTGGATCTGAGAGCATCGTAGAGGCTCAGCAGTGGCTGAGGAGTCTAGAGAGAATTTTCAATGGTTTGGAGATTACTGATGCTCAGAAGTGTCAGTTGGCAGCTTGGCAGTTGCAGGAGGCAACCCAGGATTGGTGGGAGTCTGTCACAACTCAGACTTTGGAGGCAGATATTTCTTGGGAGCAGTTTAGGTATCCTCTTGTGTTAGTCTTGTGTTCTGTTCTGTTTTCTCTCTTTGAAATCTTTCTTAAGCTTATCTATCTTTTTCAGGGAGGCTTTTGTTGCAAAGTGGATGCCTGAAGCCGGGAAGTCCCAGCTATAAAGGGAGTTTATGGATCTTAAGCAAGGGAGCATGTCATTTTCTGAGTATGAGCGGAAGTTCAATGAACTTTCCAAGTTTGGTCCTGGCCTGATTGACACCTCTCTTAAGAAGAATGATAAATTTATAGCTGGAGCTCGCCTAGAGTATTATGATCGTCTCATTTCTCATGTTCATGGTACCTTCACAGAGCTGATGGACATGGCCATTAGATATGAGAATCCCACTTCTAAGGAAGCTTCTGTTCCTCGTGCTTCTCCATCTCAGCCTGGTTCTGGCAACTCTAAGAAGAGGAAGCCTAATTTTCATCAGCAGAAGCAGAATTGGCTCAAGAATCCTGGTTTAGGATCTACTCCTCGGAAGCATCCTATCAACCTATCTTCCATCACTAGCTTCAAGTGTGATCAGAAGGGACACTATGCCAATAGTTTCCCTACTTCAGTTGGTGCTGCTGTTCCTCCACCTCAGGATACCAGGAACAATCTTTGTCATGTCTGTTTGTAGCCTGGTCATTTCAAGTAGGATTGCCCCTTGTATCAGAAGGGCAAGACATCTGGAGTCTTTGCCATGACTTCTTCCACCCATGCTCCGTCTACTCCACCTGCTCCTAGTGATACCCAAGGTACTCTCCAGGGCACTTTTTCTTTATTTAATTTTCCGGTTCGTGTTTTATTTGATACTGGAGCTTCGCATAGTTTTATTTCTGTGGATCTTTGTGATAAGTTTGAGCATCTCCTTTCACCCAAGTTTGCGGCTGTACCTTTGTGTGTTACTAATCCTATTCGGGGTCCCGCGAACCTTAGTAGGATTTGTAACCAAGTTAAACTCCTCTATTCTGACCATCGATTTTCTGGTGATTTCTATGTTCTGGGTTTCAATGCTTTTGATTTATTGCTTGGGGGTGATTGGCTGAAGACGCATGAAGCCGTTATCTCCTGTAAAACCAAAACTGTTTCTCTTGTTGATGATCGGGGTAACCCTTTGGTGATTCAGTGCTGTATGCCTTAGGATTTTGCTGGCATTTTTATTTTCTCTTTGGATTCTTCTCCTGGTGATCTTGATTCAACCTCTGTGGTTAAGCTCTATCCTGATGTTTTTGGTGAAGTCTCTTCTTTACCTCCTAAGCAGGAAATTGATTTCCGCGTTGATCTTATTCCTGGAGCTCGACATGTAGTTCTTCCTCCCAGAAGAATGGCACCCCGTGAGAAGGTTGAGTTTAGGAAACAAATTGAGGAATTGTTCTCCAAGGGTCTGATCAGACCTAGTCATTCCGAATGGGGAGCAGTAGTGGTTTTCGTCACTAAGTCCGATGGTTCTTTGAGGATGTGTGTTGATTATAGGGAGCTGAACAAGCTCACTATGAAGAACAGATATCCTATGCCTCGTATCAATGATATGTTCGATCAGCTTTATAGAGCTACTGTTTTCTCTCAGCTTGATCTTGCCACAGGTTTCCACCAGCTCAGAGTTGCTGAGGAAAGTATTCCCAAGACTGCTTTCCGTACTGAGAATGGTTTCTATGAATGGTTAGTTATGCCTTTTGGTTTGACTAATTCCCCAGCTTTCTTTGTTGATTTGATGAATCGTGTTTTTCATGATGTTCTTAACAAGTTTGTTCTGGTCTTCGTCGATGATATTCTGGTCTTTTCTAAGACCAAGGAAGAGCATGAATCTCATTTGAGCTTTGTTCTGGGGACTCTTAGGAGTCATCAGTTGAAAGCTAAATTCTCAAAATGCCATTTCTGTAAGGATGAAGTCCAATTTCTTGGACATATTGTTTCTAGTAATGGAGTTTCAGTTGATCCAGTCAAGATCGCTGCGATCAATGTAAGTCTACCTTTTCTCATCTTTCTTTTGCAATCTAAATTTCTATCTTTGTTGGTAGTTCTTATTTTTCCCTATTCTATTTCAGGATTGGGAAACTCCTAGGACTCCATCTGATATCCGTAGCTTTCTGGGCCTTGCCGGTTATTATCGGAGATTCATTGAGAATTTTGCTCGGATTGCTGCACCTCTCACTGCTTTGACTCGAAAGAATGCTAAGTTTATATGGAATGATAAGTGTGAAGCTGCATTCAATGAGTTAATGCGCAAGCTTACTTCGGCACCAGTTCTTACCGTTCCAAATGGAAATAAGGGATTAACGGTATACACTGATGCTAGTCATGAAGGTTTGGGAGCTGTTCTGATGTAGGATGGGAAAGTCATTGCTTATGCCAGTCGTCAGTTGAAGACCCATGAAGCCAACTATGATGCTCATGATTTGGAATTGCTTGCTGTGGTTTTTGCTTTGAAGCTTTGGAGCCATCATCTTTTGGGAACTAAGTTTGAGCTTTTTACGGATCATCTGTCTTTGAGGTATATTTTCACCCAAAGGATTTGAATCAGAGACAAGTTAGGTGGCTAGACTTCCTTGCTTCTTATGACCTCAACATCAACTATACCCCTGGGAAAGCTAATGTTATGGTCGATGCTTTGAGTCGGAAGAAGGCGATGTTGTGTCAGCTTGTTGTTTCCTCTCCTCTTTTGGATCGTATCATTGCTAAGCAGGATGAGGATCAGATTCTTAGGATTATGAAGTAGAATGTTCGTAGTAGGGTTGGTGGTAGTAGTCTTGATGGTAGTGGAGCTCAGATCGATGATAGAGGTATTTTGAGGATTAATAATCGGATTTGTGTCCCGAATGTTGATGGATTGAGATAAGAGTTACTTCGGGAAAATCATCAATCTAGACTTTCTATTCATCCGAGTGTGTCGAAGATGTATCAGGATATGAAGAAGTTGTATTGGTGGAAGGGTATGAAGCGTGATATCTCCATTTTTGTTAGTAGGTGTGCGACTTGTCAGCAAGTCAAGGCAGATCATTAGTAGACCCCTGGTTTGTTGCAGCCCCTTGTGGTTCCCAATTGGAAATGGGAACAGGTTTCTATGGATTTCATTGATGGATTACCGAGGACTAGGAGGGGTAATGAGAGTATTCTGGTTATTGTGGATAGATTGACCAAGTCAGCTCATTTCATTCCGGTTAAGTCTACCCGTTCTGCTTCGAGTCTGGCTAATTTTATATTTCCAGATATAATAAAATAATGATTTTTTGAAAATTTTATATTTTGGTCAACTTTGGTCAAACTTTGACTTTCAGTTGAAATTTTTAATTTTGAATTTTAAATTTCCAATCCTTTTCTTTTAAGCAGAATTGGATTTTGATATCCGTTCTACTTTTCGTTTCATCAAATTCTGTTTTATACTTTCTAAATCAAATAAATTTCAGCATTTTACACGCAATTATTTTCAATATTTATCCTCTATTTTTCTATTTTATTTTCTATTTTATTTTGGTTTGGACTTTGATTTTCTATTGAGTTATTGAGCTTGTTTTTGATTTGGGCTTGGCTAATGGGCTTAGAAAATTCCAAGAGACATGAGTTAGCCTTCTTAAAGTGAAGAGATGCCTTTTCCTCTCCTATAGCCGTACAAAACACTTTGTTTCCCATCTCTCTTTTCTCATTTCATTCCCTTACAAAACAATTTACAGTAAGTGATTTCATGTCTTCCTCTTTCTCTTTTCTTTTTCTCTTTTCTTTTGTTTTGTTTCTCCTTTACATGTTCGACCACCATCACCATGCTCTCTAGGCCGACTCCTCTCCACTTCACCATCACCTATGATTGACCGACCATCTCCTCCACCATCTTCCCTTGTTGCCGTGACCATGATCCAAGAATCCATCACCATAACATGCTTGAAACCCTAGTTGAGCCTATATAATCATCCACCTCCTCTTTGCTAGCCTCGGCCACCACCAATTCCATCACCTCCCTTTTCGGTTAGCCGTGACCTTCATCAAACCATTGTCGTGACTTTAGTTGCCTTGATCCAAACATTAGCACATAGGGCCGAACCCTAACACATAGGGGCTGAACCATGTTGCCATAGGCCGAACCCAATAGCCATCTTCCCCTGGTCTTTTTGCCTTCCCTTTTGTCTTTTTTCCTTCCTATTGCTTGCCATCTCCTTGTATTCACCATAGCCATGCCTCTTCAGACCTGACCTGACCACTTGACCAAGCAAACAACCCAGGCCGAGCCACTTTTGCCTATGGCCGAACCACTTATGCACATGACTATTCATATTGCCTTGTCCTTTTGCCTTCCACAAGCCATCTCTTCACATTCACCTACCCTATGCCATGCCTATTTGCTTGCCTTGGCCGAGCATATGTGCTTCAAAACCAACCATGGCCGAGCCATGTTATCATGTGATCAAGCCTATTTGTGTAGTGGCCGAACCCACTTGCATTGGTTAAGCCATTTGATTTCATTTTGTTCATATTTTACGTTGTTTAATTCATATTCTTTTGTGTTGAATGTCTACTTATATTTGTTTGTATTTGTTGTTTACAAGATTTGAATCTTGGCTCTTCATCCACTCAAATCTAGTTCGTGCTTTGTCGTGCTTTTCGGAGTTTGGTTGTGTGTCTTGAATTGTCATCTCTAGCTTTAAAAAGGCGAGTTCATCACTCTCGACATCGTACTTATAAAAATTGTGAAACAATGTCATGTGAAGTGTAATAGTGATATGCCATATTGATAGTAATTTCATATATGCCTGTGATATGATATTTGATGTTATAACCTGATTATATACCTGTTTCATCACCTGATATGATATGTTATGCTATGTTGTTTAATTTATATTTCTGTTTCTCACATTGCAAGTTCCCTCACTATGGGTTAAAAAGGCGAGTTCATCACTCTCGACATCGTACTTATAAAAATTGTGAAACAATGTCATGTGAAGTGTAATAGTGATATGCCATATTGATAGTAATTTCATATATGCCTGTGATATGATATTTGATGTTATAACCTGATTATATACCTGTTTCATCACCTGATATGATATGTTATGCTATGTTGTTTAATTTATATTTCTGTTTCTCACATTGCAAGTTCCCTCACTATGGGTTGAAATGATACATACCCATATGGACTTTAGAATAGGAAAAAGTCGTTATGAGCTAAAATGATAGGCTCGAGCGATTTTTATTTGACTTGGGATTGCGGGTTTGAAATGATCATACCCGGGATTTTATATTTCAGATTGAAATGATATATATCTGTATTCACTTGACCTAGGTTAGAGAATATTATACAGACCCGTGGTTAATTTTAAATATAAATATTTTTTAGAAATTTTAAGTATTTGGAATTTTAAAATTTTGAAATTTTAATTTAAAATTTGATTTAATGATTTAGAAATGTATATATATACTGAGTTTTTATAGGTTAAAGTTTATGGGTTAATAAATGATTTAAAAATGTAAATTAAAATTTTGATTTAACTTCATAATTGAAAATTTGATTTGAAATGGAATTTTAGGCTTAACTTGGTAATAAGATATTTTATTTATGAAATGGATATTTTTAAAGTAAATGAAGTATCTAGTTATTTGTTAAAATAAAGGTTAAGCAATTTAAATGTATTTTTGGATTAATAAATGAATTATAGTTTAATTGGATATTTTTTTTATAAAATTTTATTTTATTAAAATCATAAGTGAAATGATATCCAAATAAATATTTTTGAAAAGTGAGATAAGTTTTATAAGTTAAAATGATGAAAAACTGAAGATATAATGTTTCTGAAATGATATAGTAAAACTTAGATTAGTATTGTTAGCATTTCCAAAATGCTATGGTTTTAAGGTAGCATTTTATAAGTGCTACCATTTCTAACAATGTATTGTTTTTCCAAGCACCACTATATATACGGTAACGTTTTCTAAGTGCTACCGTTTCCAATAAGATAACATTTTCGAAATGCTACTATAAGTATTATCATATTTTCAAAGTGCTACGAATGCTAAAATACAATGCTTTTGAAATGTTATAATTGAATGAATGAACTTAGAAATGCTACAACTTTGGAAATGAATATTATTTTTGAAAGATATTGATATCGAATTTAAATGGTCTAAAATGAGTATGTTTTGATTTGAAATATAAACCATTTTGAAATTTATAACCACGTGTTATAATAACGATTGGTTGTTAAAGAGACCGGGATCGGATATGGACATACTCTCTGTCGATACCGAAAACCACTTTAACAACTGTGTATGCGGTGGAGATTCCAGAATGAAGTAGGATGGTGGGGATGATCCTAAGGTATATTTACGTGGACCCAACTCCCGTGAGTTGGCATAAGGTGGCTAAAACAGGAGCGATTCCGGGCCAATGAGGTAGCTCCTCTTATCGGACACATTCCATCGTATACCATTCTATTACTTTGTGATTGATTGGGTGCACCCCTTGATTCAGGAGTGTGGCTCGAGTTGGGCGATTGTTGCGGCTTTGCGTTACCAACAGTCCGGATGCGTAATTGGTATATCTACCCTGGCATTGCCTAGTTGTGCCATGTCACCTACCATAGCGTGCTTTACTACGAGTTTGTTTTGTAACATACCTATGGAGTGCCCTCTGACGATGCCCATTATAGGGGAGATTACGGTACTGTATAGACTATGGTATTATATAAAATGTGTTAAGGGGGATATGGGTAACGCCTTAATGCTATTTTGATAGTTTACTTTACTTTAGACATTATTATAATAGAGTATATTACTACATAGTAGATAGTTTAACGGATCCTTAAAGGATGGGCGATCCCAAGCATCCTTTAAGTTATTGATGCATTTCTATTACAGTTCACTTGAGTTGATTTACATTTTATAAGTATGTATGTTCTGACTCGAGTGTTTTGTGTTTTGCTTCACGCTCGGGTCAGCCTGAGTATCACAGCTTTAGATTCATCTTCTAGAGCTAGAGATTTGCTGGAGTTTATCTGTCTATCTAGTTGTCTATCTATTTCTATTTCAGTTATTTCCTATTCAGCTTTGCTTATGTATTTGTGAACTTATGTATTCACACTTCTATTGTATCTGTTTTCCAGACTATGGTATTTTGTATCTGTTTTGTGATTATGTATTGTAGTAGCTTCATGAACTACTATGTATTTTATTTCCGTTGTGAGTTATTCTGATATTATGTGTCTGTGATTCTGTGATTGGTTTTATTTGCTCCAAATTTATTTACAATCTATTGTTTTGAATTATTCAAGTCCGACATGTGTGGTTTTATTGTCGATTTGAATGGTCCAAAATAGTGGGTCGTTACAGTTACACAATGACAATGGTTACTATATTCAATAGCATGACAAATTCAAAGCTATTCGAAGGAGCATTCATGAAATTTCCCGACTTCAACGCCTATGCGATTAGAGAAATAGCCGAAGCTCACGGTTTCGATTCACTCATTGGGTATGATTCCAATAATGTTAAGATCTACCCTCTTTTAATTAAGCTTTTCTACCAATATGAATCTCGACCACCAAGATCCCCGAAACAAATATGATTGCATATGGACATTGGTTTGTAGAGTAAAGATTTATTTACCTCTTCAACGATTAGGCCATATTCTACGATGTCCATCCGAAGGCTTAGATATTGACGATGTTGATGTTGACATGTATAGTCGTGATGAAGTATCCCATCTCTTCTTATCGGACGATTTAACCATTTTGAAATCTAGTGCCTTACGTCTAAAGGCAAGAAATATCCATCGTGCACTTATCCGATCTATACAACCCCGGACGGGAAGTTACGAAATGGTCTACAAATGGGATTTTCAAGCCTTATATGCTATTTACTCATCCCAATGAGTAAATTGGAGAAACATAATATTGGATGAATTTCTCACCGTCAATCATTAAAGAAACTATAAGACGATTCACTATGGAGCTTATATTATGCGAATTCTAAAAAATTTTGGCGTTCCATTACCTGATTCCGATTTCATGACCATCAGAGAGCTTTTTCAAGACTCTATGTCTAATGGGTCTTCCTAAGCATCCCGAACACCAACAAATCATTAGTTTTCAAGAATTGGTTGCTAATCGCAATCAAGGAATCCCGCAATCAAGAGACATGAATATTGCTTCTTCCTCCTCTCAAGTTCCTCAACAAGAAGAAGTGGACAACGAAATTCAAGAACTACATGTTGATGTGCCTCCAAAGCAAGCTCTTGTGACATTATCGCGGAATCAAAGCAAACTTGGTCGACGTTTAGCTAACGTGGAAAAGAACATTTCTAAAACTAACAAGAAGCTAAACATAAAGGGATTTTTAAATAAAATTTGGAAAAAGGTCTCTTATTCCGGATCCTCCTCGACCGGTGTTCTTGAAAATCCGGCACCTTTCTCTTAGACGACATCGGAAGAGGAAAAAGATGAAGGGGAAGGTAGTGGAGAATTTTAAGATTTTTTAATTTTTGCTATGCTATATAACTCATGACATTTTAAAGTGTTATTATTTCTATGATGTTTATGTGTGACATATCTATAAGCTTATTTGTATTTAATGTTTACGATGTTTCTGTGATTTAAGGTGCGGCATACTTTTATAATGCTTATATGTCTATGTTTATGATGTTTATGATGTTTATGTTTATTTGCTTCTCCTATTTATATGTTAATACGCTATGTAAATTGCTTATATTTCTCATATCAATTATTTTTTCCTTTTTGTCAATGACAAAGGGAGAAAATATAATTGATAAGGGGAGCATTCAGTCAGGGGGAGTAAATTGCTTTTATATATTTACAAACTTACATAGTTGTCATCATTAAAAAAGGGGGGAATGTTAGAACCTTGAATTTTGATGTTTTGATTGTGACGACTATATAAGTAAATATTATATGAATTAACCATATTTGTAGGAGAAGCACCTATTTTACTTGAGAAATAATCTAACAGATTGAAGACCAGATTCCAGATAGAAGCTTCAGTAATATATTTAGTCTATGGTATGAGTCTAGTAGTGAATTCATGTTAAAATCTCTCTGAAGTGGTATATGCACACACACACACAATTTAAAGTTTTTCAAAACATAGTTCATATGCTAATTTTTTTAATAACATTGTTCATATGCTAAAAATTCTTTTCAAAACTTTGATATGCCACAAAACATTGAAAACAGCCGGCTGGATAACATGGTTCAGCCGACAGAATTCTATGCATGTGCACAGTTTACTTTGAATATTCAGACGGCTGACCATGCACATGCAGCCAGCTGAATTGGGTTGTTTTTTGCACTGGTTTCTTGCTGGATCAAATTTTAATCCATTCAGCTGGATAATTCATTCTATTCAAATGGCTGAATCTTCATAACGGCTATATTTTGAAAAGACACTTCATTTCAGCGTATAGAAACAACTCTTGATTCAAGAGTTGCTTCCATTTCTTTCATGGCTACCTTTCACGAACAATTGCAACTCTTAATCACTATATATAGCCATGAAATCCGTTGTTTTAATCACTAATTCTGATTCTAATTCTCATTTATCTATACTATCTTGCCATTTTCATTCAATATTTCATTCTAATCACTTATTCATTCAAGCAAACTTCATTAGTGATTTAATAAACTTCCTATCTTCACAAATTACACGATATACCACAAAGGAGAAGATTATAGGAAGGGTGTACATTATTGACTTACCAGTGCTATTCAAGAGCATACCCAGTCAGAAACAATTTTACTATTTGCATTGGAAGTCCTGTTCGCTTGCTCAGACGGTTGAAGTCCTATTCTATTGCTTAGGAAGTAGAAGTCCTATTCAGTTGCTCAGGTAGTGTAATACCTATTCCTCCAGGTCAAGTGAGGGTTGATAGTTGAATTCCAGAAGGTGTCTGGGACTAGACGTAGAATGGTAAGTTCGAACCAGTATAAAAATCTCTGGTGTCATTTACTTTATTATTTACTTTTATATTTATATTCCACACTAGTAAATAGTTAGTTAATATTCCATATTGCATGATCCTTAGTCACTTATAGCCAAGTGATCGAGAGGAGGAGCCCATGACTCTTCATGAGCCATACTACGTCTAATAAGAAATATTAACCCTCTCTTGTACATATGTACATATTTTTCCCCGTTACACTCATTATATCATGCATTGACTGTGGGGACACATTCAAAATCAAGTGTTGTTCGAGGGAGTCTCATGTTCATTTTTGATTTTTCATGGTTTATATTTTGCATTTTATTTCCAAAACTTCAAAAATAAAATAAAAAATACCAAAACTAATTTTCCTTTTTTTAGCATATTGATTTACTTTTGAAGAAACACTTTAGGATACGTATATGTTTTTGGTTATTAAATTGAAATTTTTGAAAATTTATTTGTCCCAACAAAAATAAAAATAAAGTTTGATTATAAGTAACTATGGTTTAACTAGTATATAGGAAGGTTCATAGGTGATAATTATGAAGTATGTCCTAATTGTAATCTTTGTTTAAAAGAGTGGTTGATTTAAAGTAAATGCGATAACATTTTTGATCTTCTAAGTTAAGTGGTGCTAAAATAATTTTTCAAAACTCTCTCTTCTTAAAAAAAGCTTTTATAAAAATAAGAAACACCTAGAGTCAGGTGTTCACACGTAAGTGTATACACTCGCCATGCTCTATACTCTTCTCACGTAAGCCTGAAAGGCAGTGCATGATCGGTATATCTGGCCTTAGTTTATCCAAGTTAGGTGTATGTAAATAAAATTAATAATAATAACCACCAAGAGTCATGTGTTCATACAGAAGCGTGTACACTCGCCATGCTATGTACCTTTCTCACATAAGCTCGAAAGGCAGTGCATGATTGGCATATCTGGTCTCAGTTTATCTGAGTTAGGTGTGTAAATAATAATAATGTTAATAATTTTCAAACTAGAGAGAGTAAGCAATTGAAATCCAAGCACTATTTTCACTTATTTGATTTGACTTGTTACTCAAAAGAAATAAAAATACCACTTTGCAAAACTTTGATAATCAACTAAAGGATCCATTTCATAGTTGCACTATGTTATCAACCGAAACAACTAGCCAAACTAGAGTCTAATTGTGATGATAACTTAATTTTTTTGGAAGTTTTAACGAGTAGAAGGACTAAAATTTCTTGATAATGACCGAAACTTATATTTAACTTACTCATGTCAATTTAAAAGTAAATTCCTTATTTATAAATATTTTCAAAAACTTGCATCATGTAGTCGCATTAGAATTCGCATATCGCATTTGGATTTTATGGGTAGTATCCCTTGAAAACCCTCACAAGACAACACTTGTCCTACTAGGTCGTCCTACCAGGGATACCTAGAGGTTTAATGGCTTGTTGCATACGCTCAATGCAATAGTGTTACCTACGAAAACAGATTTATCTTAATTTTAGTTTATTCGAGGACGAATAAAAAGATAAGTTTGGAGGTATTTGATGTGCATGTAAAAGTGCATATTTTTACTTCCATATTTAATCTACTTTTATTTAAATAAATGAGCATATTAGGGTATTTTACATGTTTAAACTAAAATTTAAATTGTTTTCAAGTCATCATTTGTTCATCTACATTTGGGAGGTAAAATGGTGGTTTTGTGTATGATTTAATTTGAGAAATTTTTTTTGCACATTTTTGTTTTTATTTGTAGGAAATGGAGCGTAAATATGAGGAGGTTTCATGGATAAATGCATGCAAACATGTTGGAAGCAAATGGAGAATGGAAATAAAAGAATTCATGTAATATGGAGGAGCCCACATACCCACTAACGAATGTTCCATAATTGAAAGCACATGCACATGCTAATGGAGGCTTAAAGGCATGTTAGTGGGGATTAATTATTTTCCTAATGATTACTTAGAGGTTACATTTCTCAAGGGCATTTTAGGTAGCCCCCTATAATATGAATTAGGGTTTTAAGCATGTATAAATACCTCTTATGTTTCCTGTAACTATCTTCTACTTTTTTATGCAAGATTGTAGCCACAAAACCAAAGTTAAATAAAAATTTCTTTAATGGCTTCTTAGCCTTGTTTTTACTTTAATGCAATTTTTATTTATGCTTTCTTTTCATGCTTTATTTTATTTCATGCTCTCTCTTACTTAGTTTATGCTTCTCTTGTTTAATGTTAGTAGCATAGATTTAATTCTTGTAATTAATTTAGTTCTATTTCATGCAAGTAGTTAGCTCTCTTTTCTTTTAATTAGCTCTCATTTTCCTTTTCTTTTAATGTTGAAATCATTTTATGTTAACATGTTTTCAAATACAAGTAGCCAAATTCCTTCAATTTAGGGGTGATGAAGCTCTCATGAAACATATTAAATTAACATAATAATTTCATTTGTGATCTATCCTATGTGCTTAATGGAATTATGAATGATGGCGGTTTATGTTTCTTTTTAATTGAATTTTGATAGCCTATGTTGACATCTCAAATAGGATACACTTAGCTCCATTTGAAACATAAACTATTTGATTATTTGCCTAAGTAATTTTGACAATGCAAGTCAAACTAGAATCAAAATTTGATGGTCTATGTTACTAATTCATAGTAAATAGATCATACTTAAAATAGATTTTATTTTTAAGTTCATGTCATTTTCATAAATGTTGATAAGTGGGTTGAATGGTGTGTTAGAGTTTGATGATTTAAGTTGTGCTAATTAATATCACAAATAAATCATACTTATAACAACCACATCAATCATTTCTACTTAATATTTTAATGAGAGATTATGAATGAATTTTCTGTTGATTTATATGAATGATTGGAAGTGGATTTGCCTCTAAATTTTTCCTGAATTTCATAGTTTGATTCACTTTTTCTCTAGCTTATTTTCTACAATTTTCTAGTTTAAAATAAACTTCAAAACTAGGGTTATTTTGATTGAGTATTATTAGAATTAAATTCATTCCCTACAGATAGACTCGTACTCGCATACGTACTACAATTGTATGCCATGCGCTTGCGGTTTTATAACGATAATATTTTTAACGACGGTCTTCTAACCGATAGAAATTTCCGTCGTTATCAACAGAAGCAGGAGGGATCGAGGCACTCTAAGCACCAAAAGTGGGAGGGGGGTGGGGGAGGGTTCGAATCCCGAAGAATTGTCCCGCTAGGAGGGATCATCTAGTGCGGGATTGGAATCAGTTCATTGAAATCCAAATCAGTAAGCTCAGGTTTTGCTTTCTTTTTCAATAATTCTTCCCTCTCAATACGCTTTTTCATGCTGAGCTCATCAGTGAGGTTAGAAGAACCCGTGATCACAACATCCTCATCAAAGGGAATTTCATGGTGTGGGTCACTTCCTTCCTTAAATAATGCTTCCATGAATTGATCATCAATAACAAAAGCTTCTTCTTAAGCGCCCTGAGCAGCGGCCGAAGTTGTAACTCTAATGGATTATGTCACGACCGCTTGTGACCCCAACTAAGGCTCTTACGAGGGAAGAGGAACGACACATGACAGATTCAAAGCTGAGAAAAATAGATGAAAAGATTAGAAATATCAACTGATAAGACCCCAACTTTTTGAAAGAATGGAAATATCGACATAATACCTTCCTCAGTGTGACTCCCTAGTTGAGCCGAAATATCCTCAGAACTACATTCGAGTATTGAAGAAAGCCGAGGCTTGTCCGGATCTTATCCAGGGATGGTTGAAGAATCTGCGTAGAGGTAGGGATGCCCTAGGGTGCCGGGGGAAATTCAGTTGTAATATCGAGTTATCCCAACCCAGATCCTACACCCACTTCATGTGAAGAAGCAGCAACAGATTCTTTCTAAAGTGTAACCTGGATATCGTGTAATGTTTTGGGCTCATCACCCAATAGCATTTCACTTTAAAGCCTAGTCAGGTCGATATCCTCCGTATTAAGAAGTTTCTTTTCTTCTACAACAAGAAATTCCCACGCACACCAGAGCTGGTAGGGATAATCATCACCAAGCCATGTTAAATTTCTATGCTTGAGAACATTGGCATTGTAAAGAATAAGAAGTGGGTCGAGCTCGTTCATTATCTCATCCCTGACTATATCCTTGGTAGCTTCTGATTCACGCTGAATAAGTGCATTAACATTTTTGGCCCTTTAAACGACCATGTCTTTCTCAAGTCTAACGTTCACCAGCTCGACACAAGCATCTTGAGCGATTCTCTGAGCATCATCTTTCTCATTATTTGCGTACTCGAGTTTAGCCTTGAGTTTCGCAATCTCCTTTAAGTCTGCAAATGTATTACTTCGAGCTGTATCCCTCTTGAGTGCTATTTCTTTATTTCGATGATGCAATACCTAAACCATATTAAGATGATTGAATTTCATCTCCTCCATGGATTTTTCAACAACATTGGCTTTTCCCTTGGCCTCTGCTAAGGAGGTCCTAGAAGCCTCTAACTCATTTGTCAAAGTATTAATAATTCTTTTATTTTGAGTTTCTTGGCATTTTAACTTTTTAATTTCTACCGCGCGCTCAATAAATACCTTCGACATTTTATCTACTACCTCCATCCATTCTTGGAACTGCATATGGATATCAGTGATACAATCAATGGTCATTTTCTGAATATGGTCTGGGATCCTCTTTAGGTTGGGAGGAAAAAAGAACCCTTTAAAACATAAATTTGGAAACTCTTCACGAAGTTGTGCAATGCGAGCAACTGGATTGACAGTAGGATCTTCAATAGCGGTTTCGATTTCAGTACTTTCCTTGCTGGGTCTTTGGGTAGCAACATGTTTGCCATGATGATGATAATTGCTGGACAGCTGAGAGTGAGAAGGAACCAAAGGCTGTGGAGGAACTGAAGCAGGAGGAGGACCATGAGAGGGATCGATAGGTAGGTCTCGACGATCAGTTAGCTTATCGAAACCCTTTGGATGGGGAGATCTCGATCTTGATCGATGTTTGTCTTGGGGTGGCATATCCCCATCACCTCTATCTTGATGACTCTTGTCCCGACCGGAGTGATAACTGGAATCATAATACTCTCGACTACCACCTTGATGATAAAAGCTAGAACATGAACCAAGGATTGGTGGTGTGTATCTCGAAGGGAATCAAACATGTTCCTTTTCTTCACCACCATTTCTATAAAGGAAAATAGAAGTCAATCAACTTTAAGCATTAAAAAGCACAAGTCGAGCATAATGCAATGTTGAGGAGTGCAAGTGTGTTCAAGTGTCCTTGTGTTACCTCCCGACAAACTAGATGCAGGAGCTTTGCTTATTGGAGTAACTTCTCCTATAGAAGTTGGAATCTCAGTGCCAGTTATGGTGGGAGATTCCGACCCCTCGATGTTCGCATCGGTAAAATGAAAAGCATTAAGGTCATATGGAATTGGTAGACCAGACAAAGAATCAAGTGGTAGACTTGAACGCTCTAATGGTTGAGAAGAAGATTCATCTCGAACATTCTTAGGAGCCATCAAATGACTTGTATTGATCAGAAAGGCGACTCTTTGGAAATTTATGAACAAATGTTTTTATTTTTCTTCTATCGGCAACAGAGGGCTGTGAGGTCTGCGAGGATCTGACCTCGACACCAAGACTAGACTCACCATTGTTGTGACCAGGCACATCACTTTTATCTGCTACGACATCGATACTAGTGAAAACCTGAGTACCCGTGGCCGGAGGCATGATAGGATCGGTTCGATTATCCCTTTGACTGACTGCAGCCTATGGTCTTATCCCTGCAGTTTGAGTGACTTTAGTAAGCCCTACAGTTAGGCCCTCCTCTATCAAGCAAAAAGTAATGAGATGTTCATCCATAAGCAGATATTCGATGTTCCTATCTTCAAGTGGTACATTTTTCAGAGTTGTGACCGCCTCCTCATAAAGATTACCGTTAGGCCAAGTGACGGTGCATGTAAAAGGAGTTACATAGTCAGGAATACAACTTGAATATCGGTTTTCCGTTCTAATATAAAGATAGCGGATAACACTTACGTCTTGCCAACCACTTTGCATGAAACCGAGTGGACAACAAATGAAGAACCACTCACTTTTAAAGGCGCTTAATTTGTTCCTTGTGCTAGTTAGAATCTGGCACCATCTCTCGGATTCAAGAAATGTAAACAAAAGACTCCATGTTCGTTGTTTAAAAGGTAATATAAACCGAATGTCATCGATGGTTGGAGGATGGTGCAAGAACTCCATAAATAATATATAAGTACAGTTTAGAAGAGCATAGCCATTTGGATGAAGCTGCACTAGATCTATCCTTAAATAATGGAGAATTTCCCGAATGTATGAGTTAAATGGCTGGATGCATGCAGCCCATCACAGGAACTTGTTGCACGCCATATATCCTTGTAGGGGTCTATGAGACCCATCATCCTTCGATGGAACCAACACATCGTCAAAAAAAATTCATGCATTACGCATATTCGGTGAAGAGCATCTTCCTTAATTTTAAAGGCTACAGAATCAGCAGGGTTCTCCAGAATAACTGCACCTTTAGAGTGTTGGGAGCAAGATCGACAACTTCTGGTGGAAGAATGGGAACTACATCAAAAAGATCAAATTGAGGGCCTGGGCTTTTCGGCTTCTCCGAGTAATGACTAGAGGATGGATTATTATACTTACTTGCAGAACTTGATTCCATATTAGGATTAACATGTTGAGAAGACGATCCAGCTGGCATAGCTACAAGACGCCCAAAACTTCTAGAACTCATTGCTGCTAAACTTAGTAAAAATCATGATTAGATAAAGTAACATGTACCCCATGGTGCATATGCGTGCTAATGTGGTTCGGTAAAGTGCTATGTAATTTCATAATAAGTTATATGAAACTAAAAATAGAAAAGACGACAAGATTTCGATGTTTGACCGGAATGACGGTCATTCCTGACCGTCTCAACTGTTTCTCTATATCATTAAGGAATGATGCAGTTTGAGTTTTAGATTGATTTTCAACAATTAAAGGTTCGATTTTTATGTTCAAATCGCCGATGAGCTTTAATAGTACAGTCAAAGACATTGATTCTTGTCAAAGTTTAAATGTCACACGTTACCGAATATGCAGTTCAAGTCGTTTACCAGTCTCATTCGAATATGCATGGATGAAGCTCATCATTGACTTCAAGTTCATTTATTTAAGTTCCATTTTTAGAGCCTGTTTGCGCCAAAATTGGTCACAAACCCCAAATATTGTGCAAGCACCAGTGTGTGAACACAAATCAGCAGTACATAATCACAGATCTCAGATCTAAGTATTGTAGAGGATAAAAAGTGAAGAATAAAAAATTTAAAATGGAAAGAGAGAGACAGAGACGCATGATTTATAGTGGTTCGGCTATCTTGCCTATGTCCACTTTGAAGTTGATGACTTTATTGATATTCACTTGTCGATTACAATTGGTTACAATGGATTGTAGTGAGTTATAGTTCTGAAACTCGAGTACAACAGCAGTGAAACTCGTTTGCAGCAGCAGCAATGAAGTTTGGAACTGGATCCGATAGAGTTTGAGTGTTCAAGAATTCAAAGAAGAAGAAGCCCCTTTTCTGTATGCCCTGGGGCTCTATTTATAGGTGTAGGAGGTTGGTATTTTGCTCAGATCTCGGGAGACCCTCTCTGGCATGTGACCAGGCCCGCGCGCCCAAGCCCGTGAAGTTTCGGGCCGATCCATGATCGATATGAACGAATTTCGTATCGATCAAGATTTCATCCAATGGAGTTGAAATTTGGCGTGGACATTCTTTAGCATGCACGTAGTCTTCTGTGAAAATTTCATAGCATTTAGACTTGTAGATTAGGAGATATGATCGATACGAAATGGGATCCTCGGTTGGCTGTTTCGTTCGACTCCCTCTGTTCGACTCGCTTTCGTTCGACTCGGTGACGCGGCGCTTGAATCTCTGGATCACTCTGCCTTTGATGTTGTTTTGATCGAGTCATTCTAGGACTTTCGCCTTGTTCGTATCGATGGTAGTAGCCTTTGTTCGCATCGATAAAAGATGTGCAGTTCGCATCGATGGAGGTAGAAGTCTTCGGATAGATTCGAAGTGGAGCGAGTAGAAATGTGGCTCTCTGATGGAGTCGAACTAGATGGAGTCGAACAATGGTTCTGCGAAGGAGTCGAACTAGATGGAGTCGAACTGTGGCTTGAAGCGGAGCGAGTCGAACAAGTGCTTTCTGATGGAGGCGAAGTGGAGCGAGTCGAATAAGTGCTTTCTGATGGAGGCGAAGTGGAGCGAGTCGAAGTAGGCATTCCTGGTGGATTCGAACTGAGCGATTCGAACAGAGGCTATTTTTTTTCCAATTTTGCATCGATCGTAACTTGAGCATACGAACTCGAATTGACCTGAAATTTGGAACGTTGACTCTCATAGCTTCGCTTGTCGTGTCATATCAATTTTGGCTCGATCCGGTCTCGGAAAAAATTCATCGATATCCATAGTGAACCTACGTATAACCGATTTTCTAGACGAACTATCTTTGGTATCTAGTCAAGTTCTTGGTGTCACATCCTTGCCAAAAGGCGGGATAACATTTGCCCCTCAAAACATGCCTTGTGATAAGAAGGTTTGTTTTGTAATGCCATAAGCTGGATGTTCATATCTTGTTGATGACCTGCAAAGGAATTGATAGTTTTATCTGACCGCGAATGACGATCGTTCGGGATCGTATGTCATTCGGGGTAGTACATGACCATTCGGGGTCGGATGCCGTTCGCGGTGAACGATGACCGTTCACGGTCGGGGTGCCGTTCGAGGCGATTTGTGATCGTTCGCGATCGGGTGCCGTTCGAGGCGAATTGTGACCATTCGCGGTCGGGTGCCGTTCGAGGCGAATTGTGACCGTTCGCGGTCGGGTGCCGTTCGAGGTGAATTGTGACCGTTCGTGGTCGGGTGCCGTTCGAGGCAAATTGTGACCGTTCGCGGTCGGGTGCCGTTCGAGGCGAATTGTGACCGTTCGAGGTCGGGTGCCATTCGAGGCGAATTGTGTGTGCCCGAGGAGGGACTTGGTATCATTGGTGCCAGAATTCACATTCGAGTGAGTTTCTAAATTGTTTGTTATGACGATTTATCGCCATCTCAGAGCATGCCTGAGGATCGTTCGCGGTCCCGTACATGTGTAAGTAGCTTAGCCGTTGTGAAATCATAGGTAGTGGATTTTTATTCAGAATAAGTCTTCCAACAGAAATCTCAAACTAAATCGAGTCTAAATATGAGAAACAGAAAACAAAAGCAAAACAGGGACGTCAAAGTGCAGACACCTACATTGATGCGGTTTATAGTCATATCAGAGCATGCCTGAGGATCGTTCGCGGTCCTGTACATGTGTAAAAAGACTTAATCGCGTCGGTGTGGTGTTTGCTACTTATTCTTCATTAGCCCAATCAATTGATGAAAAGTTGACGCCTCGATCCTGAGCCGTCCCCAGCAGGTGTAGGTGGTGGCCGCTCCCGTTCTACCGTTGTTGTTCCCCTTCTTATATACTGCGATAGCAAACCATTCCGGATATGTCCCTCAATCTCATCTTTCAAGTGTCTGCAATCATTCGTGCTATGACCGTTCAACTCGTAGAATAAGCAGTACTTGTCTAACCTTCTTTCATTGTTGGTCGGATCCCTTCTCATTGGCTTTCGATAAGGAATCTGCCCCTTGGTGTCCTGGTAGATTCGCTCCAAAGTCTCATTCGACTCCGTATAGGAGGTGAATCTTGGTTCCTTTCATGGTCGTGCTGGTCCACCATCATTATCCTGGGCCTTTCATTTCCCTCTGTCAGTTCCTGAATCTGTTTTAAGAGAGTTTTCACCCTTGACTGCATAAACCTCGATTCCTTTGCTCTCCACTCTTTCAGGATTTGCGTCCTCTAGCCATAAAAATCCTTCAGCCTCATGATAAAATTCTCCTAGATCCATAGGGGGATCCCTTGTTAACGAATTCTTGAACTCTACGCCATCAGCTATGCCAGATACAGCTGCTATCAAAACCATGGATGGATCAGGTCGATCCACCGATGCTGCCGCTGCATTGAATCGCGTCAGATAGTTCCTCAAGGACTCCCCGGTCCTTTGCTTCAGTGCTGCCAAACTCATCACATTTTTGGGTCTTGAAATGTGAATCCTGAACTGCCTTATGAACCTTTCAGTCAAATCGGTCCATGCTCCAATGGAACCGCTCTCCAGCTGTCTAAACCATAATGCAGCTATGTCTGCCAGGTACAGTGGGAAACACCGGGCCATGACCTCCTCCGATGCCCCCCAGCACTTCCATGTGCCTCATATACTTTGTTAGATGAACCGTAGGATCCGTCCTCCCATTATACATGTCCAGTGTCGGTAACTTGAATTCTGGTGGATTTCGGGCTTGTTTGATCGTAGGAGCAAAGGGACTCCTATTCACATCTTCCAGATCTCTATTCACTAGTCCGCCCCTCATGGCTCGTCTGACCATCTCCGCCAATCTGTCACTATCTCCAAGTTGTAGTCCTTGTCCGTTGTTTCCGATTTGCCCCCCGAGTTAACGAGGGATTCCTGGAATCTGCTCTCCTGGTTGAGCATTCATTTCTCTGTCAATGTCACGTTGCGCAGTTCCACCTAGTACTCCACCCGGGATTGGGCCAACATGCTCTGGGTTATTGCCCCCTAGCTCTGGCACTGTGCCAAACGGTCCCGCTCCATTTTGAACTCTGGTTGCTCCTTGATTTTGCGCTCCAAGTTGCCCAATCTGAAGAAGCAAGTTCTAGATCATTTCCTCTTGTCTTTTCATCATTGTCTCTATCTCATCCCTGGTGATGAAGATTGATGTCTGATTTGCACCTGAGGAAGACTCTTGACTTCCTTCATGCTGACCTCTCTCTGGCCTTTGTCTTCGATTTGATTGTCTTGTCATAGCTTTTCAGATCTGAATTCTCTAAGCCTTTAAATTCAATTTCCAAATGATAGAATCCTGAGTTCAGTTCTCAGTGAAAGCACCAAAGTGTTTGCACCAAAATTGGTCACAAACCCCAAATATCGTGCAAGCACCAGTGTGTGAATACAAATCAACAGTAGATAATCATAGATCTAAGATCTAAGTATTGTAGATGATAAAAAGTGAAGAATAATAAATTTAAAACGGAAAGAGATAGACAAAGACGCAGGATTTATAGTGGTTCGGCGATCTTGCCTACGTCCACTTTGAAGTTGATGACTTTATTGATATTCACTTGTCGATTACAATTGGTTACAATGGATTGTAGTGAGTTAAAGTTCTGAAACTCGAGTAGAAAAGCAGTGAAATTCGTTTACAGCAGCAGCAATGGAGTTTGGAACTGGATCCGGCAGAGTTTGGGCGTTCGAGAATTCAAAGAAGAAGAAGCCCCTTTTCTGTATGCCCTGGGGCTCTATTTATAGGTGTAGAAGGCTGGTATTTCACTCAGATCTCGGGAGACCCTCTCTGGCACGTGACCAGGCCTACGCGCGCAAGCCCGTGAAGTTTCGGTCCAATCCGTGATCGATACGAATGGATTTCGTATCGATCAAGATTTCATCCAATGGAGTCGAAATTTGGCGTGGACATTCTTTAGCATGCACGTAGTCTTCTGTGAAAATTTCATAGCATTTAGACTTGTAGATTAGGAGATATGATCAATACGAAATGGGATTCTCGGTTGGCTATTTCGTTTGACTCCCTCTGTTCGACTCGCTTTCGTTCGACTCGGTGATGTGGCGCTTGAATCGATGGATCACTCTGCCTTTGATGCTGTTTTGATCGAGTCGTTCTAGGACTTTCGCCTTGTTCGTATCGATGGTAGTAGCCTTTGTTCGCATCGATGGAGGTAGAAGTCTTTGGATGGATGCGAAGTGGAGCGAGTCGAAATGTGGCTCTCTGATGGAGTCGAACTAGATGGAGTCGAACAATGGTTCTGCGAAGGAGTCGAACTAGATGGAGTCGAACTATGGCTTGAAGCGGAGCGAGTCGAACAAATGCTTTCTGATGGAGGCGAAGTGGAGCGAGTCGAACAAGTGCTTTCTGATGGAGGCGAAGTGGAGCGAGTCGAAGTAGGCATTCTGGTGGATTCGAACTAAGCGATTCAAATAGAGGCTGATTTTGTCCAATTTTGCATCGATCGTAACTTGAGCATACAAACTCGAATTGACCTGAAATTTGGAACGTTGACTCTCATAGCCTCGCTTGTCATGTCATATCAATTTTGGCTCGATCCGATCTCGGACAAAATTCGTCGATATCCATAGTGAACCTGCGTATAACCGATTTTCTAGATGAATAGTCTTTGGTCTCTAGTCAAGTTCTTGGTGTCACGGCCTTGCCAAAAGGCGGGATAACAGAGCCTATGTGTTGAACACCGATCGTTCATTACATGCCTCATTACCGATCGTTCCCTTGGACCACATCTATCGATTGTTCACAATTGACCATATTAAACAATTGTTCTCCTTAACATTCCATACTGATCATTGTCTTCACAAATCCAGAGAATCACCGATCGTTTAAGAACAATCATCCTACATCTAAACAACAGCTCCACTAACAAAGATCAGTTGAACTCAAATCAACTTCCCCAACTTCGCTACTTCATCCTCCTTAAAAAAATGATCGGTTAAGGCCACCACCTCCTCCAGTCTCATCTTCATCAACCTTTTTCAATCGTTTTACTGATCGATTTCATCATAGAAGACAAAGGCCACGACATTAGTGAAGCTCAAAGTCTTGTCCTTGAATCATAAAGCAAGTTCAAACCGTCCTACCTAAATTTGAGATACGAGGAAAGAAGATAAATTTGAATTCGAATTGAAGTGAGATCTGGAGAAGTATGACAATGGTTCATGAATAAAGGAAATTGATTTTTAGAGTTCGGATCGTTATTTGGATCGGTAAGGGAAAAAAGGAGGGAGACCCATTTTTTTCATTTTCTACCTCGAGTTGGAATGATATAAAATAAACTGAAGGATGAACAAAAAATGGCTAAGTACAGATGCTTATACAGGTAGGTCATATACTGATCGTTCATGGTCCCGAAATTATACCGATCATTTCTTGGTAACGATGTTATACTGATCATTCCATAACTCTGAGCGATCTGAAACTCCTCTGTATGTCCTAACAATCAGTAATGATCATAAAAAAAGAGAAAAATAATAACAATCAGTGATGACCGTTTCTATAAAATATGGAAATAAAAATCGGTAGGGATTGTTTATAAAATTTCAAAACTTGCTAATGAACCATGAACGTGGAACTGTGATCAGGAGCCAGGTACAATCATGTATATGTGCTGGTATACGCTTCAAAATTTAATTCTTTGAAATTGGCAAAAATTAAATTTTCACTTGAAATCGACCGAAGGAAACTTAAAACCAAGTTGTTGAAGCTTAGAAATCGACAGAAACAAAACAAGATGATCATCAGCAAGTTTGTGATCTTGTATTTATACTATTGGAAATCGACCCATCATCATGCAAATAAAGGAATTACGACCCTTGACAAGAAAACAATTCAATGGAAGAATGATGACTATTTGATAAACCAGATGGATTTCTTTTCGATGATTCTGGCTTACGACGATTCAAAGCACGTCATGCTCGCAAAAAGACGTACTTTGGGGGTCAAGTGTTATCCTACCTTTTGGCAAGGCCACGATATCATCGACTTGGCTAGAAATGGATGGTTATCGGCCTTAAGAATTGATTATACATGGTAGTGTGGACGATGGTCGGGCAAATCCAGACCAGGTCCCAAGCGAGGTGCAATCAGTATGGAGTGACTGGCATAGTCCCATGAAGTTACAATTCAAATTTCAAGATGATCGAAGTTTATACTCTTGAATTACGGACAAAGAAAAGATTTATATGAATCAATCATGAACGATCCACAAAATAGCTCAAATCAGCGAAGATTGATTGATATCTCAATATCCACAAGGCCAATCCACTTGAAAATTTCAGAGCATCACTATATTGAAGAATGAAGCCTACAAAAATGATCGTAGGTCAAAACCTTAAGATATGAAGAAGGGTGATCATTCTTACCGATCTTTCATAACGATCGGTGTAGCTCAGTAATCTTTTCAAATGTGACAAGGGTTGATCCATATCTCGCGATCTACAACTTAGAGTGACTTCATATTTTAGAGGCAAGTTTAGGAGGCACATAGGACCACCTAAAAATGATCGCACATCGTTTGGAGACAAAAATAACGATCAGCATAACTATAGCCGATTGTTCTTAAACATCGAGTTAGGGCCACCAATCGTTATGGTAGGCCCCTATGGACCTAGAGAGCTTTCTGCCAAAATCTTAGCGAAATATCTCATCATATCTTCCTATAAATACAGGCCTTTTAGTTCATTTTAAGGATCTTTACGCTTCTTGTTACTCTAAACTCCATTGTAATCAAGCACTTGCTAATTTCTACTACTGTAATCAGATTTATAAGTTATTAATAAAGGATAATCTTCAAAGTAGACGTAGGCCGACAACGCCGAACCACTATAAATTCCTGTGTCTTTGATTATAGTTTATTCTCTATTGCTTGTTAATTCACCTACTCATTTTAATTTTGCTTTTCCTCATTTACTTCTCTACAAAAACCATTCTTAGGCATTTGCGACCAATTTAGTTGCAAAGAATTGGTATATTTCTCAGCTACATATCCCTTTGCACATGTACAATGTCTTCCTTTAGTCAATGTGACCGGATCAATGGCAAGGCGCACTTCCCGCCTTCTTTGCAGTAAAATCTCAATCGTCCATTGTCTATCTTAGCTACTATAAATACCCCTTGCATTGCCACTTCAAAGGGGTTGGAAATTATAAGAATTCTACGTACTATACATAATACAGATCTCTTCAGATGACAAGTTCTTAGGATTAACTACCTTATTGGTTTTAAGTGCTTCCTTTTTCTTATTATCCTCTTATAATTCCCTATATTTTTTAGAGAGAAATATAATAAGAGAACTTCATAATGAATGTTGGCAATCTTGCCGAACCACTCTATATTTGATATCATCTACTTTAATTGCATACATTCGCCCCATTTTCCATTTTAAGCCTAGTGATCAGCAAGTAACATTTGCTCTTAACAACATATCAGTCTAATCCAAGGTTAGTTAAAAATCTAGCCAACATTTTGGCGCTAGAAGAAGGGTCTCCCCCTAAAGCTCTCACATTTCTTTACTTTTCTCATATACAAACTCTGATCTGACTTGTTACCATGGACTACCTTCCACTAATCGAAGGTAATAACTCCAATGGGCATGAAAATAATGGCAACACTGTCGCCAGTGTTGTCCAACTCAATCTTGGTGTCAACGAAGAAATTTGGTGTACTATGTTTCTACAACTACCAAATGTGGGTTAGTTAGCTCATGAAATGAATGGATTAATGATGCCGTTGGACAACCAAGCAACTATAAACTTTGTACCCCAAACTCCTACTATGGCCGACCTAGTCTACCTACCTATCACAAACCCATGCTTCCCGATGCCTATAACCTCATGAACACTACTAAGGCCTGGGAAAGAATAGTGCCAGAAACAAGATTGTGGATGTTCATGCTCATCCCAGAAGGTATGTTGTGCGCATGCCTAGCCAAATTGATATCACCCCAAATACGGCTAAGCATATAGAGTCAAGACATCATCATTCCCCTTCAACTGAATCACCACAAGTTTTTGATCGTTTTTGGATTTCTGCTTTTGACAGCCTCAATGATAGCACCCCTGCCATTGGTAGGGCATATGCAACTCTCTCAACACACTATAGATCTTATAGGGGTGTGGCTACGAACATATCGAGATAACGGTAGGCCGTATATTCCAGGTCGCCCTTTCTGCATCAGGAGAGTTCTCTCGCTTCTCATCTGTTATCTAGCCTTTTGACCGGGCAACATTTGAATAGATTGGACGAGTCGAACTTGGAGTTATCAAAGCAGGAAGCCCAGAGAGATATCCCAAGAGTCCAGAAACCAAGCATAAACAAATTCACAAGGAAGATGCCAGAACAACCAAAGACCAAAGAAACATGAGTCCACCCATGTTATAGGTCAATACTGACCACTATTTTCTTTACTTAGGGGATTCATCTTCTGCCTACTAGTCCTACTTGATGCCAATAGCCCATTTCCAATGTCTTTTTGTTGGTCCAATGCAATTCTCCGACAATATTGATGAACACTTGAAGTTGCAACTCTGTTCTTCCACAACTCCGTTATTTGTACCTAGAAACAAGCTAATATTGGTGCAAACAACTATGGAATCATGAAGCTAACGACTAGCCGAGCCAAGATAAAGAGTTGAAGACAACCATTTGGCCAATTTATGGGTCGGTACCGACCCTAACCTTGGAGTCATACCGACCCTAACGAACAGATGAGTTAGCACCTACTTTCTTAGGGGAATTGGTCTGAATCATAGGTAACGGCTTATAGATCTTTGGTGCGAGTAATTAGGCTCCCTACCTATATAAATAGGAGGGTAGGGCTCATTTTTCAAGATCTTTTGGCTCTAGTTCAATACTACTCTATATTCTTGTAATTTTGAAAATCCAAGTGTCGGAGTTGTACCGACCCCTAAGAACTTCTGCCTTCAAGTTAGTAATAAGCAATAAAATCATAAAGTGAATGTAGGCCAAGCTTTGCTTCACCACTATAAACGATTATGTCTTGTTTATTTCTCATTTTCGTTTACATGTCTTAATATTTTATTCTCTACTTAAACTTCTAGGTGTTTTTGCCATTGTTGATTTAAATATTTTGGTGCTTTCATTGAGAGCTCGGATTCTCAGGCTACTTGGATCTATCATCTACTATTGGATTTCTTAATTTTAAGAGATAGATCCAATATTTATACCTTATTTTCTACTACTCATATTTTCAATAATCTAAGAGAATCTATCTATAATGGCCCCATCAAGAAGAGACTGTTCTACCAATTCCAGAGCTACCACTTAAGGTGAGAATCAGAATCCTCAGCATGGAGGTGGAGTTGTCCAACAATGAGATCCAGAGTCTAGATGAAGTCATGTTCATAACAGAGATGAATATGATGATGAAGTAGATGGAAGATAGACTCTAAGCTAGTCAGAATGAGATGAATGAAACAATGCAGCCGAGCCTGAGATTACTGAATGAACTAACCCAAAATAGTCGTAGGAGTAGTAGAAGAGATTCCAGTTCAGTATCAGAAAGTTCCTCATCATCCGAGCATAGACGGAAGGACAAGAAGCAAAAGAAGGCTCATAACGCTACTGGAACATCTTACCAAGGAAGATGACAAGGTCCAGGCTTAAGTTTAGGGATTAGTACCGACTCAAGATTAGGGGTCGGTACCTACCCATTCAATGTTGGGCCTAGAGCCTATCATCTGGGAGGCGGTGTGGATTTGACTTCTAGAGGCACGGTTGACGATCAAAATCTAAAAAATCATGCTGCTGTTGATGATGATATTCACGGGAATCAAATAGGGGGACTGCAAGATGAATGAATCTCCCGGATTTTGGAGAACCTAAGTATCGAGAACCTCCCCGAGAGAGTTTGTCGGGCCGAACACTTGGGGCAGAACCCGATTGCCGCAATCAATCGAACCTGTTAACTTAAACTACCTAGAGGATATGGTTAGGAGACTTGCTAGTGAAAATTGTTTCAGGAGCAATGATAAATGGGGTACCTCTCCCAGCCATAATCCATTTACAAAGAACATTCTACACGGACGATACCCCTGGAGATTCGTACTGCCAATTATGCCGTTGTACAGAGGAACGACTGATCCTAGGCAACACCTGATGAGATATAAATGGCATATGGATTCAGCAAGAGCTTCTGATGTAATGAAATGCCATTGTTTTCTGATTTTCTTAGAAGGAGTAGCTATGATGTAGTTCACTCATCTTGCGCCAAGGTCCATATCATTTTTCGCTGAGTTATCAAAGAAGTTTGTATAATAATTATGTTTATATACTGTACGTCCAAAGCATGCGATGTATTTGCCAAACCTCTTCCAAGCTGATGGAGAGTCACTAAATGATTTCTTGAATTAGTTCCACATACCCATGATAGAAGTTATAAATCCCAAAGATGACATAGTGCTGATAGCGTTGATTAGGGGATTCATTTCGATATGAAGTTGGGGAATGGTTGGAAAGGAAGCTCCCATAGACAATGTATACCTTTTACAGAAAAGCTAAGAATACTTGTGCTTGGAAGAAGCGCACAAGCGTCCACGAAGGACTGGTGGTGGGAACTCAGATGAAGTGATACAAAGCAATGTTGCCGTAAAATAATCGAAGGAAGCTTTGGAAACGTAGATGTGAAAGTTGGTAACCAAAACAATAATCGAAAGCAGAATGATGATCGTGCTAAGAAGAAGAAGCCATATAACAAGAATCGTACTAGGACTCCTAAATACGATAGTTATATCGAACTGAAAAACATAATAAAGAATATCTATCTGGCAACTCAAAACACTAAGTAGTATAGAAAGCCGACTCTAAGAGAGTCGACCGAGAAGGAGAGAAATTCAGGCAAATTCTGCAGATTCTATGAAAATCATGGTCACGATACCAACTAGTGCAGACACTTGCGGGATATGATTAAATAGTTGATTCGTAAGAAAAAGTTACAACAATATGTGAAAGCCCTATAGGATGGTGGGAAAGGAAACGCTAATGCCCTTGGATCGTGTTCCAAATGGAGGCAAGCTGAGCCTAGGTCTGATGCATTCACGCGGCCAAAAAAGAAATTGGTGATTAATATAATTATTGGCAGGACGCACCCAGCCGACAAGAGTCTAGCTGAGATAGATAGGTATGTTGGCGATAAAACGTACGAAAAGAGAAAGTTGCTTCGCTGTTGAAGATAGGGCTCCGACAAAACAATGCAGAATGATGACTGATGATATTATTTTCCAGAATAGAGCTACTTACGGAGTGGAAGCTCCATCGATTGACCCACTCATAATCATAGCCATGATTGGTCCTACTATCGTACGAAAGGTACCGGTTGACTGTAGGAGTTCAGTCAATATCTTTTTTTAAAAAGGTCATGATCAAATGATTTTGGAAGAGAAGGACTTGAAACCTTGTAAATCTCGAATACCGGGGTTCAATGGGATGGCTATCAAAGCCATAGAATATGTTGAACTACTGGTGATGCTTGGCGAGGGCGACCGTAGGTGAGTGCCGGGTCGTGCCTTTTTGGTATTGGATATCTACTTAGCCTACAATGCTTAGGCCAACCGGCCTTGATTGAGTTTAAAGCGGCCATCGCTCCCTGGTGCTTAACTATGAAGTTCCCTACAAAGAATAGAGTGGGGATCGTGCAAGGAGATCAGTTGGCTAGCCGTGAATGTTATGTCACTAAGCTAAAAGAATCGAGGCAAAGGGAGAAAGGGAAAATGTAGAGGGGATCCCCTACATTTATATTGGAAGACAAACAATATGACTAATAAAACAAAAAAATTTTCAAGCTCTAAAGCTACTAAATCTGACTTATGTAAAACTACTACGTCCTTGATGCAAAATTATAAAAGCCAGCTAAATGGAAACTAGTTGAAAGTGACAAAGATGAGGAGTGCGATCAAATTCAAATTTTGGGTCGCTATCTAAACCTCTCTTCGTGCAAAAATAATATGAACTAATGTAGCCCAATCAACTTAGGAAAGTAAATAAATTGAAATTTCAGATAAACATACAAAAAAATTAAAACAAAACAAAAAGGAATGAAAAAAAATTAAAACATAAATCATTGAAATTCAATTCAAGGAAAAAAACTATAAGCACCAATAGACCATAATCGAAAGAACAAACAATTGATTAGCTGTCTAAATTCAAATTTTACCTCTATGAAAGGAACTAATGATGAATCAAAATCGATCACAAAAAATGTTTATTATGCTTAATAAGTAGAACATTACATGGATTTAGTTTGAGGATAAATATGTATAGTCCAATATAGATTTGTATTCTACTGAACAGCAGAATAGCCCAACATAAATGTTCGACTCCCACACGTGAGAAAGTTGCGTTGGACATTCTATCAGTAATTTAATATTGGCCAGTTTTATAATCATCAAGAGCAAATTTAATTTGGATGGTCTATAATTTTAAATTTTTATTTGTAAGCACGTGAAAATAGGAAAAATATAATTAATTTTACAATCACAGGCGAAAACAATATAAAAGACAGCATGACCATTCAATATCCAACTTGAATATGGATCCTGGACAAAGAACCAACTTATGTTCGGACCCTAAACAAGAGCAAATAGCAGAATTTGTTTAAAATATATATCAGATGTATTCATTGCGGAAGACTAGAATTAAACTTGCCTTAATACCTTAGCTACAAATCTGACCACCAAGCTATTACAACCTTTTGCAAACTAAAGATAAATTAGTGTATATGAAAAAAATTTCAAAATATTCGGAATCCTGCTTAATTTGGGCCAGGCCCAAGCTGCTCTAAAAGCATACGATATTTTTAGCAGATGCTAGTACGTTGGAGAACATTTAAAGATGTATTTTTACTGAAGTCCGAAATTTTCATCTACAAAATACGTGTAACTGAACCAAATGACTACAAGTTTGTAATTTTATTAGCTGCTTACTGAATAGACAATTAACATTTAGAAGCTTATTGAACAAACATTTAGATGTTACCTGCTAGAAATTTCAAGCAGCTACTTGTGTTTAAATGCGCCTGTTTTTGATATCGGCTGGAAAATTTTACAATTAAGGATTAATGATTGAGCATCTCCAACAAAAACATTTAAAATTATAAAATGTAATATCTAACCTCAAAACTCAATACAACATCGGTTACATTTGTAATCGGTTACATTATTCATGAAAATGCAATTTTGAACCTGGAAACAGTAGGAAATGTTCTAATATTAGATATTTATGATATGTAAGTGGAAGTTTGTACTTTGGTTAAAACGGTAAAACAATTACACAGTTTAACCTTAGACATGGCCAAGCTTTTATTCATTTAACATTAAAAAAACATAAATATATAAAAGTGTAAACTAGGGTTGAATAAAAGATCTTCGTTATTAGGGTTGAATCAACAATTTCAGTTAGAAATTAGGCAGAAATTCGAATATACGATGCATGCAAATTAGGGTTAAATCAAAATAGAATCATAAAATCGAATCACAAAATCGATTTAGATGATTCGTACCTAAATATACCTAACCGATTGCTGGCTGCCGCGAGGATGTTGAGTAATGCCGCAAGGACATTGAGCAAGGACGGAGTGGATGATGAAAAGGGGAACTTGATCTTCAGTTGATGAAATTGGAGCGATTGCTGGCTGCCGCGAGGATTGAAAAGGGGAAAAAAATTTCTGCAGAGGTAGATCAAAATGGGGAGGGAGTTTTCTAAGTATACATGAGATGGAAAACAATGACTGGTCACGTTTATTTTTGGCTAGGTGGAAATTTTTTTCTAAGGAGCGGGAACAAAATTTTTTTAGTCACAAAACATATTTTGGGAAAAATATTTTTGGTTGCATTTATGATAAAACGCCACAGGTTTTTTGCAACCGTAAATGGTTTTTCTTGTAGTGGGACCCTTTGCATTATGGCTTTGGACGCATAGCAACTATAGCCCAAGCCCTGGCTTGGGCAACCTAGTCGGTTCCACGATGAAATGGACCAATAGAAAGAGCCAAAAGGTGGACGGGCAACTCTAGCCGACGACTCGCAGTTCCAGTCAGCCAGGATGATCCAAACCGGGTCACGAAGGTTGGATATTAACTCGGTGCTAGTGTGATGAAGGAGTTGGTTGGTTTTCTACGAGAAAACCTGGATCTGTTTGCTTGGACACACTCGGATATGTTTGGGATCTCACCGGAGATAGCAAGGCATGCATTAAATATAAATCGCGAATGTGTTCTTGTGAAAAAGAAATGTCGCACCCTAGGTCCACAGAGATCCTTGCACTCAAAGAAGAGGTGGATAAGCTTAAGGACAACGGCTTCATCGGTAATGCCTTATACTCGAAGTGGGTATCCAATCCTATCTTGGTGAGGAAAGTGAATGGGAAGTGGAGGACATGCATCGACTATTCTGATTTAAATAAGGCATACCCAAAAGACAGCTTCCCACTCCCGAGGATCTACCAGGTGGTGAATTCGACACCTGCACATCAACACCTAGTCGCACGATATTAGAACACAAAGGTCAGGAATCAGACCTTCGATGCTGGAGACCTAGTCCTCAAACGAACCTTCCCCGACCCTGGAAACTTAGGCCTAACCTGGGAAGGTCCGTACACAATAGAGTATAAGTTTGGGGATGGAATTTTCAGGCTTGCTACAATAGATGGGATTTTGCTCCCTTGGGTGTGGATAGTGAGCACTTACAATGCTATTTCACTTAGAAATAAATTCGTTAATAATTGGCTAGGGCCATGTAATAAGACAGATTCTGTTATTTCCTGTCTTTTATAGAATAAAACGGCTTTTCGAGACCAAGACTCCATCTTTTCATTACCTAGAGTTGTTACTTGACCGATTCAAACGAATCTGCATGTGAATAACGTAGGTGTGCAGGTACCTAGAGTTAGGCACCAACCAAAACTTCTATGGTTAGTGACTGAAGCCTCGAAGTTCTTCTCGGTATCCAGAGATAGATACCAGCCAACTCTTATCCTCTAACTGTGGGCAGGAGTATAAATTAAATGGACATGACTCGGTATCCATCGGTCAACTCTTGTCCTCGGGCTGGAGGTAGAAGTATAAACTAAATGGACATGACCCGACTGTCCATCAGCCAACTCTTGTCCTCGAATTAGGGGCAGGAGTAAAAATCAAACTGGATGTGACATGACCTTCCGTACATCAACTCTTTTCTTTGAATTGAGGGTAGAAGTATAAACTAAGCCGGATGTGATACGACCATCCCGAATGCTAACTCTTATCCTCGGATTGAGGGTAGGAGTACAAACCAAAATGAATGTGATACGGCCGTTCACTCTCTCAACTCTTGCTCTCGGATTGAGGACATGGGTATAAACCATAATAGACATGATAAGACCGTCCCATCCTAAAATTTTTGCCCAAAGTAGGCAAAACGAAAGGTCCATACCAGTGTAATGCGGGATTTTACCTATGAACCTTGAATCAATGCCCAAAGTTAAGCACGATTGGAAATAAACATCCTGGATGAGGATGTATGAACTATGTTGTAAGTAATTAATTTTGAATTAGCGCCTGGAGTTCGACACAATTGAGTATTGTTATCCCATAAAGGATACCCAAACCGCTATCCTAAGTGGTAAAACCTCAACTAATGCTAAGAGTTTGGCACTTTGACAATTACTTTATGTTTGCAAGAGCAACGAAAGGCCGAAAAATTACATAGCGGGCTAAGGATTTAGTCCGATGATAATTACTAAAAGGAATGGATCATAAGTACATTGAATGGAAAGTGCATTTCTGGAATAGCTTAGGCAAATTCACAAAAAGATTTGACAAAACAAAAAAGTTTCTATTATTAACATTCAAAATGAAACTTGGAAAGTACTGCTATACAACCAAAAGGCACAAAAAAGACAAGCAATCACTTCATGGGCCTCTTCTTCCTTTCTTTCCTTTACTTCTTCTCCATATAAGAAGGCATATTGGATTCTTTCGGTTGCTTCCTTACTCTTCTTCTACTTCCTTTGCCCTTGGGTGGAGTGCTTCATGATGATCCGACATACATACTTTAAGTGCTCCCAGGTGGAGGAATAGAGACTGGAGTGCTTTGCGAAGATCTCGCAGGCATACCCTATGTGCTACCAGGCAGAGGAATATGGACCAGAGTGAAGATAGTCTGTCTGAGCAAGGCGATCGATAAAGGAGGAGGGATAGCCTCAAACTTCTCTTGCTTAACCTCTGTATCAAGGAGGATGTATTTCTTAATTTTCTCTTACTTGGCCTCTTTAGCAAGGCCAAGTTCTCGTTAAAGTTGACTCATAGTGCGACCCGACAGAGACTTAGAAACTATGGTTATCACAACGTCCTTGTTGTTCTGAGCTTCCTGAGCCCCACCTGTCCCCTCATCAAGCAAATCATTAATCATTCGCTCATCAAGGATGGGAGTTTCTTCAACTGGGATGGTTGGAATAGTTGCTTAAGTTGTAATAGTTTACCGATTCCATTGAGAATTCTTGTTGTTCCGGTCGGGAATCCTTATCAGGAAGGGGAGCGATTTAGGGCCAATCTGAAAATTGAAAGATATAAAATGATTGATTAGCGACGTCGATTGGTGACACGTTAACTCTCTAAAATATAGGAGAAATCAATGAGATGCCTTCTTTGGTTTAGGGTTATGTACAAACCTGGAGTTCCCCTTAGGAATTGGAGAGAGAGTGATAGGCCTATGGAGCTCAGGCCTCTCAGGGTCATACCTAGAATAAGAGGATGAATCTGGAGCACCTTAGGACCCAAGCTTTGGCTAACAGTAGCATCATGTGGCGTCGATCCGAAGACTTTGCCCAAGTCTTTATGCACTATCGAGGCAAGCTCCGAATGAAGGATAAGCTGGCCATCTTTCAGAATCTTAGGCTAATCTCTTACCAAGACTTCTTTCTCCAACTGCTCCAAATCAACCCAACCACCTTTGAGGAAAGCTTTCTCTTCTTTAACAATCCGCTCCTAGGCGAGGGTGAGGATTCTAGGAAATTCTTCTTGGAAGCATAACAGATTGCAGAATTTGAGCACACTGGCATTGTACTTATATAGCTATAGTTCAAACTTTTCCATCTCACGGTCTTCTTCTCGCTATTCCATGACCTCAACCTCTCTTTTGACAAGTGTGTTAATGTCTCTCACATGTTTGAGCACTTTGTCCCTTTCTTCCTTGGCATCGAGCAACTCATCACAATAATTCTGGGCTTGTTGGAGCGCTTCATCTTTCTCTTTTGTTTCATGCTCAAGCTTGGTATTTAGCTTAGCTGCATTTTTGTTTGCGGTATCTCTCTCGATCACCGGATCATGGTTTCGATGGAAAGCTTTCTCCATTTCATCTCGATGCTCAATATGCTCCTCTTCGAGTGCCTTGATGGCCTCCTGGGCTTTCTTCTTGGCTTTGGCTTGGGATGTTCACAGTTTCTCGACCTCAGCAATCAGATTAGCGATGATTCTCTTATTGTTAGCTTCAATGAGTTTCTGATTGTCAATCTCTAGCGGCTTATCCTTGGAGACTTTGGAAATTTTCTCAATTGCCTTCGTCCATTCATTATACTGATTATGGACATTAACAACATAATTGATGATCATCTTTTGGATGTCAGTAGGGATTCTTTTCAAGTTATTGACAAACATAAGACCGTCAAAGCAAATGTTTAGAAATTCGTCTTTCAGTCTGGCCATTCAGGCGTTGGCGGTAAGCTATTCCTCCATAGAGATAGGTGGGACTACAGCAGTTTCCATGCCAAACCCATGTTGGGAAGTTTTGTAGCCACTCCGGTGATGCTTGCAATAAGAGGACCGACTCTAATGAAATGGTTTTGGGGATTGAACAGGGACAGAAATTGAAGGTGGAACATAAGAAGTATCACCATGTGGGATGTCATTGTGACGATTGGGTTGCCTATCTAAACCTCAAGGAGGAGGTGATCTAGACCTGGGGCGATGCTTGGAAGTAGAGTCACGTGATGAGTGATCTCTATCATAACTGCTTCTATCTCGATCATCTCTACCTCAACTAGAGTGATAGCTTGACTCATAATCGCGACCACTTCCCTAATGTTACGAACTTAACCGAGGCATTTGTGCTTGGGATGCTTTCTCTTCAAAGATCAATATATGTGATCCTACAAGGAAAACAAGAACAAGTTAAATCCAATAAGCCAGGACACAAGTAGGTGGTTGACCGTCCCTAGAATGTTCAGCCTGAGACTCATGACCTGCAACGATGGTATCTTTTCTAGCCTCACCACTTTCACTAATAATTTCGCCTTCCTCGGCGTCTTCTAGTACTTGTTCAATATTTTCATCAACTTCAGCCCTAGGATTTGGGATTGGAGAAAAATATGGATCAGCCTTGCCTCATCCAAGCTGGTTGTTATCATCATTATCGTCATCATTGTCACTGGCAACTACTTGAATTATGCCAGTACTGCGACCCTCGTCAAATAAGCCGTAAGTAAGAAGATCTTCATCTGATAAAAGAGTTATGATATCTCTATCCTCTGCCGAAACTACCATAAGAGCATTAACGACATCTAAAAGTACCCAGCTACTGGGTCTCACCGGAACATCTGGATAGTAAACAAGGATATGAGTTAAGTCTACATACTATAAGGCAAGTTCGTACAATATAAATGAGATGGAACTTACGTCCGAATACTCATCTTTAAGCAAACCTAAGTGGATAACGCATGTAGAACCATTCACTCTTAAAGTAGCTCAACTTGTTCCATGCTCCAGTAAATACTCTACAACCTTTGGTCGGTTCTAAGTAAATCAGGGACGGGCTCTCTTTTCAACTCTTGAAGCTATAAATGTACCGGATCTCCTTATCGCTGGGGACTCGGTTCAAGTTCTTGTAGAAGACTATGTACGTACTAAGGAGGAAAGCATAGCTATTTTCGGGTTCAACTGTGTCAGAGCCAAGTGCATGAAATTCAAAACTCGATGGACAAACTAGTTGAATGGTGCGATACAACCCACCAAACATATATATCTATTGTAGGCAGTGTACCTTTTCGGAGGGTTGTATGGCCTTTGATGACGGGAAGGAGCTAGAACGTCTTCAAGCGGAATCCCGTGCTTATCACATATTCTGTGAAGTGATCCTTTATCAATTTTGGAAGCAATAGAATCGACAAGATCTTACAATATTACGACATCTTCAAGGGTGTAGGGTGCTGGATCTATTTCTGGCCCACATACTGGCTCTACTGGATTCTCTGGAACTTGTTGTTCAATTTGAGGATTTTTTAGATCTTGTTTCTCAACCTGCCGAGTCTCTTATTGTTCCTGCTAAATTCGAGTTTGCTATGCATGCTTTACCAGAGTTTGTTAGGTATGTGGAGTCGTAGTTGAACTTGACTCCATCAGGTTCGAAACAGCTCGAAGTTAATGTACCCGTGGCTTGAGCAGTAAGACATTTGGAACAACTCTGATCCAGCTCTATAAAAAACTCGACAGATAATCAACATTAGAAGATTAATTGCAAGCTATACCCCCATGCTAAAGTGGATTCTAGTGTGGTGTCGTGCAATGTCATGGAGTTCAAGCTTTCGATATTATTTAACAGTTCGTTTATAAATTTTGGATATCACTCGACATGGCCATTATTGCTGACCGTCCCGGCAAGTTCCACATCAATGGTCATGCTTTGGGAAAAGGTTTGAAACCAAGAAGAAGACATTGGTTCATGAGGCAGGATTCACTTATGAACTAAAATTTCAAAAATTTGCCTAAGTGTGCGAGTTCCACAACTCCAACACTTGGGAAAAGTTCCACCTTTTCTTCTTTACCTTCGCCTTACCCCAAACCATAGCCATCCCTCATCCAAATTCATTCACGCTCCAGTCAATCTATGTCCATCCACGTCCATGTCGATAGCCGAATACATCACTTACCTACGAAAATCGAGTTAAGGCTCTAGATCGGGTCTAATTGCTCGATTAGGGTTAAAGCTTGGGTTGGTGGAGAGACGGTTTCAACCTTCAAAGGAGAGGCGAGGTAATGGCGGGGTGGGGGACATCAGGTATAGGCGACGATGGGCGATGGTGGCCCTAGGCTCGGGTGGAGGTGAGATTCGATTTGGGGATTGGAGATTTTAATAGCAGGAGCTAAGAAGACTTGGGTCGGTTAGAAAATGAACAAGTGGGGGGACGAATGAAAGGAGGATGGGTTTTATATAACCCTTAGAACCCGAAGTCGTAGGTGCATTTAGAGAATTTTCTCTAAACTGCGGAGTCGGTACCAACCTCTGGCCTATGGGTCGGTACCGAGTCCTAAAGTTTTTTTAATATATATATATATAGATTTATGCCTAAGCATATGCATGAGATGGACCATGCACCAATACTCCTCCACTCGAGAGCATGCTTGTGAGTATGTGTGTGTGTGTATATCCAATGCACGACGACTAAAATTAAAGGGAAATCAAATTCAAAACTGGGAGATTCATGGATGGTATCAGTTTAAAATCGTCAAACTTGGAATGATGGATCACGAGAATACATCCTAGATTTATAGTCCTAGATGCTGGTTGAGTATCATGACGGATGAAAATGGACATAACTTTTCACAGCAACGATTCACAAGAAGGATAACGTCTATTCAAAACATAGAGTGGGGTCCTTTACGGCAATTCTTACTTGTCTCGATTCAAAGCACATCGCATTTGAAATAAGATGTACTTTCGGGGATAAATGTTATCTAGCCTTTTGATCGGGCAACATTTGGACGGATTGGACGAGTTGAACTTGGAGTTATCAAGGCAGAAAGCCTAGAGAGATAGACCAAGAGTCTAGAAACCAAACTTAGACAAAGTCACAAGGCCGATGCCAGAACAACGCACGACCAAGGGAACATGGGTCCACCCATAGGTAGGGGTCGATACCGACCCCTACCCGTGGGTTTGTACCGATCCTTATTTTCTCTACTTAGGGGATCCATCTTCTGCCTACTAGTCCTACTTGATGCCAATGGCCTATTTCCAATGTCGTTTTGTTGGTCCAATGCAATTCTCCATCAATCTCCATGAACACTTGAAGCTACAACTTTACTCTTCCACAACCCCGTCATTTGAACCTAGAAACAAGCTAATATTGGTGCAAACAACTATGGAATCACAAAGCTAACCACTAGACGATCCAAGATGAAGAGTTGAAGACAGCCATATTGGCCATTCTATGCATCAGTACTGACCCCTAACTTTAGAGTTGTATCGACCCATACAAACTTATTAGTTAACACCTACTTTCTTAGGATAATTGGTCCATATAACAACTTGGAGATATTTTGTGTGAGATATTAGGCTCTATACCTCTATAAATAGAAGGGTAGGGCTCAATTTTTAGGATCTTTGGATCCAGTTCAATACCGCTCTATATTCTTGTAATTTTGAAAATCAAAGTTTCGAAGTTGTACCGACCCCAAAGAACTTCCGCCTCCAAATCAATAATAAGCAATAAAATCTTAAAGTGGACATAGACCAAGCTTTGCCGAACCACTATAAATGATTTTGTCTTGTTTATTTCTCATTTTCATGTGCATTTCTTCATATTTTAGTCTCTACATAAACTTCTCCATGTTTGTGCCATTTTTGGTTAAAACATCATCGTCGCCATTCTCCATCTCATCCCCGATCTCCCACTCTGCCAAGGCACAGGCTATGTTCTTAGCCCGTGGTTGGTCAGAACATCCCTCAATAGACTAATGTCGACCTCAGGGAAGAAATGCATATCATCTACAAGGAATTCAACAGAATGAAAAATCAAAATGTAGGAGCAATGCATTCTTTAATGATGAGAATAGGGAATCGCTCTTCGATAAAATTCTAAACACTTACATCCATTAGCAGAATGCTCTGCTACTTATTGACAAGTATGATAGCAGTGTTGATCCATCCAATTACATTACTGCCTTCAATTCAATTACCCATGTCGGCCAGATTTTCAGCTCGACAAAGTGTTTCCTCTTTTCGCCCACTCTTACTTGACCGGTTTCTCACTGGTTCCTGCATATGCATTCGAGAAGCTTTAGTTCCTGGGTCTAATTATGTGCAGATTTCAAGACTTATTTCTTCACTTTCAAAACGCATGTCATGATTGCTAGTGAACTAGAAAACATCAAGTAGGGTCCTTCAAAATGCTTGGGGTCATACGTCAATCACCTCAACAAAAAGTCCACTCGGGTTAGGGGTACTGACGTGAATATCTTGGTTGTGGCTCTATGTTCAAGGGTCAGATACAAGTTTAGAATGTGGACAGAGCTCCAGAAATAGTCGGTTAAGCCTTTGATTGACTTGTATCAAAAGACGAACAACATGATGAGAACGGAAGATGCAGATCTTTCAAATAGTGACAAGGAAACAAAACACTTTACCCAACCGGTCCTTGAAACAACTACGATCGACGGGGCAATGGTCGTTAGCTCGACCCTAGAAGGCGACCGAAGGCCGACCCAATGCAATCCCAAGTATAATAGTTACACTAATTTGAACAAGGATATCGCCACCTAGGATTGAGTGCCCTTTCATAACTTAGCAGTACTAGGAATGGAAACTAGAAGGAACCTCGCGACAACAACAAATACTGCGAATTTCTTCAAATCAACGGCCACTCTACACTAGAGTGCTAATTGCTTAAAAAGGAGACTAAGAGTCTCATTCGCGAAGGAACACTTCTGGAGTTTATTCGCATCAAGTATAGCAAAAGGCAGACCACAACAGCTAGCCACTTCAGCCCCTACAACCCAACAATACAAATGTCCAAGTCATCATCCAAGACCTGACCATATGTGGAGGCCCATATATGGCCAACAATAGTAAGGAGGCTTAGTCCTAGTATCAAAGAGAGGTACGTACAACCGGTCATATCTATTCACTAGAGTCTTGGACGTCCAAAGCACCTCGATTGGAATCAAAACAGCCAATCAGTTTCACCGTTTAGGATAGGGAAGCAGTCTCCAACCCCATCATGATACCATTATCATAGCAATGGCCATTCCAATGTGCACTAGACCTTCGTGGACGAGGGAATCTAACAAAATTTCACGTACAAAGGCCTCTTTGAGGCCCTCAAGCTTCCTACCTCCAGCCTTACCACATGCGCCTTGCTTATTTACGACTTTGGTAGTGTAGGCATTGATCCTATGGCCAGTACATCACCTATGACGACGTTTTGCCAAGATCTCTTTATCGCAAAGATCTAGGTAAACTTTGTGGTGGTTGATTACCCGTCTACTTATAATCTTTTAACAGGACGATCAACCCTTATTGAACCAGATGCTATCACCCCTTGCATTCGTTTCGTCCCGAAGCTCCCTGTCTAGGTTGGTGAAATCAAAGGTAATAAACAGAAGGCAAGGGAAAGATATGGAATCTCCCTCAAGCAACCAAAGAAGGGTATTCTCATGCTTCAGTAAGAGCTTTCAATTATCAGCTCTGAGTCCCTCAAGAAATCCATCAAGTCGACCAATGCTTTGGTTCGTCCCAAGACCGTTCCCAACTCAAAAGCAGCAACATCATCAACTCCAACTCTTTCAAAGTCGGCTGACTCGTTTGGGAGAGCCAAGGGCATCATTACCTTGACTCAAGTCCATCAATCATTACCTTGACTCAAGTCTGTCACTACAAATAAGTTCTCATTTCTATAATTCATGTATCTACAAACTCTTGTGAACGGGCGATGAACTAACCTGCCTCACCATCGTCCAACTCACTTATACACAAGAGTGTTCAAGCTAGCAAATGCGCTTCGGTTTGTACCGAGATAAACAACCGCTTTACGACTAGCGGCATATCACCTAGGAGAATCTCATAGCCTTCATGCGCACTGGTTAATGCCAAACTCGATCACCACTCAACGTCTGACAGCTTGTCACCCACGAGAACCTATGAGCTAACATGCGCTTTAGCTTATGCTAGTGTCATCCATCACTCTACGTCCGACTAACACATGGTTCATATGAACGGCCATGCTCAACCCATCTTATTGTCATATATTGCTACTTAATCTATCTTAAAAAGGCATTCCTGCAAATAATGTAGGAATTACATTAGTATTTAGGGTATGCTACTGTTAGCGCCAAAATTGGCCACTAACACCCAAATCCAAGCGAAAGCACCAAATCCCTATCACAGCTCACAGATAAAATATGTATGGGGAATATTAATATGAAGAACAACAAAAATTAAAATGAAATCAGCAAAGAACAACAGATTTTATAGTGGTTTGGCTAACTCCGGCCTACGTCCACTCTAGTAGTTTCCTTTTTATTGTTGTAATAACCGATTACAGTTACAAAATGGTAGAGTATCCTTAGCCTTAGAAAAGAAAATGTAAGAGAGCAGAAAGAAGATCCTCTCTCTGGAGACCCACATGGTGTATTTATAGACAAATCCAGGTAGTTGGGCCTCCTGAGTGACCCAGGGCCTATTAAATCCATAGCCGATCTAGAATCCATAGTTGCGACCAGCTCCATATCCAACTATTTCCGACCTACGAAAACCACCAAGGCGACTCGAAGCACAACCCCCTTTGACCCGTAGCAGAGCATCCCTGGACTCGAAGTAGAGCATCCCTGGACTCGAAGTAGAGCATCCCTGGACTCGAAGTAGCTAAATTCCAAACCATGAAAACACCGACCCACGAAGTCACGTAGCCGGCCCGAAGCATGTAGCCAAAAGACTCGAAGCGACCCAGAAGCTTCAAGTGACCGACCCACAAAACAAGGCTGACCCACCTTAGTCTTGACCGAACCACACCACCAACTCGAAGTAAGGAGCCTGGAGACTCGAAGCACTGAACCACCTTCAAACGCCGATCCACCTTTCACCATATCGACCCACATCCTAGGTGCCAAACCACAACGCTGAGCCACCCTGACCGAACCACAATGTCGAGCCACCATGCCGAGCGACCCTGACCGAACCACAATGCCGTGCCACCTTGTCGAACGACCCTGACCGAACCACGATGTCGAGCCACCCTGGCTGAACCACAATGCCGAGCCACCTCATCTAGGCCGAACCACCTCACCAAGGCCGAGCCATGCCACCAAGACCTAACCACCTCATCTTGGCCGGCCCATACCACCACACCGAGCCACACCATTCTGACTGAACCATACCACTACACCGAACCACTAGCCTATGTCGATCCACTTCATCCAATCTAATATCCATCTTCCAGACGCGCTATATCATCTATCCGTCTAGTCGACTTAAACCTGTCGTATTCCAGTCTCGACAAACGAGTAGTCGATTTAGTTAAGTCCGCCTATCTACGGCCTTGCCAAAAGGTGGGTTAACAGCTACTTTACAGGTCATATATAAACAAACAAGAAAAGACAAAGCAGCAAAGTTCTTAGCCAAAGTTAACAGCAAAAGATATGTTTTATCTATTATGATAGTACAAGGGCACAATGCCTGCACCGCTAGGCATACAGAGATATTTTATCAGCAATTAGCTGAAAAGAAGATAAAGAAGATGCACACCATGGAATGCTATAGAAGATCCAGCTTCAAATGTGCAGATAAAGCATACCGATCGACCCGAGGTCTTAACATCGCTCAATCGATATTTTGCTGCGGAAGTAGGAGTGCACCACCACCTTTGAAGCTTTCCACATCAAATCTCACAAGAGACCTCGAAAAGCTACTAGTTTACGATGTGAAGAAGCCACTAGAGACTTCAGCTGTGGCATCAAAGCCAGAGGTGATAACCACTACTCTTTCCACCAAGACACTAAAGCGTCCAAGCCAACCTATGTTTGGTACTACCAAAGCAAGATAGCAAGGAAGTTCATCAACATTAATTAAACCATTGACGTAACAGGACAATCGATTGGTGTTTGAAAAATGACCAAAGAGGGAGGGCCTAATTCAAGAAATGATACAAGATCCATCTCAGAACACTGTTTCGAATAGCAGATCAAGACAAAGATTAACATTCAAGAGCCCTTGGAGAGATAGAGGAAAATGAAGTTAGCTGCTTTTACCAACAGAAAACCTTGGAAGGTTTGGAAGCTTTTAAGGAATTTACGTGGCAAAGATTTTATGGGTTCAGGGCGAAGGTGGAGTGGGGTATTTATATGTCTACCCCTTTAATCACAGCCATTGCATTCAAAAAAGCAAGAGGATCTCAACTATTTAGACGCAATCGAATGTTATGTCACACCGTGCATGTAGGAATGTGACACATATCTTCCATATCTTAGAAAGCGAACTGTCAAAGCCAATGGCGTAGTGCCATGTGGTGGATGCATTAATTTCATGGTAGAGTAGCCGATCGACAAGGTCTTCATGATTTGACAGCCTTGCACCAGTATACTGGTATAGCTTTGGGGAGGGCAAATGTTAGTTAATTTTCTTGCAAGTAATTAGCAAGCCGATTAAGACATGGCCTAGCCCAATCAAAGCCAACTCGACTATTATTCGACCGACCTAATCAAAGTCGACCCAGACTCAAGTTGGTTCCAAACTAGTCCATCTACCTAGCAAGGCATCAAGTTGAAGACCAGCCATCTTAGCCATAGACAACACTCACGATCAATTCATCATGTGAAGGTAAAGCTAAGTATAGCCTTGCCTGATCATTCTAACCTAGCTCAATGATGACATGCTCTCTCATGCCAACCTACTCTCGGCCTGACCCTAAGTCAGCTTATCCACTCAACATAGCTTCAATTACTGGCCTGTCCAACTGAAGATTGCTCTAGCGGCCAACATACTTGACAAGGCCAACTTATGTGTGACCCGCCCTTCACCTAGTTTTAGTATAGCCACATTCGACCAGTCATATAAAGCTCTCTCTATTACCTCATATCCAGCATGACACCATCTCTCCAGTTGGATCCTCAGCTACTTTAAATCTCCTTCATACCTTCAGCATCCGACCAATCAGCGCAACAACCTTTGCCACATATGCACATAAAGTAAACAACATGCTGCCTATTCATCTATACAAAGCCCTATTACTGGGCGACTGAATTGATGACTACTCATATAGTAAGCCATCGGCATTTAATGAAAAATCCCATGCAAGATATAGAGGGATAATTGGTATATTTCTTATCCACTCACATCCTTTTACACCTTTACACATGTCTTCTATTTGCCCATGCGACTAGATCGACAATCAGGTGCTCTCCCCGCCTATTCTACATCATAATCTCAGCCATCCATCATCTTTCTTAGCTACTATAAATACCTCATGCATTGCCACTTCAAAGAGGTTAGAAAATATAAGAATTCTACGTACTATACACAATCCAAAGTTCTTCACACGACAAATTCTTAAGATTAGCTACCTCATTGGTCTTAAATGCTTCCTTTTACTTATTATTCTCTTGTAATTATCTATAATTGTAAAAAAGAAGTATAGTAAGAGAATTTAATAGTGAACCTAGGTAATCTTGCCAAACCACTCCATATTCGGTGTCATTTACTTTAATTGCTTACGTTCGCGCTGATTTTCCATTTTATGCCTAGTGATTAGCAAGTAACCTTTGCTCTTCGCAATGCATTAGTCTAATTTCAAGATTGGTTACAAATCTAGCCAACACATTGAACTAATTAGCTTCGAAGCTTAACTTCATAATTACATAAGACAACGTTAGGGCATTGATTGATGATCTAACCCTAGATGTCTAAATGAAATAGTTTTGATGAAAAGGCACATTTGCATAAATATCATTGCATGAAGGTGCAACTTTAAAACGATTTTCATGTAGAACTTCACCCAAACGAACGATAAGAGTACAAATTCATGACCTTTACCATTCTTCAGCAAATTCCATATAAGCTTTGATACTTAAATAGTTTAAATATTAATCAAGGACCAAAGTCACACCTATGAGTCATACAATAAAGAATTGTAGTGTTGGACATCATAAATGTTGTAATATAATAATTTATAATAATTATAAATTATAACGTCGATGATATATATGTGTTATGTATATATATGAATAATTTGACTTTTTATATTACGAAAAAACTAGTTGAGTAAAATATGTATAATTGTTTTATATATTCAACATAATTGAAGTGGGTAATCTAATTAATTAAAGGGTAATATGATGTGTATATATATATATTTTATGTTTTATGCTATGATTAATTAATTAAAATATTGTATTAGCTAATATACATGGTCGCGGCTTATGATGCCATGAGAAAGGATCAAATGTGTTTGATCGAAAGGGAGAAATAAATGATGATCTAATATATATTTTATATATTAATAGACGAATCAAATACAATGAAAAATTTCATTTATTTTGTATATGATTGTTGGTCATACAAGGGGAAGAGGAGGGGTAAAATATGAGGAAATAAATGAGATTTATTTTCCATTATAAACATACACATTGTCTCTCCTTCTTCTAGATGAAATTCATACCGATTTAGATCAGAAAATGAGAAAAAATCTCTTCTTTCTCTCCCATATTAGAGAAAACTTGTTTTCTTAATCTCCTCCATTAGAGCATTTCAAGCTAGGCTTTGCGAACCATAGATAGAATATAAGTTTTCAAAGGTCGAAGTACAATTCAAAGATATACAACATTAGTCCCTTTCATCAAGGGAAATTATATTCCTTTTTTTAAATATCTCACCATAACTCACACGATTATATCTATCCATTATTCAAGTAAAATAATTTTATATGAAATTATATATATATATATATATATATATATATATATGTGTGTGTGTGTGTGTGTGTGTGTGAGAATTTATAATCTTAAATTCAAAACACACACACATATATATGATAATCATTTATGAATTATATCTTAAGTTTTAATCATAATATCATATGTCTATTTCTGTACACACACACACTCACATATGCAGTTTTTCCTTTTCCTCGACTCCATAAAAGAAAAAATTTGTTATTCATAGATAATATATATATATATATTATGTCTTATAATATCAATTTTACTTAAAAGTTAAATTGGTGTGTATATCCTAAATATTATGAATTAGGTCTTGATCAAAAGGAGTGATTATTTATCATGTTAAACTTAACATATATAAGTATTCTATTTAATTTGAAAGATATATAATAAACGTTATCCAAAATATATCTCATATAAATGGTTAATAAAAATATACATTTTTGAAAACAATTAACTAAATACACACATATTTTGAAAATGGGTAAATGGTGTATTAACAAAAATGGATTTTGCAGCAAAAGCTAAAAAAATTTCTATGGAATACAGAACAAAGCTTTTCACTTACTCTATATAATATAAACCAAACTATGATACTTGCCTTCTCTGCTTTACACTTTCCATTTTAGGGCATCTTCTCATGGCTATTGAAAATCCACTCTTTGATCTCTTGCACTCACTACCTTCAAGCTCCAATTTTCCAGCAGTCGCCACTATACCGTCGATAACGTGGTAATCAACTTGTTTGGAATCCAATTAGCATTTTTTTCCACTTCTCTTGTAATAGTTTTTCTAAATTCAATCTCTATTTATTCTGCACTCTTGAAATTCCTAGCGTTTTGTTTTCTCCAGAGATGCCATGTAGTAGTTATCAAACAAAATTTAAGGAGTTTTTTCAACATATCTGATCCTTGGTTCAAGTTGTTGAGGTTTGTAGCTTCATCTTGTAGATTAGAAATGTTTTCTAAACACATACACTTCATTTTCATGATCTTCCAAATAGGATTACTATATTGCACTTAAAAAGTAAGTGCTTGTGAGTTTCATTTTCCCTTTTTCATAGATTGCATTTAGTCTCGTCGGTTATTCCCCACTTATGAAGTCAATCACTAGTTGGAAGTTTATTGTTGATAGCTTCGAATGTTGCCATTTTTGATTTATGACTTCTACTCCATACCACTGTAGACTACTAAAATTCGGGATAGTGTGTTCTCATAGCACCCTTAACTTCACTAATAATAAATTGTTCATTTAAAGAACCCTTCTAGTCATGCAATGGAATCTGTTCAATTTATATTTTGAAATGCCTAGTATAGATCCGCATGTCACAGTTTCAACTCCCTCCCGATGTTATAGCGTTAGCTTTTAGTTTTAGAGTTGCATTTGTAGAGTAGCAATCCCATCCTTGTTTTTGAATTAGACCCTGACCATTCGGCCTGGGTTTTCCTAGAGGCCAGTTTTGTTGCTGTCTTTTTATCAAGTGCTTAGTAGATCCCTTCGTATAAGAATTCTTTTCCCTGTTGATAATAAGTTATTGTCAATTTCCATTGTCCATAAATTATCTTTAATATATCTAGTTCTCATCCATTTAGTCCACATATTTTTAGATTATAAATTTTTTTGAGCCAACTTCAAAAAACTTTTTTGAGTTCAATTTTTTTTGAGTCCAACTCTACCTTCCTTTTAGGTCTATATAAATCAATATAGCTCACTTTGTGTAAACCTTCTCTGCATATAAAATTGGCATATAATGAATTAATCTTTGCTATTGAACAATTAAGAATTTGAAATGTTTGTAGCCACAATCTGACTTTAGGTGTAATCATGGTATGAACTAACTTAACTTTTCCTACAAATGATAACAATTTTGATCTCCCTTCCTGATTTTTTTCTCTAATACTATCGGTGAGTTGACCACATTCAACGTCATTAATTTGGTTATTTGATAAAGGTACCCCCGGAAATTTAATAGGTAGCTCACCTTCTTTAACCCAAAATGCATCCAATAATTCCTTTTTGTTTTGACAGAATTTGTTGAAGTAACATTTTGTTTTCATCTCCTTGACTTTTAGGCCTGCAGTATCCTCCATTTTCTAAAGTATCTCTTTAATTTTCTGGTCTACTTTTAAATTAGCTTTGAGACATACTAGCAAGTCGTCTGCATAAATCAAACATATAATATGGCTGAATCATTTATATTGGTTGAATGAGATTGTAATGACAAGCTAACACCGTTTTTAATGTAAAGAACTCCATAACTACTACAAATAGGTAGGGGATACAGAATTTCTATGCCTCAAACCACTAGAGCTATAAATGTATCCCTTGGGGGACTTCATTGATCAAAATAGAGTATGTAGAGGAGTTGATACAGTGAGAGATAATCTAACCATTTTGTGAGGTTTTCGTGTAGCTTATAGATGTGTATGATGATGTTTTTATTCCTGTCATAAGCCTTATGAAGATCTATTTTTCAAAAAAAATCATTTACGGCCTTTATTATTGAAATCTCTAATATTTCATAGCCATTGGATAATTTTCTAAAATAATCACGTCATTTGTAAAAGAACTTTGGCATTGTGAAATAATATCTGGAAGTGCCATTAGGTCCATAACATATTATTTTGCTTAGCACCTTATATGACATTATATCATGCAATTACTGTATATTCTTCAATTCTAATTTATTTTTTCACTTTAGGCATCAAAGATATGACAGTGTGATTTATCTCTTCAATGATGTTGCCATTTTCAAAAGCTTCTTAGTATGCTAACACCATCTTACCTTTTAGGTCTCTTCAATGCACTTTGAACAATTTTTCCCCCATGCCATTATGCCTCCAGATGGAGTCATTATGGATGGAGAACAAAGCTTTTTCACCTCCTATTCCTATATTCTGGCTACCAACATCTTCCTAACTTATAGAGAGATCAACCTTCTAATTTGTCTTTAGGTAAAGAGTTTGAATGTTCACAATTATACGGTTGATTGAAGTATTCTACTGCATTATTTTCAAGTTTATTCAGGTTATTAGTATTTTCTCCATACTTATCCAAACTATTTAGTACATGTTAAAATTCTTCCTTTGATGCATTTTTGTATAAAAAACTTGCTGCATTTATCACCTTCAGTCAGCCACTTCCCTTTAGCCTTTTGATTGAGTTCCATTGCGTAAGTTTTGAGTGCCTCTTTAAGTTGTCTCTGGATACCATACTGTTCGCATCAAAATTGGTCACAAACACCCGTGATAGATTTGTGTAGCGAAATAAATGAAGAAATCAAATGGAAAAATAGGAATAACACTATATATTACGAGACAAAACAGCAAAAAGTAAAAACAACAGGATTTATAGTGGTTCGGCGTTGATTGCCTACGCTCACTCTGAATATTCTCTTTATTGCTTTATCAATCACTCGACTACAGATACAATTCACAGGGAAAAGCCTGAATACAAGTTGGAGCAAAGAGAAAGTGAGTGCAAAAAAGGGCAGAGTCTTTCTTAGGTTCTCCAAAAAGATCCCCAAAAGTGGACCCCTGCCCCTGTATTTATAGATGGAGGTAGCCTGACGTCTAAGAGCTTGGACTTCCCTTTGGTCACTTGGGTCCATCACCAAGAGAACTCAGCCCAACACCGCTATGTTAACAATGCTGACTCCGCAAGGTCGATCCCGTAATGCCGATCGCTCCTAGTATGCCGACCGGGTTCCAAACATGCCGACCGCTCCAAACATGCCGAACGCTCCAAACATGCAGGCCGCTCCAAACATGCCGACCCGTAGTATGCCGACCAAAAGCCCTTGGCCTTTTATACCAACCCGAAGTCCCTCATGCCTTATGCCGATCCGAGTGCAAGCATATGGAATACCGACCCAGGCTTCATCTTATACTATTCTTTTGCTGACCCCTCCAAGCTATGCCGATCCCATGGATACTACAATATGTTCCAAGCTTCTGCCGACCCCTTCAAGCTATGTCGATCCGGAGTGACACTGACCTCAAGTTGTATGCCGATCCCAGAGACGTTATGCTGATCCCTAATAAGTATGTCGATATGAGTACCGACCCAGAGTAAATACTACATTAACCCGAAGCAGGAGCCATGCTGACCCGAAGTAAACCATAGGCAACTCACCCTTTTCCAAAATCTATATCCCAAATACTCTGCGTCGTTCACTCTTCGACTATGCTCCCATTAATAATCAATTCTGATCCCTGAAATTACCTTTTTATAGCCGGACCAAGACACCGGGTAACATTTTCCCCCCAAAGTGCATCTTGTGAATAACACGACGCACTTTGAATCGATGAAAAATCCATGTTTCCAGTAGGCAAGCTCGTTCAATTCATTAACTGATCGTTGTTTTCCACTAACCTTTGATGAATTCTCATCTCATTTAAACGTACGAGTTTTGTCGTATAAAGCCTTCGAGCTTTCCTGGTCCAACCTTTCAAAGGTCGAATCCATATGAACCTTTTCAATCTTATGATCACCTTCCATTTAAGCATATATTTTTCCCTCTCTTTCTTCTTTTTTTGTTGTTGTTTACATATACATCATTAACCAACTATTTTATTCTATTTTACCATTGCTATATACATGCATTTTTTTATTATCATCATCATTTATTTATATATATATTTCTTCCCCCCCTTTTTTTCTCTTTTTTTTGAAAGAAGGGGGGTCGACATTTGGTATGCCGTCCCCTCGATGGACCTACATTGACTGGGGTCGGTATACACATTGCTGACCCCTTCAACTATTATGTCCGGGTCAATTGGAAGAGACCGGTTCACATTCCCAGACATTCTCACGTATAAAACTCAACATCCCATTCCTTTTTTTGTTTTACTTCCATTTTCCAAGTCTCCTTTTCGTTCAAGTTCATCTTGACCAAGTCCCTCGACATCATACGAACCCTCCTCCTTCCAAACCCAAACCCATCAGTTTTTAACTTCCAATTCGAGCACGAATTCGTCTAAGTCCTCACAATCATTCGTCGCCACCCCTCAATCCGAGAAATCCAACAATAGCCATCTAATTCGAACATTCGTAGGTATAAAACTTTCCCTTAATTTATGTTTATTGATTGCAACCCTTGAGGATTTGTGTGTCATCTAGTTGCATAGGTAGATGTGTATCATTGAGAGGTGGATAAGAGGCGGAGAGGAAGAAGGATTAGGAGAAAAAGATGGGAGTTGAAGAAGGAGAGAGTCGGTTTGGATATGCCGAGGTTGACTGGAGTGAGCTCGGTGAGGAACATGAGAATAGGAATAGGGTCCGGTATAGGTTAGGAGAAAAAAAAAGGGATCGACGTAAGTTTTTTAAGCAAGGGATCGGTACCTCTGTTAAGCAACAAGATTAGAATAGGGATTGATATAGTTTTGGTGAGGAGGGGTCGGTATTTCTTTAAAGAAATCAGGGTCGGCATATAGGTTAGAGAGAAGGGGTCGGCATATATAGTTGGGATCGGCGTTGACATACTTAAACCACCTTAGCTTAATATATTCAAGCATCTGACTGCATACTCCACTGCCTTAGTATAATGTAACCAATAATATCATGACTAGCATATATGAACTGATGGACTCGAACTTGAATGAACAAATTTCATTCCACCTAACATGAGTTAAGTGTAAAGCTAGCCAAAACATATTTAAACAACATACCTCATAAGACTGAAGGTCAACACCCGATCTGAAAGCCATCGTCACCGATCACCTTCCACGTCGTCCGAGACGATCAGCGATGACGGTCTCTTCGGACGAAACTCAGAACGTTGACCTTTTACTTTCGCTTTTCCGGTCTTAAACTGTTTGCATTTACTTCAGATTCATTGCACTAGTTCACACACAACACGGGGGGACCGTTTATTATTATTTCTAATATCGGTTGTCTTTTGAGTATAGCTAACATAGATACCAAGTTATACAAAGCGTTCTCCCGCGTTGTCTTCTAGATCCGACAGGAAATCGAGCTCTGCTACTTTGTTTGATAAGCCCGGACCAACCTAGCAACGAGAGGTAGTAGAGACGTTAGGCCAGCAATTAGACCTTTTTTTCGACATCCCAACTCTTCCTGTCGAGGATATAGACCCAACTCCCGACGCTGTGGACGATGCCATTATCTTGGATAACCCGACCTATTCACAGGCTTCAAAAATCTGCGAAACGGCCCTTCGTCGATTGTGTTCTATTCATGGGATTCCTTTCGAAGATGTCCTGGTTCCATCGAGGCAAGACAGGCCTCACTTGCACCATGCTGGGTACACTGCATGTAATAAGTTCATGTGCTGGGCTGGGTGCGTGCCAACTTTCAACTCCTTTATTCACGAAGTGATGAAGTATATGGGGATCGCTCCTACTCAATTGCACCCCAACAACTAGGCCTTTATCCATGACACTTTCTTGCTTTTCATGAATGTTCTATTCCGTCCGCCAAACCCCAAGGACATCCGATATATTTATAACTTCAAAAAACGAGCCGATAGCCCCTCGTATGTCTTTCTCGAACCACTGCCCAGATGTCAAGTGCTAATGGTGCATGGAACAAGCTCTTCCTGTTCAAGCAAGAGTGGTTCTACATGCGATGTCCTCTTGGCTTGTCGAGAAGGTGGTTGGAAGGACATAAGCACTATTCCCATCTCCGCCCTTAATTTAGGGACTTAAACCATATCTTTCTTCTTAATCACACGAATTCTTTCAACTCTTCCAGGTGCCCACTCTCGACCTAAAGGCGTTAGATACTCCAGAGTAGTTGAGGCAATCCGTGCTACCTCGGTAGAGGATAGAGAGATCAAACTCCTTGTTACTAACAAACTACTCTCACTATTTGGGCTCTTAGAGAATGGCGGTAGAATCAGCCTTCCAGGGAGTAGAGAGATCCCAAAGATTATCGTCGAGAGGAGGAGAGAACATGGCAACCCTATGCGACCCCTGCTGAGGGAATCCCTGAAGGCACCGAAGAAGTGGAGATAAAGGAGACTGAAGACGTAGGGCTAAAAAATGAAGATGCAGGCCTTGGACAAGTGCCGGCAGCCGATATGCCGCATACAAGCCAATTGCATCCTTCCCCAAAAAAGAGAAAAAGTTTGGCGTATAGAATCAAGAAAAAGAAAATCAGGGAGACCCCAAAATTCACCATAACTCCAATCAAAAAAGTTCCATTTCTCAACAAATGGTGATTTCATTGAAGGGACTTTCTGATATCTCTATTCAGGGCGATTTTCTGAATTATGACTTCACCACCCTTGACGTTGAAGGGCTTAATTCTCCCACCAGAGGCGACGAAGGCAGACAACCTCCCAATCAAGAAAAAAACTCCTGTGAGTGAAGAAAACGTCATTGGTTCGTCGGGGGAATGCACTAGGACACACAAAAGCACCTGCACATTACCATCCACCTGCATTTTACTTTCGACATAGCAACTACTAATATGTTCTCGTTTGATCCTTTTACAAGTGCCATGTCTTATTCACATGGTTTTGATCTCCTTCATGGCGCTTCTATCTTCCACTATTCAAGTCGAGATTTTGAGTCTGGAAGATGCCGGGAGAGAGACGAAGGCCGGGAGAGAGATGAAGGCCGAGAGAGAGATTACTATTCTCGAGAACCATCCTCATCCTCCAAAAGGAAATCTCAAGGACAAACCTTGCATCAAAGCAAACCCATTAATCCTCCTATGCATGGTGGAGATAAGCCCACACACCAAGGCTCTCAATCCGATGCTCCCCATGATCAACATTTTGACTCCTCTAGCACTAGGCAGTCCCTTGAGCACCGTAAACAAACATTGATTTCGTCAGAACAAATTCCTCTAGTTCCTGCTCATGACCTGACTACTGTAGAGAAATTAGCCGAGCTTAGAGCCACCTTTCTAAAGATTTTCTTCGACGGGCTAAAGTTCCTCCCGGATATACATTCCATCCCTGGGACTGCCAAAGAAAATTCATTGGCATGCGTGAATGATGTATATGTTCAACATGAAGCATTCATACACTTGGTTGAAAACGTCTCTGAGGTTTCCATCGAACGCCAACATGAGATCGACCGCCTTAAATTAGAGGCCACCCATGACAAGGACATCATAAAGTATCAAGATGGCGAGTTGGTCTCGTTCAAAACCCAACTTGAGGAGGCGCAAAAGAATGCAAAAGAGACGACGGAGGCAGTTAGTCGCGTAGAGGCTATCCACAAAAAGGAATTAAATGATGCACTCCAACGTAGCGGCTCTTTGGCTCCGGAAAAGGACTCCTTGTAAAAGGAGAAAGATATTCTAGCCCGTCGTGTGGAGGAGTTGGAAAAACTGCTATCCAAGGAAAGGGAAGAGAAAGTCGAAGCGCAGGAGGAGTCTCAAAAGTATTGTGAGGAGATTGTCGAGACGAGAAACTTGAAAATAAAGCTCGACGAGCAACTCTCCCAAATCGAAGCATTGAAAGAGGCTGCTCGTGAAGAGGGTAAGAAATCAGTACTTTCGGAATCTGATTCCCGAATCAAGGCTACGATTGAGTTCGATAGGGAGGAGATTAGTGCTTATTTGATCCACTCATCGCTGAATATAACGCAAGAGTTCTCCTCCACCGTGATTTAACTTTCTTGGACGAAGGCTATCTTGAGTCGCTTGCCGAAGCTTTGGACATTCTCATCAAGATCAAGAAAGTAGAGCTAGATGTAGCAGAGCTTGATTAATGGGCACTCGCACAAGAAGTGCTCTGAGGAAACGAGCTATCTGACTTGGCTGCTGCAAAGCATCAGTTTCTTGAGCAACACGTCGGTTACGATCGAAGAAGCCTGGACTTGGCATACACTCGTTATCCCCAATCACTGAAGGGAGCACTCCTGTGACCATCGAAAGCCAACTGAACACTGGTACTATTCTGAGCTCTTTCAAATATAAAAAGTTTTCATTCTCGACGAATGATGGTCGTAGTTTAACATTTGCTTTCCACTAAACCTTATAGGTAATCCAGGTCCCAAATCAACTCCAAGGAGCGAAGTTGCTATGAAGTAGGAGGTAAAAGATGCTGAGGCTCCAGCCGTCGTGGATATTCCTGGGCCCGATGCTCAAGTGATTGGGGCGTTAGATGAGGATAAACCCGAAGACCCATCACTCATAGAGGAGCATGATGATGTTATAGTTATGGGCGCTTCTGAGCACACCGTGAAGTTCTGCCTCAAGTAGTAGATTGAGAAAGAGGAGAAGTCAAAGCTCGAAGTTAAGGGTGAGCCCGATATGGTGGAGGTTGATAATCCCTTTAATAGGCCTTTACAATTCATCCCTCCTGGCGTGTCTATTCCCATCGTGGTTCCTCCTCCTTCCTCAAGTACCTCTTCCCAAGGCAGCAAGGGGTCTCGAAAGAGATGTTGGATCGAAACGACTCCCGAAAGGCCGAAGAAGGAAAAGAAGACGAAGAAATAATTGGGGTCTTGTAATATTTTGCTTAGTCAAATAAGTTAGACTTGCGTAATCGTTTTTCCTTCTTTCTTTTCCTTTTCAGTAGCGCATGTACGGGCGTGGGCCCCGAACTTTTGGATGGGTTGTAAGGAATTTTTGGAACCGTTAATAAAATTTTCGTTCCTTAGCCGATCATCGAACAAATTACTATTCCAGTAGTAGAGCAATTTTTCCGCTCCAAGTGTTTGTGATGATTTTTTTAGGTTTTGCTAATAGCTTATTATCTTAATCTCAGAGACCTTCTGCAGACTTCATCAAAAGTCGCCATCGGTACCAGGCCGGAATCGTAATCAACGGTCGTATTCCATCGCCGACAGTTTGAGCATCTCCGGTCGATCTTAGACCAGAGTTTGTGGGATAGTGGACGGTTGAAAGTTCTCTTGTCCATTCGCTGGTTTGGACAGTTGGCATTTTTTAGTTTGCCTCGTGGACTTAGAAACTTCTTCTCACATCGTTTATATTTTAATCCATGCTCCGAGGACTTAGAGTTTTTTCTTCAAGTCATTTACACTCTAGTCCACGCTCCGGGGACTCAGAGTACTCTAATCCGTGCTCTAGGGACTCAGAGTACTCTAATCCGCACTCTAAGGACTTAGAGATTTTTTCAAGTCATTTATACTCTAGTCCGTGCTCCGGGGACTCAAAGTACTCTAATCCGCACTCCGGGGACTTAGAGATTTTTTCAATTCATTTATACTCTAGTCCGCGCTTTGAGGACTCAGATTACTCTAATCCGCACTCCGGGGACTTAGAGAATTTTCCAACTTGTTTATACTCTAGTCCGTGCTTGGGGACTCAGAGTACTCTAGTCCGCACTCCGGGGACTTACAGATTTTTCCAAGTCGTTTATACTCTAGTCCGTGCTCAAGGGACTTAAAGTACTCTAGTCCATACTCCGGGGACTTAGAGAATTTTTCAAGTCGTTTATACTCTAGTCCGTGCTTCAGGGACTCAGAGTACTCTAGTCCGCACTCTGGGGACTTAGAGAATTTTTCAAGTCGTTTATACTCTAGTTCGCGCTCCGGGGACTCAGAGTACTCTAGTCCGCACTCTAGGGACTTAGAGAATTTTTCAAGTTGTTTATACTCTAGCCCGCGCTCCGGAGACTTATAGTACTCTAGTCCACACTCTAGGGACTTAGAGATTTTTCAAAACGTTTATACTCTAGTCCGCACTCTGGGGACTCAGAGTACTCTAATCCACACTCCGGGGACTTTGAGATTTTTCAAATCTTTTATAGCTGGTCGATTTTTAGCTCTATGTGTGCATTCATACATCACATTTGTTAGTCTAACAAATCTCAACACATAATCATATAACATGAAACAACAGTAGTTCACAGAAAAGTAGCTTCAAGCTTTTATTCATCATAGAAAATAGGGACAGATTGTCTTATTACATATCGAAAACAAAATCGACAAAAAAGGCAAATACTAAAAGCAACTATTATCGGAATTCAAAAGAAACAAACTAGGTAAAATAGTGACGTAGATGTTCGCTATTCCATGCTCTGGGAAGTGTTACACCATGAATAGTCGCTAGCTTGAAAGTTCCTTCTCCAAGCCTCCGTTCGATGACGTACGGCTCTTCCCATGTAGGATTCATGTGTGATGGGATCGGAAAGATTCACTTCAGAACAAGGTCACCCACATCAAAGGCTCTTGGTCGGACTTTCATATTATAATATCGGGCGACTCGGTGCCGATGTGCAGCAACTCTTAAATCAATCTCTTCATGCTTTTCGTCGATGAAGTCCAATAACTCCAATAAGCGATCTCAGTTTGTTTTGGGATCATAATAAGTTGCCCGATGGGAAGGGACTTCGAGCTCCATGGATATAACTGCTTCGGCCCCGTAGGCTAAGGCGAATGGAGTATGGCCAGTCGCTAACTTGTGAGTGGTTCTGTATGGCCAAAGTGTCGTAGGAAGTTCGTCCACCTACTTGCCTCTAGCCTTTTCCAAACGTTTTTTCAAGATGGACTTAATTATCTTGTTTACAGCATCAACCTGTCCATTCGCCTGAGGGTGAGCGACTGCTGCAAACCTTTTCTCAATATGATACTTCCGACAGAACTCCTTGAACTCAGCACTATCAAATTGAGTTCCGTTGTCAGTTACAATAGTCCGCGGGAGACCGAAACGGCATATAATGTTTCACACAACAAAATTAACGACTTTTTTGGTGGTGATCGTAGCTAATGGTTCCACTTCTACCCATCTTTGGAAATTGGCAATGAGCCGACAATGTCAATTCCCCATATCGCAAACGGGCATGGACTAACCATTTGTGTGATTTCTATCGGTGGTTCTCTTAGGACTTTCGCATATATCTGGCATTTATCACATCGTCTCACATAATCTACGACGTCCCGATTCACGGTTGGCCAGTAGTACCCATAACGGAGTACCATTTTAGCTAGCATCTGCCCCCAGTGTGGTCGCCACATTCTCCTTCGTGGGCTTCTTTTAAGACCCGCTTTATCTCGTCATGGGCGATGCACCTAAGTAAAGGAACAGAGAATCCCTTTCGATACATAATCCCATCTCGCATAATATACCGTGAGACCTTGTGAAGGACCTATCGTTTTTCATTCCTTTTCTCAACTAAGGCTCTATGCAACAAGTATTCCTTAAATGGGGACATCCATGATTCTCTTTCGGTTTCCGTCTCCGACACATGATCAACTTCCATTGCGTTTATACTCAGGGTATGTAGGGTTTCAATGGGAACCAAGCCCATCTGTTGTGCATTGCCAGTGCTTGCGAACTTTGCCAATGAATTGGCTTCCCCGTTCTACTTGCGCGGGATGTGCGAAATGTCGTAGTATTCGAGGTCTACAACAACTCCTGAACTCGGGTAAGGTATGGGGCAAGTCATTGTCCCTTCGCCTGGTAGTGCCCTCTAACTTGGTACACCACCAGCTGCGAGTCATAAAAGATTTCGATCGATTTCACCCCGAGCTCTTTAGCAAGCTTTAGTCCAGTGATCAACGCCTCATATTTGGCTTCATTGTTCGTACGGGGAAATCAAGCTTCAAGGCATAACAAATAGATCGGTTCTCGAGGGTTACAAGAACGACGCCAGCTCTTGAATAGTGATCATTGGATGCCCCATCGGTATAAAATTTCCATTGTATGGTAGGAACCACATCGCTTCCACTCTGCTCATCCTACACAGTGAATTCTGCTATAAAATCTGCTAATGCCTATCCCTGGATAGCTCTTTAAGGCAGATAGGTGATGTCGAACTAGTTGAGCTCGATGTTCCATTTAAGCAAGCTTCCAGATGTCTCGGCCCGTTGCAGGACCTGTCACAAAGGTTGGTTAGTGTAGATGCTGATTGGATGTGCCTAGAAGTATGGGCGAAGCTTGCGCGACGCGATCACCAAGTAGTATGCCAACTTCTCTATCTTCGAATAATTTCTTTCCACCCTCGTTAATCGTTTACTAATGCAATACACCGATCTCTGAATCCGGTCCTCCTCATTAACCAGGGCAGCACTTATGGCGTGTGGCGATACATCTAGGTAAATATACAGCTCCTCATGATCTACGGGCTTCGACAAAACAGGGGGTCTCTCCAAATGATTCACCAAATCTCGGAACGCGTCTTCACAATCTTGCGTCCATTCGAAATTCTTCTTCCCTTTTCTTATCAAATCGAAGAAAGGAATGCACTTATCAGTTGCCTTGGAGATAAACCGACTCAAAGCAGCGACCTTCCCGTTCAGGCTTTGTACTTGCTTGATAGTTGTGGGTGCTTGTATATCCCGAATGGCTTGAACCTTTTTTGGAGTCACTTCGATTCCTCATGCATTGACAATGAAGCCCATAAACTTTCCTGATGTAATTCCAAAGGAGCATTTCAATGGGTTGATTTTCATGCTATAAAATCTGAGGATGTCGAACAACTCTGCTAAGTCTTGAATGTGGTCGTTTGACCACCGTGACTTCACAAGCATATCATCCACATAGAATTCCATCGTCCTGCCGATTTGATCTTTAAACATTAGGTTAACCAGATGCTGATAGGTTACTCCCGCATTATTCAATCCAAATGGCATCACCACATAACAATATAATCCAACATCTGTGATAATACTAGTGTGCTCCTGGTACAAAATGTGCATTGGGATTTGATTATATCCTAAGTACGCATCCATGAACGACAGCAATTCATGTCCCGCGGTCGAGTCAACCAACCGATCGATTCTAGGCAAGGGACAACTATCCTTGGGGCACGCCTTGTTCAGGTCTGAATAATCAACACATGTTCTCCATTTTCCATTTTCCTTCCTTACTAGTACAGGGTTGGATATCCATTTGGGATAGAAGGCGTCGTGAATAAACCCATTGGCTTTAAGTTTATCCACCTCCTCTTTGAGAGCAACAGACCTCTCTGGGTCCATGCCTCGTCTCTTTTGTTTTACAAGGACATGCTTCGGATCAATATTCAGCATGTGGCTCACAATGGAGGGTGACATCCCACACATATTAGAATGAGTCCAAGCGAATACATCAAGGTTCGCTTAGTGAAAATCAGTAAGCTCCCTCACTATTGAAGGGCTGAGTCGTGATCCGATTTTCAATACCCATTATGGATCGTCGTGGCTGACTGTGATCAATATTCAACCACGATGATCCGTCAGTTCAGCCGGCACTGCCTTGGCCTCCTTAGGTTCTTCCTCATCGTATCTCGGATCTATATCTCTATAAAACTGACCGTAGTACCCAAGCCAAGGCTTAGGCGCTAATTGTCAATCTTCAGTAACTTGGATGTGGATGGATTTGTCCACACCCTTTCCCTTTTCCTTCCGCTGGGCTTCTCAATTCAGCCACATGACAAGCATGGCCAGTCACCTGATCACCATGCACAACACCCACTCCATTATCTATAGGAAATTTTAGAGTCAAACACCATGGGGCAAGAGCTACCTTAAACTCAGCCAGGGCCGGTCGGTCCAGAAAAACATTATACGGCGAATCAACATCCAAAACAATGAACGATATGATCCGTATCCTCCTACGTTCACCTTCACCCAACTCAACCGGTAACTCAACAGAACCCACTACTTTAGTAGCCGCACCATTAAAGCCGTGTATATGGGCTTTAGATGGTTTCAAATCCTAAGCCTTCATCCTCATCTGATCATAAGCCTTCTTAAAGATAATGTTACACAGATTTCCATAATCGATCAATGTTCTTCTCAATAGCACGGGCCCAATCATAGCAGAGATAACCATCAGATCAATAGCAGGAGCCTCCTCTCGATCGGCATCTCTGCTCCTAAACACTATATCATCCATCATTATATGCTGCTGCTTTGCCGGAGTTCCATCCTCCATGTTAGAGCAACATTCAAAGTTCACATGTTTCATAGAAATAGCATAACGCTCCATTTCCTGCCAACTTCTATCCGCAGGGTGCGGTCCACCAACTATTGTGTTTATTACCAACCTTCCACCGGTCTGGGCGGGGCTGACGCGAAGCTTGTCCTCGGTTGGGACCAGACGTTCCTTGTCCACCATCCTACGGATCCTTGACAAACTGGTGCAATTTTTTCTGGCAAATTAACTTCTCAATGGCGTCATGAAAGGTGCCCACACTCATCAATGTTGTGCCCGTAAGACTCATGAAATCGACAGTATTTACCAGTTTGCTTCTGTTCTTCGGTCGATTCCTTCGGATGTGTCTTCCTATACTGGAAGGTGTTACAGGTGGACATGTAGATGTTTTCTAAAGAGGCATTCAAAGGCGTATAGTTACTATATGTAGGGATTCATGGCTTCCACTTTCCGGACTCCCTCTTCCTATCAGAATTTCCTTCTCCACCCCTTTTCTGCTAACCCGGCTTGTTTTGGACATTAACCTGAGCCTTTCCTGAGCTCTCTCTAGATTTCTTTACAGCAATGTTGCTTTGTACCACTTCCCCGTTTGGTCCTATATTAGTGCTCCTTATGGACAACCTAGCCTCCTCCTTTCTCATGAACTGGTGTGCCTTTGCGTAGAAACATTCCAACGTGACCGGCGGTTTTCCAGCTATCCAAACATCAAATTCAGATTCGGGATCAACCCCCCTTGTCACATCCATCAGTATGGCGTGGTCATTTGGATTACTAACCTCTGTAGCAGCAACGTGAAACCTTTGTAAATAATCTTTCAGTGATTCACCCGGAGCCTGGATTACGCTGGATAGCGACATCACATCTTTGGGGCGAGTAGCGTGAATCCGGAACTGCTCCACGAATCTTGTAGCCATCTTATCAAATCTCGATATTGACCGCGGGGGTAACCTTGTAAACCACATTTTAGCAATCCCAGACAATATTATAGGGAAGCATCTGCATTTGGTTGCGTCATTCGCTATAGCCGAGTCCATCAACCATTCATACCTTATAATGTGTTGTCGGGGTCAGTCTTCCCTTCGTAAGCGCGCATCATAGGCATGTTAAACCTCCAAGGTTATTCAGCCTATAAAATGTTATCGGTAAACGGAGTATGACTCCTAGAGACTCTCTAATCATCGTTAGTGAAGCCCTGGTTCTTTCTCATCAACTGCCTGACCATTGCGGATAAGTTCGAAGTCTGAATAGGGGGTGCCAAGTCGGGTTCCATCCTGTGTAAATGTTCTGGCCGGTGCCTCCGGGGCATCTCACGCCCTCTTGGCTTATTATTCTCCAAACGCGCGTCCTTAGGATTCACTTCGCCATCATTTCGAGGAGGTAATTGGTCGGCATTCAAATGTACTCCGTCATCTAAGTTCCCAATTCCAGGGCGAGTACGACCTCCTAAGTGCAGTTGAGGAGCCATCCTCATGGTTGGGAGGGTTCGGCACCGACCTGAACTTGTTGCCCATGGTGGTCTGTTCTATGCTGCTTCGTTGCTCCAGCACGTGTCATCTCAATCCTACGGAGCCTTCTCCAGTGGTGCCTGTCTGATGAGGTTGAGCTGTCAGACTCCGAGTATGAAGCAGGACTTCCTTCGGCATTTTGACGCTGATGTTGAGCAATTTGGTTCATCAAATTGGCATTTTCTTAGATTTGCTCGTTTAGCTGTCTCCGGCTTTGCATTAGCTCCCTCATCAGGTCATTGAATTTGGCATTGATAACGTAATCAGCAAGGTTCTGGGTCGTAACAGGTTCCACATTTGCATTAGCGGGCTGGTTGCTTGGTCCCTATAGTTGGACACTAGCAGTTTCGTTGGCATCGACGTTGTGAGAGGTAGATTTAGTGCGCCTTACCATCTTGGAGTCCTTTGCTTAGATCTTGAGAGATTTGAATAGTATCTGCAAACTTTTGAGAATGAAGCTAGATCTCCTTTGGGGGATTTCTTTAATATAGTAGCAACAAAGACGATCCTAATAGCCTGAGAATCGAGCTTCTCAATGAAAGCACCAAAATGTTTGCACCAAAATTGGTCAGAAACACCCGTGATAGATTTATGAGTGAAATAAATGAAGAAATCAAATGGAAAAAGAGGAATAAATAACACTATATATTGCAAGACAAGACAGGAAAAAGTAAAAACAATAGGATTTATAGTGGTTCGGTGTTGATCACCTACATCCACTCTAAATATTCTCTTTATTGCTTTATTAACCACTCGATTACAGATACAATTCACAGGGAAAAGCTTGAATACAGGTTGAAGCAAAGAGAAAGTCAGTAAAAAATGGCAGAGTCTTCCTTAGGTTCTCCAAAAAGATCCCCAAAAGTGGACCCCTACCCTTGTATTTATAGATGGAGGTAGTCTGACGTCTCAGAGCTTGGACTTCCCTTTGGTCACTTGGGCCCATCACTAAGAGAACTCAACCCAACACTGCTATGTTAACAATGCCGACCTGATAGTGTCGACCTGAAAATGCCGACTCCACAAGGCCGATCCCATAATGTCGATCGCTCCCAGTATGCCAACCCGAGCTCCAAACATGCCGACTGCTCAAAATTTGCCAAACGCTCCAAACATGCCGACCGCTCGAAACATGCCGGCCCGGAGTATGCCGACCAGAAGCCCTTGGCCCTTTATACTGACCCGAAGTCCCTCGTGCCTTATACCGATCGAGTGCAAGCATATGGAATACCAACCCGGGCTTCATCTTATACCATTCTTTTGCCGACCCCTCCAAGCTATGCCGATCCCATGGATACTACAATATGTTCCAAGCTTCTGCCGACCCCTTCAAGCTATGCTGATCCGGAGTGACACTGACCTCAAGTTGTATGTCGATCCTAGAGACGTTATGCGGAACCTAATAGGTATGCCGATCCGAGTACTGACCCAGAGTAAATACTACATTGACCCAAAGCAGGAGCCATGCTGACCCGAAGTAAACCATAGGTAACTCACCCTTTTCCAAAATCTATATTCTAAATACTTTGCGTCATTCACTCTTCGACCATGCTCCCATTAATAATCAATTCTGATCCCTGAAATTACCCTTTTGTAGCCGGGCCAAGGCACCGGGTAACACATACTAATCCCTATTAAGCCCTTTATAAGAGGCTCATTGTCTAAAAGATTTTGAATGCTTTCCATCTGACCTTGCAGACTTGCTATTACATCAGAGTCTTTAGTTTTTTTTTTGTTCCATTCTTTCAATCTATCTTTCATTTTTTAAGATCTTAATAAACGAGAACATATTATTTCCATTAAGCACTTGTAATTCATTAAAGTCAGTAGTTTCATGGTAACCTTCACAATCGTGCTAATAAATAGCATACCTAAAAGGTTTACCCTCTTTGGACATGCTCATCATTGTTAAAGCAAACATTTAGTGGACAATAATCACTGATAGTTCTAGGAGTACTGTAACTTTCAAATTAGGTATAGTGTCTTAGAGATTAAAATTGTCCAGCCTGCAGGTAATTTGTTCATCTCACTACTCTTCCATGTATATTTCAGGCCTATATGGAATGCTTCAATGTGTCCAATAACAATAGTGCAATTATTGAATTTAGCCACTTGGCAAACTTTTTGAGAAAACCCACCTTTTTTCATCTGTTCTTAGAAATGCATTAAAGTCACCCATTACCAACCAAGGATGTGTAATTGTTTTAGAGTTATTGATAATATGCTTCTATAGTGATGATCTAGCAGTAGCCTAAATGCTATCATAAACAAAAGCAAACACTATTTATAACCCACCAATGTTTCAAAGTCGGCAATAATTTGTTGTTCATCTTGATTGATAAGTTAACTGTCCAAACAACATTACTCCACAATACTACGATTCTCCCCTTGCTCTCTATTGAACTATTGTGTGAAATACTCCATTGTTCACCAATTGCACTCTAAACAACTTAGTTCTTCCTCAGTAAATTTGTTTCCAAAATATCTAGGATAGAAGGACTATGCTTAGTCTTCAGGTTGTACAAGTCAAATTTCTAATATTATTATTTTGACCCTTAATATTCCAACATATAACTGTCATTTAGAAGTAGCCCTTTTGCTCCTAGTCCTTGGAGCATCAACTACTACTTTGTTTGTTTTACAAACCACCTTACCTTCAATAAGTTGATCTTGGTGCCTCATTAGAAACTGCTCCTCCTTAACCTCTTGCACCAGTTTTTCCTGTTCCTCTACAGCCTCTATTATGTAGCTAGTCTCTTGCCTAGTTTGAGATGGGTTAAACCTAGCTATGACTATAGTAACATCCCCCATTTTGGGGCCCAATAATAAGCGCTACTGATGCTGGTACCGTCAATAGTATTATTCTCCAGTGACGAAATGAGATAAATTAATAGTGTTACTAACATCAAAAGAACATGAATATGAAAATTTTCCAAACATATTTCATAATCGAATTTTCATATTCATTACATAATCCCATTCATTGCCCAAGTTCAGAAAAAATATAATTATTACAAAATATTCCAAGGGCAATATATGAAGATGCCTCATTGGTTGATTAGAGTCTACTAATCAATAGTCATACAATCTGCCATTACATTCATTCAAGCAAAACAAAATAACAACACAACGGAAAATAAAGCTCCTAATATAGCTAACTTTCCTCCCGCACAACCCTGAAAACTTGTTCGTTAAACTTGAGAAGTTTGAAACCTTACTCCTAGCATACTCAAGTGGGCACCCAAGAGTTTAAAAGGAAAAACAAAAACATCGAGTGAGACAAAAAGTCTAGTGTGAATAATAATATGCCATCTCAAATCAAATAGATTTCCAGTAAGACCACACCGTTAAGCGGAATGGGTTTTCCCCTCAAGTGTCTTCTGTAAACAATTCAATCATAAATCGTGCACCAACAACCAGAATGGTTAGAACATAACATAAAACATACCTATGCATGCATGCAATATAGGTAATTTTGACCAATCTGTCTCAATCAATAGACTATCTGTCCCTACATCATAGTTTTCCCAAGGTTGGCTAACTCGGGCCTACAAGATATACCAAAATCTCCAAACACCATTAAGAGGAAACTGGGCTGATCGTTCGAACATAATTTTCTTAGGGCCACTCTGACTATCTGTCTAACTTATAATTTTTTAGGGTCACTATGAACCTATTGGTTTTGCAGGCGAACCAATAATCAATCCGAGCTATAATTTCCCTTCTGTGCGTAAACGTACTTTTAGTCTTTATCCTTAAAAAAGCCCTACGCATTGGTGGACCTTTATTGACTGGAGGCTAATAGTTGAAGCATAGGAAGTGATCCTCCACTAGTCCCCCACCATCTGGTTTTCTAAAACCATGAGTCAAAATATCCTATCATAATTTTTCTAATGTTGATAAGAATAATAATTTCCTTATAATACCTTAGGCTAAAATACCCTTTTATTTTCTTGAAAACATTTGTATTTATAATTGATTTAACACAAGGAAAACATTGCCCTTTACTTAATCAAAATCTTATGCCAAAGTACAATCTTCTTTGAAATAGCTTTTTATACATTCGGTATCAAAAAGGAGGTTGTTGAACTTCTAAAACACATGGCTATCAAGCCTTTAAGTAAAGCATTAGATTTAAAACATGCAGCATTTATACCGCTTCTATAAGTTGTCGAGCCTCTAGATAGAGTCCCTAAAACAAGTATTCTGATTTTGTAAAACTTAAGACTATAAGGCTAAAATATGTAGTTGTTTAATTTCTAAATTATATAGGTTGTCATACATATGAAAACTTAGCTTTTGGTTTGCATAACATAAGGCTTTCTAGCCTACAAAACTAGGATATCGGATTTGTAAACATACGGTATCCATGTCGCTAAAATAGATATCGAAAATATAGGGGATAGGGAATGCCGGGTTTAAACAGTGAGGATGTCGATCCTCTAAACATTGGAAGGTGTCAAATATTTAAAATAGAATGATCTTAAACTTTTAAATGAACCATATAGAGTTACGAAACCCTTCGGTGTTGAATCTCAACAATTAGAGATAACAACCCCTACAAACTTGGTGTCGAATTTCTATACAAACCGATACATCACATATCTACAAGGTAGATATCACATGTACCACCTTATATAGATGTTGAACTTATAGGCACGATACCAGGTATTGGCTTTTAACAGGGATGTCGGACCTCTATGTTGACGACATGGCATTTCCATAAATAAACTTAAAACTGATTTATTTCTTTAAAAGGTCATTTCTTTCCACCAACTCTTATCTCTTATCAACTTTCTATTGGATAGCAAAATACTTTTTATTTTCTTTTTTGAAAACTGCTGGATGGTCGGCTTACCTTCCCCAAAACCATTTGCAAACCTATTTAAATAATATTATTAATTAATAGCCATTCTAGCTTAAAATTTTTATAGGAAACCATAACCACTTGGGAAAAATACCCAAAAATCAGAATTAACATATTTTTTACATACAAAAATTTCGGGGCAAAATCATTACTTAATTATTTTTTATAATTAAAACTCGAAATAAATCCTTTTCCTCTTAGGAAATTCATCAAAGTATTTATATAAACTTTGAAAGTTATAAAATTAAAAACCCATCTCTAAAATAATATTTTATACATCATATTAAAATTTCAAAACATTTGAAGATCATAAATTAGGTTTCTACCCTTAAAACCTATCAAATTAATTTCATATATATCCAATAAATCATCATTTGATCATATAATGAAGCAATCAATCATAACATGATGTAACTTCACTAAATAATTTGGAAAGAGTCATAAATTCAAATTCAAGCATATAAAAGAGAGATGGTTAACTATTATTCACCATATATTGGATAAAGAGATTGAGATTTGTAGTTGATTAATTCCCTTTTCTTTTTCCCTTGAATGATTTAGATTTCATCTTCTATTCCTCTTGTTAATGGCCGGCCTCTATCTTTGTTTTTGATTTATGAAAATGAAATGATAACGAGAGAGACGGGATTTAGTAAAATAAGGAACTATTTATATTTTGCCTCTTTCATTATCCTCTTCTTTTCTACGTTTTAAACAATGCTATTACTTGATTACTTAAGGCACGACCAATTTAATTATCAAATCTCATTCTTCTTATCACAACAAATAATTTTATTTTATTTATCTAATTAAATCTCCTAAAATATGTTAATCAAAATTACAGGTGTTACAACTGTCCTTTGTAAATTATTAGGATTTAAACCCGTAGGATATTGTGTGTAATTATTTGCTGCTACATTTTTGGTCTATGGTTTGAACATTCACCCGATGAGTTTTATTTTTTGTACACTCATCTATTTGGGCTTCGCCAGTAGAAGGAATGTTAGTATATGTTGTTTTCTTCTCTTTCCACACTAGTTTTGGTTACACATTCACCACACTGCATTATTGATGTATATGGCCAAAGAATCCGCAGTTCCTAAAATTAAGTGGAAATATCTCATATTCCACCTTTTGTAAGTAAACATCCCTTATCTTTCAACGGCTTTTACAGTATTAGTTAGTTTAAAAGGAGATTCCAATTTTATCAAAAAAATTTCTTAGTTGATTCTTTTGACCAATCTTTTATTTTTATCTGTATCAATTGGTTTGCCAATCAAGCTAGCTAATTATTAATGCCACTTTCATTCCATGAGGCCAAGTTTATTAGCTTCACCCAAACTGGATAAGTCGAAAGCATAGCTCTCTCAAAATTAAAATTAGCATCCCACTTCCTCATGAGTACTAAAGGATTGTTCATAAATAAAGGCCCCAATTTTAGTAATCTTTCATAATCTTCCTCTAATTCAAATTTGATGAGATGAAAACCATTATTTCTGGGAACTATATCCATGACGCCTTAGGGCCCAAACTCTTTTTATGTAAGCATTGAAATACACAAAATAGGGTCTCTTACCAACCATATAGAAGTAAATAAAATTCTTCTAGATTGAGTTTGCTTCATTATAGTCTTTGTTCTCTATGATTTAATATTCATCTTCTCCACCTTTGATTGGTTCAAAGAAGTTAACTTTCTCCCTAATTTATAATCGTTTCCATGAGGCATCAACCCATGTTTTAGGGATTTTTCCAACCCAACTTTTCATGGGTAAGCCTTAATCACTTTCGAGTTGTTCCTTACTGTAACAAGCCTGGTTTTTGAGATTACCTGTTAATATTAAATTATAACGGCAGTTATAATTTAATAGTGTGAATTAATAATAAATGAGGAATTTAAATTGTTTATTGGGAATAAACAATATATTTGAGAATAAAAATGAGAAAATAGAGTTTTGAAAACTTTATTAAGATGGTTTGAGATAATAAAATGAGGAAAATGTGTTTTATTTAGAGTTAATGCAATAATTTTGTTAATTATTGCTATTTACTTCTTTTAATGAATTTTAAAAGAAGTAATTAATTTTAAGATGAGATATATTTAAAATAATGATGGAATTGAGTTTAAAAATATAATTTAAGTGTAAAATTATATTTGAAATAGGTTATAAAATTTTATTACAAAAAAATGTGATTTTTGTGTAATTTATAATGTTAATTACAATGAGATTTGTAATTAAAGATGTAAATTTGTTATTTACTTTAAAATAGAGAAATATGTTAATAAAATGTTTTAAAAGTATAAATAATCTTTTATTTTGAGTGTAAAACATTTTATTATCATGAATATAAAGTTTTATAATTTTAGAGATGAAATGTAGCTTTAATTCATAATTTGATTTGTGAGAAAACATTTTTAATATGTAATTAGTGGCTAAATTATAAAGTTAAGCTAATTTTCTTTTAATTTGGACCTTAACCCATTACCTAAACCTAACTTTTCCTGCTAACCTAAGAGGTGAGAATGAGAAAATAGAACCTGTACGTACATTTTTCCACTTTCTTCCTCAAGTTTCCAAAAGACAGAATAATGGATGAAACATTTTCCTCTTCAAATCTTATGAAAAATCCATCAAATTAAAAGAAAAATTGATGATTTAAAATGAGATTCTAAACTCCAAACTCTGGTAATCGATTTCTAAAACCCCTCTCTATATCAAAATATGATTTACAGTGATAATTGTTAATTTTCTTCTCTGTTTGGTTTGCATGTTTCCTTCTAAGTTCTGTTAGGTTGTAGAAGCTCTATTCTTGGCAGAAAGTTGCAATCTTTGGCTCCAATTCAAGGTTTGGTTAATCTTTGCAGCAAGGTGAGTATCAAAACACACATTTTCGAGCTTAGATTGAGATTTCAATATTGAAATCTCAATTTTGGTTTGTTGCATGTTTGTTTGTGAATCACTGTCAATAAATTAGGCATATCTCTCTCGTTTTAAATCAGAATTTGATTTTCTTTGAAGTTCTGGAAACTTGAAAGGAGTGTGATAACTTTAATGTTAAACACTTTTGAATTTTTTTAGCATAGAGGGTCAAAAAATCGAATTCAAACTGGTTGCCCTGTCACTGTAAAACTGTGACTTTCTGTGCTAAATGATGTTGGTAATTTGAGCATACATTTTTCGTTTTTGTTCGAATTTGATGATTTTTTATGCTCTAGAAAGCTTAGATTATCTGTAACAACTTTCATGTTTTGGGTTTTGTTAAATTTTGATGTTCACATGGTCGAGAGTTCATTCTAGTATCGCTGCCCCGAAATAAAAACGACAACTGTAGTGAACTTCTGATCTGTAATTTGTTTTGGCCATATCTTTCACGTTTCTTATTCAAATTCAATAATTTTAGATGTTTCGGAAAGCATAGAGTTTGTGCTAAAAGTTTTATGTTTTGATTATTTCGAAATTTCGAAGTTAGCTTGGTCAAAACTATGTTTGTTTGTTGCTGTCACGAGTAAAGTGACAGAAATAACAATTATTGACCTGAGAATTGTATTAGATTATTTTTGATATCATTCTTATTCGATTTTGATGTTGTTTTTGAGATGTTTTGAGAGCTATGATGCCTATCAATAGGCTAGCTATATTTGGAGAATTTGAAATTCAAATTTAAATAGAATTTGAATTGATTTTGGGTTAAATTTGAATTGAATTCATATTGAACTCAAGTTATTGGTGTTGAGTTATTTTTCATTGTTTTCGAGCACGGTTTTCGCTAAACCATTTTTGAAGTGATTTTTGAAATAAATGGACATTTTAAATTATTATTATGTAGTATTTTAAAATTATTTTTCTAATAAAAAATCTATTTATTTCCTATAATAAAAGAATTTCAAATATTGATTTTATTAACCTTTTCGGGAAAAAGTTTTAGAAGCTTGTTTTCTCTAGTAAACTATTTTATATATAAAACATACACTTTTACACTATTCGAACGTATGAGAAAGAGAATTCAACGATTTAATAAAACACGTGGTATGAGACATGTGCATTTACTATTTCGGTTAATTCTGGACTTGTACGATCGAAGCTAATTGAGATTATTGATTCTGAGATGTTTTGCCATTTTATGGCGTATTTTGAGTTTTATAATTCCTATTTATTGGAATTTTTTAAGATGGCCAATATTTGGAAAGTATTATGGTTTGATATCTCCTATGTAAGAGTATGGTCGATGAGAACCATCACGATATTTTATTTACTTGCCAATGATATAAGGCAAGTCTTGAGTATATGATTTTATATTTTGAGATTTATGGTTTATGAGGAACCATCATGATGTTTTCACTTGTCGATGAGATGAAACAAGTTACGATGCCATTTAATACTTATCGATGAGATGAGACGAGTATGGTGTCTCTTTATCACTCGCCAATGAGATGAGGCGAGATATGATTTTCTGAGTTTTATGATGTTCCTAGTGTGGCATCGACTAGCAGCTAGTAAACTGCTAAGTGCGAACATGTGGTATGGGACACACGTTAACACTTTTTGGGATCCTATCCATGAGTTTGTGACACATTCACGATGTTTACCTAACTAAACTGCTTTAAGAGGTGTTAGCGACCTTGTCATGAGGGCGAACTGCTTTGGGAGGTGTTAGTGGCCTTGTTAGGGCTGACAAAACGGCTTGGAAAGGTGTCAGTGACCTTGTCATGAGGATGAACTGCTTTGGGAGGTGTTAGCGAGCTTGTCTGAGGCTTCGACCGTCTGAATTTAGCACATGCAGCATTGCTTCGGCATTGCAATCGTGGATTTGGCTAATCCGGGTTTTCTGAGTTTTCTGTTTTATTGTGATTTCACCATTTTAAGACGTTTATTACATCGATAGCCTAGTGCTATATGAGATGTTATATATATGGTGATTTCATTTATGATGTTTTGAACTCTCATCGAGTTCCTTGAGTTATGAGTTTGGATGATTACATGATTTTATAGGATATTCTAGGTTTTGCCATTTTGGCGACTTGAGATTGAGATTTATATACATTTGTACCAATGAGATGAGGTATAATTGAATTTGGAGATTCTTCTATATTTGAGTTTTGGATCATCCTATTTGGGAAGCAATCCTTCCTGTTGCTTTTACAGAACTTCCCTCATGTTTTATGTTTGCCATTTTGGCGAGAGTTTGTATTGATGTTTCTCCTTTTGAGGAGATATGGTTCATGGAAACCATGTAGACATTTTGGGATGTCGCCGATGATATGAGGCGAATGTTTATATTATTTGAGTATTATTATTGAATTTACCTCTTTGAGGTCTTTGTATACTTAAGTGACATTAGTTCACTTAAGTCATGGGTTGTACTCTTTCTTTTACCTCTTCTCATTCGAAAAGAATTTTTCCTTGTATCTTATGCTTCATATTATCGTCTATCCTCATTAACTGATTGTTTTAGCTAAACTGACCCGTGTATTTTGTACTCGGGTCAGGTCGAGTTTTTTCAAGTTATCTATCAGTTACGAGACTTAGCTTTGATGCATCTGCTTAGATATCAGCCTAGCACTTTTGTGTAGTTTATATTTCTTTCCTCTTGACTCTGATATGTATTTGATTAGATGTATATAGTGCGGTCTCTGTACCACTTTTGTGTATCAGTTTGTATCATATTGGGATGTATCTGTGTATATGTATTTATATATATGATGATTACTGCTCTGTGATGTGATATGCGTTCTGTTATTGTATTCTATTCTGATAGATCCATTAGCCATATATAGTTTTGTATTAAGCATTTATTAGATATGTCGATCCACTTGAAATAGAAAAAATATATAGAGCATTTATCGACGTAAGCAGCAGATGTTTAAGACAAGATTATAGATGGTCGCTCCTAACCAGCTCTATTCTCCGCATTAGCAGACAGAATTACCTAGTAATTCTCTTTGTTAATGTGGGTCTCGGGGTAGGGCATCACAGCTTGGTATCAGAGCTGAATTCAGAACAAAATAGGATAAACACATAACAGAAGTATATATTACGATATATCCAAGTATAGTACAAATGTTACAAATCCCTTAATCATCGTGTCCTTTATCTTATCGTGTCCTTGAGATTGAAGTTTAGGATATGTCTAGGAATATTTTTATTTCGTAGTATTCCAAAAATAGAATTGATGATATCTTATTTTAGGAGCAATCCTAATCGTGATTGTTTTATTTGAGTCCTCTTCAATACGGGTACTTGACACCTATCCGTATCGGAGGAGTTAGTTGATGCTTTTGGATATTCTTGTCTTGTTCTTTTGTGAGGATTGTGAATCCTATTTAGTGGATTCGCAATATTTAGCATGATGTATGAGGATTTGGGATTGTTGTTTATAGTTTATCTTTTCGTGCAAATTAGCACACCTTTTTCTATTTAGAGTTTGAACGTTGAGATGAAGTGGCTTGCCTATTATCAAGCCACATTCTGTGATTCGAAGAATCCTAAATTGAGTATCCTAGTTCGGCTGATTCGTTGTTTCTTGTCCTTCGGAATGTTAACGATGATTCCAAAGTCTTTGTACTTAACCTTGAGTTTCGAGATGCTGATGATATGTCTCGAATCCCAGTCATTGTGACTCTGTTGATTTCTGTGAGTCCATTCGGGCATGACATCCAATCGAGCAATCGAAAATTGTATTGACTTCATTTCCGGTTCTTAGCCTTTCGGTCATCCTCCCACGAGGATGTCCACTAGAGAATGAGGTGATTCTTTGAATTTATTTGATATTGCCCTTTTTACCCTTTTTGAGATATCCTCTTTGGATACTCGATTGTTGATATACTTTGTGGTATTACTTCACTTGAAGTAATAATTTATTGTCAATGTTACTTCTCCTCATTTGAGAAGATATTTACCCTTGCTTTTATATCTCATGGATTTCTTTTAATCACTTGAGTGGTGCTAGGGTCATTCCTTAGCTTGACCCTACATCGATTATTCATGAGCTACGAGTCGCGAAGGATAGCGTTACTTTTACCGCATTCCGCACTCGTTATGAGTCTTGTGAGTGGTTCGTTATACCGTTTGGAATAATGGACACTCCAGTCTATTCCATCAATCTTGAGGATCGAGTATTCTAGGAATATCTCGTGAGTTCTTCTTGTGTTTTTTATTTTGAGAATAAGTAATAAGTTGTGTTTTTAAATATTTTTTTGAAGATATGTTCCAAAGAGGAATTGGATTTGTTTTTGGAAAAAACAAAGAATATTATGAGTATTATATATGAGGTATTTCTTTTTAAAGAAAATGAATTTTTGTGTTGGGTTTTTCGTCTAGTGCTTTAAGAATTCTGGTCGATGCATTTGGCCAACGTTATCAATAGGAATTTCCTAAACACTGGGATGAGACAGTTAGACACGGTAAATAGAGTTTTAATAAATAAAGTTTGAAAATAATTAATATCATGGAGTGTTAATTTTTATTTTAAATGTTTAATGAAACCATTGAACCATAGTGAGTGTCGGATGAGTGGCGAGGCAGTTTTGGTCATCTGATCAACTCAGCAGCTAATCGATGAGGTCATTCACTATAAATCAATGGCGACGCAATACCCTTATATTGTTTGAAATTCGAGAAAATAAATATGGTAATTTGGGTAAGTAAAGTGAATAATTCTAATTAAGGGGATGTCTTAATTAGAAGAAAATATCATTCGATGTTTTGATTAATAAAATGATGTATTTAAGGTAAAAGAATACTTTGGTTTGAAAATTAAAATATTAATTGAATATTTTAGTACAAGTTATTAATGATGACTACAAAAATTTATTTTGATGGATAATAAATAATCATCTCCTGATAATGGAAGAAACTAGTTATCTCTTCCAAAATGAGTTTTCATAATTAATTATTTTTAAAGCTAGATTTTGGAAAGTAATAAAAAATATTTCCACTTAATAAAATGGTTTGTGATGATTACATAAAGTTGATCATAATTTTATATGTCTTAGCTTTCTCGGGAAAAAGAGGATCATTTAACAAATGATTTAGCAAAATGTTTGTTTGAAATTGTAGTTTGAAATTAAAATGGTTTGGGAGAATTACAGCAATAACTAGAGATTTATAACTCCAAATGTGCTCAATTATTTTGCAAATAAAAGAGCTTTCAGTAAGCTATAAAGTTTCTTTTTACCACTTTTAAAGATTTTGCTTTTTACTAAGTCTAAAATGGATTTGAATATGGATAGGCAATTCTGCCCTATTACAAAATTCTCTAAGATTAAGCTGAAAGTAAATTTGACATAACTTTCAAACCGTAAATCCGATTTTGATAATATTTATATTGATAGAAAGCATAGATTGAGTAGAACAACTTTCATTTTATAAAGTTTTTCAGATTTTGTTGTTTGCTGGGTCAAAACAGGTCTTCTTTACAGCAGGTCTGAAATAAAATTGTTCTATTTCCCCTCAATAGTTAAGTGTAGCATTTCTTATTTATGATCATGAACTAATATCATCTATTTGAGTTAAGTATAGGTGAAAAAAGAATAGTTAGACTATATTTTGAGCAAAAAGAATATAATATAAGTTTATGCAAACTCGCTTTAAATTGCTAAAAAGAAAGGTATGTTTTCAGATTAATTTTAAGAGTTAAATGATGATATATATTGTGTTTCCGACCTAATGGTCGATGTATATCATATAAATCATTTTTATAATATTGTATACGACCCTCCGTACAAAGGAGACTCCGTCGATTTTTCTGAAAATTTCTAACACTTAGAAAATTTGTTAAACATATGTGAAAATATATATATATATATATATATGTCGCAAACTAGAGGATACCTAGGAAAGAATTAGAGAGTAAACAACTTAAAATTTATTTACTCTAATGTAGAGTAATGAATTTAAATTCAAAATGTAAGTAAGAAATTTTGAAAATTTTTAAGTGTTGAAAATTGAGAATTTAAATCTTGAAGATAATAGGTTGGAAAACTTTAAGAATTTTTGATTAGTAAGAGAGAGTTTAAAAAGCTATTCCTTAAGTCTTATCTTGCCTTTGTGCAATAATTTTAAGACTTGCAATTATGCAATCGTATGAGTCTGATGGTATTGGAGGAAAACCACCTACCTCTTATTAGGTTTTCTTTTCGTAATAGTGGTCAATCTAGTATCGGTATGACACCCGTCATAGTGTTATACAAAAAGTCGTATCGATTATCATCTTGTGGGTTGGAATTCGGGAGAAAGTTATGACTGAATCCCAACTATGTTCGTGAAGCTTCTTAGGAATCGATCTCACCCGGTTTATCTATTGCGTAACATCCTATCCGTGTTTGCTTCGAAGGTGAAATGCCTTCGAAATAGGGATGTATTGCTCGTAGAAATTCAATGGTTCGCAAATCCCAGTAGCTCCACTTGGGAAACCATAGAATTAATCGAGCAATCTTATCTTGGTTTTCTATCATCTTGTGTTGAGGGTGAGAAATTTTTAAACTTGAGCTTATCTATCTTCCTTTGATTGATGAAATAATTTTGTTGAATACAAACTCTTCTCTAGAAATTGCGAGGACGCAATTTTGTTAAGTGGGGGAGTCTATAACAACCCTAGTTTTTGAGATTACCTGTTAATATTAAATTATAACGGCAATTATAATTTAATAGTGTGAATTAATAATAAATGAGGAATTTAAATTGTTTATTGGAAATAAATAATATATTTGAGAATAAAAATGAGAAAATAGAGTTTTGAAAACATTATTAAGGTGGGTTGAGATAATAAAATGAGGAAAATGTGTTTTATTTAGAGTTAATGCAATAATTTTGTTAATTATTGCTATTTACTTCTTTTAATGATTTTTAAAAGAAGTAATTAATTTTAAGATGAGATATATTTAAAATAATGATGGAATTAAGTTTAAAAATATAATTTAAGTGTAAAATTATATTTGAAATGGGTTATAAAATTTTATTACACAAAAATGTGATTTTTGTGTAATTTATAATGTTAATTACAATGAGATTTGTAATTAAAGATGTAAATTTGTTATTTACTTTAAAATAGAGAAATATGTTAATAAAATGTTTTAAAAATATAAATAATCTTTTATTTCGAGTGTAAAACATTTTATTATCATGAATATAAAGTTTTATAATTTTAGAGATGAAATGTAGCTTTAATTCATAATTTGATTTGTGAGAAAACAATGTTAATATGTAATTAGTGGCTAAATTATGAAGTTAAGAAAATTTTCTTTTAATTTGGACCTTAGTCCATTACCTAAACCTAACTTAGCCTGCTAACCTAAGAGGTGAGAATGAGAAAATAGAACCTGTACGTACATTTTTCCACTTTCTTCCTCAAGTTTCCAGAAGATAGAATAATGGTTGAAACATTTTCCTCTTCAAATCTTATGAAAAATCCATCAAATTAAAAGAAAATTTGATGATTTAAAATGAGATTCTAAACTCCAAACTCAGGTAATCGATTTCTAAAACCCCTCTCCATATCAAAATCTAATTTATAGTGATAATTGTTAATTTTCTTCTCTGTTTGGTTTGCATGTTTCCTTCTAAGTTCTGTCAGGTTGTAGAAGCTCTATTCTTGGCAGAAAGTTGCAATCTTTGGCTCCAATTCAAGGTTTGGTTAATCTTTGCAGCTAGGTAGGTATCAAAACTCACATTTTCTAGCTTAGATTGAGATTTCAATATTGAAATCTCAATTTTGGTTTGTTGCATGTTTGTTTGCGAATCACTGTCAATAAATTAGGCATATCTCTCTCGTTTTAAATCAGAATTTGATGTTCTTTAAAGTTTGGGAAAGCTTGAAAGGATTGTGATAACTTTCATGTTAAACACTTTCGAAAAGTTTTAGCATAGAGGGTCGACAAATCGAATTCAAACTCGCTGCCCTGTTATTGTAAAACTGCGACTTTCTGTGCTAAATGCTGTTGGTAATTTGAGCATATATTTTTCATTTGTTATCCGAATTTGACGATTCTTTATGTTCCAGAAAACATAGATTATCTGCTACAACTTTCATGTTTTGGGTTTTGTTATATTTTGATGTTTACATGGTCGAAAGTTCATTCTAGTATCGCTGCCCCGAAACAAAAACGACAGCTGTAGTGAACTTTAGATCTGTAATTTGTTTTGGCCTTATCTTTCACGTTTCTTATCCAAATTCAATAATTTTATATGTTTCAGAAATCTTAGAGTTTGTGCTAAAAGTTTCATTTTTGAGTTTTTTGAAATTTCGAAGTTAGCTTGGTTAAAACTATGTTTGTTTGTTGCTGTCCCGAGAGCAAAACGACAGAAATAACAATTATTGACCTGAGAATTGTATTAGCTTATTTTTGCCCTCATTCTTATTTGATTTTGATGTTATTTTTGAGATGTTTTGAGAGCTATGATGCCTATCAATAGGCTAGCTATATTTGGAGAATTTGAAATTCAAATTTAAATAGAATTTGAATTGATTTTGGGTTAAATTTGAATTGAATTCGTATTGAACTCAAGTTATCGGTCTTGAGTTATCTTTCTTGTTTTTCATTGTTTTCGAGCACGGTTTTCACTAAACCATTTTTGAAGTGATTTTTGAAATAAATGGACATTTCAAACTATTACTATATAGTATTTAAAATTATTTTTCTAATAAAAAATCTATTTATTTCCTATAATAAAGGAATTTCAAATATTGGTTTTATTAATCTTTTCGGGAAAAAGTTTTACAAGCTTGTTTTCTTTAGTAAACTATTTTATATATAAACCATAAACTTTTACACTACTCGAATGTATGAGAAAGAGAATTAAACGATTTAGTAAAACACGTGGTATGGGACATGTGCGTTTACTATTTCGGTTAATTCCGGACTTGTACGATCGAAGCTAATTGAGATTATTGATTCTGAGATGTTTTGCCATGTTATAGCGTATTTTGAGTTTTATAATTCCTATTTATTGGAATTATTTAAGATGGCCAATATTTGGCAAGTATTATGGTTTGAGATCTCCTATGTAGGAGTATGGTCGATGAGAACCATCACGATGTTTTATTTACTTGCCAATGATATAAGGCAAGTATTGAGTATATGATTTTATATTTTGAGATTTATGGTTTATGAGGAACCATCATGATGTTTTCACTTGTCGATGAGATGAGACAAGTTACGATGCCATTTAATACTCGTCGATGAGATGAGATGAGTATGGTGTCTCTTTATCACTCGCCAATGAGACGAGGCGAGATATGATTTTCTGAGTTTTATGATGTTCCTAATGTGGCATCGACTAGCGGCTAGTAAACCGCTAAGTGCGAACGTGTGGTATGGGACACACGTTAACACTTTTTGGGTTCCTATCCGTGAGTTTGTGACACATTCACGATGTTTACCTAACTGAACTGCTTTAAGAGGTGTTAGCGACCTTGTCATGAGGGCGAACTGCTTTGGGAGGTGTTAGCGACCTTGTTAGGGCTGACAAAACGGCTTGGAAAGGTGTCAGTGACTTTGTCATGAGGACGAACTGCTTTGGGAGGTGTTAGCGAGCTTGTTTGAGGCTTCGGCCGTTTGAATTTAGCACGTGCAGCATTGCTTCGGCATTGCAATCGGGGATTTAGCCAATCTGGGTTTTCTGAGTTTTCTATTTTATTGTTATTTCACCATTTTAAGATGTTTTATTACATCGATAGCCTAGTGCTATATGAGATGTTATATATATGGTGATTTCATTTATGATGTTTTGAACTCTTATTGAGTTCCTTGAGTTATGAGTTTGGATGATTTCATGATTTTATAGGATATTCTGGGTTTTGCCATTTTGGCGAGTTGAGATTGAGATTTATATACATGTGTACCAATGAGATGAGGTATAATTGAATTTGGAGATTCTTCTATATTTGAGTTTTGGATCATCCTATTTGGGAATGTTTTATGTTTGCCATTTTGGTGAGAGTTTGTATTGATGTTTCTCCTTTTGAGGAGATATGGTTCATGGAAACCATGTAGACATTTTGGGATGTCGCCGATGATATGAGGCGAATGTTTATATTATTTGAATATTATTATTGAATTTACCTCTTTGAGGTCATTGTATACTTAAGTGACATTAGTTCACTTAAGTCATGGGTTGTATTCTTTCTGTTGCCTTTTCTCATTCGAAAAGAATTTTTCCTTGTATCTTATGCTACATATTATTGTCTATCCTCATTAACTGATTGTTTTAGGTAGACTGACCCGTGTATTTTGTACTCGGGTCAGACCTAGTTGTTTTCAGGTTAGCTATCAGTTACGGGATTTAGCTTTGATGCAACTTCTTAGATATCAGCCTAGCACTTTTGTGTAGTTTATATTTCTTTCCGCTTGACTCTGATATGTATTTGATTAGATGTATATAGTGTGGTCTCTATACCACTTTTGTGTATCAGTTTGTATCATACTGGGATGTAACTGTGTATATGTATTTATATATATGATGATTACTGTTCTGTGATGTGATATGCATTCTATTATTGTATTCTATTCTGATAGATCCATTTGCCACCTATAGTTTTGTATTAAGCATTTATTGGATATGTCGATCCACTTGAAATAAAAAAAATATATATATATAGCATTTATCAACGTATGCAGTAGATGTTTAAGACAATATTATAGATGGTCGCTCCTAACCAGCCCTATTCTCCGCATTCGTAGACAGAATTACCCAGTAATTCTCTTTGTTAATGTGGGTCTCGGGGTAGGGCGTCACACTTACTACCGCCGCATGTTTCTGTTTCCCCTTATGGTTCACCTCCAGCCATCCTCCATCATCATCTTCCTTTCGTTTGCCTAGGGTTTCGAGTGTGGGAAGGCCATTGGTCACCATTATTATATATATTACAATTTATTAAATAAATATTTAAAATAACTTGAAATAGATAATTAAGACAATATATATATATGCACATTTTAATTAGGAATATAATTAGTGTATGTAAATAAGAGTGTGTGTGATTGTACTTGTATGTATATAATTGCCTTTGTAAAGTGCATTTATATTAAATGCAAAATATATATGCACATAGTGCTTGTTATTAACGTGTACGCATACACACATAGCTACAAATCATCTGTCAAGCACCACTGACTCAAAGGGCAAGTGGTATGACACTGTAATTAAGATTCAATATGTCATTGGTTTGAAACCGTAAGACATCAGAATGACTACTCTGCTTGAATAATGTATCATTCTTGTTACATCCAAGTTTTCAAAATGTAAACAGGAATGGGGCTAATAAGAATTTGAAGTCGATAAGCTATTTAAGGTTAAACATGCAATAAGGCATCATATGTTAAAGGCAAAGCTATCACATACTAAGAAGTAAAGCTATCGAGTGTTAAGTAAAGATGAGCTATTGCATGCTAAAGATAAAGGTATCGTCCGCTAAGGAGTAAAGTTTTTGAGTGCTAAGAAAATAAAAGCTATCATGTGTTATAATGGGAAGCTATCAAGTGACAATAGCTATCTATTCCTAAGGTGAAAAGCTATCGCGTGCAATAATGGGAAGTTATCGAGTGCTAAGTCATAAAGAGCTATGGAGTCATAAGGAGAAAAGCTATTGTGTGCTATAATGGAAGGCCATCGAGTCCTAAGGCGCAAAGATATCGTTTACTAAGAAGTAAAGCTATCGAGTGTTAAGTAAAGAAGAGCTATTGCATGTTAAAGATAAAGTTATCGTGTGTTATAATGGAAAGCTATCGAGTTTTGAAGAGAAAAGCTATCGCATGTAATCATAAAGAGCTATTGAGTACTAAGATGAGAAGGGCTATCACATGCTAACTATGATGGTATCGAGTGTTTAATACCGCTATAACCAAATGATTAAACATCAAGCATAAAAGTGATCCAATTAGCCATGTAGCAACTTTAGGTTGGGCTGATTATGCTGTGTCATCTCAAAAGAGGCTATGCCACATGTCACCTCAATAGTGTGCCATGTTAGCAAATCTCAACCATTTAAGTCTAATTGGTGCCATATATAAACAATCTAAGGGCACAAATTTTCTATAAATAGGCATATGCCCCTACTAACAGGTTTGAATCCTGAATTGTACATCTTCATCATTTTCAGTTTTCTCAAGCATAAATAAAGAATTTGACTTTCAGACTCTATTGGCCAATTTGGTCAAAACCAAATTAGGATTTTACGACTAAGTACTTATACAATTAACTATTTTCATACTCAGCTATTCGAGGATATAATGACATGCATACTTGTAGCGACCCACTATTTTGGACCATTCAAATCGACAATAAATCCACACATGTCAGACTTGAATAATTCAAAACAATAGATTGTAAATATAAATTTGGCAAAACTCAGAATATACAGTAAATAAATCACAGATCATAGACACATAGTAATGTAACAATGCAGCGGAAGAAAAGAAATAGTAGTACATGAAGCTACTATATATACATCAGAGTTAAGAAAATACAACAGAAGTCTCAATATGATAATCAAGTATAAATCAGAATACATCACTGGAATCAACTGGATAACTGAAAGCGGAATAGATAGCTGGATCTCCAAGAAAAGCTCCAACTCCAAAGGTGAGTCTCGAATGCTGTATCACTCAGTCTGACCCGAGCGTAAAGCAAAACACTCGAGTCAGGACATACATACTTATACAATGTAAACCAACTAAAGTGAACTGTAATATAAAGGTACAAGTAACTTAAAGGATGCTTGGGACCGCCCATCCTCTAAGGATCCGTTAAACTATTTACTATGTAGTAATATTTCGCTAATATAATAATGTCTAAAGTAAAATAAACTTACTTTTAAATAGCGTTAAGGGGTTACCCATATAGCCCTAAACACATAATAGTGCCAGTAGTCTATACAATACCTGCATACCTCCTGATCGGGAGGCTATGAGAAGATACTACATAGGTATGACACAAATAGAAACTCATAGTAAAGCTCGGTATGGTAGGTGACACGGCATAACTAGGCAATGCCAGGGTAGATATACCAATTACGCACACGGGCTGGTGGAAACGCATAGCAGCCACTACCGCCCACCTCGGAACACACTCCCAAATAAAAAATCGAAGGGTGACCACCAAATAAATCACAAAGTAAGAGAATAGTATCAAAGAAATGTGTCCGATCAGAGGTGCTACCTCATTGGCCCGAGATCGCTCCTGTTTTAGCCACCTTATGCCAACTCACGGGAGTCGGGTCCACGTATATACCTCAATAGAATCGTCGCCACCATCCTACTTCATTCTAGAATATCCACCGCGTACACGGTTGTCAAAGTGGTTTTCAGTATTGACAGAGAGTATGCCCATATCCGATCCCGGTCTCTTTGCCAACCAATCGTTATTATAACCCATGGATATTTATTTCAAAATCATTTACTTTAAAACCCAAAATATCATATCCATTTCAAAACTAAATACTATATTATTTCATTTTAAAGCCAAATCAATATATCATTTCCATTTCAAGTCCCAAAGCAATAATATATCATTTAAATTCCAAAAACCAAATCAATATATCATTTAAATAAAACCCAAATTTCCAAATCACTGAATATTTCCTTAAATTTATTAAAATTGAAATATTCCTTTAAATCATCTTAAATCAAACCACTTTATAAAGTCACATTCTTAAATCTTCAATTTTAATAAGTTTCACGTTAATATATTTAAAGACAATTCTTAATAAAATACAATTTCATTTTCAAAACCATAGTACATTTCAAAGTTATAACAACTCTGAAACCCAACACTTTGAAACCATAATATTTTTAAATCATAACAATTTAGAAATGTTATTCTTTGAAAATCATAATACTTAGAAAATCATAACACCTTTAAAATAATATTCATTTAAACCAATTAAATTCAACGTCAAATAATATTCATTTCAAAGTTGTAGCATTTCTAGTTCATTCATTCAATTATAAAATCTCCAAAACATTTTATTTTCAGCTAACAACAACACTTATAAAGTGTTACAGTCGATATATTACTAATATTTCAAAACATTGTCAAATTCAGAAACAGCAGCACTTATAAAGTGCTGTAATAGATATTTAGTTATTTTCAAACAGCTTAGTTTCAGAAACAGCAACACTTATAAAGTGCTGTAATAGATATTTAGTTATTATAGAACTTAGTTAAATTTCAGAAATGATAGCACTTAACAAATGCCATCTTGAAACCACAACATTTTATAACTGCTACCAATAAAATTCCAGATTTAATTATAACTTTTCAAAATCATTAAAATTTCAATTTTGGCCATTTTTAACTTATAAAAATCATATTTGGTGCTTCAAAAACATTCATTTGGATATCATTTAACTTATGATTTAATAAAAATAAAATTTTATAATTAAATATCCAATTTAAAACATAATTTATTTATTAAGTCAAAATACACTATTTTACTTAACTTTTATCTTTTTACCACTAACCTAACACTTTATTTTAAAATACTCATTTCATAAATAAAACTAAATTTCTATTTATTTACTTAACTTAAAATTTCCATTTGAAAAACCAAATTTCCATTTATCAAGTTAGGTCATAATTAAAGTTACATTTTTCCATTTTAAAATCATAACTATTTATTTTACAAAACATAACATTTCATAAAAGAATATTTTACATAGTTAATATAACAATCAATCTTTTTCTTTTAGATCTATTCATTTAGACATCAATTAATTATGATTTTCTAGTCAAATAAATTTTATTACAAATCTCCAATTAAAACTGTATTACAATTTATCAGTTCAAAATACATTATTTATTAGACAAAACATGTCTGTTTCATATAGTAAAATTCATAACAATTACTAGGTTAGATTTAAACTTCCATATTAAATTCAATTACATTCTTAAGTTATTTATCATCAATAAAGGTCTTTAAGTTCAACTTAAACCAATATATTTTTATAATTTCAATTAAAGCCACTTATAGACTTATAAAATTTTAACTTACAGAAAACCAATATCTTCTTATATTTTAAATCATTAAATCAAATCTTTAAGCTCAAATTTCATACATTTAAAATTAAAAATACTTAATAATTTTTAGGAAAATATTATTTAAAAATAACCATGGGCCTGTATAAAATTTTCTAACCTAGGTCAAGTGATACAGATTTGTATCATTTCATTCCGTAATTTAAAAAGAAAAATCCGGGTTCTATCATTTCAAACCCACAATCCCAAGTCAAATAAAATACAATAAAAATCACTCGAGCCTATCATTTTAGCTCATAATCATTTTTCCCTATTCAAATGTCCGTTCGGGTATGTATCATTTCAACCCATAGTGATAGGGAACTTGCAGTGTGAGAAACAGTAAATAAATGAATAGTAGAACATATAATATCATATCAGATGATGTAACAAATATATAAATAGAATTTAACATCATATAATCATATCACAAGCATATATGAACATATTAACATAACATATAAATTTTCTACAATTCACATGCCATTGTTTCACAATTATAAAAGTACGTATGTCGAGAGTGATAAACTCACCTTTAAAGCTGAAGATAACAATTCAAGATATATAACTGAAACTCCAAAAAGCACGACAAAGCACGAATAAGAATTGAGTGGATGAACAGTCAAGATCCAATCTTGTACATAAACAAGTATACACAAACATAAGTATGATTCTGTCACATACCGGAATTTTTGACTTTCGAAAATTCGACATCGATACTCACTTTATCGACTGCCGAACAATCGATGTGCCGGAAACTCCAATAGTGAGGGTTTTAAGAAGAAGAAAAAGGTAGAAGAAGAAGAAAGTAGAAGAAAGAGAGAAGAAAGAAAGAAGAAGGACAACAGAACAACAACAGAAACAGATTACAATATCAAAATCTCACATATCGCAGCGGAACAATATATAATAAATAAAACACTAGTCTTTTAAAACAAAGAGCTATATCAGTTTATACATACATCAATCATCAGAGTCATATACAACAATGGACAGTTTTTATGAAACTTGTCCTCATACAGAATACACAGCGGAATAAATATATCAGATACAAATACTACGTCTCGTCCTCCAGCTTATCTCCAAAGCTCCAGAATATCCAGAATATCCTGATAACATAACTCTAGGCTGCCCGTGTGGAAATTGGTGGGCACCCAGAGTTTAGAAGGGAACAATAAACTCCGAGTCAGTCATGGTGACTGGTGTGAGATCGTAAAACAGTTTATCTTTAAAATAAACAAAGAAGATTTTTAAAGTCAATTCGCAATGCTTTTGGAAAATGAAACTACCATAAGACCTCCCGCCACACACACAATGCAAACGCAGAATTGGAGGAGATTTCTTCTTATGATAGTCAAAGATGCTTACTACGCGAAAATCAAATTCTTTTTGATATTATTATTAGTGCATAGTGTAGAAAACATTTCGAAAGTAGAATATAAATCTTAGCCAGCATAGGTACCATTATAGTATGCTTGCTATAGCTGCCATATTAGATGACAGGTTCTACAACTAAAACCGTACAAGTCACGTATTGTTTCTTTGGATTTCCAACAAATGGTCAGGCTAAGGAACTTCCTATCCACGATGGGTACGTCCCTGGAATAGACGACCCGAGAACCTAACCGGATCTCTGCCAACACAAGGCCGGGTTACCTCTGCAAAAATAGGTAACTACTGACACGCGTATGCCATCCCCCGATCGTCACCGATCTTCCCGAGGATCCCCGATTCGCAACAAACCACATAGATAATAATAATGCAGTAACCACAGAGGTTAAGTATCTGGGCTCCATACCATGATACCACCTTTATCCAGAAGGAATGACATACACTAAGGGGCGCTACTCCCTAGAACCTTGCTGCATTCTTCCTGTTTCGACCATTTCCGGGGTGTGAGGCTCGATGAAGTCTCGTCCACAAAGCTACGCTTTCTCAAAAAGCCCTGCTTCGGGTCAAACAAAATGATCAACCTATGATCACAAAGATATAAGATCAAACAAATGATCATATCACAAATGATCAAACACTGATCATTTCACAGCAACACTCAGTATGCCACGTTACCAAATTGGGATATATCGCTGATAAATTTCAACTACATAACCTCTGAGCTCGTACGTCTCAGAGAAGGGTGTTAAGCTAAGAGAATAAATTCTCCGCCACCAACAGAAATGTATTTGAAAGAAATCAGCTTTATATCTCAAATTGTGACGTCAGACACACAATCCATACAAGTCTGTTCCGGGATCGAACAGAACCGAAGGCACTTCTCACGAAGCCCTTGCACATCCGGATAAATTTCTAATCACGTCCGGACTTCCCGTCACTAAGGGTGATAAAACCTCTAAATCGGAGATCAGCCGATGTAGAGTAACTCGACGGTCATCCTTCCGTTTTCAAAAATATCCGGTCTTCAACACCGGTCTTCGAATGCAATTCATAACGACGTATCACATATTCGGAATGGGTTATACGACCCCATGGTCCTTTCCCGGCTAACCCGAATAGTGAGCGTTTATTTAAAACAAGTGTGGCATTCAAATTCATCCAATTCACAACAAATACCTACTCAAGGTAATTATTGATAGTCGGTTATTTAACTATCAATAAAGATGCGCAACATCATCAGATTCCAAATAATTTTCCTCAAATTATTTCATCTTCCAAAAATATCTTTACTAGATATAAAATTTCCACACTTAACCATTTGAAAACAATTTCAAATATTCACTTTTCAATTTATCTTTAAAAGATAAAATCTCAAAACAGTTCATTTCATATTGGAAAAGCATTTCCATACTTATTTAAAAATAAGTATTTCACAAATCTATTTATTTTCAACATTTGAAAATATTCAATATACTTAAATCAATATTAAGTATACATTTCATTCTTTAAGGAAATCATTCTTTAAACACATTTTATTTGAGTCAAAACGAATGTTACGTAAAACATCGTTCGACGACTCAAAATCACTAGTATAGGGATTCGGAATTTAGATAGATATATGAATCCCAATACTACATCAAAACATTTCCTTTCGGAAATCATTTACTATAACAACAGTGTTATAGTCCATCATTTCCTTATTCCTCGAAAACGTCTATTTCAACAATGGATGTTGAAATCTATGGTTTCGATATTTAACACATTTTAAAACATCTTTTAAAACAATTAACTTCATTTTCAATGTCACTTTCCCAAAACAATATCCATTTTACTTAACAATATATTCACTGTCCAAAATCGTGAATATACTTCACTAACCACATTTCAATATTTTCTACACATTCATTTTAAGGATAATTCGCTATCCAAAATCGCGAATATATTTCCTTTAATAACCTTCTACATTTAATTTATCAAATTCAATTGATTTCGAATTTATAACACAACGCTTATAAATTCTATTCCTACTTTATAACAACTTTGATTTATAAATCTTCCTTTATTAACTTCTATAATTCACTTATCAAAATAAGTGATTTCGGATTTATAAACAACGTTTATAAATCGCATTTATACTTTATAACCATTTCAACTTATAAAATCATTTCATTTTTCAATTTCTATTTATATCCCATCTAAGTGCAAAAGTCAAATTTATAAGTAAATTTCTTATAAATCTTTTATTCTACAATATCTATTTACTTTATAACTTCACGTTATAAATCTATTAATTTCATTCACTTATGAAATCCATTTATACTTCTTTCTAACACTTATAAAAATTCATTTTATAAGTCCAATATTTCGATTTATAAAATATCAATTTTACAAATCTTTTTATACAAATCGTTTATAGTTGTTCAAAAATCCCAACTTAAACCATTTTATAAATAAATCGACTTTTATTTCAAAAATGACACTTTGGTTATATTTCACTAGAAATTATGACTTTTATAACTTTAAAATTTTAACGTTTATAAATCAATTCAAAAATTCCATAAAACGTATATTTTCAAAAATCACTTTAAAAACCCTTTTATAAATAAAAGTCGTTATTTTTACATTTCAAAACTGAATCCGATGATGCAACAGCATCAATTAGTCCATCACAACAGTCAATATCATATATCAATATGATAACAGAATATACATCAATATCTGTAAATAAGTAAATACAGTTGAGGAATCCAGTTGGATCCCTCCAACCTGTTTCCCTGCATCCAAAGATGTTAGCACAATACCAATTCCGCTCCAGTACGGAATTATCGCGGTATATAGGTTTTATAAAAATCCGCTTACTAACGGCGCAATAGGGTCTCATCCGCTATACGAGGCGGGAATCAATCAATCCAATATATACATATGCCAATATGTATATACTGCTATATATATAGATATATCCTATCATATCTAATAGCACATTCAAACAAATCAGTCAATAACTGCAATTCAATTATAAATCTGAGTGAGAAGATCTCACCTTAGCTTTTTATTTGCCATCCATTTCCATTTTGACCATTTCTTCTTGATTTTTAACCTTGTATAAATATTTAATACAATTTATCAATATTCGAAATAATCGAATAAATCAATTACCGTTAAATAGTTAAATTAACTGATAGTTTTTATTTTAAACCAATTCTCTTTTAAATAAATTTATTTAACTAATGATTTAAATTTAACTAAATTTCTCTTAAAAAAAAATATTTTCTAGTTACCAAAAATAATTATGTAGGTTAACTAAATAATCTATCCATTATAATTTATCGTCTAAAAATTTACTTTTTAGTTTAACTTATAAATTTTCCATTTAAAAAAATATCCTTTAATGACTAAAATAATTTAATAAGTTAATTTAATTATCTATCAACCAAATTCATTATTTAAAGTAAACAAAACTTTTATACTTATATTTTTTTCTTTCAGAAACTGCTTATAAAACTATTATAAATTTGATTTTTTCCTATTTTCCTGTTAATGTAAGGATTTCATTTCATATTGGTCTATCCATTATATACTTTAATAAACTGTATATATATTTTCGTAAATTAAATTAAATCAAAATATACCTTACTGCAAAGATTTCGATGCCTTACTGACTATCATCGTGAAACCCTCTCGAATTTCCGCGACACTCACCCAGCTCGAGTTCGAACTGAAATCGACATCATCATCTCGAAATCGCCCCATCAGCTACATCACGAAATCGACGATGTCGTGACAAATTTGACTGTGCTTCAGACGAAACCCATCCCCATTGCCCTAAAACTCCAGATCGTCATCCCAGACCTCGCGTGCTCGAACTCAGCTTCGCCGTACGACACTGCTCGTAGCCGCCCCATCGCTCGCGAAACCCTAGCTTCATCGCCGACTTCGATTCGTCGATCATCCACAACTGCGCGTCCTTCGACCCAAGAACGACCAACAACTCCTAATCGCGATGACAGCGAGCCCTCTACGGCATCACCCAACATCTATTTGAACTCGCGACGTCGAGTTCGAGAATTTTCGCGGCACAATCGAAATATGAACTGAGGGATTTTTTCTTCGAATTTTGATTTCCTTCGTTTCGATGTTTTGGAAGAGGGAAAAAAACTGTCGCCCTTTCGAAAATTGTTTTCGTTTGTTCATAAGCACTGAAGAGAGGCTCGAGATTTTAAAAGAAACTGCGGCCGTTTTCTTTTGAACGAGATGATGAAGTGTTCTGCTGTGAACGATGATTAAGCAGAGTAGCTCGACTTGCTCAGAAGTAGGGTGGCTGATGTGAATATATTTTTTAATCAGCTAATATATATATATATATAAATTTCGGTAAAATTTTCGACGCGTTTACTTATCGTTTGCTCACACAACCACTCCAATTACTACGAAATTTGAAATCCGGTAATAATTCAATATTACGGACCCAATGGAACTGGTTTCGTCGAATTCCGAGACTGTTTGAAAATTGGCTATTTTTCAGTCGATAATTAAATATTAAAATATTCAATTTTCACAATTTTACTCCAAATTCAATTTTAAAAGTTCTATGACATCTCTATAACTTCAGTATGATTAAATAAAATTTTCCAAATCATTTTCAATCATATTAAACTCGTTTTTCAATTATCTCTGGAATTTCACTATTTAATTTATCGATTAAATTATCAAATTAAATCCAATATTCGAAAAATAGATCATTCGACTTCTAAATTCCATTTATTAATATTTAAAATTAATTAAATATTCAAATTTTAATTATCAAAAATTCTGGGTCGTTACAGATTCAATACAAATGCATAGATGAATTAAACAATGGAAATATAAGAATTAAATGACATAACCTTTGTTACATAAAAGCAAGAGGCTCAGTCGTGGTCAAGTGGGCTAGACCACATCATTCTATACTCGGCCATGTCATGATGGGCTCGGCTATAATGGGTTCAAGCAAGCTAATGCACGGCTATGGTCATGTAAATGAAGTAATGGCAAGTTACAACACTTGGAAGGCAAAGAGGCAAAGGCAAGTGGAAGGTTTGGGTCCTATTGGTTCGGCCCTAAGGCAAACATGGTTTGGCCATGGCTTTGTTTGGGTTAAGTACATCTCTAGTCACGGCAAGGAGATGATAAGGTCATGGCAAAGCAAATAGGTGGTGGAATTTATTATGCCGAAGTACATGAAGAGGAGGTGAAGGAAAATAGGAGTTTGGCTAGGTTTTCAACCAGTTTGGTGATGGAGTCTTCATGGTGGTCACGGCCATGGATGGTGGTGAGGAGGAGTGATGATGGTGGTCGGTCATAGGGTGGAGATGGTGATGGGGTTGGCTTGGAGGTGAGGCCGAGCAACATGAAGAAACAAAGAAAGAAAAGAGAAAAAGAAAAATACAAAGAAGAGGAAGAAGAGGCCATGACTTGTGATATTTGTTTTCTTTGTACGTAAATGAAGAATGAGGGAAAAGTGAGAAGTTTTGTACCGGTTTGGAAATGTAATACACAGCTAAGAAAGGGAAAAAAAGAAATGGCTAAGAGAATGGCAAGAGATAAAGAGGCTAGTGAATGAAGGCTTTATTTCCTATTTAATAAAAGAAACGTATGTAAAGTCTTCAATCAGAAGAGGCAAATGAGGAAAAGATATTTGGGAAGATTTGTACATGATTTGATGGGAGTAATATACGTCTAAACTATGGTGAACGGCTATGGTAGGAAATAAATAAGCCAAGCAAATAAAGGCAAGCGATAAAGCAAATGTAACCTATGCCAAATTAAAACAAAGTAATCATACGTCTAATTGATTTGTTTCCTAGCCATTAAATAAAAGATATATACAAAAGAAACATTCAATAAATAAAATTTTATAGAAGATATACACAAGAACATCTAATAAATAAAATTTTAAAAAGGCAAGCCTTTAAGACGATATAACGTATACCCATTTATATCTCCAAGCCATAAATAAAAGATATAAACACATAACCATCCAAATAATAAAATGAATGTCTAAAATAAAAATAAAAATAAAGAGATAAAATAGAGATGGATATATATGAAACATATAAAGTATATATACAGAAATTTATTCCGTGTAAAACACTGTAATTTATCCAATTTAAAATGTATACATCAGAATTTTACGAAACGAAAAGCAGGACTAATATAAAAATTATATCCAGCTTCAAATAAAAAGATTAGAATTTAAAAATTCAAATTTTTAAAAATTTTAAACTGAAATTCAAAATTTAACCAAAATTGACAAAATATAAAATTTTCAGAATTTGTTTACTACATTATATTTGGAAAAATAAATTACAAACAAATTTCAAACTGACATTGGAAAAATTCTAAAATTTCACTTTCAAATGATTTAAAAATCAAAGTTTCCAAATAAAATTTTAATTAAAATTATTTACACAATTATGGGTTATTACACTCTCCCCCACTCAAAACTTTTCGCCCCCGAAAAGGAAGAAGGTAGGAGAATAGAAACAACCTGAGAGAAAACTAAATTGTAACTCAAAATAGAATCATTAATTTAAACCACATAAATTCAATTTAAATTAATTAATACCCAAAATAAGATAGAATAAATTTGCATAGAGATAAGAAAGAATGACTCATGCTCATCCCTTAACTTGGAGAAGACAAGGATATCATCAATAAGGACTAGAATATACTTGATAAGAACAGAATAGAAACATCCTGAAAGAAGGATAGATTGGAAAACAAATAAGATAATAAACTCTAAAACCAAGAAAATTTCAACTTAAATTAATAATTGATTTCACTTAAGTTAAATAAATCTTAACTATTTCTAATTTGATCATCTTATTATCTAATTATCTTTAATTAACAATTTCTAAAATCATAGATTTGAACATCATTTATTATACTCATATTTTATTCAACAATTTAATTCTTCTTTATTCTAAATTATTAAATTTATTCCACTTAATCTACCTAATCACATATATTAAGGATATATACATTTATTATAACTACTCCTAGTTATTTATAAATTCCTTTAACAAATTTTTTTATACTGTATGTTATTCATTTAACCTTTTTATTTTATTTATCTCTATTAATCCTATATAACTAAAAATTTTAAGTGTATAACATTTATTATAAACACTCAAATTTCATTTATAAAATCCTTTTATATTGTATATTATCCAATTACATATTCAACTTCTGGATAATTTTAGGTAAGTTATATTGTAATGTAATTTAGTATTATACAAATAAAACTTTCTAATTTAATTATCTTAAGTTTGAACATTTACTCAAAAATTTTGATTTCCTTTTATAATTGAAATTATCCTTTAAGATAAAATTTTAAGAATTTAAATTTCTGATTAACTTCAACTGTTTTAGAGATAAATAAATATATATACATAATATATATCAAATCAAATTTAAACCGTGTATCAATATATATTAAAAGTCAACACATATTTTAGAAATCCAAATCAATTAAATTTTCAAAGCAAAACTTATAGCAAAGCTACAGAATGGTCTCTTCACTTCGAAACTCGAAAATGAATGTCGATGATGCTGCAGTCATCACCGAAATTATTTTCCAGCGACAAAGGGAAGAGCACTGATTTAGAACTTTAAAAATTCTTTGAAAACGATTTCTATTCGGAAATACTTTAAATAATATATCCTTTAAAACTTTAAACACAAAGTTTGAAACCATCGGAAATTAAATTCTCAAATTCTTGATTTAATAACATTTAAATTTCCAAATAAATTTATAACCAAGTTTATAATCCAATTATTTATGTATGAAACAAAAGCCAATGGTTACAAGATATATACAAAGTCAAATATTATTTCTTAACATCCAATTCAATTAATTAACAAAATTTAGAAAATTATACTTATATATAATTATACAAAAATTTTCATTTACCAGATTTGAAAACAATATGGTGTCAGTTTGCTCTGTTCAAGTGTTTTGGAGATCCTATCGATAGCGTTGATCAGACGAATCGATCGGAAACCCAAATCAACATAAACAACTCAAACAACACCATATATATTAAACATTCTTAAATATAGATTTCAAATACAGGAATAAATTTTCAAAACAAGGATAGGGATTCAAATTTGATGGACTTAAATCAAAGAGAATTCTGATTTGAAGATAAGGTTGAAACATAAGATAAGATGATTAACTAACAGAATAGGGGGATGGATAAGCTTAAATAAATCGCGGGCAACCTTAACCGGGTCAACCGTGACTTCAAGAATTATATCAATGTGGAATTCTGAGGTAATTCTACATTCGATCTTAAGAAATAGAATTCGGAATAACAAGAGATATTAGCATCTAAACGAAGGATAGATATAAATCTCCGGTGAATCGATGCTAATCGTAAAGGAGTTTCACCCCTTTACAAGCAAATTTGAGATTGGTGAGACCGCCAACTCACTATAAAGATCATTCGAAGTGGAGTTAAGGGATACTCCAGAATCAAAAGAAGACAAATAGGGAGAGACAAGAATGAATTTGGAACCGTGGGGAACGTTCCAAAATTCAAAATAAATCGAGTCAAAAGGAAGAGATTCAAGCTCGAACGAAAGTGATTCTGTAAATAAATTTACCATATATGCTAAGTTTTGCCTAGAGCCAAAGCTCTAATACCAAATGTAACGACCCACTATTTTGGACCATTCAAATCGACAATAAATCCACACATGTCGGACTTGAATAATTCAAAACAATAGATTGTAAATATAAATTTGGCAAAACTCAGAATATACAATAAATAAATCACCGATCACAGACACAGAGTAATATAACAATGCAGCGGAAGCAAAGAAATAGTAGTTTAAGAAGCAACAATATATATACATCAGAGTTAACAAAGTACAACAGAAGTCTCAATATGATAATCAAGTATAAATCAGAATACATCACTGGAATCAACTGGATAACTGAAAGCGAACTAGATAGCTGGATCTCCAAGAAAAGCTCCAACTCCAAAGGTGAGTATCGAATGCTGTATCACTCAGTCTGACCCGAGTGTAAAGCAAAACACAAAACACTCGAGTCAGGACATACATACTTATACAATGTAAACCAACTTAAGTGAACTGTAATATAAAGGTACAAGTAACTTAAAGGATGCTTGGGACCGCCCATCCTCTAAGGATCCGTTAAACTATTTACTATATAGTAATATTTTGCCGATATAATAATGTCTATAGTAAAATAAACTTACTTTTAAATAGTGTTAAGGGATTACCCATATAGCCCTTAACACATAATAGTGCCAGTAGTCTATACAGTTCCTCCATACCTCCTGATCGGGAGGCTACGAGAAGCTACTCCATAGGTACGACACAAATAGAAACTCGTAGTAAAGCTCGGTATGGTAGGTGACACGGCACAACTAGGCAATGCCAGGGTAGATATACCAATTACGCACATGGGCTGGTGGAAATGCATAGCGGCCACTACCGCCCACCTCGGAACACACTCCCAAATCAAAAATCGAAGGGTGGCCACCAAATAAATCACAAAGTAATAGAATAGTATCGAAGAAATGTGTCCGATTAGAGGTGCTACCTCATTGGCCCGAGATCGCTCCTATTTTAGCCACCTTATGCCAACTCACGGTTGTCAAAGTAGTTTTCGGTATCGATAGAGAGTATGCCCATATCCAATCCCGGTCTCTTTGCCACCAATCGTTATTATAACCCATGGATATTTATTTCAAAATCATTTACTTTAAAACCCAAAATATCATATCCATTTCAAAACTAAATACTATATTATTTCATTTCAAAGCCAAATCAATATATCATTTCCATTTCAAGTCCCAAAACAATAATATATCATTTAAATTCCAAAAACCAAATCAATATATCATTTAAATAAAACCCAAATTTCCAAATCACTGAATATGTCCTTAAATTTATTAAACTTGAAATATTCCTTTAAATCATCTTAAACCAAACCACTTTATAAAGTCACATTCTTAAATCTTCAACATCAATAAGTTTCACGTTAATATATTTAAAGACAATTCTTAATATAATACAATTTCACACAATTTCATTTTCAGAACCATAGTACCTTTCAAAGTTATAACAACCCTAAAACCCAACACTTTGAAACCATAATATTTTTAAATCATAACAATTTAGAAATGTCATTCTTTGAAAATCATAATACTTAGAAAATCATAACACCTTTAAAATAATATTCATTTAAACCATTTAAATTCAACGTCAAATAATATTCATTTCAAAGTTGTAGCATTTCTAGTTCAATCATTCAATTATAAAATTTCCAAAACATTGTATTTTCAGCTAACAACAACACTTATAAAGTGTTACAGTAGATATATAAGAAATATTTCAAAACATTGTCAAATTCAGAAACAGACGCACTTATAAAGTGCTGTAATAGATATTTAGTTATTTTCAATCAACTTAGTTTCAGAAACAGCAACACTTATAAAGTGCTGTAATAGATATTTAGTTATTACAGAACTTAGTTAAATTTCAGAAATGATAGCACTTAACAAATGCCATCTTAAAACCACAGCATTTTATAACTTCTACCAATAAAATTCCAGATTTAATTATAACTTTTCAAAAACATAAACTTCAATTTTGGCCATTTTAACTTATAAAAATCATATTTCATGCTTCAAAAACATTCATTTGGATATCATTTAACTTATGATTTAATAAAAATAAAATTTTATAATTAAATATCCAATTTAAACCATAATTCATTTATTAAGTCAAAATACACTATTTTACTTAACTTTTATCTTTTTACCACTAACCTAACACTTTATTTTAAAATACCCATTTCATAAATAAAACTAAATTTCTATCTATTTACTTTACTTAAAATTTCCATTTGAAAAACCAAATTTTCTAATATCAAGTTAGGTCATAATTAAAGTTACATTTTTCCATTTTAAAATCATAACTATTTATTTTACAAAACATAACATTTCACAAAAGAATATTTTATCATAGTTAATATAACAATCAATCTTTTTCTTTTAGATCTATTCATTTAGACATCAATTAACTATGATTTTCTAGTCAAATAAATTTTATTACAAATGTCCAATTAAAATTGTATTCCAATTTATCAGTTCAAAATACATTATTTATTACACAAAACATGTCTGTTTCATAAAGTAAAATTCATAACAATTACTATGTTAGATTTAAACTTCCATATTAAATCCAATTACATTCTTAAGTTATTTATCATCAATAAAGGTCTTTAAGTTCAACTTAAACCAATATATTTTTATAATTTCAATTAAAGCCACTTATAGACTTATAAAATTTTAACTTACAGAAAACCAATATCTTCTTATATTTTAAATCATTAAATCAAATCTTTAAGCTCAAATTTCATACATTTAAAATTCAAAATACTTAATAATTTTTAAGAAAATATTATTTAAAAATATTACCATGGGCCTGTATAATATTTTCTAACCTTGGTCAAGTGATACGGATCTGTATCATTTCAATCTGTAATTTAAAAAGAAAAATCCAGGTTCTATCATTTCAAACCCGCAATCCCAAGTCAAATAAAATACAATAAAAATCACTTGAGCCTATCATTTCAGCTCATAATGACTTTTCCTTATTCAAATGTCTGTTCGGGTATGTATCATTTAAACCCATAGTGATAGGGAACTTGCAGTGTGAGAAATAGTAAATAAATGAACAGTAGAACATATAATATCATATCAAATGATGTAACAAATATATAAACAGAATTTAACATCATATAATCATAACACATGCATATATGAACATATTAACATAACATATAAATTTTCTACAATTCACATGCCATTGTTTCACAATTATAAAAGTACGTATGTCGAGAGTGATAAACTCACCTTTAAAGCTGAAGATAGCAATTCAAGATATATTACTAAAACTCTTAAAAACACGACAAAGCACGAATAAGAATTTGAGTGGATGAACAGTCAAGATCCAATCTTGTACATAAACAAGTATACACAAACATAAGTATGATTCAATACAAAAGCTTAGATGAATTAAACAATGGAAATATAAGAATTAAATGACACAACCTTTGTTACATCAAAGCAAGAGGCTCGGCCATGGTCAAGTGGGCTAGACCACATCATTCTATGCTCGGATATGTCATGATGGGCTCGGCTATGATGGGTTCAAGTAAGATAATGCACGGCTATGGTCATGTAAATGAAGTAATGGAAAGTTACAACACTTGGAAGGCAAAGAGGCAAAGGCAAGTGGAAGGTTTGGGTCCTATTGGTTCGGCCCTAAGGCAAACATGGTTCGGCCATGGCTTTGTTTGGGTCAAGTACATCTCTAGTCACAACAAGGAGATGATAAGGTCATGGCAAAGCAAATAGGTGGTGGAATTTATTGTGTCGAAGTACATGAAGAGGAGGTGAAGGAAAATAGGAGTTTGGCTAGGTTTTCAACCAGTTTGGTGATGGAGTCCTCATGGTGGTCACGCCCATGAATGGTGGTGAGGAGGAGTGATGATGGTGGTCGGTCATAGGGTGGAGATGGTGATGGGGTCGGCTTGGAGGTGAGGCCGAGCAACATGAAGAAACAAAGAAAGAAAAGAGAAAAGGAAAAAGAGAAAGAAGAGGAAGAAGAAGCCATGACTTGTGATATTTGTTTTCTTTGTACGCAAATGAAGAATGAGGGAAAAGTGAGAAGTTTTGTACCGCTTTGGAAATGTAATGCACGGCTAGGAAAGGAAAAAAAGGCTAAGAGAATGGCAAGAGATAAAGAGGCTAGTGAATGAAGGCTTTATTTCCTATTTAATAAAAGAAACATATGTAAAGTCTTCAATCAGAAGAGGCAAATGAGGAAAAGATATTTGGGAAGATTTGTACGTGATTTGATGGGAGTAATATACGTCTAAACAATGGTGAACGGCTTGGTAGGAAATAAATAGGCCAAGCAAATAAAGGCAAGCAATAAAGCAAATGCAACCTATGCCAAATTAAAACAAAGTAATCATACGTCTAATTGATTTATTTCCTAGCCATTAAATAAAAGATATATACAAAAGAAACATTCAATAAATAAAATTTTATAGAAGATATACACAAGAAACATCTAATAAATAAAATTTTAAAATGGCAAGCCTTTAAGACGATATAACATATACCCATTTATTTCTCCAAGCCATAAATAAAAGATATGAACACATAACCATCCAAATAATAAAATGAATGTCTAAAAAAAATAAAAAAATAGAGAGATAAAATAGAGATGGATATATATGAAAAATATAAAGTATATATACAGAAATTTATTGCGTGTTAAACGCTATAATTTATCCAATTTAAAATGTATACATCAGAATTTTACGAAACGAAAAGCAGGACTAATATAAAAATTATATCCAGCTTCAAAAAAAAGATTAGAATTTAAAAATTCAAAATTTTAAAAGTTTTAAACTGAAATTCAAAATTTGACCAAAATTGACAAAATATAAAATTTTCAGAATTTGTTTACTTCATTATATTTGGAAAAATAAATTACAAACAAATTTCAAACTGACATTGGAAAAATTCTAAAATTTCACTTTCAAATGATTTAAAAATCAAAGTTTCCAAAAAAATATTTAATTAAAATTATTTACAAAATTATGGGTTGTTACAATACTTTCTTAAGATTCCAACATCTTGTCCAAGTACCATTGACTTTATTGACGAAGCATACTAGTTAGGACTAAATTTTAACCTAACATTTTTTGGTGCTTTCATTAAGAGTTGAACTCAATGAGAAATTCTCTTTCTTAAGGACCTTCGTCATGATTATTTCTTAGCAAGGATCATCGGAACCAACCATAATTTGCATGACTGCTCATCAATATACCTGATAATTTAGTAAAGAACATGAATTGAATTGACTAACTTTTCCCTTTAGATCTTGACAGAAAAAGGTAAGCTACTTAGTAAGACCAAAAAAAATAGAGCATAAATCTCTTTCACATTGGACAAAAGCCTATTTTTGCCTTAATGAGAAAATCGAATAAAGAAAGACCAACCTTGAACCCTTTGCTCAAGTAAGAAAGGACATTCAACTCAAGCTAGAAGAAATATATTTGAAAAGGAGATGAATCTTGGCTTTGATTGATTTTCTCAGAAGTGGAAAGATATAGTTAATGAATCCCTCAAAGAGAAAGAAAATACTCTTAGCCTTCAAAAAGGAAATGGGAAACAAGTAATAAAGAGGTCCTAATCCCACGAAAAAGAAAGACATGAATGAGGAAATTGTACTGCTAAGAAACCCAAGGGTAAAATAAATACCCCACTCCATGTCTCGTAGGAAGAAGTTTACTTCCTCACCAAAGAAAGGCTGAATTATTGGGACCATAAGAAGAACATAAGAAGGGAGACACGAAGGAAATAAGTATTGTTATTACCATAAGGCAAATGGACATCGGACTAACGAATGCAGGGCATTAGCTGGAATTATTTAATATTATGTGAGAATGAGAGAATTACAGGAATTTGTGGAATACGATCTATCAAGGAGTTGAAAGGAAAATAGTTAATGCATTGAAAATCAATATTACCACTCCCAATGATAAGAGTGAATATTCAAAGATGAACTTTCTTCATATAAAATGGAAGATTAAATTTAAGCCTTTGGTCCTGCTTCCACGCCTGGCTAAAGTACACATCCAAAGAGTGATGATAAAATTAAGCCATTGGTCCACCTTCTACGCCTGGCCAAGTCATCCTTCCAAGGGTGATGGTCAATTTAAGACTTTTATCCCACTACTACGCCAAGCTAAAATATCCATCTAAAGAGTGATTGTTAAATTTAGCCCTCGGTCCTGCTTCTACACCTAGCCAAGGCACCCATCCAAAGAGAGGTAGTCAAATTAAGCCTTTGGTCCTGCTTTTATGCCTGGACAAAGAACCCATCCAAGGAGTAATGGGTAATTTAAGCATTTGGCCCTACTTCTATGCCTGGTCAGAGCACCCATCCAAGGACTGATGGTCAACTTAAGCCTTTTATTCTGCTTCTACACCTAACTAAAGCCCATCCAAGGTATGGTGGCCAGTCTAAGTCCGCAAAGTGTAACAGACGATTAGACTCCAAGTCTCTCTTTCAAACTTAGTTGCAGCAACCATTCGAAGAATGGAGATCAATGTAATCCATCATAGAAAGATTTCTAGACTTCATTAAATAATTTCAAATCATATATTCATTGATTTAGCTCAGCAATTCTTGTGTCTTAATCGGGTTATTGTGGGTGAATGCTTGAATCAAGTTTTTATATTAGTCCTTGGATCTCTTTATCCTTAATAGAGATGTTCTTTTCAAGTTCAAAAATTGTTTCTTAAGAAAGTATTAATGTAGACTTTGATCGCATATATTTGTCATAACACTTATTCACCTCAGCATTGTCAATCGGTGGTAATCCAAAAGGAGAACTAGAAGGACAATTCTTAATATCTTGACTAGCATAGACTGAATATAGCTTAGAAGTTGACTAACTTTAGGATCATCAAGCGATAAAGAAAAATCTTGGACCTAAACCAACATAAAAATAATTGAAGAAAAAGTGCTTAACAAATTAAGATAACAACAGTTAAAACTCCATTAACGATGCAGAATTACATGCAATATCCTTGCAATCAATTATTATTAGAAAAAGGATAAATTCCACCTATTCCTTAAATTTCAAAAAAGCTTCTTGAGTTTTCTTATAAGATAAAGGGGAAATAGTAAAAGTAGTTGAAAAGGTGATTCAACGATTGGAGGAGTGTTAACAGATGGAGAACCTCGATAGTCCCATTCTATGAAGAAACATCTTGTAATGACCTACATTTTACGTATCGGAGAATCGTAAAATATTTTTACTTTATTCATATGAGGTCGTATGGCTTTAAGATTTTGGAAAGTTACTCTTAGGGACATTTTCCACCTCTATGATTTTTACTGAATTTCTATGTAACCATTTTCACCCTGGAAATCTTTTTTAGACTATAACTTTTGATGGGAGCCAAACTAGGGTTTCAAACAACTTCCATTGCTTTGGGATGATGGTTTCCCATTCTATAGAGTGGTCATACTAGAAAAATAGACTTTTCGTTTGAGACTTATTGTAGTTTTAAATTTTGGCTGTTATTGGCCAGTTTTCTAAGCTTGCGTATAGGCCCACTAACCCACTTCGAAATTTTGTGCTAAGAGGAGGTAGTAGGAACTGACCTAAGTCATTACCTTCTTCTCCAAATTAGGTCTAAGCCTCCATTAACCCTAACTTCATCAAAAATCACATCTTTTCCTTACTAATCTTAGCCAAATCATTGATTAGAGAGGTGATTAGCATATAGAAGCTAGAGATTATCGTTTTTGCTGATTTGAGTCCTACTTCCTTACTGCCCACTTCATATCTAAGGAAGAAATTTGGTATTACAGGTATTTGGTGGGTGGTTCTTGACCTCTCACTCTTCTGTACTTGTTTATATAGTTAAAAAGCTTGTTTTTAACATGATTTTGATCTTAAATGGTTTTCTAACTTTAACTACATCTTAAAACATGTTACGACCAGAAATTGGAGATTTTAAAATGGTTTTAAAATTGGCTTTGTAATCGACTCATGTCCGTATGCTAATGTAATTCCTATTATTTATATGCATATGCTAGTGCAAAAGTTAGATTTAGATTAAGATTGGCTTGATTATCACACTCTTATGTATTGGTTGTACAAATGGATGTATATGCACATTATTCCATATTTGTATGTTGTGTTTTGATGTTGTTTTCTAGTGTTTTGGATGTTATGTGGGTAGGTTGGGGGATTGAGCAAATCGGAGGTAAAGTTGGTTTGAATTAGACGGAACTTGGAGGAGAGGCCCTAAAACATGGGTGGAGCTTGTCAGAAAATTCACACCTCAAAATGAGTTAATAACTCGACATCGAGGTATGTCTATATGTCGGTACCAAGTTTAGTGGAAAGACCTATGCCTCGGTGGTTGGCATGGGCAGGAAGAGCTTGGCTAGTAGAGGTGATTCATGGCTTGAGGCAAGATATTTGACTAAGTGTTGGGTGGTATACAAGGTTATCCTAGAAGTTAGAAGATACATGCTATGGGTGGGGGTCGAGTTATCAAGAAGGGATAAGTCGGTATCTAAAGCTCTTGGAAAAAGGAGTACTAGGAGCAAGGAGAAGAACTTAGCCAAAATTGGCTAAGTATATAAGTCAACATCGAGTTATCGAATTTTACTCGATGAAGGTGGAACTTTCAATGCAGGAAGAGATGCTTTGTTGGTCATGCTAGAGGTGTTGGCTCATTCACATGATGACCGATGGCGATGTAATAGTACGATGAAAGTTTTGGTCTTTGGATGGTAACTCTACGGTGAATGACATTATATTTCGAAGATAATGGCTCAATGTTGAAAGGAGTCATGGAGTAGGGAATGTAGAATGGTTCCTCGAAGTTAATGGCTCGATGTTGAAAAGAGTCATGGAAAGGGGAATGTAGAATAAGTTCCTCGAAAGATAATGGAAACTAGGTAGAGCAAGGAAAGGACTCAGATACGCATATTAAGGGATCGTTGATACTCAAAGTGTTTTCTATTGTACTCAAAGTAAGGGTATTGTGAGGACGCACATGGGTATGTTGAATGGTTACCCTAGATCAGTTGAATGGATCTGTGTACTCTAGACCTGTTGAATGGGTCTAGTATCAGCTTTAAGCTAAGGTGAGTACACTGGAAACCAGGGTTTCCATTAGTCCCTACTAGTAGAAAGGTCATAGAGTTATCATATATCCAGAATACATCGAGCGATGGTGAGGATTGTTTGATGGATGCTATGGTTGCTTTGGTTTCTTTCCCCGTAGTCTATCACTCTACGGTAGTCATTGGAGATAGGTACTGGAGATATGGATACTTGGACACTCATTATCTTACATAGTGTATTATCCCTTTATAACATGTTGAGTAGCATACAATGTTACGTGCTAACTCTTTGGTTCCAGGGACAGGTCAGGTATGACTCATATACCTTTGTTTCTTACTATATCGACATGAATAGTATTTTGAGATTCATTTACCGCTCACACTAGACTATTGTCTGACTCCAGGTTTTATGCTTTTCTTCTTATTATCTCAGGTACTCTTTAATGAGTATACTAGATAGAAGTCTATGTGCAGTGTAGTAGCAATGCAGAGGACAAGCCGGAGGGAGCTATCTCATATTTTATATGGATTTCTATGCTTATTCCGTTGTGCAACACTATGCAGCCTTAGCAGTGCTTGCTTATTGTTATTAATAGTACGAAATAGTTATTTGAGTTTACTTCTGTGTATAAACTCTATCTCATGATGTATAACTTTGTGTATATGTACTCTGATATTTGGATCACTTATTTGTTACTATCTCTTCTGTTTTACATCTGTGATATTATATTTTATTCCATGTGTTGTGCGATATACGACAGATTCTGTGATGTTTTTATTTCATTTTTCTAAACCTTGATGGTCGTCCTACACTGATTGACATGTCAGCGCGCACTATCTTATGTATATTGGGTGCCGAATGTATAGGACAGTCGTCACATTTGGTGTTAGTGCTTAGGTTGCATTGTTTAATCTATGGGTTGCCATGATCCAATAGAGATAAGGTAGGAGTTCTTGCCTTAGTTTGGATTGACAGAATATATATATACGAGAGAGAGTACATACTTGTTATATATTTTGATTTTCAAAATTATATAGTAGTATATATAGTATAAGTCACATGCACAGATGAGTACCATTGATACAGTTTTTTTGAGAGACCGATCATTTTTGTTATAGATCAAGAATGAGCCGCCAAACAAGAAACACTGTTAGGAACTCCATCTCTGGAGTTGAGCAAGGTACAGGTTCAGAGGCTGCTAACCCCAACTTGCAGGCTATGTTCAATGCGATGATGGCGAATATGCTTCAAAATGCCCAAGCAATCGCTTCAAATGTTGCTGTCGGTGGTGGTGCTTAAGTGCAGGCACTGAGGGCTGACTTCGCCAAGCAATGCAAAGAATACTCTACTTTAGGAGGTAAGTCATTTCTTGGAACGGAGTCTGCCATCGAAGTGGAAGATTGGTTGGGCACCTGCGAACGTATCTTTGGTGATATAGAGATTGATGAGGCCATAAAAAGGAAGCTAGCCTCTAGACAGCTTTAAGGGGAAGCCATGAGTTGGTGGAATGCCATAACTACTACTACACCCGAAGGTCGGTTCGCTTGGGATCTGTAATGACCTGCTATTTCGAACCATTCAAATCGACAATAAACCACACATGTCTTACTGGAATTGTTCAAAACAACAGATTGTTATATAAATTTATGGTAAATAAGAATCAATCACAAAATCACAAACACAGAATATTACAACATCACGCAGCGGAATAGATAAACATAGTAGTTCATGAAGCTACTACATAAACATCAGAGTCTAAAGAAATACAACAGTAATCCAAATACATAGAGGATCGCTAATACATAAGCAAATGACAAATGTCTGAATAGAAATAACTGAAATGGCTGAAATAGCTAAATAGATAGATAGGTCTCTAACCAGTCTCCAGCTCCAAAAGATGAATCTTGAATGCTATGATATTCATGCTGAACCGAGCATAAAGCAAAACAAAACACTCGAGTCAGGATTAACATTCTTATGTAAGTAAATCAACTCAAGTGAAATGTACAAGTGAAATGCATCAATAACTCAAAGGATGTTTTTGATTTCCATCCATTAAGGATCCGTCAAACTATCTACATATATAATACAATATGCTACATATATAATGTCTATCATAAAGTAAAGTATTAAAGTAGCGTTCGGGCGTTACCCATATCCCCCTTAACACATTTTTATATAAATATCGTAGTCTATACAGTACTGTAAGCTCCACCGTAAACTGGTAGGATACTCAGGAAGCACTCCATAGGTACGATACATACCAAAGTCGTAGTGGGATACTCTCGGACCGATGGTAACGCATAGCAGCTACTACCGCCCACCTCGAGACACACTCCCATAATCAAAGGTGTGCACCAATCAAATCACAAAGTAATAGATATGTTTCGAAGAAGCGTGTTCGATAGGGAGAGCGACCCCACTTGGCCCGGTATAGCTCCTGTTTTAGTCATTTTAATTATGACCCAAAAGTCAACGCTATCCATCATCGTTCTCTTGCTTCATTCCAGCAGCGTACATCAAACCATCCTACTTCGTTTTAGATTTCTCCACCACGTACACAGTTGTTAAAGTGGTTTTCGATATTGGCAGAGAGTATGTCAATATCCGACTCTGGTCTCTTTAACAACCAAACGCTTATTTCACACCGTGGTCATTTTATAAAACATTTTCATAATTTAAATCCCAAGTTACAATTTAAATCAATAATTAAATATTTAACTTCAATTATATTTAATTTTGAAACAATTTACTTAACACTTTTAATCAAATCAAGTTATTACAATTTAAAATTATATCCTTAGAAAATCTCATAAACAAATAAGTTTAAATCACATCTTATTTGAAACAAATCTTTAAATTACAATTTAAACTTAATTATCTTTCAAAATCCTTATTTATTAAAGTTATTGGAAAAATCAATTTAATTTATATTAATTTAATTTTAAAAAATTTTAAAGCATTTTAATATTTTTATTAAATTACATCTGATTTTATTAAATTATATTAAATTTTTATTTTGTTAAATTTTATTAAATTAAATTTCAAATTATGTTCTAAAATAATAAAGTTATAAGATAAAAATCTTATAATTTCCCTTTCGAGACTAATTATTAACTTATACTTTTAAAACTTCAAAACATATAAATTTTTTTAAATTAAAGTTTATATATATATTTAAAATAAATCTTTAAATTAAATTTTAAAAAAATCAATTTTTATCAAATCAAACATATTTCAAAATTTCAAAAATTACTTTAAAAATCAACCAACGGTGTCCGTATATAGTTTTCTATCCAAGGGTCAAGTGATTCGGGTATTTATCATTTCAACCCAAAATTATTAAATTTTCTGGGTATATATCATTTCAACCCGCATCCCGAGCCAACTATTTCCTAATATATATAATCATTCGGGCATGTATCATTTCAACCCATAGTGATTTTCCTAACATCTAAGGGAACTTGCAATGTGATTGAAATAATAATAACATGACATATATAAAAAGAGAACTTGAAACATGATTTAACAAATAAAATAACATAACAATAACTATACATGTTTCATAGCATATCACATAGCAACAAATAACATATCTTGTAAATCAGCATATCATATATGTGCCAAACTAACATATTATCTATGTGTCAAATTATATGTCAAGGGGAACATCATATCAATTCATATAAAAAAATTTACTAATAAAATTCCTAGCTAAAACTAACATTTCAATTGCCATCAATTCACTTATCATAACCATGTTAGTCATGAGTGATTTCTCACCTTTCGTGGCTACGAAGGTGATAACGACATAAATGAATACAGAGTGGAGATCACAAGCTAAACAAATCCAAATCCAAAGTAATAACAAGATCCAAAGTAGTCTAAGATCCAAACAAAGTAATGATACGAACAAGCTTGCAACAAATATGCTCTTCTTTTTTTTGAAGAGAGGGGAAAGAGAAGAGGGAGCGTAGAGTTCGGTCTATGCTTGCAAAGAGGTGTAGTGCTCGGCCAAAGGGGATAGGTGGTGGTGGTCAACTTCGAATGATCGTCGATTTCACCAAAACCGTACTTGAAAATAGATTATCTTTAAGAAAATATTTGGACCAAAATATCACTGAATCTGTAAAAGTGACTAACTAGAAATTTGTTGCTAATTCTTTTCTTTCCGATTTGAGAAAAAGTATCACTCAAAAAGCTTCTGTCTTAAGGAAGTTATGGTCAAAACAAACAGAGGTGTTTTCTAAGTTGAAATCTGAGTACAAAAAGACTTTGAAAAGATTCGAGTTTTTGGCATAGCAACTTAAGGAATTTGAAGAATTGATCTAAAAGAAAGTTGAAGCCACTGGAAAAATAAATGGTTTGAAGAAAAGAATGACAATTTTCAGCCAAAAATGAAGAAGTTCTGTTGTAATGAAAATGGGAAAGAAAGAGAGAGGAAGGAGAGGAGAGGGAAAGGAGAGGAGAGAGGAGAGGAGGTTGGAGTTTTAGTTTAGGAATTTAGGCAAGGGGAGTGGAGAAAGAAGGAGATGAATATAGAGAAGTTTTTCCGAAAGAAGAAATGAGGAAGTGAGAAAGATTGTACGTACTTTGTTTCATCAGAAGTGTTTATATGTGAATGGGTGAGGCCCTTTAGTTTCCAAGTGTCCATTAGTATCCCTAGGGAGCCTAATTGTCATTAGGAAGCCCAATAGCCAAAGTGGAAAACCCAAGAGTCAATGTAAAGAGAATAATAGAACTATAATAGGAGATGCAATATATACATGTACAAGGGAAAACACTGTACATTTATGTGAGTTTTTCATTGTAAATTGCATATTACAGTTCTAGAAATCCGATTTTGACGAAACGAAAAGTGGAATCCTTCTTAGAATTAAGTCTAGATTTTTTTCCAACGATAAAATTTAAATTTAAAATTTTTCAATTAAAATTAAAATTAAAAATTTGGCTAAGTTTGACCAAAAGTTGACTTTTCATGAAATTTTCCATTTGAATGTTGGTTACACACTTGAATCGGATTTGAATAATTACATTTTCAAAACTAATATTTTTCGTTTGAATATAAATGATTTGTAAATTAAATATGAAACTGAAATAAATTTCAAATTCCTCAACAACAAATTTAGTTTGCATTATTCATAAAAAAATGTTAAATCATTCAACTTCAGTTTAATGGTATTCAATGTTTACTGTTACAATCACTTTGTACTGACTATTTCCGCCATTTAACATATGTAACTTTTGTTTGAACTCAAGTCTACTATTCGTATAAAATTACACAAAAAAAGTTCATTTTTTTTATCATAACTTTGTTTTGTTTCTGTTACTATCTTTAAATCTAATTTAACACAAATGGATGATGCTCATATTGCATTAGTTTACCATTAATTTCTCTTTATTTTAATTAAAAGGTTTCCAATAATTTCAATTGTAATAAGTTCAATATTAAAATTAAAAATGGACACAAATAATATAACCACTATTTTCTTTACATTTTATATATTCCAACATTTATTAGTTTATTTCATACAACAAATACACACATTAATTATCAAATAAATGTTTCTTATCAACTTCTCTCCTTAAATGTTTTCTTATTAGAGGTCAACTTATCATATACAATTTAATAAATAAATTTAGATTTATCCTATTAAATAGCATTCATTTTATTATTTATCCACATTAACCCTTATTATTTAGTTGCTGTTAATTATTACCTACAGATTAATATCATTGAATCACATCCCAAAAATTGTTACCTACTCCTGATATCACGATTTGTCATTTAAGAATTCATTTTAACTTCATATCCAATGAGTTTACATTAATAGATCATTAAATTTATTTCTACCCATCTTTATTCAGAAATTTTATTTAATTTAATAAATTCTAACAGGTTAAAATATGGGTCGTTACAATCTCCCTCACTCAAAACTTTTCGTCCCCAAAAAGGAATGAGATAGTAGAATATAAACAAACAGAAAGATAAAATAGATTCAAAATGCATAGTACCAGATAAAAACAATTAATTCAAAACCATATAAAATTCATTTTCGAACCTTAACATTATACATTTTCATTACTTATTAACATCATTTGTCATTATTATTCTAATTAACTCCCTTTCAATTTAGTTTTTATTCTATTCAGTTGTTTCAATTGCTTTACATTCATTTCGTTTACACTCGATATATTCAATTTAAATTTACGACCTAAGTTCCTCGTTTTTTTCTCTTAAATAAAAATCCATTTGACTCATTTCATAAATTCACTTCATTAGCTTATTTCATTTATTCATTTCCAATAACTCTACTTAAGTTAAATTTTTATTTCACAATTTGACTTCAAACTTTCTATTCTTAACATTCATGTTCAACCAATTTTAAATTTTGTTTTACTTATATTTATCAGATCTGTAAGTTCTAAAACTTTAACTTCTACGTTTTCAATCATTTAAATCATAATAGTCATATTCCATTTTTGTATCGACGTTATAAATTTTAAAACATAATCACTTTCATTCTTACTTTAGTTAAGATAGATTTCATTTAGCATCACAAATTCAGGTTTTGTTTTGCTTAGCCAAAATGTTTAACCATTTTAGATTTGGTTTTAAGTTCTATTTCTCTTAAATTTCAAGTTATACAACTCTTACGTCTTTACTTAAGTTTCTTTACAACTTAATTTAAAATTTCATTTTCACATTTTATTTAAAACTCTTGTTCTTTTAGACAGCTTTATACAAGTGTACTAAGCTACACTTCATTTATAAACATTCCTTACAATTCTAATCACATATTTTCCTATTTAATTTACAACAGTTTACAAGATATTGTTTATAATTTAGTTTACTTCTTAAGTTCACATTCAGCCACATAAAAGAATTCCTCTCTTAATCATTAACTAAGTGTATATCCTTTTATTATAACACTTAATTTACACTTAGATTATAATATTTACATGACTTTATTCAAATTCAATCATTTCAAAAGTTACAAATTTTTATTTAAATACATTCTTTGTAATTTTGCTTTGTCATAAATCCAATTGACTGTCATTCAATTATTAAAATTGATTTTACATAACTTTACCTTTCATACAATTCATTATTCATTCAATTGGTTAACATTCACTTCATTTTTATATTTAAGTTCATTTCGTTTCAAATCAAATTTATTTCTTTTAACTCATTTTGTTAATTATTTTATTAACACTTCTTAAGTTCGATTTTTAATTCATCACGCTACTAAACAACATTCCAACTATATCCGATTTATAAATTTTCTTTATTAGTTTATTCAATTAATTCATTTTATTAACTTATTTCATTAATTCAATTCATTTAACTCTGCTTAAGTTAAAATCTATCTCATTGTTCAATCATTAATTCCATTTCAATTAAAATTGAATTTCACTTTTATAACTCAAGTTTTTTATTCATTCACTCAAATAGTGTCTCTCTTTACTATTAAAATTATCCATTAAATATTTCATTAATATTTACTTTCAATTTCAATTGGAATTATTTCATTTAACTTTGTCACCTAAGGTTATTTGTCATTTACTTAAATAATATTCTTCTTTGTAGTATTCAGTTTATTTATTAATCAATTCATACATATTAACATGTTATACACTTAAACCTATATTTATAAACATTTCCCCAATGATAATAAATGATAATACTCGAATATTATCACCTCAGACAAACTACACATCAAAATTAACGATATAAATTTTCAAAAATAATACTTATATATATAATATAATCCTAATTAACAAAATAAATAACACAACATAAAACAATTTTTATAACACTAACAAATACGCTCTCTCATAGGATGATTCAAGAATGGATTTTAGAATAAAGATAGAGATTCAAATTTTAAAGGAATCCTAATCAAAGAGAATTCTAACTAAGAAGATAGGCTCGAAAGGAAGGATGATTCTGTAATTGATTCTACTCATTCTAGGATATTAATATTACCCTATCTCTAATGAGCTTTTACCCCATAGGCTAAGGTTTTCCAAAACCAAAGCTCTGATACCAACTGTAAGGACCCGCTATTTCGAATCATTCAAATCGATAATAAACCACACATGTCTGAGTTGAATTGTTCAAAACAACAGATTGTTATATAAATTTGGGGTAAATAAGAATCAATCACAGAATCACAGACACATAATATTACAACATCATGCAGCGGAATAGATTAACATAGTAGTTCATGAAGCTACTACATAAACATCAGATTCTAAAGCAATACAAAAGAAATCCAAATACATAGAGGTTCGCTAATTCATAAGCAAATGACAAATGTCTGAATAGAAATAACTAAAATGACTGAAATAGCTAAATAGATAGATAGATAGGTCTCCAACCAGTCTCCAGCTCCAAAAGATGAATCTCGATTGCTCTGATACTCACGCTGACCCGAGCATAAAGCAAAACAAAACACTCGAGTCAGGATTAACATTCTTATGTAAGTAAATCAACTTAAGTGAAATGTACAAGTGAAATGCATAACTCAAAGGATGTTTAGGATTTCCATCCATTAAGGATCCGTCAAACTATCTACATATATAATACAATATGCTACATATATGATGTCTATCATAAAGTAAAGTATTAAAGTAGCATTAAGGCGTTACCCATATCCCCCTTAACACATTTTTATATAAATATCGCAGTCTATACAGTACTGTAAGCTCCACCATAAACTAGTGGGATACTCAGGGAGCACTCCATAGGTACGATACAAACCAAAGTCGTAGTGGGCTTGATTAGGATAAATATGACAAGGCACGAGAGGTAATGCCCAGGGTAGGATTCTACCGTTTTGCACTCCCGGACGGGTGGTAACGCATAGCAGCTACTACCGCCCACCTCGAGACACACTCCCATAATCATAGGTGTGCACCAATCAAATCACAAAGTAATAGATATGGTTTCGAAGAAGCGTGTTCGATAGGGGAGCGACCCTACTTGGCCCGGTATAGCTCCTGTTTTAGTCATTTTAATTATGACCCGAAAGTCAAGGCTATCCATCATTGTTCTCTTACTTCATTCCAGCAGCGTTCGCCAAACCATCCTACTTCGTTTTGAATTTCTCCACCACGTACACAGTTGTTAAAGTGGTTTTCGGTATTGGCCAAGAGTATGTCAATATCCGACTCCGGTCTCTTTAACAACCAAATGCTTATTTCACACCGTGGTCATTTTATAAAACATTTTTATATTTAAATCCCAAGTTACAATTTAAATCAATAATTAAATATTTATCTTTAGTTATATTTAATTTTGAAATAATTTACTTAACACTTTTAATCAAATCAAGTTATTACAATTTAAAATTATATCCTTTGAAAATCTCATAAACAAATAATTAAATCACACCTTATTTGAAACAAATCTTTAAATTACAATTTAATCTTAATTATTGTTCCAAATCTTTAATTATTAAAGTTATTGCAAAAATCAATTTTACTTATATTAATTTAAATTTTAAATAATTTTATAGCATTTTTATATTTTTATTAAATTAATTTTTTATTAAATTAAATATTATTTTATTAAATTCTATTAAATTAAATTTTTTTTGTTAAATTTTATTAAATTAAATTTCAAATTATATTTTACAATAATAAAGTTATAAGTTAAAAATTTCTAATTTACCTTTTGAGACTTATTATTAACTCATAATTTAAAGCTTCAAAACACATAAAAAAATTTAAATTAAAGTTTATATATATTTAAAATAAATCTTTAAATTAAATTAAAAAAAATCCAATTTTTATTTAATCAAACATATTTCAAAACTTGCTTTAAAAATCAACCAACGGTGTCCGTATATAGTTTTCTATCCAAGGGTCAAGTGATTCGGGTATTTATCATTTCAACCCAAAATTATTAAATTTTCTAGGTATATATCTTTTCAACCCGCATCCCAAGCCAACAATTTCCTAATCTATATAATCATTCAGGTATGTATCATTTCAACCCATAATGATTTTTGTAACATCTAAGGGAACTTGCAGTGTGATTGAAATAATAATAACATGACATATATAAAAAGGGAACTTGAAATGTGATTTAACAAATAAAATAACATAACAATAACCATACATGTTTCATAGCATATCACATAGCAACAAATAACATATCTTGTAAATCAGCATATCATATATGTGCCAAACTAACATATTATCTATGTGTTAAATTATACGTCAAAGGGGAACAATATATCAATTCATATAATAAAAAATTACTAACAAAATTCCTCTAGCTAAAACTAACATTTCAATTGCCATAATTCACTTATCATAACCATGTTAGTCATGAGTGATTTCTCACCTTTCATGGCTACGAAGGTGATAACAACACAAATGAATACGGAGTGGAGATCACAAGCTAAACAAATCCAAATCCAAAGTAATAACAAGATCCAAAGTAATCCGAGATCCAAACAAAGCAATGATACGAACAAGCTTGCAACAAATATGTTCTTCTTTTCTTTCTTTTTTTCTTTTTTTGAAGAGAGGGAAAAGAGAAGAGGGAGCATTGGGTTCGGTCTATGCTTGCAAAGAGGTGTAGTGCTTGGCTAAAGTGGATAGGTGGTGGTGGTCGACTTCAAATGATCGTCGATTTCACCAAAACCATACCTGAAAATAGGTCGTGTTTAAGAAAAAGTTTGGACCAGACTATTACTGAATCTATAAAAGTGACTACCTAGAAAGTTGTTGCAAATTATTTTTTCTCCACTTTCAAAAAAAGAATCACTCAAATAGCATCTGTCCTGAGGAAGTTATGGTCAAAACAAACATAAGTGTTTTCTGAGTTGAAAATCTGAATACAAAAACACTTTGAAAATATTCGAGTTTTTGGCATAGCAACTTAAGGAATTTGAAGAACTGATCTAAAAGAGAGTTGAAGCCACTGGAAAAATAAATGGTTTTAAAAAAAGAATGACATTTTTTGGCCAGAAATGAAGAAGTTTTGTTGTAATGAAAATGGAAAAGAAAGAGAGAGGAAGGAGAGGAGAGGAAAACGAGAGGAGAGAGGATAAGAGATTGGAGTTTTAGTTTAGGAATTTAGGACTTAGGAATTTAGGCAAGGGGAGAGGAGAGATAAAGGAGAAGAATATAGAGAAGTTTTTCAGAGAGAAGAAATGCGAAAGTGAGAAAGATTGTATGTACTTTGTTTCATCAGAAGTGTCTATAGGTGAATGGGTGAGGCCCTTTAGTTTCCAAGTGTCCATTAGTATCCCTAGGGAGCCTAATAGTCATTAGGAAGCCCAATTGCCAAAGTGGAAAACCCAAGAATCAATGTAAGGAGAATAACACTAGTATTACAATAAGAGATGCAATATATACATGTACAAGGGAATACATTGTACATTTATGCGAGTTTTTCACTGTAAATTGCATATTTATAGTTCTAGAAGTCCGATTTTGATGAAACGAAAAGTGGAATCCTTCTTAAAATAAGTCTAGATTTTTTTCCAGTGATAAAATTTTAATTTTAAAACTTTTTAATTTTCAACTAAAATTCAAAATTTGACTAAGTTTGACCAAAAGTTGACTTTTCACGAAATTTTCCATTTGAATGTTGGTTACACACTTGAATCAGATTTGAATAATTACATCTTCAAAACTAACATTTTTTCATTTGAATATAAATGATTGCAAATTAAATATGAAACTGAAACAAATTTCAAATTCCTCAACAACAAATTTATTTTGCATTATTCATAAAAAAAAATGTTAAATCATTCAACTTTAGTTTAATGATATTCAGCGTTTACTGTTACAATCACTTTGTACTGACTATTTCCGCTATTTAACATATGTAACTTTTGTTTGAATTCTAGTCTCCTATTCTTATAAAATTACACAAAAAAACATTCATTTTTTTATTATAACTTTGTTTTGTTTCCGTTACAATGTTTAAATCTAATTTAACACAAATGGATGATGCTCCTATTGCATTAATTTACCATTAATTTCTCTTTATTTTAATTAAAAGGTTTCCAATAATTTCAATTGTAATAAGTTCAATATTAAAATTAAAAATGAACACAAATAATACAACCATCATTTTCTTTACATTTTATATATTCCGACATTTATTATTTTATTTTATACAACAAATACACACATTAATTATCAAATAAATGTTTCTTATCAAATTCTCTCATTAAATGTTTTCTTATTAGAGGTCAACTTATCATATACAATTTAATAAATAAATTTAGGTTTCTCCTATTCAATAGCATTCATTTTACTATTTATTCACATCGACCCTTATTATTCAGTTGCTGTTAATTATTACTTACAAATTAATATCATTGAATCATATTCCAAAAATTATTACCTACCCTCATATCACAATTTGTCATTTAAGAATTCATTTTAACTTCATATCCAATGAGTTTACATTAATAGATCATTAAATTTATTTCTACCCATCTTTATTCAAAAAATTTATTCAATTTAATAAATTCTAATAGGTTAAAATATTGGTCGTTATAGGATCAGTTCAAGGCCAAGTTTGAGGAGTTTGTTCCGACTGCTCAGAAGTTGGTATAGGAGATTCTCTGATTTAAAGTAGGGAGATATGTCTATTTCTGAATACAATGCCGAGTTCAATGCTTTTCCGAAGTATGGGATGTCTTTTATCAACACACCATTAAAGAAGAACAAGAAATTGATTATGGGTATGGATGACTATTTGTGGAGAAGCTAGTAATTCATATTGATGAGCCATTTAAGAGACTTGTCGAGAAAGCTCTTCGCCAGGAGTGTTTATACCTTAAGTCTAAATCAGCTGATGTTGTTATGGAAGAGCCGAAACCATAACAGAGCGGTGGAGGTAAGAAGAAGTGGTTTGGAAGGAGGAAGCAGTCTCAGGGAAAGAATGAGGGGATAAATGCTCATAAGAAGGTCAAACGAGATCCTATTTTCTATGGATGTGGAGATAAGGATCACCTGATCAGAGACTGCAAAATTGATGGGAAGAAGAAGTGTAACAACTTCGATAAGCCCGGGCATATACCGAAGAATTTTGTGGAACCAGTGTAGTAGAAACATGTGGTAAAGGCATATGCTTTAGACGTTGTTCCAACTTCATCTAGTGCTCCCTCGACTAAAGAGAAGGGGAAGAACATTATCATATAAGGTATGCTTTCCCTTTTTGATGTTCCCATACATGTTTTATTTGATACCGGAGCTTCACATTCCTTTATATCTAGTGACCTAGTAAATAGGCTGGGATTGAAATCCGAAATAGTTGATCGACCGTTAGTTGTGATGAACCTTCTTGGGGGCTCCACTAGCCTGTGTATGGTTTGTCATTGTTTGGTCTTGTCGAGACATGGATGCTCTTTTGTTTGTGATTGTTTTGTTTTGAATTTCATCAGGTTTAGGATTATCTTGGGAATGGATTTGCTAAGGAAATATGCGACAGTGGTGGATTGCAAGAAGCCGTCGGTGACAATTAAGGCTATGGAGGGACAGACGGTAGTGATTAGCTGCTAGCCAAAGGATGAGGTTATGGTTAGCTTTCTATACTATCTCGAGATTTTACAGGATGAGTTATCATCTATGCCTATCGTTAGAGAGTATCTAGAAGTGTTTGAGGAGGTGACTGGATTATACCCGTACAGAGAGATTGAGTTTCGAATAAACTTAATAAAGAATGTCAGACCTATAGTTATGCCTTTGAGGAGTATGACACCTAAAGAGTAGAAGGAGGTAGAGCTACAAGTAAATGACCTGTTGAAAAGAGGGTTCATTCATAGGAGTATATCTGAGTGGGGTGCACCTATATTATTCACTACTATGGAAGATGGCTCTCTAAGGTTATGTGTGGATTACCGTAAGCTGAATAAAGTGACGAAGAAGAATAAGCATCCACTCTAATGTATTGATGCCTTTCTCGATCAGCTTCACTATGCGAAGGTGTTCTCCTAACTGGATTTAGGATTTCACCAGTTGAGAGTAGAAATGGAGAGTGTGCCAATCACTGCATTTATAACACCATCTGGTTTCTATGAGTGGTTGGTTATGTCGTTCGGGCTAACTAATGCTCTGGCATACTTTGTTGATCTAGTGAACAGTGTCTTCAGGGATCAGCTGAACAAGTTTGTACTTGTGTTCGTTGATGATATTCTGATCTATTCCAGGGTAGAGGAGGAACACAAGGGAACTTGAGGATTGTGCTCAAAGTGTTGCGGAGGCACAACTTGAAAGCAAAGCTTTCGAAATGTCACTTATGGAGAAGGGATGTGAGATTCTTGGGTCACGTCATCTCTCAGCATGGCATCGCAGTAGACCCTGCTAAAGTAGTAGCAGTACATGATTGGAACCAAACCAAGAATGCTACTAAGTGAGGAATTTCTTAAGACTAGTAGGATATTATAGACGCTTTATCAAGGACTTCTCCAAGGTAGTCGCATCGTTAATCAATTTGACAAAGAAGAATAAGACCTTTATTTGGGATGCGAAGCGTGAGCATACGTTTATGAGTCTGAAGGAGAGGTTGACGAGCAAACCTCTATTAACCATTCCAAGTGATAATGAGAAGCTGATAGTATATGTAGATGCCTATGGTACTGGATTAGGTGTGGTATTGATGTAAAAGAGAAAATTTTGAGGATACGAAGCAATACAGGCTCGATCCAGAAGTTTGGCTCTGTAAGGATGGGAAATTGTTTGTTCCCAATGTTGACGAGTTAAGAGATGGTGTGCTACGAGAGTGCCACCATTCTAGGTTGACCATACATCCTGATGGTAATAAGATACATCGTGATATGTGGCAGACCTACTATTAGGAAGGGATGAAGAAGGACATCAAGATGTTCATCTTGAAGTATATGAACTGATAGTTGGTAAAGGTAGAGCAAAAGAAACCAAATGGCCTATTGCAACCACTTAAAGTTCCCCAATGGAAGTGGGAGCAGGTATCGATGGATTTTATTGATGAACTTTTAAGAACTCGAGCAGGGTATAATAGCATCTGGGTCATAGTCGATCGATTGACCAAGAGCACTAGATTTATATCCATTAAGTCAAGCAGAACGGCAACCAAACTGGCCGAGTTGTATGTGAAATGGATTGTATGATTTCATGGAGTGCCGAAGAGAATTATGAGTGACCGAGACCTATTTTTCACTAGTTGTTTTTTGAAGAGCTTACAGGAGGCGTTGGGTACCGAGCTACATCTTAGTATGGGTTATTACCCATAAACGGATGGGAAGACCGAGAGAGTGAATCGTATATTGGGGGATCTCTTGCAAGCTTGCATTCTCAATTTCGAAGGCTCGTGGGATGATCACTTGCGTTTGGTAGAGTTTGCATATAACAACAATTATCAGTCTAGTATTGATATGACACCATATGAAGCATTGTATGGCCAACCGTGCAATGGACTTTCATGCTGGTGGAAATTGGGTGAGTAACTGATACTTAGGCAAGATATGATTAGAGAAACCTCGGAAAAGATAGAGATCATTCGGCAACGGACGAAAACCGCCCAAGATAGACCAAAGAATTACGCTAATAAAAGACGTAGAGATTTAGAATTTTATATCAAAGATATGATATTCAAGAAAATTTCTCCTTTGAAGAAAGTTATTCAATTCGGTTGTAAGAGGAAGTTGGCGTTGAGGTTCGTAGGTCCTTTTTCGATACTAGAGACGATTGGGAACCTAGCATATAGGGTAAACTTACCTCAGAAGATGGCGGGTGTGCATAATGCCTTCTATGTTTCTCATCTGTGGAAGTTTGTGCACAACTCAGGTATAAAAATTGCACCAGATCAACTTGATGATATTGAGATTGAACCGAAAGCTTTGAGGCCTCCTAGGCGGATTTGTATTGTCGGACGCGATACGAAACAGTTTAGGAGGAAGACAGTGTAGTTAGTGATGGTTCAATGGGGCAAAAGTGAATGCTATTGCACATGGAATACAGAGGGGAGCATGAGGGCCACCCATCCGAAGCTCTTTACATCTTTAGGCATACGGTTTATCATATTTACTTTGACTTTCGATATCATATAGGGTAGTTTAGTATCCCGCATGATAGGATATTTTTACCTATATAATTGATTGCATGGTTGCGTGCTTGATATGTTTGATGATACACATGATTGTTAGGCATACAAGGTAACTATGACTAATAGTCTATGTCTGTTTGGGGATTTCGAGGGTGAAATTCCTAAAGTGGGGGAGAGTGTAACGACCTACATTTTACGTATTGCGGGATCGTAAAATATTTTTATTTTATTCATATGAGGTTGTATTGCTCTCAGATTTTGGAAAGTGACTCTAAGGGACATATTCGACATCTATGATTTTTGACAAATTTCTATGCGACCATTTTCACTCTAAAAATATTGTTTGGACTATAACTTTTGATAGGAGCCGATCAAGGGTCTCAAACCACTTCCATTGCTTCAGGATGGTGGTTTCCCATTTCATAGAGTGGTGATAATAGAAAAACAGACTTGTCTTTTATAAGTTATTACAGTTTTAAGTTTTTGTTGCTACTGGCCAATTTTAGTAGGTAATTAACTAAGCCTGTTCTTAGGCCCACTAACCCACTTCGAAATTTGTGCTAAGAGGAGGCAGTATGAGCTAACCTAAGTCATTTACTTCTTCCGCAAATTAGGTCTAAACCTCCATTAACCCTAGTTTTATCAAAAATCACATCTTTTCCTTACTAATCTTACCAAATCATTAATTAAAGAGGTGATTAACATACAGAAGCTGGAGATTATCTTTTTTTCCTGATTTGAGTACTTCTTTCTTGTTGTCCATTCAGATCTACGGAAATTTTTTGGTATTTTAAGTATTTAGTGAGTGGTTCTTGACCTCTAACTCTTCTATACTTGTTTATATAGTTAAAAAGCTTGTTTTAACATGATTTGGATCTTAAATGGTTTTCTAACTTTAACCACCTCTTAAAACATGTTATTACCAAAAATTGAAGATTTTAAAATGGTTTTAAAATTGGCTTTGTAATCTGTTTTACTCATATCCACATGCTAGTGTAATTCTTATCATTTATATGCATATGCTAGTGTAAAAGTTAGATTTAGGTTAAGATTGGCTTGATTATCACATTCTTATGTATTTGTTGTATGAATGGATGTATATGCATGTTATTCCATCTTTGTATGTTACGTTTTGATGTTGTTTGCTAGTATTTTGAATGTTAGACAGATAAGTCGTGTTGTTGAGTAAATCAGAGGAAAAGCTGATCGAAATTGGACGAAACTTGGAAGGGAGGCCCTGGAACATGGGTGGAGCTTGTCAGAAAATTCTCACCTCAAAATGATTTAAGTACAAAACTCAGCACTGAGGTATGCCTATAACTAAGTAGCAAGTAATGGTGGGAAGACCAATGACTCTGTCGTTGGCATGGGCAAGAAGGTCTTGGCTTGTAGAGGTGATTCATAGCTTAAGGCAAGATATTTGGTTAAGTGTCGGGTGGTATACAGAGTTATCCTAGAAGTTGAAGATACAGGCTAAAAGTGGGGGCCGAGTTATCAAGAAGGGATATCTCAATGTAACAACCCTAATTTTAAATAACAGTATTTATGAGAATTAATTAGATAAATTAAATAAAATAATGTAAAGGTTAAAGTGGTTAAGTGATTGAGATTTGTATAATTATAAGGTAGCCGTGCCTTAAGTAATGAATAAACAAATGAAAATTTAAAATGAAGTGAGTAAAGGTAATAAGATAAGGGCAGAATAGGAATATGTTATATTCTTATAACTTAAACCATTATTCCATTCTCATTTCCAACATTCACAAACAAAACTAAACATAGAGATTGGTCAGCCACCATTAGAAGAAAACAAGAAGAATATAAGCAAGAAAGCAAGTATATTTTATATGCCTCAAAAAGGAGAAGGGGCTAATTTGCTCAATGTTTTTAATTGTTAATTACTGAATCATCAGCACTTTTAGAAAAAGGTTTTGCAAAAGAATTGGCAACCAATTATATGTTGACAAATAAGACAAGTTAGTTGAGAAGTAATTACTTTAAAAGGCTAATTATCAGTTTTGCAAGTATTTACTGCTTCAACACTTCCATTTGCTACCTTTCGACCCCATACTTCCGCCTTTAACCATGCCGAAACTAATACACATGGTATCAAATGTTTTGATGCGTAGGGGTTTGGAGAAAGGTGGCAAGTATAGAGTTTAAACAATGCTTTCGAAGGAGTAGAATAAGCTCTTATAAATTTGGAACTATTTTGGTTACAAATAAGGCTTTCGAAGGAATATATTAGATTTTGATTTAGTCAAATATGCCTTTGTTTTATCAAAAAGGGCTTTCGAAAGGGGTTGCCACCTTTTTATCTTTAAGTGAAGCTTTTGAATGGGTTAAAAACCCATGCTGCCACATTCAACCCTTCGAATCAATGCTTTCGAAAGGGTACTTTTGCCTTTAAACTTCGAAGTCGCTTCTCCATGCTTTCGAAAGGGTTGGTTTCGAAACCATCCACTTGCTTTTACTTAGGAATAATGCTTTCAAAAGTAATGCTTTCGCCCCAGTTCTTTTAAGACCCTTAGATACATTGAAAGTTAAACCCAAAGATTTCGAAAGAAATGGTTTTAAATGGTTTCGAAGCTATGTTCCACAAACTTTTACTTGAACCCAATGCTTTTGAAAGGAATGTTTTAAGTAAGGAGTTTTAATGCTTTCGAAAGGTTTTGAAGGGGAGGTACCCCAATGTTTGAGTGTTTGAATGGAAGATTTTCAATGCTTACAAAAGGCAAGTTTAAAGTGTTTTGAAAAGAGGATGTCTATGGTTTTAATAAAGCTTTCCAAAGGTTATTCTCAATGGTTTCGAACGGTCTATTTTTGAAGGTTTCGAAAGGTATGTTTTGGCCTTTCGGCCTATTGTTTCAAGGTAAAATAGTTAACTTATTTTGAAAGGAGTATTTTTAATAGATTCGAAAGGGATTGTTTGAAATTTTAAACAAAGGTTTCGAATGGTTTACCTTGGCTTCATGGCCTAAGATCTTTTAAGTTAAAAGGGGGTTTTAACTTACATTGGAGGGACAGATAATCCCATTAGATTTCATCAACATTGTTTTGTGTAAAGTGTGTGTGTGTATATATATCATGGCTTAAGTGTTTTGAGAAAGACAAGGTATATGATTTCCTTATTTTATAAAAGTATGATTTTAGGGGTAAATTATTTGTAAAGGATGTTTACAAGGAAAGAAAGTTCCGACAGGGCGGTTAACCCTAAGGTAAGAAATATATGAAAAGGGTGGTTAACCCTAAGTTTATCACTCATATATTAGAAGACCAGACATGACTGGTGTAGGTCATGCCCTATGCTTTAGCTATTAGCCCTTAGCTTAAATAAGTCCAAACTTCCTGTATGTAGGGCTTGTCACAGATGGGACTAAATTGAGGTTACACACCAGAAGGAATATACAGGGAAGAGATAGGTTATTGGTAAGTCCGTAATACCATTAGGTTCAATTGATCCTAAAAAAAGAAGGGCAGTTAGCCTAAAAGTTAAGGGCAGTCAACCTAGAATTGTGTCTAATAGAAGTTAGATTTTGGTTAGGTATGGAAAACCCGAGTCAGCTAGTGGTTAATAGTCAGCCAAGTAAAACTATAGTATGGACATATAGTCCATAGATTTCCTGATTTTTATACATATGTATATACTTGCTATTATTGTTTCAATCGGTTTGATTGTAGGATTCTGATCTGCAAAAGATATGTTTTAAAAGGGATATTAGTGAGGGAAAATCCGTTATGCTAAGCGGCGTGGTCTCACTGAATATCAGAAAACCGAGATGTAATAATATTATTCACACCAGACTTCATGTCTGACTCGAAGTTTATGTTTTCCCCTTAAACTCTCGGGTGCTCAAAATTAATTTGAGTAGATTGAGACTTAAGGTTTTACAGGTTTAGTAGGTGGACGAATAAGCTTCCAAAGACGTGCAGGAGGCAAAGATAGCTATATAGGAGCTTTTTAGTTGTATGTCCGCTGTGTTATATATGAGATAGATATGTCTATTTAGTACTTTGATCATCTATAGAGGCATTTTCATATGTCGCTCTTGGCCTAATTTGTAATAATTATATTTGATCGAAACCTGGAAAATCGTTTGGGATTATGTAATTGAATATGAAATATGGTTTTGAAATGTAATGAAAAAAGTTGTTTTTAAAATGTGTGATTTTATTTCATATTCATGTGCTTCTGATATTATGGATACCATTAACATTACCTTAGTTTGTCATCGAAAGTTAATACTATAGATGACTACAGCATCTGTAGCGCTTAGCTTCGGGCCTCCTCAAGATAGGGGATGTTACAAGTTGGTATCAAAGCATAGGTTTATGAAAATTTAAAAGAAATATCGAACTTAAAATGACTTTGAAAAACATAATCCTAAGGAATTAGAGAAAAGATTGGGGTATGGGATAACGCTATAGTAACGTACTTGTATTTTCTATATATAAGTATATGCTTTATCTCTATTCTCCCATCTCTCTTAGGCTATACTTATGTATCTTACAAAGACTTGAATGCAGATTTTATGGACGTAAGATATGGATGCTAGAAGTGGAAGAGTTAACATTGGTGGGGGAAGCACCACAACCAATGGGAATGCCAGGCCAAATACTATAAGGAATCCAGGTCGGGCACAAACTAATAACGGGATGCTGGAGTGCCGCAGGGTGATATGGGAGCTATGTATCAGTTATTCGTGAACATGATGCAGGCTGGATTTGCTGTAGGTTTAGTTGGAGTAAATGCTAAAGGAGGAAATCAGGGAGCTCTAGTGGTTAATAATTATGCTGTGTTGAGTGGAGATTATGCCAGGTTGGGGGGAAAACCGTTTATTGGAACTGAGGATGCAATCGAAGTGGAGAATTGGTTACTTCATTGCATGAAATTTTTTGTTGATTTGGTGCTCAATGATGAGTAGAAGAGGAGGCTTGCTTCTAGACAGTTGCAAGGAGCAGCGCTATACTAGTGTAATGGTGTTATGGAAAGAGTTAACGATGAGACTTTGACTTGGGCAGAGTTCAGAAGAAGGTTTGAGGAGAGGTTGATGTTGGAGGTTGCTAAGTCTACTCTGCTCAGGAAGTTCATGGAGTTGGAGTAGGGAGACATGACTGTGCTCAAATATGAAACCCGGTCTGAAGAGCTATCGAGATGTGGATATGCTACGGTTGATACGGTTCTCGAAAGGAATGAGAAGTTCATCCGCGGACTGAAACCTAAACTGGCTAAAGCAACTCTGGCACACATCAAGGATATGTGTGATGTAGTAGTTGAAATGGCTTTGAGGCAGGAGGAGATGCTTGCTCTTCATGATGGTAGTAAAGTGGCGGAAGCTCAAAGTGGGCGGAACTAGAAGAGGAAGTTTTTCCATAAGAAGGGCGCTCAAAAGAAAGAGGCTGACAAGAAGCCGAAGCTAATGTGGTTTGTTATAAGTGTGACAAGAAGGGACACTATGCTCATGAGTGTAGGACATGCAAAGGGAAGAAGGCCGTAGACAAGAAGGGAGTAAAGTGCTTTAACCGTGACCAGGCAGGACATTATAAGAATCAGTGTCCAGAACCGATCAGGGAAGACATGGGAAAATTTTTGCTGTTGGACCATCGTCCTCCAGGCCAAACGCTGCCGAGAGGGAAAAGACTGTGATGGAAGATACGCTTTTGATTCAGAGTATACCAATTAGGGTACTATTTGATACCGGTGCACCGCATTCATTTGTATCTCAGTGTTTGGTTGATAGGTTATGTTTAGGACCGACGTACCTTGTTACATCCTTAAGGGTTGCGAATCCATTAGGAGGGTATGTAACTCTGGGAATGAGATGTGACTAGTTAGAACTTGATTTGTTAGGTCATAAGTTTGCATGCAGATTGTATGTTTTTGATTTGCTGATTTCGAAATCATTTTTGGTATGGATTGGTTGGGTAAATAAGAGGCTAGGATATTTTGCCAAGATAGGAAAATATCGCTAAGACATCCTAATAGTCATAACCGAATTACATTCTCAGTGGAGAATTCTGACCGAAGTGCTTGTGCTTTATTGAGTTCTATGGAAGTACAAATAGTCGCTTATTGTTTTAAGTGTTTAAAATTCCACGTTTTGACTAGTTTTTGGTAATTTAAATGGTTTCTAAATTCTTTTCTTTATAAAATCTTTTTATGGAAGTTCTTATAAAATGTATTTGAGTATGAAAAAATGAACAGAATTTTAAATATAATTTTAATGATTATTTACCAATTTTGAAAGTAAAGTGCTGCAAATTGTAAAACATGTTTTTAATCAAACTTCTAAATTAGTTATTTTCAAGTAATATTTTACATAAATATTTAAAACCTATTTACAAGTATTTTAAAAGTATTATTATATATATAAGTTTTGACAAAGGTGATTGACTATGCTTAACACTAAATGCCGACGAGTAAACTATATGTTTGTGAGGTTCAAGAATGAAGTGTCTAAGCAAGGTTTTAATGCAACCAGTGCTTAAATTACATGGCTTCACTCTTGAACGAGAAACAGTATAATTTGAAATGTCAGAAACATGTAAATCTTGTTGTTTACTTACTTGTTAAAAAGGTACTTAACTTTGCTTAATGCTAAAACCCGACAAAGTAGGTTTATCTATTTCTGAGAGTTAAAGATTTATGTCGAGCAGGGATGGGGCAATAGAGCTCTAACCTATAGTTTCCCTCTTGAACAAGGAATAATTAAGTCGCAATGTTGGAGAGTTAAGTATATGGACATTAATTTGTATAAGCAACTGTTTTAACTAGATAGTCTATTAGTTAACTATCGAAATAACTTATTATTAAACTTAGATCTTTAAAAGGAATGTTTTAAAGATAATACAAGTAAGTGAAATGGTTTTGGGTTTGTTGTGATAGTGTGTTAATAACATTCATCTTTAACTCTTTTCGATTATACTTATGAATGTAAATAAATCTTTCAAAGAATATTTAAAGATAAGCATAATTGAAATGGTTTTGGGTTTGTAGTGATAATGGGTAAGTAACATTTGCCTTAAACCTTTTTAAATGGATTTTTGAAAGTACTTAGATCCTTAAAATGGATATTTTAAAGGAACTTATAAGTATTTGTTAATGATATGCGAATATACTTATACCATTTGAGATAAGTATATGAATACTTTTTGAAGTATAGAATAAAATAAAGGTTTTAAAGTAAGAAATCTTGTTAATGATTTGTGAGTATACTTATACCATTTGCGATAAGTATATGAATAAATTTTGAAGTATAGAAAAAGTAAAGGTTTTAAGTAAGGAATATTGTTAATGATTTGTGAATATACTTATACTATTTGAGATAACTATATGAATACCTTTTGAAGTATTGAAAAAGTACACATGAATAGTAGAAATTCATAAATGATGTTTTATTAAGTAAAAGAAGTTTTACTAATAAAAGACGTTTTGATTAATAAAAGATCAATTAAACAAAAAAGGGACTAAAAGTCGCTTATGTGACTTGATCGTGATTTATGTGATTTGATCGTGCTTTGTATGTATACTCGTTTATGGAAAACATTTGGTCGTATACTTAGCACTAAAAGCCAATGAACTAGGCTTGTCTATCCGTGGGAATTAAGATTGATGTTCATGTAGGGATATGAGCAATAGAGCCCTAACCTACCGGCTTCACTCTTGATCGGGGTATAGTGTGAGAGGAAAATATTAGAAACATGATAACTATACGAGTCTTGGTTTCCATATGTGATCTCTCTTATTATCATTGAATTACCAAATTCGTCGATTCAGTCTTGGAGAGATAGGGGTTGGTAAGTGTTTCACTTACCAAAAACCACTTCAAGACTATGAAAACGTCCCTTATCGAATTTGATTATACTCCTAATATGATGTTGAATGTAACCAATGTTACCATTCTAGCTATGTCATAATATTTATATTCTACACCCTAGACATTATCTATTATATCAGCTTATGTACCTATTAGATGGTAGTTCTTTAGAGGGGATAATCATAAGTATTGTTATATGTTGATCGCATATTTTTTAAGTTTCTCATACCAGACTCATGTCTGATGCTCGTTTTTGTTTTTCCTAAATTCCTCGCATGCTCTTTCAAGTAGTTTGAGAAAGGTAGGTTTTTGTTGATGTTCTTTGGAGCTCGAGAAAACAGCTGGATGTTTCTTCTACCATAGTATTCTTATTTCCGCAACATTACTATATTAGGCATATTAACATTTGTGAGGACATGTAATTATAACTGTACAGGCTGATGATAGTACTTAGGGTTTGTAACTCTAAAATTTTTGTATCAGAGTAACCCTTTTGTATTGTTCCTTTGATATTGTATATTATCGTTCCGCTGTGAGATTCTGATGGTGTGTCCCCGTCTTTCTTTTTCTTTTTCTTTTACTTTTTCTTTTTCATTTTATTTTACCTTAACAATTCGTCTTTCATACACTTGGGTGCTCGGCGCGTGAATACCATGGATGTATCAATGTCAACATTTGAGGGTCGTAAAGATGTGTCGTTACAAATTTAAAATCAAATTTTCCAATCACATTGCTCGATTCCATTAGAAATTCACCCATAAGTTATTGAACTCTATTAATATAAACATTAGATGTCTCGAGATCGGTTAGGATGATGTAGTTCTTCTACATTTGAGATTACATCATAATCCTTAATCAAAAAATTTAAAAATGAAACATGTATTTTGACTGATAAATCAAAAATGTTTGTTCAGAGTCAAAATGCGAAGGCAGCATGTCCGTATAATAAAGAAAGATTGAAAAAGGTATCAAACATTTCTAAGACCATAAATAGACATCATGACTTTTAATAATAGAAGACATGACACTAATATCCTGCGTGTGTGTGTATGATATAATGTGATATTATAATTATCCATAACACACAACATAATACAAGTGTTAAAATTTTCTAATACACAAGAAGTGTTCCCGTGTAATGAGGTATATGGGATGCCTTATGCATTGGAAGTAAGTTCTATCACATATGTTGTGTACTGAATTATATTTGCGTATCCATTTGATATAATAGGCAGATGAAATAAAGTCTAAAAATTTACCAAGTGAAATGTTCTCTAATATCTATGAAATACGGAGAATCGATAATGAAATGATACATTCTTATGAAGGATGTTCATGCCAAAACCATATTGGAAATATTAAGTGTAGTGAGAAAATCTTAAATTTTCAAGGTTCAACATTAACTAAGGTCTTATGATGGAAAGAGCTCTAAATATGAAAGTTATCGAAAGTTCTAGTAGGAGAGCTCCAAATGAGAAAGTTGTAGCAAGTTCTAGTAGGATAAATGCATCACCTAGAATAATTCCATAGAAAATATGTATACGCAAATTTATAAATGAGATAAAGATGGTTTCATTGGCTAAGTGTCCAGTGACATTAATTATGCAATAGATATTGCAAAAGGAATCAAGAACCCATAAAAAGACATGGCATATAGTTCGAGACTTCCACTTAATGAAAAATTTATCGAATGGACAAATAAGTGAAACCAATATAGTAGATATAATATAATATATTATCATTCACTGAGACCTAGCTCTCTGTTTGATCTAGGATGATCGTTCAAGAAGGCATTTGATTATGGATCTAAAGTTTCCTCAAGTGCAACTAGGGGATGGAAAGTAAATATAATAGAAAATTATATGATTTGTTACACATCCCAACTTTGAAACCAATATTGTTCGAAATAAAGTATGCTTTTGGTGTTTGGTTTCTAATATATATATATATATATATATAATGTAATATTAAGATATAAATAAATGACTAAATAATCATTTAATATATATAAAATAGAAAATCCATAAATAAATTATTAAACGATTGTAGTTACAAATGTTGTAACCTTGAGTATTAAATCGTAAGTCAAAAATACATTGTTTCAAAAATTCCTGGTCAAGATGTTTCGAGAGTGCTATCGAAAAATTAGTTGAGACCAGAGTGCATAGCGGTCTCAAAATATTAGGAAGTGTATTACTCATGGCTGCTGGGGGAACCAAGGGGTTACGTACTTATAGTTATTTGATGACTGTAGAATGACTAGACAAAGAATTTCCTATTGGTTGATAATAACAAAGGTCAAAGAGGAAATCTTATTGTGGTGAAGGTCTGTCAATGACTCAATGGATATTTTTGGATTCAGATACTAAAATATCTGTATCCGCATCTGAAATAATTTTCGGACATCAGAAATTCGCATCCGTGGATATAAACGGATATCGAATAGTTGTCATATCTGCTAATGACCGATAAATCAAGAAACATAAATAAAAAATTTAGGTTTAACATAAATCTTTTCTCAATCTCATTGATTATAAAATTTTCCCAAACCAACAAATATGGTGATAACAAATAGCTTTAAGCAATTAATATGTATTTAATACATATAATATAAACTGTTAGCTTAAAAAAATATTTATCTTTCATTGTGCCAAAATACACATAAATAAACTATAATTTTAACGAAAACCGAACGGCTAATTTTTGAATACGGATACCTCCATATCTGCATCCGTATCCATTTTACCGAATATCAGATATTTATCTGCTTTTCAAATATGGATGAATATGGGTTTTAGATTTTTTGGATATCCATCGATAGCCTTAGTCCTTTCGACTTTAGAATACTATGGAACTTCGACCTGAACACTCCACTTTGATTGTAGTTAAATCATGGCATGACAACCATCAAATGACTATAGTTGGGTCAAAGTTGAAGCATAGGAAGTGAAACAATATTTAATGGAAAATTTGTGTCCTTTATATGAGAGGTTCGTATCTGTTACCCGGTGCCCTGACTCGGCTATATTGGGCTAATCGTGTAGGCCAGGCTCGACTGCTGAAGGGAAGGATGATCATGAGGCAACAGCTGCATAACCTAGGTATAAAATCTGGATGGTTATACAGAGCTCGAATTGGATAGAGTTGATAGATGGACAACGCAGGATGTCGGAAAGATGGAAGTTAGCTCATGTGAGATAGGGATTGGTTTAGTGGTTTGGAGACATGGGCGAGATGATATAGGGTTCGGTATAACATGAAGTGACTATGTGGATTGGTATGATTACTTAGCTAGGGAGTCGACTTGGATGGGAATGCGTATGGGTCGGTGTGATGAGTAAGATGGATGGTTAGTGTAGATGGAGCCAAATAGGGATCGGCATAGTAAAGGGAAGTCATAGGGTTTCGCATGCGTCTCTCAGGAATTATGGAATGGTATGCATCTCTCGGGAATTATGGATTGGCATTGCTCACGAAGGATGGTTCGGTATAATATTTTGAGTGCATGGATCGGTATACATTAAGGAACCAGAGGGATCGGCGCAGTTATTTGACCAGATTGAGATTCGAACTGAAGGACAACAAGAACTAGAGCTCCATATATCCAAACACCCTGATATTTAAAGCACCATGATGTTAGAGCATAAGGGAGATACCATAGGGATCGCTAGCCCAAACTCAACATATGGAGGGATCGGTACTGATTCCTATCCATTGAAAATTAGGGCTAGCCCTCCCTATGGTGGGCCCATAAGGTTGTAGAGGTCCTATTGCCGAAGTTTTCGTCAAATTGGAGGCCGCCTTCATCTATAAATATAGGCATAGGGGGCCATTCTGAGGGCTCTTAGGCTGTTGGTTAGGGACCACCATTATTGTAATCAACTTCCTCCATTCCTTTCTTATCTCTTGATATTACTTGTTGTTTGTAATTGTAATCAAGTTAATTAAAAAGAAAAAAAGAGAATATTCAAAGTGGACGTAGGCAATCAACGCCGAACCACTATAACTTTTGTTATTTCTACTTCCTACTGTGTTTTTCTTACTATTTTGTAATTTTCCTCTGTTTTCATTTAATTTCTTCATTTATTTCACTGCTTAAACCTATTCTTGGGTGTTTGTGGCCAATTTGGTTGTAAACATTTTGGTGCTTTCACTGAGAACCTTGATTCTCAGCCTGTTAGGATCCCCTTTGCCGCTACCGGATTGAGGAAATCCCCCTAAGGAGATCCAGATTCATTGTTAGAAGTTTGCAGATACTACTCAGGTTTACATGAATCTAAGCAAAGAAATTTAGAATGGTGAGGCATACAAGATCGACTTCCCAGAATGTTGATGCAAATGAAACTGCCAGCACCCACAAGGAGCTCCAAGTAACCAGCCTGCTAATATGAATGTGGAGCCTGCTGAAGTCCAGAATCTCACTGATTCCATAACTATAGCTGAATTCAACCACCTAACGAGGGAGCTGATGGAGAGCCGTAGGCAACTGAATGGGAAAATCCAGGTTATTACCAACTTGATGAACCAGATGCTCAATAGAAGCGTCAAAGCGCCAAAAGGGATCTTGCTTCTTACTTGGCGTCGGATAGTTCAGCCTCGTCAGATGAACATCATAGGCATAGGCGTCGCAGAGTCGAAGCTATGCGAACGGGGACATCAGAGCAATGATTGGCAGACAAACAAGGTCTGCCAAGATAAATCGGTGTCGATCCACCCTAGGGATTAGTATCGATCCCTCAGCCAAAGGGCTTGTCCCTCAAGTGCAATTGGGGAGCTGTGTCGGAGCTAGGTCCGAAAACTTGGATGTTGGAGTACGTTTAGATGCTGACCAACTACCTCTCCGAAATGACGACAAGATGAATACTCATGGTGTACATCAGGAGGATGATAGGCCAAGGAGGCATGAGATGGCCCGTAGACATCGACCGGAACATTCACGCAAGGTGGAGCGCGACCACCACTTAGCACCACCTATCCAAACACCGGACTTATCGGTGATGGTCAGACAGCTGGTGAGGGAGAACCCGGGTTTGAGAAATGATGATTGGGGAATCTCGAGGAGCCACACCTCATTCACTGATAGTTTTTTACATGCGGAGTATCCTAGAAGGTTTGACATGCCCACGATGCCTGCCTACAAGGGAAAAACAGACCCCATGCAGCACATCATGAGGTTCGAATGGTTGATGGACTCAACGAGAGAGAACGATGCCACCAAATGTATATGCTTCCATATAACTCTCTCTGGGATCGCCACGATGTGGTTCACAAGATTACCCCCACGATCAATCTCAAGATTTGATGAACTAGCAACAACGTTTGTGGAGCACTTCCGGATCCACGCTACTCACCCTAAAGCTGTGATGTCATTGTCCAGTGTCAACCAAGCTCCAGGGGAATCACTGAAGTACTACTTGCAGAGATTTCATGTGGCTGCCACTGAAGTTAGTAACCCAAATGACCATGTGATACTTATGGCTGTGACAATAGGGGTTGACGCGAAATTCGAATTCGGCGACCGGCTAGCTGGAAAACCACTTGCCACACTGGAACATTTCTATTTGAAGGCGGTCAAGTTTATGAGGAAAGAGGAAGACAAATCTTCTAGAAAGAGCAATGTTGCCGAGCCCAGTGGGGAAGCGGTGTAAAGCAACATCACAATAAAGCAGTCTGATGAGAGTTCTAGGAAGGTTCAGGTCAATGTTCAAAACAAGCCAAATCAACAGAAAAGAAGTGGTAAGGAAATCAAGACCGGAAGAGGGTGCTCGGAAGGCCGAAGCCTCAGTTTCCTATGTACGACAGCTACACACCTCTTAATGCATCTCTGGAAAATATTTACCTATCCACATGTAATACTTTTCAATATAAGAAGCCACGTCCAAAGGAGTCAACAGAGACATAAAAGCAAACTAGAAAGTATTGTCGATTCCATGAATGTTATGGGCACAACACGAATGAGTGCAGGCATCTCCAGGATGCTAGCGGGAAATTGAATCCGGAGAAGAAGTTATAGCAGTTTGTGAAAAATCCGCAGGAAGGCGAACAGGGGACATATGACCCTAATCGAGGGAAAGTTCCGCGTATGGCTAAGGAGCCTACGCGGACCGAAGGAAGATTAGTAAAAAACACGATAGTTGGTGGACCGCACCCCGTGGATAGAAGTTGGCAGGAAATGGAGCGCTATGCCAGTGCGATGAGACATGTGGATTTTGAACGTTGTTCAAATACGGAGAACGAAACTCCGGCCAAGCAACATCGGACGATGACTGATGAAATAGTGTTCAGGAGCAGGGATGCCGATAGAGTAGAGGCCCCTACTTTTGATCCGATGGTCATTTCAGCCATGATTGGCTCTGCTCTGGTGAGAAGAATTTTGATTGATTGTAGAAGTTCTATAAAAATTATCTTTAAGAAAGTTTATGATCAAATGAGAATGGAGACCAAGGATTTCAAACCATCTAAAGCTTGAATACACGGTTTTAACGGTGTGGCGATCGAATCAGTTGGTTATGTCAAATTGCAGGTTGAGTTGGGGGAAGGTGAACGTAGGAGGGTGCAGATCCTAGTGTTCATTGTTTTGGATGTTGAATCACCATACAATGTTTTTTTGGGCCGTTCGGCCCTGGCTGAATTTCGGGTAGCTCTCGCCCCATGGTGTTTGATGTTGAAATTTCCAACTAATAACGGAGTAGGTCTTGTGCATGGTGATCAGGCGACTGGACGTGCCTGTTATGTGGCTGAGCTGAAAGAGGCTCAGCGTAAAGAGAAGGGAAAGGGTGTGGACAAGTCTGTCTGCACCCAAGTTACTAAAGATTGACAAATAGCGCCTAAGCCTTGGCTTAGGCACCACAATCAGTTCTATAGAGATATAGATCCAAGGGATGATGAGAAGGAGCCCAAGGAGACCAAGGCGGCGTCGGTTGAGCTGATGATTGATATAACAGTCAGCCATGATGACCCATCACGAGTCTTGAAGATTAGGTCGCAGCTTAGCCCCTCGATGATGAGAGAACTTGCAGTTTTTCTTCGAGCAAATTTGGATGTATTTGCTTGGACTCATCCGACATGTATGGGATCTCGCCTGCCATCGCGAGCCATGAATTGAACATTGACTCGAAGTATGTTCCGGTGAAATAGAAGAGGCGAGGCATGGATCTGGAGAGGTCCGTTGCTCTTAAAGAGGAGGTGGATAAACTTAAAGTCAACAGGTTTATTCACGACGCCCTTTATCCTGAATGGATATCTAATCCCGTGCTGACGAAGAAGGCAAACGGGAAGTGGAGAACGTGCATTGACTATTTTGACTTGAACAAGGCATGTCCTAAAGATAGTTTTCCACTTCCAAGAATTGATCAACTAGTTGATTCAACTGTAGGGCATGAATTATTGTCCTTTATGGATGCGTACTCAGGGTACAACCAATTCTCGATGCATGTCCTTGATCAGGAACACACCAGCTTTGTGACGGATGTTGGGTTATACTGTTATGTGGTGATACCATTTGGATTAAAGAATCCTAGAGGAACCTACCAACGTCTGGTTAACCAGATGTTTAAAGATCAGATTGGGAGGACAATGGAAGTCTATGAGGATGATATGCTCGTGAAGTCACGATGATCAAACAATCACATTCGAGACTTGGTGAAGATGTTCGACATCCTTCGATTCTATAACATGAGAATCAACCCTTTGAAGTGCTCATTCGGTGTTGTGTCGGGGAAGTTCTTGGGCTTTATTATCAATTCTCGAGGAATTGAAGTTAATTTAGAAAAGATTCGGGCTATACGAGATATTTAGGCGCTAACAACCATTAAGCAAGTGTAAAGTTTGAAAGGGAAGGATGCTGCTTTGAGTCGATTCATCTCCAGGGCAACTGATAAATGCATTCCTTTCTTTGACCTGATAAAGAAGGGAAAGAGGAATTTTGAATGGATGCAGGATTGTGAAGATGCATTTCAGGCCCTACTGAATCATTTGGAGAGACCCCCAGTCTTGTCAAAGCCCATTGATCACGAGGAGTTGTATTTTACTTGGTTGTATCATCACATTGATTTGCGAGGAGAACTAGATTCAAAGACCAGTGTATTACGTCAGTAAGCGATTGACAGGTGCAGAAAGAAATTACCCGAAGATAGAGAAATTGGCGTACTACTTGCTAATCACATCATGCAAACTTCGTTCGTACTTCCAAGCACATCCAATCAACATTTACACCGACCAGCCATTACGACAGGTCCTACAACGCCTTGAGACGTCTAGGAGGTTGCTTAAATGGAACATCAAGCTCAGCCGGTTTGACATTACATATATTCCGTGAAGAGCTATCTAGGGGAAAGCATTAGCGGACTTCATAGCAGAATTTACTGTGCAAGATGAGCCTCCAGAGAGTAGTGTGAACCCTACTATGCGATGGAAGTTATACACTGATGGAGCATCTAATGATAATTGTTTCGGAGCTGGGATTTTTCTTGTAACCCCTGAGAACCGATCAATTTGCTACGCTTTGAAGCTTGATTTTCTTGCCATAAATAATGAAGCTGAGTATGAAGCGTTGATCGCTGGACTTAAACTTGCTAGAGAGCTCGGAGTAAAGTCTCTTGAAATCTTTTGCAACTCACAACTGGTGGTGTATCAAGTTAGAGGAGACTATCAGGCTAAGGGACAATGACTTCCCCGTATCTTACCCGAGTTCAGGAGCTGCCGGCGGATATCGAATACTATGACATTTCACATATCCCCCGAGAGCAGAATGGAGAAGCCGATTCATTGGCAAAGTTGCTAGTACCGGCGATGCACAACAGATGGTCTTGGTTCCAGTCGAGACATTGCGTACCCCAAGCATAAATATGATAGAAGTTGATCAAGCACTAGAAGCAGAGCCCGAAAGGGAATCTTGGATGGCTCCATTTAAAGACTACTTGTTGCATGGAATCTTGCCTGAGAGGAGAAAAGAAAGGTGGCAAGTCCTTCGTAAAGCTTCGCGGTATATTATGCAAGAAGGAACTATGTATAGAAAGGGATTTCCATTCCCTTATTATGATGTGTCACTCACAACAAGATAAAGCACGTTTTGAAAGAAATCCATGAGGGAGAATGTGGCGATCACACAGAGGGGCAAACTTTAACAAAGAAGATACTCCGTTACGGATACTACTGGCTAACTATGAACCGGGATGTTGTTGATTATGTGTGGCGATGCGACAAGTGCCAGATATATGCAAAAGTCCCAAGAACCCCACCGATAGTGATTATGCAAATGGTCAGTCCATAGCCATTCGCTATGTGAGGGCATCAACATCATCGGCTCTTTACCAATTTCCAAAGGTGGCACGAAGTACGCGATTGTCGCGGTTGACTACTTCACTAAATAGGCCGAAGCGGAGCCATTAGCCACAATCACAACCAAGAAAGTTATCAACTTCATTGTTCGAAACATCATATGTCTCTTCAGTCTTGCACTAACTATCGTGATAGATAATGGGACTCAGTTCGATAGTGCTGAGCTTAAAGTATTTTGTCGAAGATTTCGTATTGAAAAGAGGTTCACGGCGGTCGCTCACCCTCAAGCGAGTGGACAGGTTAAAGCTGTAAACAAGACTATCAAATCTATTCTAAAAAATCATTTGGAGAAGGCTAGAGGCAAGTGGGTGGATGAACTTCCTACCGCACTTTGGGCCTATAGGACCACTCACAAGTCCACGAGTGGCCATACTCCATTCGCTCTTGCTTACGGAGCCGAAGCGGTTATTCCCGTAAAACTCGAAGTCCATTCTCATCGAGTGACTTACTACGATCCCAGAACAAACAAAGATCTTCTCTTGGAATCTTTGGACTTTATCGACGAGAAACGTGAGGAGACGGATTTGAGGGCAGCTGCATATCGACATCGAGTCGCTTGATATTACAACACGAAAGTATGATCGAGAACCTTTAAAGTTGGCGATCTTGTCCTAAAATGAGTTTTTCCGATCCTATCGCACATGATTCTGACATGGGAAGGACCATATGTCATTGAACAGAGGCTTGGAGAAGGAACTTTCAAGCTAGTGACTTTTGATGGCGCGACACTTCCAAGAGCGTGGAATGGCGAGAATTTACGATGCTATTTCACTTATAACATTTCTTTTATATTTCAATATTAATTACGTACGACATTTGCTTTAGTATTTGACCTTCTGGATGTGTAATAAGGCAAGTTAGTATGTTCCTTTTCATGTGATGAATAAAATCTTGAACTCCTTTTGCATAAACGACTGTTATTGCATTTTATGTTAAGTATACAATGAAATTGATTGATATTGATATGTGCGATGTGTGAATAGATTCTCGAATTTTGAAATCGATCAATCATGCCAATCCTCGATAGGATCGAACAAGATGAGCTCCGTAAATTTGCTCAGTTAATGACTCCCATAGATGAACAAAAGGGCGGTACTCGCAAGAAAGAATGAAGGTCGCCGGCAATTTGGAGATTGGAAAAAAAATCCGAGCGGAAAAACGAACTGCCCCGGGTGGATACACGACTGCCCACGAGAAAACTCCAAAGCCCTAGAGTGCGGACTGGAGTGTAGACAATCCGGGCAGAAAAATGACTGCCTAGGGCGGATATACGACTACCTACGAGAAAGCTCTAAGTCCTTAGATTACGGACTGGAGTGTAGATAATCCGAGCGGAAAAACGACTACCCCGGGCGGATACACTACTGCCCACGAGAAAGCTCTAAGTCCCCAGAGTGTGGATTGGAGTGTAGACAATCTAGGCAGAAAAATGACTGCCCCGGACGGATATACGACTACCCATGAGAAAGATTTAGGTCCTCAGAGTGCGGACGTGAGTGTAGACAATCCGGGCGGAAAAACGACTGCCCCGAGTGGATACACGACTGCCCACGTGAAAACTCCAAGTCCCCATAGTGCGGACTGGATTGTAGACAATCCAGGCGGAAAAATGACTGCCTTGGGCGGATACACGACTACGCACGAAAAAGCTATAAGTCCCCAGAGTGCGGACTGGAGCGTAAACAATCTGGGTGGAAAAACGACTGCCCCGGGCGGATACACGATTGCCCACGAGAAAATTCTAAGTACTCGAAGTGTGGACTGAAGCAAAAGCCTAAGTCGAGCGTGAACTGACCGCTCGCAAAATAGCTCTAAGCTCCCAGAGCGTGGACTGACTTGTAAACTTATTGGGGGAGATGGATGGATTTCGACTGTTCTCTACCACGAATTCTAATCTGAAACCAACAGAAGAAATTCAAATTACTGAAGGCTGGATACGGCAGCTTATTACAATTCCGGCTTGACATCCCTTACGACTTAAAGCAACGCCTATTGGGAGGCCTTAAGATGGAGATGGTGAATTATTAACAGGATTTGCAATCGAAAAATTACAAGTACATGGATTGGAAAGTAATCATTCAATCACCAAAATAACGATTCATACAATGAGTGGTCAAAAGCAAAAAACTTTTATTCACTAGACGCAAAATTCCGTTACAAGTTAGTCCAAAAGTTCGGGATTCATGCCCGTACATTTACTACTAAAGAAAATAAAAATAAATACACGTTCAAATTATTCAAGTTATGCATAATGACACGAAGTGGTAACTATTTCTTCAACCTTTTCTCCTTCTTCTGTTTCTTAGGAGTAGAATCAGTTGAGCATCTTTTTCGGGACCCTTTGCCGCTTTTAGTTGAAACGTTGGATGAAGTTGGAGGAATTTCACCAGGGATGAACCTGCCAAGTGGAATGACCTGCAGAGGTACAAGATCAAGATCTTCAACTGCCACTTCAAAGGGCTCACTTTTGACATCGCGCTTCGATTTCTCCTCCTCTTCAATCTGCTTCTTCATGCTGATCTTGGCGATGTGCTCCGAAGCACCTATGATCACTACGTCATCAAGTTCCTCAGCAAGAGATGAGTCTTCAGGCTTGTCTTCATCAAGTGCCCCGATGACTTGAGCATCGGGCCCCGGAATATCTACTATGGTCGGAATTACAGCCGTTCTCTCTTGTTGCTCCGTGGCGACATCACTCCTAGGAGTTCATTCAGGACCGAGATGACCTACAAAAATTGGTTAAAACATAAACATTAGTTCAAGGGCATTACGTATGGAGAACAACAACCTTGCAAATATGAAGAGGACAAATACAATACCGGCATCCGGTTGACTCTCGGTAGTTAAGGGAGTGCTTCCTTCAAGAATGGGGGACATCATCTACGGACCAAGGCCGGGTCTGTCCGGATCATAGCCAATATTTTGCTCCAAAGTGTGAGAAGATGATGGTCTGACCACTTGGGTAGGAGAAGAATCCTCAGGATCGATCCCAGAAGATTGAACAATATCCTCTCCTTCCTTAGCTGGTGCATGAGCCTTAAAGAATTGAAGTTTGGCGGGGGCCAGATCGGACGGCTCATTCCCTCGAAGCACTTCTCATACAAGTGTTTCTTCATTAATCTCTGCTTCTCCCGGTTCTTCCTTCTTGATTTTAACAATGAGCTCCTAGGCTTCAGCGAGTGACTCAAGATAACCTTCGCAAAGAAAGGTTAAGTCATGTGAATAAGAAATTTCACATTATATTCAACGATAAGCGGATCAAACAAGTTCTTGATCTCAGTCCTGCCGGACTCAGCAGCAGCTTCTACCCGGGAGTTAGCCTCATCAAGCACTTCCTTTCTGCCCTCCTCGTGGGCCTCTTCCTTCAAAGTTTCGATCTTAGTGAATTGTTCGTCAAGCTTTGTTCTTAAGCTTCTTACCTCGACGATATCTTCGCAGTATCTCTATGATTCTTCTTGTGCCTCAATCTTTTCCTCCCTCTCCTTATTTAATAATTTTTCAAGTTCTTCAACGCGGCGAGCTAGGGCATCCTTCTCCTTTTGCAAGGAGTCCTTTTCTATAGTCAGCGTGCCGTTGTGATGAAGTGCCACATCAAGTTCTTTTTTGTGCGAAGTCTCTAGGTGATTGACCGCCTCTGTTGTTTCTTTTGCATTCTTCTCTACTTTAGCGAGTTCGGATTTATACTAAAGTGGCTCATCGTCCTAATGCATGATGATGTCCTTGTCATGAATAGCCTCCAACTTGAGGCGGTCAATTTCATGTTGACGCTCAATGGAGACTTCAGAGATTTTCTCGATCAAGTGAATAAATGATTCATGCTGGACATACATGTCGTTCATGCATGCTAGTGAGCTCTCTTTGGCACTTCCAAGAATGACATGTACAGAAGAGAGGAACTTAAGTCTATCAAAGCAGATTCTTAGAAAGTTAGCTTTAAGTTCGGCTAGCTTCTTCGTTGTTATAGAGTCAGGAGCAAGAATCGGAGGAGGCGGATCAGAAGTAACAAGTGGGTGTTTGCCAGAACGGCGCTCGCGTGATTGCCTTGGAATTAACGACCTAGAATGTTGGTCATGAGGCATGGCAGCATGAGAGCCATGATGTGAAGACTTATCTCCACTCTATGTGGGAAGGTTTGAGTGATCATCATGACGAGTAGCGTGTGATTGAGACTTCCGTTTGGACGAGGAAGAAGTCTCTTGTGAATAATAATCTTTTATTCGCCCATCATCTTTCTCTATACGTCTCCCGGATTTGGAATCTCAGCTCGAGCGATAATAAGTAAAAGAACCCCGAAGACGGTCGAAGGCGTAGGAATGTGACATTGCACCTTAATAGAACCAAATAAGAGCACCTTAAAATTTGTCAAACAAAGAATTAATAACGTGTGTATAGTGGGGTGCAAGTATTATTGTGTGTGTCCAAGTGCTCCCCCCGACAGATCGGTAATGGTGGCTTTACTCATCGGAGTATTCACCCCTCTACTGGAAGGTTGGATGCCTTCGCCGCTTTTGGTAGGGGAGTTGAGCCCTTCGATGTTGATGTTAGGAAAGTTGTAAGTTAGTACATCATCTGGAATTGGAAGGTCGGAGAATCCCTTAAACTAGCTTCCTATTTGTTGAGAAGACGGCTCCTTTTCAAGCGGGGTAATGAAGAATTCCAGTTTTTCCCCGGCTTTAGTTTTCCGCAGCTTGTACACCAACCTTTTCTTCCTCTTCGGGGGTGTTTGCATTTGACCGACCTTTGGCGTTTCGACTACCGGTGCTTTTCCAAGGCCTACATCTTCATTTCTCGGCCTAACATCTTGAGATTCTTTGATCTTCCCCTCTTCGATGTCTTCCCGAGTTCCTTCGGTAAGGGGCACAACAGGGTCACTTGTTTCTGCTCTTTCTTCTGCCACAACTTTCGGGGTTACTTTGCTTAAGGAGAGTCCGATTTTGTAGCCATCTTCCAGCAGCTCGAATAATGAAAGCAACTCATCAGTAACGAGGAGTTTAATGTCCCGATCCTCAACGGGAGTAGCACGAATGGCAGCGATGATCCTAGAATGCTCGACACCTTCAGGTCGAGGATGAACACCTGAAAGAACTGGGGATGTTAGTATGTTTAAAGAAGAACTTATGACATGAATCATCGAACTAAAGACGAAGGCAGGAGTAACACTTACATCCTTCTAACCATCTCTTTGTGAAGCCAGGAGGACATCGTACATAAAACCACTCGTGCTTGAATAGAGAGCTTGTTCCATGCACCTGTTAGGACTTGACATTTAGGCGAGGGCTCAAGGAAGATGTATGAGGGGCTCCCTGACCGTCTTTTAAAATTGCAGATATATCTGATGTCTTCGGGGGTTGGTGGATGGAAAAGAACGTTTATAAAGAGGAAGGTCCCATGGATGAAGGCATAGATATTGGGATGCAACTGGGTAGGAGTGATCTTTAGGTACCTCAACATTTCTCGGACGAAGGAGTTGAAAGGTGGAACACATCCAGCCCGACACATAAACTTGTTGCAAGTAGTATATCCAGCTTGGGGCAAATGGGGTCTGTCTTGCCTCGATGGAACTAGAACATCTTTAAACGGAATTCCATGTATAGAGTACAATCAATGAAGAGCGGCTTCGCTGATTCTAGAAGCATGTGATTTGATAGGGTTATCTAGAACGATGGCACCCTTGACGGCATCTGGAGCTTGACTGATAGCTTCCGTTAGTAAGATCGGAATGTCGGAAAAGAGATCCATTCGTGGGTTAGACGCCTCTGCTCGTTCTATATGGTGGCTCGAGGAAGGTTTTTCATATATGGTGGCGGAGCTTGATCTTGCCTCAAAACTGATGTGTCTTGGGCCGATTCAGATAACATTATGACTGAGCGCTTCGTGCAACTTGAGATCTATATCAGTTATACTAAGTAGATAATCAACACTAGAAATAATAACCTGTTCCCTTCGTGTCGTGTGTGAAATAATGCAGTGCAATGCAGTGTGAAACAAGTACGAATAGTTCGGAATCATACAAGCAAGAACGAAATGACAAGACTTAGAATTACATCCAGAGGGACCGTCATCGCTGACCGTCTCAATCAACAAGAAAGTTGGTCAGCAATGAGAGCTTTAGGATCGGCTATCGAATATTAAGTTATGAAGATTTTTATCAGTTTTTTACTTGGTCCATGTCAAGAAATCCGAAAATATGTCCATTTCAACTTGATTCTGGCAGTCCAAGTCATTTTATTTTCAGGCAAGGCAGTGTGCACTATAGTGTTTGAATGACTTAAGCTAAGTTAGTATTCATTGTCAAAGCCGATCCCTCAACACCCTGTGTCGATCCCTTACCCTCAACTTCTATACCAATCCCTATGTTCTAGCCTCTATACCGACCCCTATGTTTAAACTGCTATACCAATCCCTTAGACGATTACCTACTACCGATCCCTGCATCCTAGCCTCAATACCGAACCCTAGCTGCTAGTACCGATCCCTCAACTCGAGACCAACTACCGACCCCTCGCTTGATACAAACTTCTTCTGATCCCTCATGAAGCCCTTTCCTAGGCGGATCCCTAACATTAACTGGACTCTATCCCATCAACAACTTACTAAGTTCCAAACCCTCTTCCTTCTTCCTCTTTCTCCAACTCTTTCATCTCCTCCCTCTATCTCGCTTGACTCGGCAAAACCCATTGAGTTATTCGTATAAAAACAACTCGAACATACGCAAACTCCAAATTCGTGACTTGACTGATATGATTATAAGAGGGAAATATACCTATCTGAATTAAGTTATAAGCACACAGTTGAAACTTAGGATTAGAGGCGATTACTGGCAATTTGGATTGGAATGATGTTTCGCGTTTGAGTTTAGTGTTAAAGATGAAGTTTTCTTCTTTCAATCGTTCGGTTGTATGCTTGTGCAAAGGGCAAGAAAAAGGGTTAAGTGTTGTAAAGTATAAAGTGAGGAGAGAAAAGAAAAGGGATGCAGGTTTATGTATGAGCGATGTGAAGATAAGTCTAACCAGTTATTAAGGGTGACTATGTCAAAGAGCAAAAGAAAAGAGAAAGGGTCGGCACTGAGGCATGTCGAACTCTACTCGCATGTCTCTAATGACGGATCGGTAAGAGGGACACCGATTCCTCTATAAAAAAAATCTGAATGATAGATATGAATGGAATAGGAAATGGAAAGAGAGAAGTGAAGGATAACTGGGAAGTGGCAGACGATCGTCGTTGTGTAGATCTAGTTGTAAACATAAGTGTAGAGGGCACTATTAAACTTGGCAATGACCTACGAACGTCCAAACACGTCCGGGAGCCAATAATGGGAACATATATGTGAATGAACATGGAAATGATTTAGGAATTCAACCTTTCGAAATTAACTAAAATTAATCGCGGTCTAGTGTGAAATGATCAAGTTTAAAATCGAATCAGAAGAAAGCCTATAAATCTCACATGACCAAATCTGTATGCACTAACGGAATACGACATCAGACTTGCATTATTGAAGATCGATAAAGGAACAGGAATCAAATAGAAAGTCAGATAGACTTCTTTCCAGAAACTCAGACTTTTTTCAATTCAAAGCACGTCATGTTACTCACAAGAAGTACTTTGGGGTGCAAGTGTTGCCCGGTGCCCTGACCCGGCTATATTAGGCCGATCGTGCAAGTCGGGCTCAACTATTGAAGGGAATGATGATCATGAGGCAATGGCTGCATGACCTAGGTACAAAGTCCGAATGGTTATACGGAGCCCGGATTGGATAGAGTTGATAGATGGACAATATGGAATGTCGGAAAGATGGAAGTTTTCTCATGTGAGATAGGGATTGGCATAGTGGTTTGGATACATGGACGAGATGATATAGGGTTCAGTATAACATGAAGAGACTATATGGATAGGTATGGTTACTTAGCTAGGGAGTCGACTTGAATGGGAATGCGTATGGATCGGCATGTATTTGAGAAGCAATATGGGTCAGCGCGATGAGTTAGGTGGATGGTTGGTGTAAAGGAGCCAAATAGGGATCGGCACGGTGAAGGGATATCATAAGGTTTGGCATGCATCTCTCAGGAATTATGGATCGGTATGCATCTCATAGTAATTATGGGTCGGCATTGCTCACGAAGGATGGGTCGGTATAATATTTTGAGTGGCATGGATCGGTATATATTAAGGAACTAAGAGGGATCGGTGTAGTTATTTGACCAGATTGAGATTCAAACTAAAGGACAACAAGAATTAGAGCTCCACATATCCAAACAGCCTAATATTTGAAGCACCATCATGTTAGAGCATAAGGGAGCTACCATAGGGATCGCTAACCCAAACTCAACATATGGAGGGACCAGTACTGATCCCTATCCATTGAGAATTGGGCCTAGCCCTCTCTATGGTGGGCTCATATGGTTGGAGAGGTCATGTTGCCGAAGTTTTAGTCAAATTGGAGGCTGCCTTCATCTATAAATACAGACGTAGGGGGCCATTCTAAGGGCTCTTAGGTTGTTGGTTAGAGACCACCATTATTGTAATCAAATTCCTCCATTCCTTTCTTATCTCTTGTTATTTCTTGTTGTTTGTACTTGTAATCAAGTTAATTGAAAAGAAATAAAGAGAATATTTAAAGTGGATGTGGGCAATCAACGCTGAACCATTATAAATCTTGTTGTTTCTGTTTTTTGCTGTGTTTTTCTTATTATTTTGTGATTTTCCTCTGCTTTCATTTAATTTCTTCATTTATTTCACTACTTAAACCTATCTTGGGTGTTTGTGGCCAATTTGGTTGCAAATAGTATCATGGTTAACTATGGTCAGCTCAAAGTCAAAAATCTCCGTCTGGGACATATCAATTAATAATAAATGTTTTTTTATTGAACTAAGGACTTTGGAGATGGACTAAACAGTTGCATATGGATGTTGTTAGAGTTTTGACAATGGCTAAACTCTAAATATCAGAAGTGATACGGTGGTGATGAAGAGGACATGTGTATAATATATCATTGTGAAAAGATGCTACTTAAATTGATCAAAATATGATTTTACCAAAACAAAGATCTATAAGTGATGAATTCAGCCAAACTATCTTATCATCAGCTAAGATGATGTGTGAACGTTAATATTTGAATTGTTCAATATCAATCGCTGAATATATTCATACATGTGAGTCGCACAATCGAATTTGTCGAGGCTCTAAAATATCACCTGAAGTTTATAATGGGTTTTAAATTAAATATTATTAATATATATAAAATATATTGTTTATGAGTGTCTTTTGTAGTTGGAGTGCCATTAGTAATTTTGGTAGCTGATGCCTCCAGTAATTATTTGGGTATGTTTATAAGCGTTATACATGTATGTATTAATATATGATATTGATATATGTTTAAATGGGTTTAAATATGAAAATAAATAAATAAAATAAGAGGAGAAAAGGAAGGGGACCGACCACATTATGGAGGTCAAGGGGTTTCTTTTGTTTTGAATTTTAAGAGTCATTAAATAGCATCTCAAACTCCTTCATTTTCCTGCTTGATGAAAAAGAAAAAGAACCTAAGCTCTACATGATAAGCCCAGCCATCCCTTGCTCCATTTTAGAAATCTAAAAGTCTCCTTTCTTTGAATGGTGATAGTTCTTTGATCCTTGCAAGATCAAAAAGGTGAAATCGGATTCCTAGAGGATGTACATAGATCAAAATGTGATAAGTGGTAGGATCACAAAGGTAAATTTATATTTTCATTGATCTATATATGTTATTCCCTAGCGCTATAAGAAAACCTATTTTTAGTTGCACTTATTGCTAGTGTTCATAGCTAAGTGCTACTATATTTGGCTTTTTAATACATATTATTTAGTTTCAACGCTATCAAATTTTTTACAAGCCCCCACCTGGTTTTTAATCTCACATGCTCTACTAAAGTTACACAAAAATATTGTTTTGGATATCCTCTCCACTTCTAAAACATAGTTACCCCATCTCCCAAACCCTAAATCATTTCCTTCTCCATCTTGTTTCCTCATCCCACCAATCCTCTATCACTTTAATCATCTTCTTTTATCTCAAAGGCTTCATGCATATCATTATCAAATAGCCCCATTTTCACAGGATTCAAATATTATATCCTATCTCGTGGAGAACATGCAAAAACAACCACCCTAGGCTGTCGTAAGTTAAAATAATAAATATTTCCTAAATTGAAATCAATTTCAGGTGGCATGACATCTGTTTTAAAGAAAAGATAATGCAACATTGTCAAATGATGTATAATGTTTCAGGCAGTTAGCTTGGCCTTAGTGATGTTTTTTGGTATTTTTGTTGTTATCATAGTTTGTTTTGTTGTACTGAAGAGTCAGCCTATGCACTATTGTCATTTTTCTTCAAAGCTTAGTGCCTACCTTCCTAAGTTGTGGATCTAGTCCTATCTTTTGTATCCCACCTTTTAGTCTTTGACGAACAATATCTTCAGACCCAGATCTTTTGCAAAGTACAATTGCCTCATTAGCCTTCTTTTATCTGAAAGACTTGGTATTCTTGTCTAGTTTCACTGCATTGACACAGCCTTGGTACAAGCAGTCTTTAAGTCTTTATTTAGGTTTGTTGACGCTTTCTTATGTAAGATTATGGGGAGCTTCTTGTTTCTATTATTTGGTCGTTGGCTGTTGGTTTGGTTTATTATTCTGCAAAAATCAGGTTTTTTCCTGCCTTGGGTATGAAAATGCTTAAACTATTTTTTATGTTTGGAATTTTCTATACTTTATTTATATGCTAAACAGTTCTTAAGGTCATTACCAACAATCAGACCTGTTCATTTCACTCTCTTCCCTGCTTTTCAATTGAACGAACGAACTGCGCGCCTAGGTAACCGCGAAACTAGCCATGCACCAGTGAAGTTAAATAATTAGTAGGATTTATAACGGTGAAGTCTTCACCGTTATAAATTTATAACGGTTAAGTCTTCCCCATTATAAGTTTATAATGGCGAAAGCTTCGCCATAATAAACTTATGCCGCTACAACTTATAATGGCGAAGCTTTCGCCGTTATAAGTTTACAATGGTGGATACTTCGCCGTTATAAACTTATAACGATGAAGTCTTCGACATTATAAACTTATAATGGTGAAAGCTTTGCCATTATAAAAACTAGCCATTTTTTGTGAACTAGCCACGAAATTGGTTTAAATTAGCCATGGGGAAATGAACAAGCCACACTGGTTGCTCCATGGCTAATTTTCAACTAAACAAGCCATTTTGTGTTGTGCTCTAAGCTTTTCCATCTTTTTCTCCACATTGACAACCTCCATTTATACTGCATTTAGTATTATACTAACAGGGCTCAAAACTTCAAGTATTCACTTAAACTAAGTTTTTGCATGGGTTGCGGCACAATGTGTCTAGCTATGCTTCAAGTGGTTTACCCTTGTAAAGTTGTGATATTTAGTGTTAAGTAGCCGACCCACTTCAAAATAGTAACAACAGTAGTGTTTCTGGCTATTCGGTGGACTATATAGCCGGAGGAAAGAATCTCTTATCGCCATTGGTAAGTAGCAACTCGAGCACTTAAAACCGAATAGCATTGAACTTGAATCATGGTTAAATTAAAGTTAAGACATGCTAGTTCTTGATTTTTGGTGTCTAGAAATAGTTATTCTAATTATTGTGAGGCATGAAGTTAGAAAGTTGAAAGCTAAACAATGGTGAGACTATGCGAAATTGTATATATTCTCAAGAGGTACGTATCAAGACTTGTGAAAAACCAATATAACTTAGAATATTATTTAATTACCTGGTGCTTTGTCAATATAGATAAATGTCCATGCGCAAACGCACACCAAATAAATACAAACAAAAAATAATAAACAGAATCATATATACACATGCAAATTATGGATTTAATTGAAAATTTTATATGTTTTAAATTGTAGAGAATATATGCAATCTTATATTTCGTTTGATTCTTGAATATTCCTTCTTACAAAATGCATTAGAAGACTCCTACATGGTGGTATACATTTTTTATATGATCCAAAGATTAGACATGAGATCTAAATAAGTTATTTGGCTAGGTTGTATCTATTTTCCAATTATGTATAGCAATCCGTTAACTAAATTTAATTTCACTATAATTTATTCACGTATTTATTAATCTAAATTTATGGATAAGAAGTTTACAAAATTTTATCTTTAGCCACCTAATTTTTTGAACAATATTTAATAGGTTCAATGCACATCCATGGCTATACACAGCCAAATTGGTTGTATGCTTATGCACACACCCATTTATTTAGACTTTTGGGCATGGAACGCAATGAGGATCCTGGGAGAGTATCACGTGAATTTTACTTTTTTTTCTTTTCAAGCTTTTATTTTCATCCAAATTTATAACCCAAAAAATGGATCAACACCCTGTTCTGATTGTGAAAGCACCAGCCATGTTTATCAAGACAAGAAAATAGAGCAGGACACTCTCCGGATTATAGAAAAAACAGAATAAGATAAAGGAACACACGATATTTATAGTGGTTCAGCTGTTAACAAAGCCTACACCCACTTTATAACTTTTGCTATTGAATTTACTTTTGATCATAAATACAAATTTATTACAATGCTAACAGTTGAATAAAGAGAGATCAGACCACCATTGATGGAGACAAAAGTAAGGATCTCATTTGTTCCATGGTAGCCATTGTGAGGGAGAAAAAAGTTGAAGAATCTTCGTAATAGAGTTACTTAAGTGATCAGAATAGCCAGTCTCCTTTCTGTTGAAGGTAGGAGGGTATTTACAGAATTTTGAGAGCGCGTAGATCAGAGTCATTACACCAGAAGCCTACAATTGTCCATAGGAAGAAGCACCAAACGTTTGATGGGATTCCAAGCTAATTTTTTGGATTGGCACCGATCTAATTGGATCGAACTGGTACCGATCCAAAGAGTTGTGCAATTTTTGCACATCTTCTTTCTTGTTGGCTTTGTTTCTTGCTTATGAGGCTCTCCGCCTAATTTTATCACTTGTTGACTTGTTTTGATGATGATTCGCTAATGAGTTCGACTGAACTTTAGTTTGAGTCCGATAAGTGCTTTCTTCCCGATTCTCGATGCTTGGATTGTTACGAAACTTGGTAAATGGACTTAGTCGAGGTATTTAAACATAATGCAAGTGGTTTGGAGGAGTTTAGGGCCAAACATTTGGATCGGTACCGATCCAATTGGATCGGATCGGTGTCGATCCAAAGTGTTTGCTTATTTTTAGGTCAAACTTCCTTGGCTCCTTTGTCTCATGTTTTTAGGCTTTCTGGTAAAGTCATGAGTCGTTCGGGCTTAATCTGAATGTTCTAACCTCTTTTGAATTCTGCTGGATTAGAAACTCGACTAACATTTTCCCCTCATAGCATGCTTTCATTGGAAACAAGGCGTTTTCTGGAATTATTCATCTTATGGGATCTGTTTCATGGAGCTTTATCGGTCGTATCTAGGTTCCTCGAGTAGTTGCTTATGCTTATGATAGTTTGACTAACTATTTAGTCCTTAGTTTAAGTCTTCCTTAGTCGTAGTTACTGGGTGATTTTGACTTGAAAACCTTCCAGCATGGATACGAACATCGAGTTGAGGAAATGAGGAGATTTAAGGTCGTTTAAAGGAAGTATATTGGATCGGTGCTGATCCAATTGGATCAGATTGGCACCGATCCAAGTACTTAGGAAAATTTCGGCCTTCTTATCTTTCTTTTTTTATATCTACAGGTTAGGTCTCCATTTTACCATTCTTCATTTTCAAGCCAAGCCAATCCAAAGCGATTCTTACTCCGTCGATCCGCTAATTCCTAACGCTGTTGGAACACCGCCACCGTCGATTTTCTACTCCGACGCCACTAACCACTGCCTCTAGAAGTCTATTCTGCTGTTCTTCCTGCCCCAGCTGATCCAAAGGGTTTGTTATTTGAGCCACCATGTCTTGAAGACTTCATCATCACTCTCTTCAATTTCGAAGGTCGGTGAAGTGGGATTCATAATATCATGATTGATTGACGATGGATGTGCGTTAGCAAAGGATATGGTTAAAGGTTTGAGTTGATTATGATTTTGTAGAAGAAATAGTAAATCAAGTTTTGGACTCTCACAGAATGAAACTAGGGTTTTGCCCTGGTGGTTGACGTGTTTTGCTATTTCCATCCATAAAACTAGAATCGACTTGGATCGAGTTACACATTCGCTCTCGGCATTGAAGAAGGAGAGGGACGATGCCTTGAAACGAGAAAGTAAGAGTGCTTCTTTATTCAAGGAACTGAAAGAATCGACTGATCGAGCCCTTATAATATTCAAAGATGAAATAAAAAAGTGCCACATCGACGAGGCAGCTCTGAAAAAGAAATTGAAGGCAAGCGAGACGATAATCGAGGCGAAAAAGAAAGTTGTCGCTGAATAGAGCCAAGTAATCGCTTCCCTACATGCATAAATTTTGACTTTGGAAGTCAAGAAAAATCAATTAGCCGTAGAGAAAGCTAGCACAGTGGCTAGCTTTTGAGAGCTCCAAGATACTTTTGCAAGACAAATGGAAGGCTTAGATGCCACTATCTTAGGTTTCTATGTTAATTATGTGCTTCATCGGGGTAGCCTAAGTTATTTGGGTCCATCATTCCCTCGCATGCTCACGGTGGTATGGGAGGAAGTTCGGGTCCAGTTCGAAGACATGGGCGGTGGGTATACCGAGGAGGAGCTAGTTCAGGCCTACTTGAATGAGGAATCCCGCTTAGCTCTAGCAGAAGGCCAAAAAATCTTAAAACTGGAGAGAGAGCGTGAATCCACCATTATCACGGCTACCACTGAGGTTGCTGCCGAATACTTTACTTTCGGGCCGGGCGAGCAATCATCACATATTCATACCAATGAGGGAGTCATTGCCACTTCTCCCATGATCGTGCAGCTGTCGAAGGAAAGCAACAGCGAAGGCTTCGAAGTCGTTGCAGATGAAAAAACCCTATTGCAGGTAACTTTCTCATCATTCCCGTGCTTGAAGATTTTCAATTCACGCCTGATGAAATTGCTGAGATAATCGCCCTTTATTCAGGTATCATGGATCAACCTTCTCTTCCCGCTGAGTTGACTTCTTATCACGACGCCGGGTCCGCTGCTATTTTGACTGCGTCAACCATTGTTTCTGCTTCTAGCTCGCAGCCCAGTCCGCATTCTAAGCAAATTGAGGCACTGCATGTTCTAGACGACCCCTTTGTTTCTCAAGAGGAGAGCTCGGTGACTGAAGTTGGACAAGAGCCGGCAGACCAAGGTAGCCAACCAAAGAGAGCAGAGACCGAGCAGCCGAAGACTAAGCAGCGGATGATTGCGGTGAAGAAGGAGAAGGTCAAAGCATGGAGGAAGTCATCAAAGAGCTCTCATCGACCCTGCAAGCATAAGGGGAAAGGAGGTTCCTTTAGTGGTCATGCTTCGGAGAGTAAGGGTGCACCGGGTAAAGATAGGCCCAGGAAACTACAAATTAGACGTGGGAATAGAGACATGGGCAGCAGTGAGAAGACGTCTTGATTTGTCCATTTCCTCTTTGTTGTTTTGTTTTTGATCACCTTTTGTACAAGTGCAGAGTCTGTGCTTAATATTCTTTTATTGTTGTCAGTGATATTTTGTATTTTTCTATCTTTTGGCTGATATTGTGTAGGTATGGCCCCCCACATTTTGACTTTGTATAGAGAATGTTATAAGTAATACAGTGTCTATGTCTCTATGTTTCATGCACTTATGTCGATTTTATTCATCACTTATTCTGTTTGGTCCTCTAATTATTGCCAAAATTCATTGTTTGGAGTAACAGAACTGTGAAGTGTTTGATATTTATTTATTTGAGTATTGATGTATGCCCTATAGTTCACAGGGTTGTTTACTTCAAACATCGGATTTCCAATCGGTTGATCCTAATGGTTCCTTGGATGTTTGCTATCAAGTCTATTTTGCAGTTCCTATCTTCAGGAACTCACGTTTCGGGAGATTGCACTCCGCTGGATTCATGTGAATTTACTTTTGATAGTGGGAGTGGATTCCCATTAGTCCTGCAATAGATGAGTTTTCCAACATTGCAGAGGCAGTGCTAGTACTTAAGAGTGAGCACGACTTATGAAATGCACAGCTTTTAAGGGTGTGCACAACTTATGAGATTCGTGGCTTTTAGAAGTGTGTGCATCTTATGAGATGCGGTCTTTTTAATATTATGCGCGGCTTATGGGATGTGCGGCTTTTGAGATTGATATACCCGTCGATCCAGAACGGTTTATAATTTCTCGACATTTCCAATCTTCGGTAACGTGAGGAGTACATACTTTGAGAGCATGGTTCCATGGCTCAAGAAGTGATGCGTGCCTTATAGAGATGAGCGGCTTTGATTTTGGCTCTTCCCGGTGTTGCTGCAGCAACACCGATTCTTTAAAGGCAGGGATCAAGTTCCGTCGATCCAACGGTTTGAGTCGATTTGCTTCCGTTGACTCGGTACGTAAATGGGGCATACTTGAGAGTGGTTCCACCGTCTCAAGCAGTGATTAGATGGTTATGAGTCGATTTGACCCCGTTGACTCAGCAGGCTACTTTGTGAACACAGTTTCGTTGGTTTAGAAAGCAAAGCAATTTTATTAATAGAAGTTGAGCAAGTTCTGCCTATTTACATTGCTCCCGGTACTCCGGGATAGCTTATTTGCTGGAAATAGGAAATACATATAATAGTTTTAGATAAAGTATGGACACTGTGATACACTGTTCCATGCTTGGGAAATTTAGGTTCCATCAACAGTCGTTAGCTTGAATGTGTCAACAGTCGTAACTTCCTAGATGAGATCAAGAGACAATACCCTAGCTTTTCCAATTTCGGATAATTTTTCTCAGCGCCAGTGAATCGTTTACTAATGTAGTATATGGGTCGTTGGTTCCTTGCTTCTTCACGTACAAGCATGGCGTTTAATGCATGTGGTGAGACTGCTAAGTAGATGAACAAGTCTTGTCCATCTACTGGCTTGGATAAGATTGGTGGGGTTTTCATATGTTCTAGTAATTCTTCGAATGCTGTTTGACACGCCACATTCCACTCGAAGTTCTTCTTTCCATTCTTTAGCGCATCAAAGAATGGTATACACTTGTCGGTTGCTTTTGAGATGAACCGGCTTAGCGCTACCCCATTTCCATTCAAACTTTGTAACTCCTTCTTGTTCTTTAGGGCATCGACTTCTCGTAAGGTAGCAATTTATTAGAACCTTGAATTTTAATGTTTTGATTGTGACAACTATATAAGTATATATTATATGAACTAACCATATTTTTAGGATAAAACATTGTTTTACTCGAGAAATAATCTAACAGATTGCAGATCAGATTCCAGATAGAAGCTTTAGTAATATATTTAGTCAATGGTCTGAGTCTAGTAGTGAATTCATGTTAAAATCTCTCTGAAGTGGTATATGCACACACATACACAATCTAAAGTATTTTAAAAACATAGTTCATATGCTAAAGATTTCAAAACATAGTTCATATACCAAAAGTTTTTCAAAAAATTCTTTGATATGGCAAAAAATAGGCAATTCAACCGACTGAACGATATAGTTCAATCGACTGAATGTTGTGCACATGCATAACTTTTCTTTGAACATTCAGACGGCTGACCCTACAAGTTCAGCTAGCTGAATTATATAACTTTTACACTTTTTTCTTGCTGATTCGAATTTTAATAAATTCAGCTGGCTGAATTATTCCATTCAGACAGCTGAATCCTCATAACGACTATATTTTAAAAAGACGCTTCATTTCAGCAAATAGAAACAACTCTTGATTCAAGAGTGAGTTAAAGTGACTAAGAATCGTATAATATGGAATATTAACTAAGTTATCTACTAGTGTGGAATATAAATATAAAAGTAAACAATAAAGTAAATGACACCAGAGATTTTTATACTGGTTCAAACTTCATGCTCTACATCTAGTCCCAAACTCCTTCTGGAATTTAACTATCAACCCTCTCTTAACCTGGAGGAATAGGTATTACACTGCCTAAGCAACCGAACAGGACTCCAACCGCCTAAGCAATAGAATAGGACTTCAACCGCCCGAGCAACCGAACAGGACTTCCAATACAAATAGTAGAATGTTTTTGACTGTGTATGCTCTTGAATAGCACTGATAAGTCAATAACGTACACCCTTCCTATAATCTTCTCCTTTGTGGTATATCGTGTAATTTGTGAATATAGAAAGTTTATTAAATCACTAATGAAGTTTGCTTGAATGTACAAGTGATTAGAACGAAGTGTCGAATGTTTAGAGCAAGATAGTTTAGAATATAAGAATGAGAATGAGAATTAGAATGATTATTCATGATTAAAACAATGGATTTCATGGCTATATATAGTTATTAAGAGTTGCTTCCATATTCTTTCATGGCTACTTTTCACGAATGATTGCAACTCTTAATCACTATATATATCCATGAAATCCATTGCTTTACTTAGTGATTCTGATTCTAATTCTCATTCTTATTATCTAAATAATCTTGCCATTTACATTCAATATTTTTGTTCTAATCACTTGTTCATTCAAGCAAACTTCATTAGTGATTGAATAAACTTCCTACCTTCATGACTTACACGATATACCACAAAGGAGAAGATCATAGGAAGGGTGTACGTTATTCACTTATCAGTGCTATTCAAGAGCATACTCAGTCAGGAACAATTTTACTATTTATAATGGAAGTCCTGTTTGGTTGCTCAGACGGTTGAAGTTCTATTCTGTTGCTTAGGCGTTAGAAGTCATGTTCGGTTGCTCAGGTGGTGTAATACATGTTTCTCTAGGTCAAGTGAGGGTTGATAGTTGAATTCCAGAAGGAGTCTGGGGATGGACGTAGAATGGGAAGTCCGAACCAGTATAAAAATCTCTGGTGTCATTTACTTTATTATTTACTTTTATATTTATATTCCGCACTAGTAGATAACTTAGTTAATATTCCATACTATATGATCCTTGGTCGCTTTCATTTGGTATCAGAGCAAGGTCATCATAAAACCATAAAACGGTTACTTGATATTCAGTTAATATGGAAAATAACACTATAACAAGTTTTATTGATGGTCAATCTACTGCACGACCACCATTGTTAATGGTTTAAATTACAATTATTGGTCAACTCGCATGAGAATTTATATGCAAGCAAATAGATATTGCAACATCCCGTATCTGGAGGCCAAAAGCTAAGCGCTACAGATGCTGCAGTCATCCATAATATTAATTTCTGGTGACGAAATACGGTGTACCCGTAATATCAGAAGCACTTGAATATGAACAAAATCATAGATTTTCAAAAACAATTAATATAGTGATTACATTTCAAACAAAATCATATCTAAGTTACAAAATCTCAAAACGTATCACAGGCAATGATCAATTATAATTACAATAATACACAAAAGCGACATATGACGATGCCCCCTTGGATGATCAAAGCAATATAGACATAACAATCTTAATACACATCGAAAACAAAACAAATGAATTCCTAAAATAGCTATCCATCAGCCACCGGCTAGTCTTTGAAAGCTTATTCGCCAAAATCCGCTAAAACCTGAAAATCTAAACCCTCAGCCTACTCAAATCAATTTTGAGCACCCGAGAGTTTAAGGGGAAGTAAAAACTTTGAGTTAGACATAAATCCTGGTATGAATAATTCTGTTACATCTCGGTTTACTGATATTGAGTGGGACCAAGCCGCTTAGTGGAATGGGTTTCCCCTCACTAATATCCTTTTTCAAAACATATATTTTGCAAATCCTTTCCTGCAATAAAACTGGTTAATCAACTGATTATAATAATAATATAGCAAAATCCATTATGCTAAAACAGAAAGTAAATATACTATCTGTCTAAAATCTGGGCTAACGGCCCTCATCTGGACTAACTGTCCTAAATCTGATTGTACCAAAATAGCAGTATCCTTTATGCTAATAAATGGACTATCTGTCCATAAAATAGGTAAAAAGTGGACTAACTATCCTTAAGAAGTAGCAAGGTCTGTGATGCTAACAAATGAACTAACTGTTCATATCTGGGTAACTGCTTTTATCTGGACTGACTATCCTCTGAGCTGACTGCCCTCAAAACTATCCAAATTTAAATGAGCTAACTGCCCGAATTTTCTTAGGGTTAACTACCCTTTAAATTTTACTTGAAAACTTTTCTCAAAATGATTTAGTCCGTCAAATCATACATATATAAGGAAAATATATCTTTAGCTTTACTCTAAGTTATTTTTGCCATGTATTATATACTTTACTCAAAATAATGTTGATGATGTACAATAAGGATTAACTATCCTTTGAAAATAAGTTAAAGTCCTTTATAACTTAGAACACTCAGGTTATCTACCTATTCATTTTATTTGAAACCTTTCTTTAAAACCTTTAAACAACCCTTTCGAAACAATAGAAGGTAACCCCTTCGAAACCATTGAAAACCCTTTCGAAACCCTTGAAAGTACTCTTTTCAAAAACATTGAAGGTAACTCCTTCGAAACCAATAAAAGCCTTTCCTTTAAAAGCTTTAAAATATAAGACATCCTCTTTTAAAACCATTTAAATCTTGCCTTTTGAAAACTTAGGAATAACCTTTATTTTAATCTTTGTCGAAACCCTAGGGAACCACCCCTTTCGAAACCATTCATAAAACCTTTCGAAACCATTTGAAGTTATCTACTTCGAAACCATTTAAAACGTTTCGACCACAACATTTGGATTAAGCCTTCAAGTAGAGAAAAAGGATCATAAAAACATGAGAGTTGAAAGCATCCACTTTGAAATCCTTTGAAAGTAACTCTTTCAAAACCATTTCATAACAATGAAGTGATGGTGTCGAAACCATCCCTTCGAAAGTAATGGAAAGGTGGCCAAATTTTAGAAAACAAAGGGTCCCCTTCGAAACCATCTGAATCGAAAGTTAGGAAACGGCAGCTATGGTCTCGACCATGTCGAAAGCAATCACTTAAAACAAGAAAGCAACCCAAATGAAACCTTTCCTTTTAAACCATTTGACTTAGTCGAAAGCATTTAGGTCGAAAGCAACTTAGTCGAAAGCTAGCAGGCATTCTTTTCCTCAAAACCAAAACAAAGCCTCACCTCTTTTGAAACCCCTTGGTTTTGACCCTATACCGTTCGCCCTCTTCCAATTCACTACGTACCAGTTTCCCGATACCATATGCATTGGTTTCCACCCTATCGAAAGGGGTGGAATAGAGGTGAAACCTAGGTGCCGAAGGAGACGAAACAATTAAAAGCCTGTTTATATGTATTTTAAAATAGTTCTTTTGTACCTAATCCGCCTTGTTTGTCTAAATCCAATTGGTTGCATTACTTTTTCAAAAGTGCTGTCGACTTTCCCAATTTAGCAATTTAAATTATTTTTGCAAAAGGTACCTTCTCCTCTATAATTATACAAAACATTTAAGTCACATACCTTAAATAATTTTATATAAATATAAAACACATTGGAAAAATCAGGAAAAATTCCAGAAAATCACTTTATATATGTTTTCCAACATATAAAATTTTCAGACCCAAATAATAAATTAATTTCCCGTAAATAATTTATAATCCAAAATACTATTTTCTTTACAAGAAAATTTATTATAAATCCACGAAAAATCTGAAAATTGAAACCTATCTCTAAAATATCTTTTTAGATCTTCATAAAAATTCGCAAGGCAATTGGATATCATTTAATATGGTTTTCATCTCAAAATATGTCATAAAATCTATATGAACATTCATAAATCATCAACAAGTGTATATAATCATTCAAAAACATGGCAAATACTTGCAAAATATTCGGATTTAATCTTAAAACCAAAACTAATAAAAATTTAAGATGTAAACATTATTCACCTTTGCTTTAGAGATTAAAGGAGCTTGAGATTTGAATGGATTTGATTTGTATTAGCTTTTCCTTTAACTTTTCTTAGTTTTCTCTTCTCTTTTCCTTCTTAATGGTGGCCGACCTCTATTATAAATTTTTTGAAATGAAATGGACATGTGATCTATGCACGGCCAAGGTTTGGAGATATAGGAATGGCTTCTTTTCCATATTACCCCTCCTCTAATTCATTTTAAACTCTTCTTTTAATTTATTGTTTTTAATGGCATGGCTACCTTAATTAACATCAAATCTCAATCCCTTAATCAATACATTATTTTATTTAGTTTAACTAACTAAATCTCCTAAATAATGTTACCAAAAATCTAGGGCATTACAGATATGATACTTGGACTATCACTCAGAATGAATACACTATACCTACTACACCATATGCACAATGATCAAACACGCAAAAGATAGATGCTACCTTAAATGCAAAAGCCATGAATATGTTATTTTATTCAGATAAGAATGAATTTAATTGAGTTAGCATATGTACAACTGCTTATGAAAATTGGTGAACTCTTAAAGTTACTCGTGTAGGAACAAACAAAGTTAAACAAAGCAAGATTTATATGCTTAAAAATCAGTTCCAAAATTTCGAAATGAAACCAGATGAGACTATAAATGAAATATATTCTAGATTCCAAGACATATATCATTCATTATTAGCATTAGGAGAAAAATACACTGATTTTGATATTGTTTCGAAACCCCTAAACTCTTTAACGGATGAATGGGAACGAAAAGTCTTAGTTATTGAAGAAGCTAATTATATTTCTACCATTAAACCTAAAGAGTGAATAGGAAATCTCATGCCATATGAAGTAAATTTGCAGGCAAAATGAGATCAAGCCCAAGATAGAAAGAATATAGCTTTCCAAGCTGAACAAGAAGATTTAGATGAAGATGACATGGCATGTATAGCAAAAATTTCAAAAAGTTTTTGCAATTTAGAAAGAACAAGAAATTTCGAAAACAACAAGAGAGATAATACCAATAAACCACTAGCTTCAAATCTCGAATGTTATGAATGTCCTAAGAAGGGTCACATAAAGAAAAACTGTCCTAATCGAAAGAAAGACAGGTACAAGAATAAGAAGGACAAGTATAAGAAGAAGAAAGCATTCTCTGTTACATGGGATGATTCAGAATCGTCTTCATCATCAGATAGTGACACTGATAATGATTCTGAACAAGCTAATGTCTGCTTTATGGATTCAACTAACGATGTAAATGATCTAACTTTTGATGATTTACTTGATATAAACTCAGAATTACTGGATAAAATTAAAGAAGTTAAAAGAAAGTATAAAGATGTGTTTAACGACGGAATTTCTATCGAATTAGAAAACCATCAAAAAAATTTGAAATAAAAATAACCGCAAATCGCACGGCGTACAAATGTAGTACGTGGCGAGTACGGGTTGATCCGTAGGGAATTGTTGATTTTAAATATCTATTCGATCAAATTAACCAAAGTTGAAAGTGATTAGCTAGAAAATGTAAGAAATATGACAAAAAGGAAGTGATAAAAATATAAGAGTAGGAAAACAATTTAGGGATAAATTCACTCTTTAGATCACATAGTTCAACAAAAATGAAATTATGATCTCTCTTTTTTGGCCATTAGTGAATTTAAACGATGTGTTTATCATAAGTATGGCTTATTTGTGATATTAATTAGTTCAACTTAAGCCATCAAACTATTACACAACCTTTAAACCACTTTTAATTCTCATGAAAAATAAAAAGAAGTTGAAAATGAAATCTATTTTAAGCATGACCTATTAACTGTTGTTTAGAAATATAGGCCATCAAATTTTGATTTAAACATTTACTTCTTTTCCATAATCATATATAGATGAAGAGGCAATTTGTGATTCATATGACTAAGCATAGCCTATTTGTTTTGAACAACATAAGCTATCAAACTCAATACTAAACAGAAAATTACATAAACATGATTTTTCCATGAAGCACAAAAGGAGAGCATAACATCAAAATGTTGCATCTACATACTAGAGAGCTTCATTACCCCTAAATTGAAGGGATTAGGCTCTCATATTTGTTATCAAATCAACAAATGTAGCTTGCAACATGGAATAAACAAGAAGAAAATGTGAGCAAAATGCAAAGAAAAACTAATTTACTTGCATTAAAATCAAACTACACTACTTGCTTGAAAGGAAGTAAACAAGGAAAGAAAAGAGCAATGTACTAAAGTTGCATTAAAAAAAATTACATGAAAGAAATGGCTAAGTAGCCATGAAATGAAAAGAGAAACTTTCTTTTATTTCTAAGCTAAAAACTAACTAAGAAGAAGAGGAGGGTTACATGAAGATATATGGTATTTATACAAGTTAGAAACCCTAATTCTTTTTTTGGGAAATTCCCAAAATACCCTTGAGGTATTGTGGCCACAAAGTAATCATTAGCATGTCTTAATCCCCCACTTAAATGTACATGAAGCTTTAATGGCCTTTTAGCATGTGCATTAGCTCCTAATTGAAAATCAAGGTAAGTGGGTAGGTGGGGTCCTCTATGTTCATGAGTTTGAATTATTTTCATCTTCATTTGCTTTGTTTCCTTTTGTGCATGCATATCTTCATGAAACCACTTGTATTTGAATTTAAATTCCTATAAAACAACATAGAAATTTTCAATTAAATTTTAGAAAATTAATATATGCACAAAAATGACCATTTCACCCTTGGATGAAGATGAATATGTGACGATTTGAAATAATTAGAATTTTTGGTTTAAACAAGTTAAAATACCCAATATGATCATTTATTTAATTTAAATAGATTAAATATGGTGGTAAAAATATGCATATTTACGTGCACATCAAATACCCATACACTTATCTTTTTATTCGTCCTCGAATAAAGAAAAACTAAGATAAATCCATTTTCATAGGGAGCATGATTGCATTGAGCGTATGCAACAAGCCGTTAAACCTCTGGGGGTTTTCAGCGGATACTACCCACAAAATTCAAATGCAGGATGAAAATATTTACAAAATGCAAGGTTTATTTACAAAGAGATGAATGTGAGTTTTTGAAAATATTTAGAATGAAGGATTTACTTTTAAATCGACACAAATAAGTTAAATATAGGTCTCGTTCATTATCTTGAAAATTTAAGCCATTTACTCATCAAATTTTCCAATAAAAACGAAGTTATCAAAGCAAATATACTATTGTTTTACTCGTTGTTTCGGTTGATAACACAGTGTAACTATGAAATAGATCCTTAGTCGATTATCAAAGTTTATCAAAGTGGTATTTTCATTTATTTTCAATAACAAGTCAAATCAAATAAGTTAAAATAGTGCTTGGATTTTATTTGCTTACTCTCTCCATTTTTTATTTTGAAAATTTTATTGATATTAACAATATTTACATATGCCTAACTCAAAAAACCAAGGCCAGATATATTACCCATGCACTGCCTTTCGGGCTTATGTGAGGGGAATACGGAGCGTGGCGAGTGAACACACGAGTTTGGACACATATCGACTATGGGCATTATTAATAAAAGAATTTTTATTTACATACACCTAGCTCGGATAAATTGAGGCCAGATATACCGATCATGCACTGCCTTTCGGGCTTACGTGAGAAAAGTACAAAGCATGGCGAGTGTACACACAAGTGTGTATGCCTGTCGACCGTAGGTGTTAATAGAAAATAATTACATATATAAAAATGTTTTGTTTTTTTTATATGCTTTTTTTTGTTTTTTTTCAAAAAAAATTTTTGGAAAGAGAGAGTTTTGCAAAATCATCTTAGTACCACTTAACTTAGAAGACAAAAAATGTTATATCCTACTTTAAATCAACCACTTTTTAAAACAAAGATTTTCAATTAGGATATATTTCATAATTATCTCCATGAATCTTCTTATATGCTAGTTAAACCATTGTTATTTTAATCAAACTTCATTTTTATTTTTGTTGATACAAATAGATTTTCAAATTTTCAATTTAATAAACCAAAACCACATATTTATCCTAGTGTTTCTTCAAAAGTAATTAAAAAAAGAAAATTTGTTTTTAGGATTTTTTTAATATTTTTTTTATGAGTTTTTGAAAAAAAAGCAAAAAAATAAACCATGAAAAATTAAAGTTGGACACACTTGATTTTGACTGTGTCCTTACAGTCAACCCAAGTGGAAGGAGAAAAATAAAAATAGAAACATGACCTTTATTTATATGAAAAGATTATTATTTACAAGACATCAGAAAGTATGTCGTTAAAGAGTAAATAAACCGGTCTTCCAAAGACTGATTCATTTGTCTCGCCAAGTATGCGAGACATAGCTTAAGCTCGAAAAACCAAACCATAAATGATTTCATAGTTGGATGTTGACTTAGGAAAACGAATGTCATTTTATTAAAAATCATACGAGTTGTTTCCTTTTCGATAATTTTCGGGGTTGATAGAAAAATTGGTTGGAGTTCAAGTTTATTCTTACCAAATTGAAATTCAAATTTATCATTGAAAACTTCTTTAAAATTATTGATTTCAAAATCAAAATGATGATGTAACTCTTCCCTATTAGAATAACTCTTTTTCGAAAAGTCCAAAGATATCATGCTCATTGAATTCGTCTTCCTTTGTTGGAAAATCAACAACTTCATTGCGTATCTCAAGTTCAAAATCCAAAGTTGTTGTATTCAAATTTTCGAAATCGAGAAAAGGAAGACCGAATTTTAAATTTGGTTCAACACCCTCAAAAGAACTGAAATCCAAGTCAATTACCAAATTTTCAACAACTTCGTTAAGATTTTCATTTTTGATTTCAAAAGCTGTTATTTGAAAATCGTCGATTTAGGTAAAAGATGGATTATCACTTGACTCGTCACACATTGGGATTTGATTTTGTTTATCTCGTTGTTTCATATATGTTTCAATCAGAAAATCTGTGTGATCATTGTAAATTTCATCCATTTGCTCAACAAAATCCAATTTATAGTTATTAACATGAGGATTTTCACAAAGATTTTCAATCGTAACGTGGTTAAGATTATTCCCATTGCCAAACTCGTTTGAAAAGTTGTTTCCATTTTCATTTTGAGTTTGAAATTCATTTTGGAGTTCGAAATTGAATTGGCATGGGTTATAATTGAAATCGTTTGAATTTTGAATTGAATTCAAATTTTGAAATCCTTGACTTGAGTTATTACACAAATATGAATTACACAAATCATTTATACTTTGATTTTGTTGTGTAGAGAATTCAAGTAAAGATGAAATGCTATTTTCAGGAGTCGAAGGTTGGTCATTGTTTTGAAAACTTTGTTGTTCGAAATTCGAATTATTTACACAACAGTTGTTGTTAAAATATCCATAAGAATTTGGTGTGAAATTAAATGAATTATATTGATTTTCACAACTGTCGTAGAATTCTTGTGAGTAAGGAAATTGAGACATTTTTCAAAAAAAAAATTACAAAGGAAAGCTATTTACAAAAAGAATTTATCTTTTAAAAAAGGGAAAATTGAATTTTTGTTTTGTTTTTGGATTTTCAATTTTTTCTTGTTTTTGAAAAGATTTTATATTTTTTTTTGGTTTTTTGATTTTCTAAAAAAAACGAAGTAAATTTTTTTGGATTTTTGTTTTGGTTAAAAAAAATTCAAAAGAAAGGATTTAAAAACACAATTAAGGAATATTTACAATATTTTTATTTTGGATTTTGAATTTTTTTTTTTAAATATGCATGAACTAATGCAACTAAATGAATGTAAGAGTCTAATTACAAATTATTTATCCTAAGTTAACCCAAAATTGTATAATCACACTTTGTCTTAAATCAACAAAAATATTTCTAAGTCAGGTAACGGACAGGATTTATCGGTGCACCATGAATCACCATAGCAATGCAACCGAAGGTTTAAGTACCTTTAGAGAAACAATTCAGTGTAATATTTACGAATCACCATAATATTTATAACTGATTATTGCTCTTCCGTAGCCTAGACACCAAGAAATTAAATTTTTCAAAGAAGACAACTTGTCAATATACAATTAAGCGTTATTGATGTCTAACCATTATTATTAATCAAAATTCTAGAATGAAATGCAAAGCAGAAATTAAACGTGTATTAACATTGCAACTATGATGAAATTTTTTTTATTCTTGTTTTTGAAATTGTTTTATATTAAATGCAAGCAACCAACAATGCAACATAAATAAATCTAGAGATGAGGGCAAGATACCAGAGCGTGCAAAATTATTAGCAAATTATTTTAATGCGGCATTTTTTTAAGCAAGCATGCATGCTATTTATTTTGGCAAGCGGTTCTTCCTTTTACTTCCTGCAACCTAAAAATTAAAAACAAGATATATATACAAGTTTTTTTCTTTTTTAATATATAAGGATGGAATTTAAAACAAATGAAAACAAAACAAAACCTTTTTTTAAGGATAAAACAAAACAAAACGAAAGTAACTTTTTTTAAAAAAAACAAACAAAGTTCAAATGAACAAAGACAAACACAACAACATTTTTTTCTTTTCTTTTTTCAAAATAAATATGCAAAAGTGGAAATTATGTTGAAGGGCTTCTATCTTCAGGGTAATAAGTTTTAAGGACAACACTTCTAAATAATTAGTTTTAAGGACAATTTACAGGATAATGATAAATTCGTTTATCTTTTTAAGTTATACAGGAAAATGATAAATCTTTTTATCATTATTTCTGTATAACTGAAAATGATAAATTCTTTTATCTTTTTCCTGTAAAATGTCCTTAAAACTAATTTTTTAGAAATAGTGTCCTTAAAACTTATTACCTGCACAAATAAGCCCTTGAAGTGAAAATCACATATAAACAAAAAAAAATCTTTTTCAAACGATACCAAATTTAAAAGAAGAAACAAACTTTAAAAAAAATTGAAATTGTGTTAAAGCCTACAACCCGGCCAAAAAATGACTACGACTTTCAAACAGTATCTGGTAAAACAACATTCATCACATCTCAAATTCGAAAACGACTTCACAAATTCATACACGACTTCACGAATTTGACATACTCTCGAACTCACCACATCTCAAATTCGAAAATTATACGTTAGATTGTCGTATGAAGGTTGCAGTTGCTTATTTCAAGTCGAGGCGGTGATTGATGGAGTATTGGATATGGAGATTTTGGGTTGCGTGAATTTGTTACGATGGGTTCGAGTGGTTGAAGGTTGTGGTTCGATCGTTGAAACTGATGAGTTTGAAATCGCAAGCGATGTCTGGTGATATTTGTGATGCGGCGACAGTTTGATGGGTTGATTTGGGAATGTTGCGGCTTTGGCATGGTTCGCGGTGTTAGCAGCTGAAGCGGTGGTAGCAGCTGAAGCAGTGGTAAAGTGGGGTTGCGGTGAGGATATGTGTTGTTGCTGGTGGGTATGGACTGCTTGCACGCTGGGTAGACTGCTTGTACACTGGGTAGTTGTGGGCGAAAGGCAGTTCGATTGTTTGTTGGAATGGTGGATAAGTTGTATGTAATGTATAGGCTGTTGTGGATGATCAGAGGCAAATGTCAGTGCAGTTAGCAAGAAATTGTATTGATTATTTGCAAGTTGCTGTAGAGTCAAGTATGTTGCAGAGTGACATATATGGAGATGATGATTTTGTCTAATTGAATGGTGCGACGGGAGATGGTCAGAGAACTTTTGACAGTTTGTTATGGTGTATAGAGTTATAGTGTGCAGGCAGTAAGATGTAAGTGATTGTAGATGATAGTGTGTGGCCAGATGGTGATTAGCTATTGCAGGTGATATGTTTTGACAGAGAGGTGATTAGCCATTCAACAGCAGTGAAGTGAATGTGAGTTTCTTGATATATGTGATGGTTGAATATAGGTGCTTGTTTTGATGTATGTTAAGAGATTGGAATGGCCAGTGGGAGTGTGCTGCTGTGGGAGATAAGACTGTGATGATATATGTGATGGTTGAATATAGGTGGCTGGTTGGCGTTGTGGTGAATGACAGTAGAGGATTTATTGGTGGTCGAGATGGTGGAACTGTGTAGTAGCAATTTTGTCGTGTAACTGTGGCAATGGGAGATGGCTATAGGTGATGTGAACAGGGGATGTTAATGCACAGTTTAGATGAACAACGAGATGTATGTTCTGTTGTGTGATGTGGTATGTTGTTGATTGGCAATGAGTTATGGTGGTCGCTGCGACAGTTTTGAAGTAGTGAAGGTTGGAGGAAGTTGTATATATGGAGTTGAATGTGACTATGAATTGGTTTGGAGGTGCTGATGTATCACAGAGAGGTGGAGTGAGTATGATCAGGACAGTTTGGGGTTAATGTATTCGTTTTGTTAATGTAGTTGTTTTGTGATAGTGCACTGATGGTTGTTTTGAAGTGAATAGGTGAGATGTGAATGGTTGAAGTGTGATGGGGTGTCTGGAAGGGGTTTGAAATGAGAAACTGATGTGAACTTGTGATGATGAAGAGGGTTTGTGGTGTTTGCTGAAGGCTGTAGTATGCAGGGAAGATGAGGCAGGAAGTGGATGGAGTAAGAAATGATTGATGGCAGGAACAGTTTGGTTTGAAGGTGGATTGAATAGAGTGATATTGCATAGAATTTTGTGCGGGGTGGTTTTGGGCTATGAACAGTGAGTGAAAACAGAGAGAGTGATACACAGTGAAATGTAATAAAAGAAGAATATGAAGAAAAGAGAAAAAAAATGTAAATGTAAAAGATGCAAATGTGAATGAAAATTATATGGAAATTTTTTTTCTTTTCCAAATTCAACTGTGTAATATTTTTTTTTAATAGAAAAGCAAATGCAAGTGCAAATAAATAACAACCAGCCCTCTAGTAAAATTGAAAACAAAAATCACACACAAACACACAACACTAAATTTTTTTAATTGCAAACTAACACACAAAACAAACACACAAAAATCAAACAAAAATAATTCGAAGAATAGAAAATTGAAATCAAAACAACTCCCCGGCAACGGCGCCAAAAACTTGTTTAACGACGGAATTTCTATCGAATAAGAAAACCGTCTAAAAATTTTGAAATAAAAATAACCGCAAGCGCATGGCGTACAAATGTAGTACGTGGTGGGTATGGGTCGATCCGCAGGGAATTGTTGATTTTAAATCTGTATTCAATCAAATTAACCAAAGTTGAAAGTGATTAGCTAGAAAATGTAAGAAAAATGACAAAAAGAAAGTGATAAAAATATGAGAGTAGAAAAAAAAATTAGAGATAAATTCACTCTTTAGATCATATAGTTCAACAAAAATGAAATTATAATCTCTCTTTTTTGGCCATTAGTGAATTTAAACGATGTGTTTATCATAAGTATGGCTTATTTGTGCTATTAATTAGTTCAACTTAAGCCATCAAACTATAACACAATCTTTAAACCACTTTTAATTCTCATGAAAAATAACAAGAAGTTGAAAATGAAATCTATTTTAAGCATGGCCTATTAACTATTGTTTAGAAATATAGGCCATCAAATTTTGATTTAAACATTCACTTCTTTGCCATAATCATATATAGATGAAGAGGCAATTTGTGATTCATATGACTAAGTATAGCCTATTTGTTTTGAACAACATAAGCTATCAAACTCAATACTAAACAGAAAATTACATAAACATGATTTTTCCATGAAGCACAAAAGGAGAGCATAACATCAAAATGTTGCATCTACATACTAGAGAGCTTCATTACCCCTAAATTGAAGGGATTAGGCTCTCATATTTGTTATCAAATCAACAAATGTAGCTTGCAACATGGAATAAACAAGAAGAAAATGTGAGAAAAATGCAAAGAAAAACTAATTTACTTGCATTAAAATCAAACTACACTACTTGCTTGAAAGGAAGTAAACAAGAAAAGAAAAGAGCAATGTATTAAAGTTGCATAAAAAAATTACATGAAAGAAATGGCTAAGTAGCCATGAAAAGGAAAGAGAAGCTTTCTTTTATTTTGAAGCTAAAAACTAACTAAGAGGAAGAGGAGGATTCCATGAAGATATGCGGTATTTATACAAGTTAGAAACCCTAATTCATTTTTTTGTGGAATGCCCAAAATACCCTTGAGGTAGTGTGGCCACAAGGTAATCATTATCATGTCTTAATCCCCCACTTAAATGTACATGAAGCTTTAATGGCCTTTTAGCATGTGCATTAGCTCCTAATTGAAAATCAAGGTAAGTGGGTAGATGGGGTCCTCCATGTTCATGAGTTTGAATTATTTTCATCTTCATTTGCTTTGTTTCCTTTTGTGCATGCATATCTTCATGAAGCCACTTGTATTTGAATTTAAATTCCTATAAAACAACATAGAAATTTTCAATTAAGTTTTAGAAAATTAATATATGTACAAAAATGACCATTTTGCCCTTGGATGAAGATGAATATGTGACGATTTGAAATAATTTGAATTTTTGGTTTAAAAAGTTAAAATACCCAATATGATAATTTATTTAATTTAAATAGATTAAATATGGTGGTAAAAATATGCACATTTACGTGCACATCAAGATGTTTTAGAAAAACTAAACATAAGTGAAATAAAAGTTGATATGCTCAGAGATGAAAAGAAAATCTTAAAGAAGAATTTTTTAAAATACAAGAATATTTGTCCAATGTATCTTCTCAACTCACTATGTTATCAAATGAAATTGAAGTTCAAAAAGAAAAGAATATGGCATTAGCTTCAGAAAATCACGATTTAAAATCAAATGTCAAAATTCTTGAATTAAACAATACTAGTCTCAAAACCGAGTTAGAAAATACTACTAAAAATGTTTCTAACTTTAATAAATGTAGAGAAAATCTGTCTAAAATTATTAAAAACTCTCAAACTACTTTAAATAAGAAAGGGTTAGGATATTAAATTCCTCAAAAACTAGTTCAAAGAGGAATAATTCTACATATAAAAATTTCAATATACATAAGAATTTTGTAAAACCAAAACCAAAACCAAAGGTTTTCACTCAAAAGAAGGATATTTGCAACACAAATACTATAAAGATTTGGGTACCAAAAACAAATAATAATTTAATTAGAAATAAGTATATTAATTCTTTTATAAATTCAGTTCATAAAATGAAAATTTTACTTATAAAGGGAATTCTAAACCCACTTGGGTTTGGTTTCCTAAGATCTAACTCTTAGGACCCTAATAAAAAGTGGGTACTAACGTTATCTAGATATTTTTTGCAGGTACCAACTAAGGAAAGAGGAAAGTGGATACTTGATAATGGTTGCTCAAAACATATGACAAGAACAAAGATATGCTGACTAACATTATCTACTTAGATGGAGGATCTGTCACATTTGGAGATAATTCCAAAGGTTATATCATCGGCAAATGCGATGTGAGCAATAACAGGACATCTAACTTAGCTCTTATTACAAATGTTTTACTAGTTTAATGTGACCAACTCAAGTTCAATCTATAAACCATAATAGATATATTTTGTAATTGTGGATGATTTTTCAAGATACAACTGGACAATTTTTATGAAAAATAAAAGTGATACTTTTGAAAATTTTAAAATCATTGCTAAGAGAATTCAAAATATTAAAAATATAAAATTAAAAACATTCGAAGCGATTACGGTGGCGAATTCGATAATGAAATTTTTGAAAAATATTGTAATAAGAAAGGAATTGTTCACAATTTTTCATTTTCTAGAACTCCACAACAAAATGGAGTTGTAGAAAGGAAAAATAGAACACTTCAAGAATGTGCTAGAACCTTATTAAATGGAAACACTCTACCTAAACATTTTTGGGCAGAAGCTGTAGTAAATGCTTGTTTGTTTTAAATCGAGTTTCCATTAGACCATTAACAAAACATACCTGATATGAACTTTCTAATGGAAGAAAACCTAACATATCATATTTTAAAATTTTTGGTTCAAAATGCCTTTTATTAAATACAAAAGATCAACTTAGTAAATTCGATCCAAAATTCGATGAAGGAATATTCATTGGATACTCAAGACTAAGCAAGGCATATTGAATTTATAATAAAATAACTAAAATAATAGAAGAAACACTTCATGAGTCATTCGATGAAAATTTTAAATTTAATAATAAAAATGAAGATGAAGATTCCTAAATCAAATATCACAGATGATGATATTGAAAATACTGAAAATAATGTTGAAATTGAAAATAGCAATTTACCAAATGAAAATGAAATTCGAACTCCACCAAGATTTCTAAGAAATCAACCAATTGAAAATGTCATTGGAGAAGTAAATACTAACGTAAGAACTCGAAATCAATTAAATCAAACGGGTCAGTAGCTTTCCTATCAAATATTTAATCCAAAAATGCTAAAGAAGCCTCAACTGGTGATTACTGGATTATAGCTATGCAAGAAGAGTTATATCAATTTGAACAAAACAAAGTTTGGGACTTAGTTTTTAGACCTAGTAATCAAACAGCCATATGGGTTTACAAAAATAAAGCCGATGAGCAAGGAAATATTATTCGAAACAAAGTTAGATTAGTCGCTCAAGGTTACAATCAAGAAGAAGGAATAGACTACGAAGAAACATTTGCGCCTGTAGCTCGACTAGAAGCAATACGTATTTTATTAGCTTTTGCTTGTTTTCATAACTTTAAACTATATCAAATGGAAGAAAAAAGTGCATTTCTAAATGGTTTAATAAAAGAAAATATGTATGTAGAACAACCACCTCTATTTACACATGAAAAATTTCCAGGCCATGTTTATAAACTAAAGAAAGCTTTATACGGTTTAAAACAAGCACCTCGTGCTTGGTATGATTGTCTTAAAAGTTATCTTATAAATTTCGGTTTTAAAATTGGAAAAGTATATCAAACTTTGTTTATAAAAAAAGATAAAAATGATATTTTAATAATACAAATTTATGTAGATGACATCATTTTTGTTTCCACGAACGAAAAATTGTGTCAAGAATTTTCCAATATTATGACAAGAGAATTTAAAATGTCTCATATGAGAGAACTTTCATATTTTCTTAGACTACAAATTAAACAATTAAATAATGGAATTTTTATTAGTTAAGAAAAATATTGTAATAATTTTATGAAATGTTTTGGTATGGAAAACACTTCTGTTAAACCAACTCCTATGAGCACTACGGTATATCTCGATCGAGATGAAAATGACAAAAGTGTTGACCAAACACTATATTGAAGTATGATCGGATCCTTACTTTATTTAACTACTAGTCGTCCAGATATAATGATGAGTGTATGCTTGTATGCACGATTTCAAGCAAATCCCAAAGAATCACATTTGCGGGAAGTGAAACGAATTTTGCACTACTTAAGCAGACTACAGTCTCTTTTACCCGAAAGAATGTCCTTTTGAGTTAGTATCATATAGTGATGCTGACTTTGGAGGATGTCGAACGGATCAAAAGAGTACAAGTGGTACTTGTCATTTCATTGGATAATCTTTAGTATCTTGGTCTAGTAAGAAACAAAATTGTGTTTCATTTTCGACGTGTGAAGCAGAATATATTTCAGCTGCTTTAGCATGTGCTCAAGTAATATACATGCAGCAAACACTACAAGATTTTGATATAAATCTATCTAAATCAACAATTTAACAATGCTATAAATTTATCAAAAAATCCTATAAATCACACTAGAACTAAACATATTGATATGCGACATCATTTTCTTCGCGATAACAAAGAAAAAGGTAAATTTTCTCTTGATTTTGTATCGTCAGAAAATCAAGTTGCAGGTGTATTTACTAAACCTTTAAATGAAAATATTTTTCTTAAGTTAAGACGTGAACTAGGAATTATGTCGCTACATGATTTATAATTCGATATTAAAGTATAAAAAATTATAAAATAAATAAAAATGTGATAGAACAAAAATTAGAGATGATGGCATTTGAACTCTGCACTCATGGGAGGAAGTCACATATCTTTAATGTTCTATTGTGTTACTTGATTTAAGACCTTACATTCCTTTTATTTTATATACGGCTAAAATCCTTTCATATTTCTTAACCTTACATTTTCTATTGGCTGAAGTTTTCTAAAGAATACTAACTATAAAATAAAAACCTTAAATAGAAAATCAATACAATATATGTATATGCATAATTAGAATTTTCTTAAATTCATATACAAACTTTAAGAATAAATATACATTCGTTTTCAACATGTCGCCTTAAGAAAGTTCCGATCTCTCCACGATCTTTTTCAGCACTCCTACTATGGATTCATCAAACAAATCTACTCCGGTATATATTCCAGTGAAGATTACTCCATCTCCGAATCATCATACTGGATATACACCGAACGGGAAACGAGCTAAGAAAAACATAGACCTTGATTCACCATCTCCAGGAGAAAATTGACGAAATCCATCACTATCAATGTGATACTTTAGGTTTACAATGTGAGATGTATTATGAACAAAAATACAATAGTAGACGATTAAATTTCCTTGAACAATTCGCTTTCAAATTCTGTGGAACATCTCCTAAGCAAGATGTGCATAATCCATCTTCTCAACGACCTCACGTGTCTCCGAATTCTTGGGAACAAGGTGCTCAACGTTATGTTTGGTCTCTTATACATCCATTACGTGATATCACCAAAGTTGAACCAAGCTCAGACGAATCTAAGACCTCGGGAAATTAAAACCTATATTTTTTATGTTTATAAATTTAATATTGTAATTTGGATATGTAACATGTTTATTCGTATAAAAATTATATTTATTTTAACACAAGAATAAAGCTCGAAAAAACATATATATATATATAGTTTGTTAATTAAATAATTTAAGAATAAACTGAAAAGAAGCTTGACCTCAACTAAACAACAGTTTCAGCCGGCTGACCATAGGCTCTCAGCCGACTGAACATTCATAGAAATTTAAAATTCTTTTAGAATTCAGTCGACTGAGTAAGCCCTGTCTACCGACTGAATTGTATCAAATTTGAACTATATTTTTGCAGGTTGAACTTTTCTACACACCAGCCGGCTGACTCAACATAGCAGCCAAGTGAATATTCAAAACTTCCAACATATACCCCAAAATTCAACCGACTGAACACCCCCCTTCAACCGACTAAATTATGCAATTTATAACTAAAAACTTGCGGTTCAATTCTCTGCATTTCAGCCAACCGTCTTTACCCTTTCAGCCGACAGACCCGTTTGTTTTCAATTTTAAAAAATAGATCCGCACATACTCTAACGCACCTATTCACTCATACCCTTCATAACTCCCATCTACCCCTTCATTCTTACCTTACCTAAAACATTCTCAATTCACAATAAACCTAAACAAAAACCCTAGTTTCATCAAAAATCTCAATTTTTCATCCAAATTTCATAAATCAAATGGCTCCAAGATTAAAATGAGCACGGGAATCAACAACTAGACCATCCGAGAGTCAAATTCTAGTTGGTTACATAATAAAACGGTGGTTAATAGATTCAACACCATAAGAAATTCAAAGTTATTCGAAGGAGCTTTCATGAAATTCCCCGACTTCAACGGCTACGCAATTAGAGAAATAGCCAAAGCTCACAGTTTCGATTCGCTCGTTGAGTATGATTCCAACAATGTCAAAATCTATCCTCTTTTAATTAAGATTTTCTTTGCAAATATGATTCTCGACCACCAAGATCCCCAAAACAAAGATGATTGCATATGGACTTTGGTTTGTGGAGTAAATATTTATTTACCTCTTCAACGATTAGGCCATATTCTAAGATGTCCATCCGAAGGGTTGGATATTGATGATGTTGAGGTTGATATGTATAATCGTGATGAAGTATCACATCTCTTCTTATCGGACGATTTAACCATTTTGAAATCTAGTGCCTTACGTCTGAAGGCACGAATCATCCATTGTGCACTTATTCGATCACTACAACCCCGGACTGGAAGTTACGAAAAGGTCTACAAAAAGGATTTTCAATCCGATATGCTATTTACTCATCCCAACGAGTAAATTGGGGTAAAATAATATTGGATGGATTTCTCACCGTCAATCACAAGAGAAGCTACAAGATGATTCACTATGGAGCTTACATTATACGAATTCTTTAAAATTTTGGAGTTCCTTTCCCCGATTCTGATTTCATGACCATCAGAGAGCTTAATTCCAAGACCCTAAGTATAATGGGTCTTCTTAAGCATCCTGAACACTAACAAATCATTAGCTTTCAATAATGGGTCGCTAATCGTAACCAAGGAATCCCAGAACCGAGAGACGTGAATATTGCTTCTTCCTCCTCTCAAGTTCCTCGACAAGAAGAAGATGACGACGACGAATTTCAAGAACTTCATGTTGACGTGCCTCCAAAGCAAGCTCTTGTGACATTATAGCGGAATCAAAGCAAACTTGGTCGACGTTTAACTAATGTGGAAAAGAATGTTTCTAAAACTAACAAAAAGCTAAACTCAATCAAAAGCTTTTTAAATAAAATTTGGGAAAATGCCTCTTGTTCCGGGTCCACTTCGACCGGTGTTGCTGAAAATCCGGTCTTATTCTCTTGGACGACTTCGAAAGAAGAAGAAGAAGTAGTACAAAATAGTGAGGATTTCTAGACTCTTTTCTTTTCGTTGCCATTAATTCATGAAAAACTTATAGTACTACTCTTTCGTTTAAGACATATTCTTATGTGCTTGTTGTACTTTGAAGTTCCTAGGTAAGATGGTCACTTATTTATCATATCTATATGCTTATATGTGCTTGATATCTATGATGTTTATGATGTTTATGTTTATTTTCTTCTTCTATTCATATGCTTATATGTCTATATTTCTCATATCAATTGTTTTGTTCCTTTTTGTTGATGACGAAGGGGGAGAATTTGATTGATAGAGGGAGTATTCAGCCAGGGGAGTAAAATTGCTTTTATATAATTACAAACTTACATAGTTTCCATCATTAAAAAGGGGGAGAACGTTAGAACCTTGAATTTGATGTTTTGATTGTGACAACTATATAAGTATATCTTATATGAACTAACCATATTCGCAGGAGAAGATACTAATTTACTCAAGAAATAATCTAATAGATTGCAGACCAGATTCCAGAAAGAAGCTTCAGTAATATATTTAGTCTATGGTATGACTCTAGTAATGAATTCATGTTAAAATCTCTTCGAAGTAGTATATGCACGCACACATAATCAAAAGTACTTTAAAAACATAGTTCATATGCTAAAGATTTCAAAACATAGTTCATATACCAAAAAAATTTCAGACAATTCTTTGATATGGCTAAAAACAGGCAATTCAGCCAAACGAACCGTATAGTTCAATCGACTGAATGCTGTGCACATGCACAACTTTTCTTTGAACATTCAGACGGCTGACACTGCAAATTCAGCCGGCTGAATTGTATGACTTTTACACTCTTTTCTTGCTGATTCGAATTTTAATCAATTCAGTTGGCTGAATTATTCCATTCAGATGGCTGAATCTTCATAATAGCTATATTTCGAAAAGACACTTCATTTCAACGAATAGAAACAACTCTTGATTCAAGAGTTGAGTGAAAGTGACTAAGAATCGTATAATATGGAATATTAACTAAGTTAACTAAGAGTCTGGGACTGGACGTAGAACAGGAAGTTCGAACCAGTATAAAAATTTCTGGTGTCATTTATGTTATTATTTACTTTTATATTTGTATTAAGATTGTTTTTAGGCCTGGGCAGAGGACCAAACGACCTTTGATTGAACTAAAAATTGGTGTGCACAAAGTAAAAAACTTCGGCTTTCAAACAAAAAAAAGAATCGATGAATTCCGACTGGAAATGTAAAAGTTACGTTGTCTTAAACATGGACTCAGGCCATGTTTGCAACAGTTCAAAAACAAAAATATGGCCAGGCCTGAAAACCATCTTAGGTCCAAATTACAGGCCTGAAAAAGAGGACCAAACAATCTCATATTGAGTTGAAAATTGGTATGGACATAGTAGAAAACTTCATCTTTCAAACAAAAAAAGAATCAATAAATTCCGACTGGAAATGAAAAAGTTACACTGTCTCAAACATGGACTCACACTAGTAGATAACTTAGTTAATATTCCATATTATACAATTCTTAGTCACTTTCATAATTTGCTCTAGATTTTCTTCGATGCCTCTGGTGCTCACTATGAATCCCAAGAACTTTCCAAAGGCTAACCCCAAAGTGACATTTAAGTGGATTGAGCTTCACCCAATATTTTCGGAGTATTTCAAAAATTTCGGCATGATTATTCAAGTGATTGACGGCTACTTGTGATTTAACCAACATGTCATCCACATAGACTTCCATGGTTTTCCCGATATGACGCTTGAACAAGGTATTTACTAATCGTTGATAAGTTGCCCCTGCATTCTTCAAGCCGAACGGCATCACTTTGTAACAATATAATCTTAGATCGGTAATGAAATTGGTGTTTTCCTGATCAGGTTCGTGCATCATGATTTGTATGTATCCCGTGTATGCGCCCATAAATGATAGTAATTCATGTCCAGCTGTCCTGCGCACGAGCTAATCAATTCTAGGCAGAGGAAAGCTGACTTTCGGGCAGGCTTTGTTTATATCTAAGTAGTCGATACAGGTTCACCATTTTCCATTGGACTTCTTGACTAAGACCGGGTTTGATACCCACTCCGGGTAGGTTGCATCACGGATGAAGCCTGCCATCAGCTTGTCCACTTCTTCTCTTGGAACTTTGGACCGTTCAGGCCCTAGGTTATGTCTTTTCTCTGGAGGGTACTTGGGATCGATATTAAGTGCATGGCATGCGATCTCTGGCGATACCCCACACATATTAGAATGCATCCAAGTGAATACATTCAGGTTGGCATAGAGAAACTTAATGAGTTCAAGTCGATCTTATTTCCAAGATGTGATCCAATTTTCAGGACCTGTGTTGGGTCATCCATATCAACTGGGAAAGACACCGTCAGTTCAATCGGTGCTGCCCGTTCCTCCTCTGAACTATTCTTCCTAGGGTCCAAAGCCTTATCAAATCGGCTGTGGTCCCTGAGCTAGGGGTGGCTCTGTAGTTGCTATTCGGCAGGTTCACAAATGTGGAGAGTTCTCCCAACATCCTTCCCCTTTTCCCTTCTTTTAGATTTGCATAGCTCCACGATATAGCACTCCATAGTGGCACTTTGGTCTTCTTTGATTATTCCTACTCCATTCTCCATCAGAAATTTCATGGTTAAGCACCACTGGGATAAAGCAATCCTGGAATCTTCTAGGGCAGGCCATCCTAGGAAAGCATTGTAGGCGGATGTTTCGTCTACAATTACAAAGGTTTGGATGAGGGTGACTCTTTGGTCGCCTTCTCCGAGCTCTACGGATAAATCAATCGTCCCGAAAGGCTGTTTTGGCTCGCCGATGAACTCCTGAATCTTGGTCCGGCAAGTGGATACATCTTTTATACTGAATTTCATCTGATCAAAGGTGCGTTTGAAGAGGATATTCATAGTGCTGCCACTGTCTACTAATACTCGTCGGACCACGGTGGGTCTGATTCCTATTGTCACAACAATGGGGTCAAGAGTTGGAGCCTCTATCCCTTCAGTGCTCGACTTCGGAACACTATGTCATCACTTAAGGTCCTCTACTGCTTGGGGGGTTCCATCTTCGATCGCAAAGCACAAATCTTTCGAAGCGTGCATCAATGAGCTTGCATACCGTTCCGTTTCTCCCCAACTCCTCTGCACGGGATGAGGTCCTCCAAATATTTTTCCAATAATTAGTCCCTAGTCAGTCCTCCTGGATCCCTTTTTTCTAGTTCCTACTTGGTTTCCTCGGTCTCGGGGAGCTTGGGGTGCCGCAGACTGATCATGGTTTTACGACATCCTCATATACTACTAAAGCTTATTTTCCTAAATCAATTCTTCAATCAGGTTCTTCAAGTGTCGGCACTCATTTGTGTTATGACCGTGTGTTTCATGGAAACGACAATACTTCCCAGAGCGCTTTTGCTGTTCAGTCGCCTCTTTCTTAAGAGGCTTCTTGTACTCCTTCGCCCCCTATGTTATGGGATAAATGTTCTTTGGAGTATCGTTGAGCAGGGTGTAACCTTCGGACCTGAAGCCTTAAAGCCGCTTATTGTTACCATTTCATTTGTTGAAATTCTAATTTTTCCTTTTTCGATTTATATCTTTTCCCGCATTTCCTTCAGTGGTCCTGTAGGTATTTATGTCCTGGTACATCTTCATACCACTTTTCCCAATGTTCATCGGTTGTAAGCTAGCAGATTTCCTTTCTAATTCTTGCGCCTCTTCCAATCTCAAGTATTGACTCGCCTTTCGGTTAAAGTATTTCCTAGTAGTTGGTTGTTTCATTTTGATCCATTTTCCAAATTCAGTTTCGGGGTGGATGGCGCGGACCAAGGCCAAAAAACATATCCTCATTCGGATTGCTTACTTCAGTCACCGCGGTGTTGAACCAACTCATGAAAGACTTCAGAGATTCATTTCGTCCTTGGAATAGGCTAGATAAGGACATCACATCTTTTGGTTGTGTCGTGTTAAGCCTAAATTGTACAAGAAATCTTATCGCTAGTTGATTGAAGGTGGAGATGGATCTTGGCAGAAGCTTGGTGAACCACATAGAAACAATTCCTTCTAGGAAAATCGGAAAACATCTACACCGAACAGCATCCGAAGCATTTGCTTCATCCATGTACCAACTGTACTTATACAAATGGGTTTTCGGATCTCTCGTTCTATTGTAAGACGGGATATTTAGCATAGCGAACTTCATAGGGTGTCGCTCATTCGGAATGTCATCAGTGAAGGGAGTCCTACTCGAAGCAGATCCCCATTCATCATTCCTTCTATCCTTATTTTCATCTATTAGTCACTTTACCATGTCCGCGATATATGCCTCAGATGTCCAGTAATCTGTGGTTGGCTGTCAGTGACTAAAGCAAGTGTTTGATTTTTCAAATGATTTTGATGAGTGGGCTGAAGCCTAGGCTCTTCTGTCTTCAGGAGAGCCACTCCCCCAAACTTTCGTTGGCTTTCGGTTGGTCGAATAGGAGCATTCTGGATCTCCATAGCATTGTTGAATACATTGGCATTTCCTTCCAACTTGTCATTGTCGAATTGCTCACCATCCTCCGAGTTAGAGAGATCCATCGTTATATCTTCCCATAGGGTTTTTGCTCCTAGATTTAAGTTTGCATTTGGTTTCCTTGCAGTTGGTGGAGTACTTGCATTTCCTTCCAAATCAATTCCTACAGTTCCACCTATCACTCCTTTCTCCTGCTATTTTTTGTTTCTCCTGTTTAGGCCCAAGATAGAAGAATTCTTTTATTCTACGACAGTCGTGGGTTCTGCCATGGTTCTTGGAGCAGGATGTGATTGTAAGGTCAAGAGGGCATTAAGTTTGTCCATAAGAACTCTCTTACTACTTTCCATCTTTTTATTAATCTCGTCGACCATATTATTCAATTCATCTTTAGTAATAGCTTCGCGTTGATTAAAGGATCCTAGCACTTGATCTCATGCATTGGCGCCATTGACTTTGATTTGCTGATGATTCATCTCTTCTCCAGCAATTACCACTCATATGGATCTTCTAGAAGTAGTTCTCTTTCTTCCTAGAGCCATTGATTCTTAGCAGCAGATCTTTCGAACAGAGATTAAGGATCTAACTTCTAAACCTATCTGATCTATTCGAACAGAGATTAAGGATCTAACTTCTGAACCTATATGATCTAAAGTAGATAGCTAGATCTAAGCCTGAGTTAGATTCTAAGTGAAAGCACTAAAATTTAACCCAAAAAATGGATGAACACCCTGTTCTGATTGTGAAAACACCAGCCCTATTTATCAAGACAAGAAAATAGAGCAGGACACTCTCCAGATTATAGAAAAAATAGAATAAGATAAATGAACACACGATCTTTACAGTAGTTTGGCTGTTAATGAAGCCTACGTCCACTTTACAACTTTTGTTATTGAATTAACTTTTGATCACAAGTACAAATTGATTACAATTCTAACAGTTGAGTAAAGAGAGATCAGACCACCATTGATGGAGACAAAAGAAAGGATCTCAATTGTCTCATGGCAGCCATTGTGAGGAAGAAGAAACTTGAAGAATCTTCGTAACAGAGTTGCTTTAGTGATCAGAACAACCAACCCCCTTTCTGTTGAAGGTAGGATGGTATATATAGCATTTTGAGAGCACTTGGATTGGAGTCATTGCACCAGAAGCCTACAATTTTCCATAGGAAGAAGCACCATAATTTTGATGGGATTCTAATCTAACTTTTTGGATCGGATCGGTACCGATCCAAAAAGTTGTGCAATTTTTACACATCTTCTTTCATGTTAGCTTTGTTACTTACTTATGAGGCTCTCTACGTAACTTTATCACTTGTTGACTTGTTTTGATGATGATTCGCTAATGAGTTTGACTGAACTTTAGTTTGAGTCCGATAAGTGCTTACTTCCCGATTCTCGATGCTTGGATTGTTACGAAACTTGGTAAATGGACTTAGTCTAGGTATTTAAACATAATGCAACTGGTTTGGAGGAGTTTGGGGCCAAACATTTAGATATATACAGATCCAATTGGATCAGATCGGTGCCGACCCAAAGTGTTTGCTTATTTTTGGGTCAAACTTCCTTGGCTCCTTTGTCTCATGTTTTTAGGATTTCTGGTAAAGTCAGAAGTCATTCTGGCTTAATCTGAATGTTCTAACCTCTTTTGAATTCTGCTGGGTTAGAAACCCAGCTAACAAAAAGCACCTAGGAGAATCGTAATTCTACTGGGTTAGAAACCCAGCTAACACAAAAGCACCTAGGAGAATCGTAATTCTACTTCAGTCTACTCACAGTAATAGATTAGTGCTTACATATCAGAAAGAAAAGACAGCTCAGGCTATAGGCACATTATTGGCTATTTTTATATATATATTTTGATAATTTTTTGATTTTGTGTTCCTCAATTTAAAATAGAAGCTCTAATCCCTTCTTTGGTCCCCTTCTACATTTCCATTCAAAACCAAATTTTGAACATCATTTCTAGACCTTTGAAAATGGTAGATTAAATAAAGTGGATAACTTTATTTCCTAAAGATCTAACTTTTTAAATTTAATATTTGTTTGAGTAAATTATCCTACAAGCTTATTGTTTGATTTTCTTTTATGATAATGCTTGTTATTAGATTGTCAATATGCTTACTATTTGAATATCATTATGTTGAACCCATAAGTTTTTATTACTCATGTTGATTCTATATTGTGTATCACTATGCATTCCCCTTGTATTTGACCATATAAACTATGGTTCTGGTACATCTTTTAATCCATCGTATGTAACATGTTAATGTAATATATGACGTTTTGTCTTATCATTTGCCTACTCCAGTTGTCGGTTCAATTCTTGGTTATTTTGATAGTACCAATTGTTAGGAATCTAGGTTGCATTGCCAAATTATAGATTGAAATTTTATACATGTATTTCACTTCAGGTGTCTTGATCAGTTGTTAAAAGTTCCTTATGTCATTTGTTAGGTGGCACAGCTGCAAGATATGTGATTGAAGTTCTATATACACAAAGTGACACTGCAAATAAACCAAAAGTGAAAATAGTGCACTGATAAAATGAAAATCATGTCTTAATTATGAATAAGTGATTAGTACATATTGCGTGGTTTTATGATGGATTTCAGTGACACAAATTTTATAAACTTCTACCTGATGCATAAATCTTATGTTATACTAATTATATTAAGTGGATCGTGCCCAGTTATTTGTAATTTATTTCCTTTTCGAACTTTGCACCAGGTCAAAAAAGTAGATGGCAAGGCAATGATCTCATCCGGGATGGATTGCCATCATAAAGACCCTTATATTGCAGGAAAAAATAATGAATGTATGCACAAATATAACAAAAGAACATTATTTAAATGGATTGTAATCAAACACATTTTGTTAGATTATATTCTTGTATGTACCGACCAGGCTTCTAAATGGTGTTCACAATAAGGCGGTTAATCTTCACAGCCTAATACCCAATTGTAAGTAATTCAAGTAGCAGCTGCTACAATTCACAATGTGCTATCAGTTATACTTCAGCCAATTTATTAAAATCATATAAGTTCGGTTCATGCTGATAATGCACATGCTACTGTTGAGCATGTTGATCATATCTTTGTGCATGCAAAGCTTATTCAAACAAATTCACATGATCAATTGGATTTTATATCAAATGCTCAGCATATTTCCTAAGGTTCTAGTTTGCCAATCGTTGCTTGCCCCTCTGCTTGCTTTAAATGCTCCACCTTGAGATGTTCAAATCGCTCAGCTGCATGTTGTTCATGCTCTTGCTCAAGAGCATGACCAACTAGTACATGAAAAAATATTATTGTCATGCTAAAGCTCATCGGGTTCTATTTCTTGCCTTGCTCATGCTTATGTTGGAAGTTTTATTCAATAGCAAATCGATTTGATTCTAGAAGAAGATAGATAAGAGATTGGAGAAGGAAAAAAATGGTTTTTTTTCTTATAAGGAGAAAAACTTTATTGCTAAACTTTATTACAAAAGTTCATATTTTTTTCTTTCTTATTTCTTTTCTCTTACATCCAAAATGAGTGAATCCACCTCTATTTATAGGAGTTCAAATCTCAAATAAATAGTGCAGATTCACTTAATCTAACGGTTCTCCGTAAATACCTTCTAAATATTCTCTCATACAATTTCAAATATATTATTCCATAGATATCTCCTAAATATTTTTTTAAACAATTTCAAATATATTCCATAAATATATAGCATATACTTTAGATATTTCCTATATGGAAAAATCTAGATTAACAAAATCAAGTTTATTTCTAACACCCCCCTATAAACTTGATTTTGTAGTACCAAGTAATGCTTGAAATCTTAGTATTTCATGTGCTTCGGTAGGAATAGAGATATTATCCAAACTTTCTTCATTGCATTGACCTTCTTACCAAACATTGAGATCTTCAACGCAAGTTCACGGATTCTTGTTTTACTCCTTTCATTTGTCCTTCTCCATCACAATAGAATTTTCCATGAAGTAAGCGTTCTAACATCCGCCTTGTTTCAGTTGCATAAATTTTAAATGAGTCGTATATTTTATCTTTAATTCTTTTATAACTTCGCTCTTGTAGTTTTTGACCAATCCAATTTCTATGTATGTTTTCTAAATTTCACTTTTCCATGTCATTTCAAAAAATATTACTTGACAATTAGGTATGTTCAAAATTATATAAGCTTTGCTCACCACTTTAATTTCATGATGATGAAATTCATCGCTTACCACTTTTCCTTCCTCTTTGACTATTTCTATTTTTGTTTCTTTAACATTCTCCATTTCCATTTCCTTATATTTTTGCTCGTACATCAAATTTCTTCCAACCTATTAAATTTCATCTCCTTGATTTATGTGTTCTTCATTTTCATCTCGCTTTCTTTCGTACTCTTCATCACTGACGTCATCTTTGCTTACTTTATTCTCTTTTTCTTCTTCCTTTTCATCCTCTACGCGTTTTCCTTCGTCTTTCAATTTTTCTTCCTCAAATTTAAGCAATATTTCCGCCTCCTTCTCACATTCTTCTTTTCCTCTTTTGCATCAATCAGATCTTCTTCTTATATTATTTTTGCATCATTCTTTCCATATACTTTTTTCAACAAATTCTATGAATCTTTTGTGGAACCTTCTCCAAGAATATGATCATACGTTATTTCATCAACGTTCTCACTCATCACAACATGAGCACGATGGTAATTCCATCGCAATTTCACAAATGCTTTCTTGTCAATTTGTGACATGCTCTCCAAATCATTTGGCCATTCATAACCAATTTCGACAATCTTTCATAATCCTTTGGAGATTAACTCCTCTTTCTTTTCCTTATAGGCCAGCAGTAAAGTACTATCTTTTTGACTTTTTTTCATTGTAATTGGCCATCTCTTCAACTTTTTTATTGCTAGGAGCTTTACATTCAAAAGTATAATGTCCAAAAAAATTATTGTAGCATTTGATGCGTAACTTGTCATGTCTTGACTTTGAATTTCCTCTCCCACAACCTTTTGTTGATCTTTCTCCTTTTTGGTTGTTGTTGTCATTATTGTTATCGTTATTAGGTCTCCTGTGACGCCCCACCTCTATGCTCATAATAACAAAGAGTATTAAAAGAAATACTGTCTATTATTATGAAGAATAAGGCTGGATAGGAGCGGCCATCCGTAGTTGGCCTTACACTAATATTGGTTACCTCGATAGGAGTGGTATATACTTTTCATTTTTCATCTTGTTTATTTACTCCCATCGACATACTCGATTACCAGTATAAAACAAACTACGATGGTGCATAATAGTTTAGGACATTAGATATAATAATAACGCAGATAATATAAATGCGGAACACAGATATAACAAAAGCCTCGTAAATATATATAACTGATGTCAGTTACAATATAGTTGACAGAATACATATGATACAACTACAACTGTCGACTTTGGAAGTTATATATACAAGTAAATTATCAACTAATATACATGAATACATATCATCCTATACAATGACACGACTTCTACAAAACAACGAAAACTACTTCAGAAGATATAAAAAGTCTGCATAGCTCGAACAGCAACTCAAAGCAGGAAATCTACAACCTGAAATAACTCGGGTCTGGCCCGAGTATTAAATTCAAAAGAATATAATACGTGGGTCAATCTAATTCAAACTCAGTTATTAATGCACAGAAGCAATAATAATCAAATATCAAAAAGACGACAGTCATAGAAATCTCGTATATCCGACTCTCGATAAGAGAATCGGATAATGGCAGATATAACACTAAACAGTGTTAAACAACAAATCAACTAATCCAAATCACCAGCAAAGGTAGATAAAAGATTATCAATGCAGATAATTCATAAAACAACAGAATTGCCTAAATAGCAATTTAACAACAAAATCCAATTATTAAATAAATAATTAGAAAATCTCAAAGTGGTTAGATCGAACCAAACTGTGTGGTTGTAGTACACGCATGCATGCACTGCCTCGCCACTACAGTACGTCCAAACTGCAAAGGTCAAATCACGACTAATCGTGACTCAACACAATTACAAGTAAAAGCAACCTAGTAAGCAACTATGAAACAATGTACGGAATCTAGACAGTGATCAAAGTCATCAATACAGTGGAGTACAACTCTAAAACCAAAGAAGAAAACCAATCTCAATGACACATGAACCAAATGCCAATTTCTTCAAATAGTCAAGGCAGGCAGACATAGGCAATGTGCACACATGTACACCTTTAAAATTCACAAACGACCACAAGGTCAAACCCAAAATACTGGGTTCAACACAAGGGAATTCGAAAACAAATCCAATTGCATCTATGCAATGTAAACCAACAAGGACAAATTGCAACCAAATGAAGCAAGCCCACATGAATAAATATCAAACTTAAATAGAACATGCACCTAAACGTGATGGCACAGTTCAAGTTAACAGTAACAACACAAATACAAACTATGTCATACATGATACAGTGACAATTCCATAACCAAGTTCAAGTGTGCTAATGCATAAGAACATGAAGATATACAACTCAACTTAACTACAATGATCAAACTCAGTTCAACTTGACAGCAAGCAATGTCACCTAAACCATCAAGTTACAGGGTTCAATGTTACAACTCAAAACAACTCGAAATCAGAGATACTAGATCACCCTGTGTGAATTAAACTAAAGTGACAAAACACAACAGTGGCATCAAAAGTATCTCTAATACAGTTCACATTTGGATGTAGTGAATATATATCCTAGTAAAAAAATGAATTTCAATAAACCAGACGAGTTACAAGAGCAAGATAATGATACATGTATTAGTCAATGCAACAAAGTCCGGCTCAAAGGCTAGTGCAGATTCAAGTGAAGAGAACATTGTGCAGACATGTACAGAAAAGTACAGGCACGCACTACATCACTCAAGGAATAATGCACATAAGAGTGAATGTTAACATAAGCAACAACTACAGTTATAACATGTATAATAAAAAGGGCAACCCACGGCAAGATTCCAATCAACTTCTAGACAAATACTCACTTGTAAATTTGTGACCACAAAACAGTCAAAAACAATGAAAATACTTGTAAGACACATCAGAAAAATACGCAAAGTCATATCTGAGAGTAAATAGTCCCATACAGCAAAGATATTCTCATGTTGAAATATCAACTAGAATCAAATATGTTCGAAACATATGGAATCACGAATTTCCAAATATATCTGAAAATCGAACAAATCATGTAAGTGCAGACTATCAAAGGAAGACCAGACTACATCATATGTACAACAACCACGACAACATCCAATTGCACAAGCAAGGCTACATGAACCAGTGCAAACTGTATTACATAAGCACAATCTCAAGAAACAAGTTCACTGTAAAAGCTAAGAAATAGGCAGCAACAAGTATCATATCAACTTTGATATCAAAGCTCAAAGAAAAACAATGCAAAACTTCCCGAGGACTACAAGTGTCCAGACCGAAGTCAAAAATGAAAATCAAGCCGTACTACTGGCCAAAGAGTTCAAACGTTTCGAAAAATGATCAACAAATTTTTCTTTGAACTAGATGTGAGTGGCATACATGAACCAGACTCGAACAAGTGCACAAATAAACTATCAAAATGAAATTACTAAAAACGAACAGTTCATAAACAACTTCAAACAAAATCAACTGTCGAAGCATAATACCAAAGTTGAATTAGAAGATGTGAGTGAAGAAATCACTCACCTCATTTCCCCCAACACGAATCGAAGACCGACAGTTACATGTTGAAGCGGATGCGAACTCAAATCAAGCAAGGTCGAACTCGAAACTCTAACAAGTGGCCACTCTCTCTCGTTTGATTTAGCTTACGATAGGAAAATAAATGGAGGAAGAGGAACAACAAAGAAGCCGCCATTTTCGTTTCTTCGTTTAATTTAGGTTTTGAGTTTCGAAAAATATCATCGAAGAAAAAGTGGAACGGGTATGACTTTATCACGGCACGAATAATAAACATGGGCCGAGATAAATTCTAAAGCCCGCCTACCCGCCTACACGCTTGACCAATGCTTGAAAGAATTTTAAACTAAATTTAAAAATTCCAACAGCAATTAGCAAACCAATCTAATCGTCATTTGACGATAATTAATTGTCACAAATCCTTGGGTTGTTACAGACTCCCCTCCTTATAAAAATTGCGTCCCCGCAATTTTCATAATTAAAGTCGTTAATAACAATTATTTTTCTAACTTAAACTGGTTAAGCTAGAAAATAAAGTCGGGAATACAAACGCCAAAGAAATCTTTTAATTTCAATAAAAGAAATTCGCAAATTCTCAACAAAATCTGATTATCTATTAGATAATCAGAAACAATCAAAACTGAACAAATACAATTATCAGCGATACTTAATTATCAACTAGATAATTTAAAATACAGAAATCACAAAACAGCAATATCTAATTATCGATATGATAATTAGAAAACAACAAAATCTAATTATCAACAAAGATAATTATGAAGCACAAATCACAAATCGCAAACTGCAAATGTCTAGTTATCCAACAATTAACTAGAAAACACAAACTCCATAATCAACAAACTTGAACTATTAACAGAAATAGATAGAAAATAGTAATTCAAATAAATCAACGTAATCTAGACTCAATTAGAGACTAGAAAATCTCATATCAATAAAATCAGCAAACATCTAATTATCCAAACGATAGTCAAAAACAAATCAACAAATATTTAATTACCACAAACGGTAATCCAATTTCAAATCAATAAATATTCGATTATCAAAAGCGATAATCAAATTTCAAATCAATAAATATTCGATTATCAAAAGCGATAATCAAATTTCTAATCAACAAATATTCGATTATCAAAAGCGATAATCAAATTTCAAATCAACAAATATTCGATTATCAAAAGCGATAATCAAATTTCAAATCAACAAATATTCGATTATCAAAAGCGATAATCAAATTTCAAATCAAAAAATATTCGATTATCAAAAGCGATAATCAAATTTCAAATCAACAAATATTCGATTATCAAAAACGATAATCAAATTTCAAATCAACAAATATTCGATTATCAAAAACGATAATCAAATTTCAAATCAACAAATATTCGATTATCAAAAATGATAATCAAATTTCAAATCAACAAATATTCGATTATCAAAAGCGATAATCAAATTTCAAATCAACAAATATTTGATTATCAAAACCGATAATCAAATTTCAAATCAACAAATATTCGATTATCAAAAACGATAATCAAATTTCAAATCAACAAATATTCGATTATCAAAAACGATAATCAAATTTCAAATCAACAAATATTCGATTATCAAAAGCGATAATCAAATTTCAAATCAACAACTATTCGATTATCAAAAACGATAATCAAATTTCAAATCAACAAATATTCGATTATCAAAAGCGATAATCAAATTTCAAATCAACAAATATTCGATTATCAAAAGCGATAATCAAATTTCAAATCAACAAATATTCGATTATCAAAAGCGATAATCAAATTTCAAATCAACAAATATTCGATTATCAAAAGCGATAATCAAATTTCAAATCAACAAATATTCGATTATCAAAAGCGATAATCAAATTTCAAATCAACAAATATTCGATTATCAAAAGCGATAATCAAATTTCAAATCAGCAAATATTTAATTATCAAAAGCGATAATGAAATCTCAAATCAGCAAATATTTAATTATCAAAAGCGATAATTAAATCTCAAATCAGCAAATATTTAATTATCAAAAGCGATAATTAAATCTCAAATCAACGAATATCTAATTATCCAAACGATAATTAGAAACAACAAATATCCGATTATCAAAATGATAATCAGAACTCATATCAACAAATATCCAATTACCTGCAGATAATTGGAAACAACAAATATCTAGAAATCAATTAAGAAGACTAGAAAATCAACATAAAAGCTTGGATCGATACCATCAGATGGCGAGTTTTTAATTCGTCGCACGTGCATCAACAAATGGCCGAAGCCTACAAAGTACTCAACATAATTTTTGGCGCCCAACAAATGACCCGAAGGTCCAACAAATGACCCGAAGGTCTAGTACTGGTATTTGACCCGAAGGTCCAACATAGTGGCTCGAAAGCACACAAAATCAACAAATATTTCAATTAACGAGTCCAGAATTAACCGAAATAGCAAACGCACATGTCCCATACCACGTGTTTTACTAAATCGTTTGATTCTCTTCATCGTTTCCTTAAAAGCGCAAAATCATCAAAATCATCAAAACAACAAATATTTCAATTAACGAGTCCGGAATTAACCGAAATAGCAAACGCACATGTCCCATACCACGTGTTTTACTAAATCGTTTAATTCTCTTCATCGTTTCCTTGAAAGTGCAAAATTGTGTATTTTGTAAAAATACACTTTACATTCTCAAACGGACAAGTCCGGAATTAAGCGAATCAGTAAAAGAAAGGGGTCATAGTCCTCGATTTTGCTGAAACGTTTAAATCGCTTCCTCATTCTTTTGAAAGCACAAACTGTAAAATTTCTAAATACAATTTTTATTTATTTTGTAAAAATAACAATTCACATTCTCAACTGGACAAGTCCGGAGTTAAGCGAAACAGTAAAAGAAAGGGGTCATAATCCTCGATTTTGCTGAATCGTTTAAGTCGCTTCCTCATTCTTTTGAAAACGCAAACTGTTAAAAATTTATAAAACAATTTTCATTTTAAAATTATTTTCCAATCACGTGATTAAAGCAACAACATCAGTAGCAATTTCGAAAAGAAAATTGTACTTCTCAAAACATCGTAAAACGAATCTCAAAATCAGCATTGCGGAATAACCGCTTGAAAATCCACTTTTAAAAATTTGACTGTTACAGAAGTCAAAGCGATAGTAATTTTAAAATGTCAAAAATCTCATCAAAATAATTCACATCAAAATGTGACATCAGTGAATTTTTATTCATTAAAATTGTCAACAAAACACCGTGCTTCAAAAATATAGCACTGGTGTAAAATCCCGTTATAAAAATAATGGCAACAAAATACGTTTCATAACCAAGCATCGGTTCAACGTAAAATTACTGCAGTAACGTGCAATCATATTTGCACGCACATTACACTATAAACAAAGAAATCATTCGAATGTATCTTCAATGAAGACAATTTAAAACAGCAAAAATCTAATCAATAGATGATTAGTACAAAAGAAAGCCAGCGGAAATTTCAACAAAAATCACATAACTGTAATTTCTTCGAATCCTCAATTCGGATTCGAAATTCTCAAAGAAACAAAATAATTACAGCTATGTAAACAACCTATGAAATTTATTTCAATTTCATATTTCAATTCAATTTTTTTTTTAAATCAAATAGATTATCAGTTGTACTCAGCGAAGACAGTTTCACTGTTTCCGCTGTGCACTCTGATAAACAGTACTCAAATCAACCAAATCATCAGAACACAAATTCACTTTTTATTTTTAAATAATGATATTTAAAAACTTTCATCAAAATTTTAAACTTTAGTTTTGACTCAAAGAACAAATAAAACATCGACTAATAGTTGTAACACATGTTCCATCCAAGTTATGTTTTATATTATGTCCATAAACCCCAAGCTCCGATACCAACTGTGACGCCCCACCTCTATGCTCATAATAACAAAGAGTATTAAAAGAAATACTGTCTATTATTACGAAGAATAAGGCTGGATAGGAGTGGCCATCCGTAGTTGGCCTTACACTAATATTGGTTACCTCGATATGAGTGGTATATACTTTTCATTTTTCATCTTGTTTATTTATTCCCATCGACATACCCGATTACCAGTATAAAACAAACTACGATGGTTCATAATAGTTTAGGACATTAGATATAATAATAACGCAGATAATATAAATGCGGAACACAGATAAAACAAAAGCCTCATATATATATATATATATATATATATAACTGATGTCAGTTACAATATAATTGACACAATACATATGATACAACTACAACTGTCGACTCTAGAAGTTATATATACAAGTACATTATCAACTAATATACATGAATACATACCATCCTATACAATGACACGACTTCTACAAAACGACGAAAACTACTTTAGAATATATAAAAAGTCTTCATAGCTCGAACAGCAACTCAAAGCAGGAAATCTACAACCTGAAATAACTCGGGTCTGACCCGAGTATTAAATTCAAAAGAATATAATACGCGGGTCAGTCTAATTCAAACTCAGTTATTAATGCACAGAAGCAATAATAATCAAATATCAAAAAGACGATAGTCACAGAAATCTCGTATATCCGACTCTCGATAAGAGAATCGGATAACGGCAGATATAACACTAAACAGTGTTAAACAACAAGTCAACTAATCCAAATCACTAGCAAAGGTAGATAAAAGATTATCAATGCAGATAATTCATAAAACAACAGAATTGCCTAAATAGCAATTTAACAACAAAATCCAATTATTAAATAAATAATTAGAAAATCTCAAAGTGGTTAGATCGAACCAAACTATGTGGCTGCAGTACACGCACGCGTGCACTGCCTCGCCACTACAGTACGTCCAAACTGCAAAGGTAAAATCACGACTAATCGTGACTCAACACAATTACAAGTAAAAGCAACCCAGTAAGCAACTATAAAACAATGTCCGGAATCTAGACAGTCATCAAAATCATCAATACAGTGGAGTACAACTCCAAAACCAAAGAAGAAAACCAATCTCAATGACACATGAACCAAATGCCAATTTCCTCAAATAGTCAAGGCAGGCAGACATGGGCAATGTGCACACATGTACACCTTTAAAATTCACAAACGACCACAAGGTCAAACCCAAAATACTGGGTTCAACACAAGGGAATTCGAAAAAAAATCCAATTGCATCTATGCAATGTAAACCAACAAGGACAAATTGCAACCAAATGAAGCAAGACCACATGAATAAATATCAAACTTAAATAGAACCTGCACCTGAACGTGATGGCACAGTTCAAGTTAACAGTAACATCACAAATACAAACTATGTCATACATGATACAGTGACAATTCCATAACCAAGTTCAAGTGTGCTAATGCATAAGAACATGAAGATATGCAACTCAACTTAACTACAATGATCAAACTCAGTTCAACTTGACAGCAAGCAGTGTCACCTAAACCATCAAGTTACAGGGTTCAATGTTACAACTCAAAACAACTCGAAATCAGAGATACTAGATCACCCTGTGTGAATTAAACTAAAGTGACAAAACACAACAGTGGCATCAAAAGTATCTCTAATACAGTTCACATTTGGATGTAGTGAATATATATCCTAGTAAAAAAATGAATTTCAATAAACCAGACGAGTTACAAGAGCAAGATAATGATACATGTATTAGTCAATGCAACAAAGTCCGGCTCAAAGGCTAGTGCAGATTCAAGTGAAGAGAACATTGTGCAGACATGTACAGAAAAGTACAGGCACGCACTACATCACTCAAGGAATAATGCACATAAGAGTGAATGTTAACATAAGCAACAACTACAGTTATAACATGTATAATAAAAAGGGCAACCCACGGCAAGATTCCAATCAACTTCTAGACAAATACTCACTTGTAAATTTGTGACCACAAAACAGTCAAAAACAATGAAAATACTTGTAAGACACATCAGAAAAATACGCAAAGTCATATCTGAGAGTAAATAGTCCCATACAGCAAAGATATTCTCATGTTGAAATATCAACTAGAATCAAATATGTTCGAAACATATGGAATCACGAATTTCCAAATATATCTGAAAATCGAACAAATCATGTAAGTGCAGACTATCAAAGGAAGACCAGACTACATCATATGTACAACAACCACGACAACATCCAATTGCACAAGCAAGGCTACATGAACCAGTGCAAACTGTATTACATAAGCACAATCTCAAGAAACAAGTTCACTGTAAAAGCTAAGAAATAGGCAGCAACAAGTATCATATCAACTTTGATATCAAAGCTCAAAGAAAAACAATGCAAAACTTCCCGAGGACTACAAGTGTCCAGACCGAAGTCAAAAATGAAAATCAAGCCGTACTGGCCAAAGAGTTCAAACGTTTTGAAAAATCATCAACAAATTTTTCTTTGAACTAGATGTGAGTGGCATACATGAACCAGACTCGAACAAGTGCACAAATAAACTATCAAAATGAAATTACTAAAAACGAACCGTTCATAAACAACTTCAAACAAAATCAACTGTCGAAGCATAATACAAAAGTTGAATTAGAAGATGTGAGTGAAGAAATCACTCACCTCATTTCCCCCAATACGAATCGAAGACCGACAGTTACGTGTCGAAGCGGAAGCGAACTCAAATCAAGCAAGGTCGAACTCGAAACTCTAACAAGTGGCCACTCTCTCTCTCGTTTGATTTAGCTTGCGATAGGAAAATAAATGGAGGAAGAGGAACAACATAGAAGCCGCCATTTTCGTTTCTTCGTTTAATTTAGGTTTTGAGTTTCGAAAAATATCATCGGAGAAAAAGTGGAACGGGTATGACTTTATCACGGCACGAATAATAAACATGGGCCGAGATAAATTTTAAAGCTCGCCTACCCGCCTACACGCTTGACCAATGTTTGAAAGAATTTTAAACTAAATTTAAAAATTCCAACAGCAATTAGCAAACCAATCTAATCGTCATTTGACGATAATTAATTGTCACAAATCCCTGGGTTGTTACATCTCCAACCTCATCCGTGTCCATATCCACGACCTCGTTCTTGACCACAACCTCGTCTTTGTTGGCTTCGATTGCTTTCTTCCTTTTTTGAATCAGTCTGTGTCTTAAGTACTTGATCCACAATCTCTTCCATTTTCTTTTCCTTTTCTTCACAAGCTTGCAATGAACCGAGAAGTTCTACTATTGCTATAGCCTCCAAGTTTTTTGTCTCTTCGATGATAGCGATGATATGTTCGAACTTTGGATATAATGATCTAAGAATCTTCTACATGATTCTTACATCATTTAAATTCTCATCATTTCTTTTTAGGTTATTAGCAATCGTTAAAACTCTTGAGAAGTAATCAAAGACATACTCACCTTCTTTCATATATAAAGTTTCATATTCTCCTCTTAAAGTTTAAAGACATACCTTTTTGACTTGATCGGCTCCTTTGTAAGATGTTCGAAGCTTTTACCATGCTTCTTTGGCTTACTTTGATCCCAAAACCTTCTTAAAAGTATCATTATCCATTACTTGACAGATTAGACAGAGAGCCTTCTTATCTCTCATCCTTGAGTCTCTTAAACTATTCCTTTGAGTTTGAGATAGACTATCTTTATTCTCTTGTTCGGTGTAGCCTTTCTCGACTATCTCTCGTACATCGTGTGCTCCAAGGAGAGCTATCATCCTTAAACTTCTATTGTCATAATTAATCTTGGCGAGTATTGGGACTTGTAAGGGAATGACGCTATTCGTCATCTTTTTAAGAGGATCTTCAAGCTCTGAAACCACTTTATTGGAAGGTTTCTTCAATAGCAAATAGATTTGATTTTAGAAGAAGATAAATAAGAGGTTGGAGAAGAAAAAATGATTTTTTCTTGTAAGGAGAAACACTTTATTACAAAAGTTTATATTTTTTCTTTCTTATTTTTTCTCTTACATCCTAAATGAGTGAATCCACCTCTATTTATAGGAGTTCAGATCTTAAATAAACGATGGAGATTCACTTAATCTAATGGTTATCCATAAATATCTCCTGAATATTCTTTTATATGATTTCAAATATATTATTCCATAAATATTTTCTTATATAATTTCAAATATATTCCATATATATCTAGCATATACTCTAGATATTTCCTAATGGATAAATATAGATTAATACAATCAAGTTTATTTGCAACAGCTTAACCCAGTCAACTGCTTCAACAAGCTCTTGCTCAAGAGCATTTAAAGGATGCTTGTATGCTACATGTCGTGCATAACACTAGTCTTTATGCTCATGTAAATAAGCTTAGGTGAGCATCTCATAATTATAACTTTAGACTTTAATACATTGTCGTCTTCTTATATTGGTTTTTGAATAATCCCTTGATTCAATAATGAATCACATAACAACTTTAACAAGCGTTGGGTAATACAAGTATGAGCAATCATTGACATCATTATATAGTTGTATATTTTGTAATAATTCATTTGTGGAATGATTCAAAAATACTTCCCAATTTGGTTTTGAGAAACTTACGATTGTTTTTCATTTTTTTACCAAATTGATTGACAATAACTATAGCTTTATAAGAAAGCTAGACGTTCAAAATTATAGGGTATTGGTTCTAATAAATTAATTAATTTGGTCATCCTAAGACTGAAGAGTCTTTTAAATAGTTTCTAATGGAGATAGAATCCAAAGCAAGAAACATGCTTGGAATAATGAACAAACCTTGTTAGACTAATGTGTCAATCCTAAAAATAATTTCAACAAAATTATCTGAGCTACTAAATATACTTTAATGGATCAATGTTGGTCTGGTAATAGTTTAATCATGCAAGTAACATGTCACTTTAGGAACTTATTGTATACCCTTTTAACATGTGAATGTATAACCATAAAATATCTGCCACAATATTGGTAACTATAGAAGCATTGCTGAAATTAGTGTTGAGAATGATGGGCACTAAAGGGTTGACATTTTGCCATCTTAAGAGTTATCTTCGGGCGATTTCCCTTTCCAAATTTCACATTATCTTCCATTTTTTCACTAGTCCTGAGTTATGACCTTTTTTGGGTTCCTTTTTTACTATAGAAATATAGACTTGGAAAGCAATCACGCAAAGATACATGACTTGAACTTTGCAGAAAAGGTAAGTAGTTATTATCACAGTTTTTCTATTAGAACATAAATATGTACCACTGGTACATGCAATTTGTAATTATCAAAAAGACTATAATTTAAAAAAGAAATCTGCATCACAAGTATGGATTCTATTGAATTTGGTAAATCAGTTGTCATCCTTAACTGAATTCAAGATTAGCAAAGTTTGCAACTATTGCATCCACTTTCATCTTAATATAGGTTTAGAATTTAGTCAGTAATTTGAAACTGTATTTTGTCAAGTATAGTACATATTTAGAAAGTAATCAATGGAAGAGACAAAAATATAAGGACGCATCAGAGAATACTTTGCTTTAGAAGAGTACATGAGCTTTAAAAGACTTACAATGATGTTAACAAACTACAGGAACACATCGAGCCAAAAGATATACTCAATTAGGGAATAAAGAGCATAAGGATGAAGGAGTAAACAAAAATACATTGAGACAGTGGATTAAATGCCTACTCCGGTTGACTGAACCAGTTGGCAAAACTCTATTTTAGTCTTCTGAATATGGATGTGGTTTCTGGAATGTCTTTTACACTAAGTCATTCAACTGAATGGAGATCTCAATTGTCTGAACCCAGTCGATTAATTATATATTTAGTCTTTTGAATATGGTTATAGTTTAGGGCTTGAATTTTACAAAGAGTTAGTCGAATGAACTCCATTCCCAGTCGACTGAATTCATAGAAAATGGCTAGTTCATGAAAAGGTGTCTTCACAACTCTTTGCTTCTACAGTTGCTTCAACAATGGCGAATCTAAAAGGTTACAGCTCTATTTTAGCAGCCCTACAGCGCCTATATAATCCCCTAACCATCCTTGAATCACTACACAAAAACACACAACTACATGCTTTGATTTGGACACCTAAAAACTCTCAATCCTAAAAGCAAGATTCCAAACTTCATAGATTCATGTGATTCAGATAATATCTACTAGTATGCTTCATATCACATCCCATATTCTAGTCGAATAAACATCTTAGCCTCTAAACCTCCACTCAATATCATTAGTTTTGGTTATAGGAGTCATTGTACTGAAAAGAGACAATTTGTATATATAAGATACACTATGTCAAGAAGTAACTTTTTATTACATTGGTTGCTGAAGTCATGTTCGGATGTTTAGGCGGAGTCATTGTAAGATACATGTTCCTTCGGGTTAGGTGAGGGTTGCTTAGTTAACTCCAGAAGGGGTCTGGAGCTGGACGTAGAATGGGAGGTCCAAACCAATATAAAATCAATTATGTGATCTACTATATTATTTCCGCTATATTTACATTATTTGTTACCGTCGGCCATCTTCAATCTCGTACATAGCGACTAACATATCTTGCTTTAGTTTATTACAATTTAGTTCATATTTGTTTAGTTCTCATCGATATCATTTGAATTTATCTATAGGTAATTGAGTAATTAAGGTTTTCCGGAGAAAAGATTAGCTGCAGCAAATAATTGTGGGTAATCAAGCAATTAAACTTAGCTCTAATCGTTATATATATATATATAACACTTTGTTTGTACTAGTTCTGTAAATTTGTTTATAAATGGTTATGAATTTTATGCGAATCTATAACATTTTATTAGCATTATTTGCATAAACTTTTCTATGAATAGTTATAGATATTATGTGAATTTGTCCATTTTGTCAAAAAACTATTATATCGAAATGGTATATAAACACCATTTTTGATTATGTGATTAATATGTTTTTCAGTTGTTTGAGTATTGATAATTACATGATTGATTGTTGATTGAAACCTGAAATTTGTGTGGTAACAAAGCATGAATGCTATAAATAATATATGGCGGCAATAAAAAACCGCTACGTAAAATATAAAAGAAAAGCTAACTTAAATGCTACTAAATTTTCAGTAGCGTTTACTGAAACTCAGTAGAAAGTTCTGGGATATTAGTTACACCTTTTGTAACAACATTTATCAAAACCCTACTACAATCTTAGCGACATTTTTAAGACTCTACAAAAATCCAATATCTTGTTGCGTATTACAAAACGCTGCAATATGTTAATTTTTCGGTAGCATTTATCGAAATGCAGCATAAAGTTATAGATCTTTAGTTGCACCTTCTATAATAGCGTTTACTAAAACACTACTATAGGCTTCAGTTGTATTTTTAAGAAGCTATGAAATCTCCTTTCTGGTGTAGTGAATCCCTTTTATACAATGATATTGCCTTGCATATAATTTATTTAATAATGGTAGAATTAATAAATAGTTTATTTTTACCTTATATGTAACAACATGTTTAAAATTACAAGTCATTTGATTTAACTAAAGCAGATTTTTTGGCCTATGATAAAATTAATAACGTGAAAACTATTTTATATGAAATATTACATAATCTTGTTATCGCTCCAACAAAACAGTCATTAATAGCAGCTAAAAACCGTTATAAATGATAGTTATAGCCATTAAGAGTATCGACATGTTATAAAAAACAATGGCTTATTTATAGCATAAAAAAATGCTATAAAAAATCATTTTTTATAGCGCTATTTTTCCGCTATTGTTAGCATTTATAGCGGCTTAATAAATGCTAGATATGGACACGTTATTAAAATAATAGCTTATTTATAGCACAAAAGGACCGCTATAAAAAAATCATCTTTTATCGTGCAGCTTCTCTGCTATTGTAAGTATATTAGAATGGTTTAATAAACGTTGTATATAAACATATGTTATAATAGATATTGAACTATTCACAACACAAAAAAGCACTATAATTTTTTTTACATTTGATAACACTTTTCTTGTAAGCTTTCTATATGTGCTATGATTTACTTTTAGCATTTTTAAAATCTATTGCATCCCAATAAATCATGATAGTCAATACATATCAAAATGTTGCATTAAGAATATTTTTAAAACGTAAATCCATTTAGATAATGAAAAATCATAGAAAACATTAAACATAAAAATATAACACATTGTATTAAATAGAATCAAATATTCATACACGTAAGATCCCATAGTTTTAACTACATAATAGTCTACTGTATACGTACACCAAAAACAAGTAGCTAGTTGTTTGCATTAAAAAGAAGAAATATCTTAAATCTTTCATTCTCTCACTTGCAAATGGAAAAAAATATCTCCACTAGAAATGAATATAAATATGAATATGAATAAAATTGGAAAATGAAGTATCTACATTAGAAAAAACTTTATGCCAAATATTTCTTATAAAGGATATTCAAATATTCTAAGTGTATTGAAATATTTTGCCAAAATCTCTTTTGCGTGGCTAGCATCAGAAAAAATCGCAAACACAAGAAATAAATTCACAAGATCGAAACATGATCAGAATCACAATATATCAATCGCAAACATACGCATGGGTAAACTATCCAAATATTTACCTATATATATTATGAAGTGTGTATGTCACATAGCATATACCTCTGTTAAACATTAAAACATACCTTTTAGCAATATTAGTGGGTTCGCTAACATTTCCAAAGAAACATGAGCATGAAAAGAACCAAAAAAGAATCAAGAGCCATTAAATACTTGCACTTAACTCAAACAAGCATATAAGAACATATGTTTATGAATTTATACAGCTAAACACATAGAAGTAAGACTACGACTTTTAAACTAACATAAATTTTGTAGGTAAAAAATAAAATTCTAAATAAGAACTAGTTTCTTAATAAAAGAAATAAATTAGAATGGTGGTGTGCATTATCATCTACCAAGACAAGACTTAAAACATTATTATTTATATTATTAACTTAGTTTGTTATTGTTGTTATTATCGTCGTCGTCGTTAGTATTATTATGACAAACTTAATTAATTTTTATAAACTTCATCAATTATTATTATTATTATTTTGAAAATGATGATTATTATTATTATTATTTAAACCCTACTCCGGAGAGTAGAGCTAGGGAACTCGACTGCCCGCCACGCCGGTCCCTCTTTTAAGCTAGCCCAACTTTAGAGCTTCAATTCCCCACCATTTTTATTCAGTATTAAGGGAATAACAACCCCAAGCCATTTGAAAAACACGGCTCAATTTACCAGGACTCGAACCCGCGACCTTAAGGAACTTTGTTCCATAGTCGCTAAGCAGCCCTGACCAACTGAGCTATGCTCGCGGACTGAAAATGATTATTATTACTACTACTATTATTATATATAAAATTAATTAATTTTTATAAACTTAGTTAATTATTATTATTATATAAACTTAGTTATTTTTTATAATATGTAGTTATTTTTATAAAATTCGTTGATCTTCGTCTGTAAACTTAGTTAATTTATATAAAATTTAGAAATTCATAAAATGAATTAGATGCAAAGATGTTAAAATACTTTATAATTATTGTTGTTGTTGTAATTGTTGTTATCATTATAAACTTAGTTAATTTATTATTATTATAATTTTTTTTAATTCTTATTAAACTTAACTAACGAAGTTGATTTTTATAAACTGAGTTAATTTATTATTATTATTATATAAATTTAGTTAAGTTTTATAAAACTTAGCAAAATTGGTTGATACATTATCATTGTTGTTGTTGTGTTGTTATTGTTATTCTAAACTTGGTTGTTTTTTATGAAACTTAGTTGATTTTATAATTTATTAGTACAGGAAAATAGTGTCAATGACAAAATTTCTCTGCATTTTAGCCTCAAGGATTGACCTTCAGTATTTTAGCGTGAAGGATAACTTTTGAATTTCAATTCGAATGTAGGACAAGAAATTAGCAACCGGGACAAACACACAAATAAGTCTGAAGTGGCGTCAAGCTTAGGCGACGTTGTTGGCGAGGGTGGTTGTTGTGATGGCATTGGCGGCGAGGGTGGTTGGTTCGACGGTGGATGGCAACGGCGAGGGTTTTGAAAAAACTCGATTTGAAGTCATCTAATGATGGAAAATTGATGGCTCTGTTGGTAGGGACGCTGTGGTGAAGTGGTGTTTTCGAAGAAACAACAATTCGAGAAAGAAGAAGAGCAAGTCATGGAAGAATTATGGAAGAAGAAGTGGTATCAGTTGTTAGGTATCATTTTCTCAGCTTGTAGGTATCATTTTCGAAAATATTTGTTATTTTTGATTTTGTGATTTTTGTTGTATAACAAAATTATTATACTGTAATAAATTCACATTTTGAAGCGAACATTTTTTAGTTATTTTGTGTTGAGTTTAGCAAGGATCGGTTTTTAGGTGTCATTTTTGTTTTTTCTAAGTATCATTTTTTTAAATAATGCAGTGTGGAAGTTTTTTGTTGTTTTGTTTGTTTGATTATATAAAAAAATGAAGTTGTTACATAGTAAATATGATGATCATTAAGTTGAATTAGTGTTTCGTTAGTATCAAATATTTAATGAATTTTGTATGAGTATTAGATTTACTATTAATTTGAGAATCAGTTTTTAGGTATCAGTTTTAGTGACAGTAGTTATCATTTTTGTAAAAACTGTTTTATTTTTTACCTAGAGATGAACCGCTGTCGTGCTCGCCATTGTGCACACTACTTTAGTTGAATGGAATCCATGCTTATGCTAGAGGGGAGCCACTCGATCTAGCTTGCATCGGAGAATAGAGATGTTTGAGTCAAAACATCATTATATGAGATAACTATGCAATTTCATGAGTTTGATATGTTGATTATGGGTAGTCTATTTGTGCTTTAATTATGATGATGGACTGATTTTCTATAAGGATGATTGTTATGACTTAAATGCTGGTTCAAGAATGAATTAACTTAGATAATGGTGATCAAATTTGATAAATTTGAGAACCTAGAAGATTATGGATGGTTTATTTGAGTACCAACTGTTAGGTATTAGTTTTAGTTGTCGTAGCAGTTTTTTTGTATCAGTTTTTAGGTAGTAGTTTTTAGGTATCGGTTTTTAGTTACCGGTATCAGTTTTTAAGTTAAGAGTTATTGGTAGCATGTGATGGCGGCGGATGGTGTTAGGGGCGGCGGCGAGGCTGGTGGTGCAGGTGATGGCGGTGGGTGGTGGTACGACGAGTGGTGGTTGATAATTTTGATGATTTATTCCTATGACTAAGATTGGGAGAATGTTTGTCCTTATCACTAATTTTGGAAGAATGTTTGTTCTTGTGGCTAAAATATTGAGTTTGTGTAATTGAGGCTAAAAAATACAATTGTCATTTATACAAAAAACCCCTTATTATTATCATTATCATTATTATTATTATAAACTTAGTTAATCGTTATGAAACTTAGTTTGTTAGCTGTTAATATTGCTATTATGATTTTTGTTGTTGTTGTTATTGGTAATATTATTATTATAAACTTAGTTAATTTTCATAAACATTAGTTAAATTATTATTACTATCAACTTAGTGATTTATCATAACCATTAGTTATATTATTATTATTATTATTATAAACTTAGGTAATTTTTATAAACTTATTTAATTTTTATAAAACTTATTTAATTTTTACAAAACATAATTGACAAATTTAATTATTATAATCTCGGTTAATTTATTTTGATTATTATTATTATACAAATTTAGTTAATTTTCATAAAACTTAGTTAACTTGGTTAATATTTTATAATTTATTATTATTGTTATTATTATTACTATTATTATTATAAACTTAGTTAATTTTTGTAAAACTTATAGTTTCGGTAAAACTCACTTTGTTAAAATTAACTTAGTTAATGTTTTGATAGATTAATAATAATTATTATTATTACAAGTGTTACGGCACGCGCTTCGCGCATGAATTGTTTTTCTTATAAATTGTATATGTTTAAATCAATAAAAAAATTATTTTCAAGTGATATTAAGATTTGTATATTTGTAAAGAAGTATTTTGAATTTGTAAAGAAAGTTTAATTTTAGATGTTTTGAATTTGTAAAAGAAGTTTAATATTAGATTATATTTTTAAGTGATTAAAATTTGATAATATATAGTAGGTCGTTTTTGCTAGTTTATGTTGATACCAGAAAAAATGTGACACCAAAGCTATTAAACTATTATTAAAGATTATTACGTACATTTAGAATAATTTGCATTAAATCAATGCCTTGCTTAGATTTAGTTTCGGTAAAACCAGTCACCCGTGTTTGTGGGAGATGATCAAATCTGAATCCTTATGGCGTTTTTGTGAATCTAAGTATTCGGTCATGTTCTCCTAAAACTCCATCTACAAATATATTTGCCCAGTTCTAACTCAAATCAGCCTATACAAAAACAATAAGCTTATAACGATATCGCTCCTAAAAATACTATTAAAGATGATACGATATTATACCAGATAAATATAACTTTTTGATGAAATTTTGGTTACAGTCAAGGAAGATAACATAAATACAAGCACTTGAAGGTATACTGACATCAGGAGTGTTGTCTATGCTCTGTAAAATAGAGATATTGAAAGAAGAGAGCAAATCCTCTATACCAAGTTTCTTCTATACCCCTATCCCAACCAATACAAAAATGCCATATGGCACTACTAATAAACACACTAACATATATTTTTCACTCCGTTAGCATTGTGTTCAGTTCAGCTAATTAATTATCTGTTAATATCCTTATTAATTAGCTTATCTCCCTTCCTCTTCTACAACCATATCTCATAAAAGCAAATTAACTGAAAGTTTAATATTCTACTCACTTCTTCTTCATCAAATTAAGGAACAACATTTGAATGTTAAATAAAATCAACAAATTATGGAAAGTGATAATAAAGCATGTCGTAAGCTAAATTTTCAAAGTGAAGATGAGAAAGAAAAATCAACACAAGATATCAATGGTGAAACAAAAAATTCAACCGATTCAATGTCCATCGTGGATTCTATTCATTCAAAAATACGGAAGGAGCTAATTCCAATGATAGGTATGACGTTTCAAACCGAATTCGATGCATTTAGATTTTACAATGAATACGCATACTGTTTTGGTTTTAGTATTAGGAAAGGTAGAGCCCATATGTTACCGAATCATGTCAATGTGAAAGATAGAGTTTTTGTTTGCTCCGCCGAAGGTTGGCGCGGAAAAGACAAACGTGATGTTTATGTTAAATCTCATCGAGCCGAGACAAGATTTGGCTGTCTAGCAAAGATGAAAATTGTTTATTGTCAAGATAGTAAAAAATATAGGATCGTCGAATTTGTTCCACATCATACACATATGGTGTCAAGTCCTTCTAAGACCCATTTCTTTAGATCACATAGAAAAATGACTGATGCGCAAATAGCTCAAGCTAATATGGCAGACAACTTTGGTATTGCACCAAAAGAAGCTTTAGAGTTTTTTAGTAAACAAGCTGGAGGTCGTGAAAATCTTGGTTTTATTCCGGAAGATTATATAAATTACTTACGTTCGAAACGAACAAGAAATATGAAAAAAGGAGATACGGGTGGAGTGTTGGAGTATTTACAACAAATGCAGTTGAAAGATCCTAACTTTTTTATGCTATACAAGTGGATGAAAATGATTTGATAACTAATATTTTTTGGGCTGATGCAAACATGATGGTAGACTATGATTATTTTGGCGATGTTGTATGCTTTGACACTACTTACAGAAAAAATAAAGAAGGAAGACCTTTTGCAATGTTTGTCGGTGTGAATAATCATAAGCAAACAATATTATTTGGGGCCGCATTATTATATGATGAGACCGCTGAAACTTTTGCATGGTTGTTTGATACGTTTGAGAAGGCGATGTCTGGAAAAAGACCTATGACTATACTTACAGACCAGGATGCTGCCATGGCTAAGGCAATTACTTCTCAATGGCCCGGGACAAGTCATCGGTTATGCATTTGGCATATATATCAAAATGCAGCTAAGCATCTTAGTCATTTGTTCGATAAATTCTCTACTTTTGCTAAAGACTTTAGTAGTTGTATATATGATTATGAGGATGAAATCGACTTTTTAAATGCTTGGAACATGATGCTTCAAAAATATAATCTTCAAACCAACGATTGGCTAAAACGATTGTTTGATGTAAAAGAGAAATGGGCATTAGTTTATGGGCGTGTAATATTTTGTGCCGATATTACAACCACCCAACGTAGTGAAAGCATGAACAATGCTGTGAAAAAGTATGTTAGTTATAAGTATGATTTACTACGATTTTTTGAGCATTTTCAGAGGTTAGTGGACAATCGTCGTTATGAAGAATCAAAGGCTGATTTTAAAGTAAATCATAGTACTCCTTCACTATCCTTTCCAGTTAAAATTTTACAACATGCAACAACTATGTACACACCCCCGGTCCTAAAAATGTTGCAAAATGAGTTATGTAAAGCTCACGATTGTACGATGACTTTATTGGAAGAGATTGGGACAATGGCTAAATATGAAATTGCTCCTCATGGGAAAGATTTCAAGCATATGGTGACATATAACTCAACTAATTCTGTTATTCTGTGTAGTTGCAAAAAATTTGAGTTTGCGAGGATCTTATGTGCACATGCTTTAAAGGTTCTTTCTACAAAGAAATTTTTGAGTATTCCTCCTCAATACATCCTAAGAAGATGGACAAAAAATGTGAAGGCTAAGAGTGCAAAAATTGATTGTCCAAAAATAAATAATAATGATCCGAAAATAGAAACCGCAAGGCGCTATAAAGAGTTGTGTCGATTGTATACACAACTTGCAACAAGAGCAGCAGGATCAGAAGATGCGTATGAAATTGCTCTTTCTGGGCTTAACAAAACTCTAAAAGAAGTAGATGACTCGTTTAAAAAAAACTTGAAAAATGAAAAGAGTCAGCTTGAAGCTTCACCAAATGGCAGTGATATATTAGAGCCTACATCTACTAATGAGGTTAAGCATAAAGTGAAAGGAATCAAAATAAAACCGAAGGAGAATATTTTTGCTAGTTCCAGTCGTCCAAAAAATGCTTTAGAAAAAGCTTTAAGGAAAAAAAGACATAGAAAAGATGAGCATGTTCCTTCAAAATTTTATAATGGCAGTACTACTCAATAAAGACAATATTTCCAGCATCAACAGGTAACCTTACAACCGTATACGCAATGTATTTTAAACTTCTTGTTTGTTAGATTTTAAAAAGAACTAATTGCTATCCAAATATTAGGAGTTTAATTCACATTATTCAGTAAAGGACATGGGGCCTACGGAAATAGTGTCTTCTTCATCAAATTATTATATGCAGGTAACACATTATGTTGAATTTTAGAAGGTATAATTGTTACTATATTATATGCACAATTTTTATAATTCTTTGTATTGTTATTTTTATTGTTGTAGGGGCTATATGGAAGTGGCGTACCCAACAGAACCGATAACTCTCACATGACCTCATTCACCGAACTGTTATAAAAGTTCTCTTATACAACTAATCCTACAACAAATATTGATATGGTATTAAAAATTTTTTTGCAACATAATACTTTAATTCAATAAGATACTCATAGTTTTTGTGTCTTAAATATTTACAGGTTTTAAATAAGATGCATGATATACTATGGGAATTAAATCCAATAATTCGAAATATTATCAAAAGCTGGAAGGATGTAGAAAGAGATGGGCATTGTGGGTTTAGAGCTATCGCCGAACAATTAGGTATGAGTTGTGAAAATGGATGGATACTTGTGAGGAGAGCATTACTTGAAGAGTTGAGAAAGCATGCGTATGAGTATACATTGTTCTTAGGAGGCGAAGCAAATTTTAAACAATGTGAACTAGCATTACAATGTGAATCACCATTTGCACCAATGGAAGCTTGGATGAAACTTCCTTACATGGGAATCATGGTCGCTAGTGCTTTTCAATGTGTGTTCATTGTTTTAGCGCCAAAGGAAAGTGCTACTTACCTACCTTTAAGAGAACCTCCTAATTCATTATGCAACAAAGTAATCGTCGTATGTATAGTTGATGAAGGAACACACTTTGCGAAGTTACAATTGACCAACGATGCTCCTTTCCCTCTCATAGCTATATGTTGGGAAAAAATGGGATGCTCAGTAGCAAAGCAATGGGCTAATTTATACAAAGACAAATTCGAGGAGTGGCACGTAAAAATCCCTTTGAAAGTAGAACATAGTTTTTTTGATTTAGATGATTAACTATGATTTTTATTGATTAATTAAGATTTTTGTATGCATGAAAAATTATGTTGTTTGGATTTTTTATTTTAGTTGATATCATCGAGCTGGGTTGAACTGCTTATGTATGAATGCGTTTTTTTGTGTGTATAATTTCAGTTCATATTTGTTCTTTGTTCATGTGTATTCTGGTAATGTATTCTTTGTTCATGTTCTTTGTTCTTGTGCAGGCTGTAAAATGATTTTATTCTGTTGTCCTTTTGAGATGGGTTGGTGTAAATTTGAGAAATATAGAAGTATATAACAGCAATGACTAATTATGTACCTAGAATTAGAATTGTCATGTGTCTGCATGAATTCCTTGTCCGCATGTCTCTGCATGAATTCATATTCCCAATAAATAATAATTAATGCTGACATTAACCCAATGCTAACGGAGTTAAAGAATATATGTTAGTGTATTTATTAGCAGTGCCATATGGCATTTTTGTATTGGCTGGGACAGGGGTATAGAAGAAACTTGGTATAGAGAGCAAGAGGATGACCCGAGAGCAAATCCTCTATACCAAGTTTATTCTATACCCATGTCCCAACCAATACAAAAATGCCATATGGCACTGCTAATAAACACACTAACATATATTTTTCACTCCGTTAGCATTGTATTCAGTTCAGTTACTTAATTATCTGTTAATATCCTTATTAATTAGCTTATGTCCCTTCCTCTTCTACAACCATATCTCACAAAAGCAAATTAACTGAAAGTTTAATATTCTACTCACTTCTTCTTCATCAAATTAAGGAACAACATTTGAATGTTAAATAAAATCAACAAATTAACTTGGTATAAAGAGCAAGAGGATGGCCCACTGAAAAAACGAAAACATCAGTAATGCAAGAGAAGAATAACACTTATGCAGAGCAAGAGTAAGCTGGTTGAAAAATTAACAAAACCGATCTGAAGACCCATAACAGTATTCAACCACATAGTATACATGTACCAGGAGCTGCAGAATGAATTGGTTACAGAATATGGCAGCAACATGTGCAAGCAGGAGAAAGATAGTTATACGGGCTAAAGTAACATAGTGGAAGTAATCATATGCTGGTGCAAATGAATGCATGAAAGCATCAACATAAAGCTAAAGCACAACTTCTTAGCATGCAGTAAACAAGGAACCAAAACACATACATTGAATTGAAACTAGTATGAAACAAGAACAGGGAGTAGTACAGCACTCACATGATGGTCAATAAGCACCAAGAAGCAAACAAACAACAGACAACCACCAGGATCGAACTAACTTGCCAAATCTCAGGATAGCACAACATAGTAAGGATGAATTAATGTATAAAGTAGAACACTGCAGGCGGGGCTAGTAAGAAATGCCAATCAACACACCGGACCGAGAAAGCAAGGTAGAACTATATCTTGCCGACTAGAAAGTATTGTAAATAGAAGAGGTGGCAGCCCACAAATCAACACTCACCTAAAAGAGTTATCCACAAGAAGCAAAGGAGTAGAATAAATGGTCATCGGAAAAATAACTGAATTATCAAAATATAATAAAAGAATAATTTTCCCTGCATTAAAAAAATTATCAAAATCATATGCGTATGGTGTAACTTTACGATAAAATTGAAAAATGTTTAATATTTGAGAATAAAATTGAATCCAAAAGAATTTATCCTTTCTAAAAAGCTAAATGATTATTTTTATTTATATATTATATACATCGAATAAGATTTTTTTTCCCCAAATTACATGAAACTAATTTACTTTTTTATTTATAACATAACCGTATTTATCTTTTCATTAAAAAAGCTTCGAGAATAACATTCAAATTATGTATTAAAATACATGTTTATAATAACTTTAAATGCAAATGTTAAGTCATAAAACTAACTCTGATGAAATCTTTAACCACAAAAATAAAAAGTAAATGATAAAAGGGATTTATCATTTAAATAAAATGATAGAAGAATTTATTTATTTATTATTTTATTTTTGAAAAAGGTACTTTATATACTAACAAAGGGTACAAATATAGGGAGTACCGGGAACAAAAAATGGTAGAAGTATTACACAATTCCAATATTCAAAAAACATTCTATGATCCCTAGCTATCCCAACAACCAAGAAGCAATGCACTCAAATACAAACAAGAAACTAACAACAACTAAAAGGGACAGACTCACTATCGTAAGTATCCAAAAGGACAACTGGAAGTACAGCAACTCCAAACAATAGCAACACTGATTAGCATGCAAGTCGACTTCTACCTCCTCCCTCTAGTTCCACCTGATCGTTTCATATCTTTTCCTTTGGCTTTTAATTGAAAAATCATATTATGCCATGCAAAGTTGTCGATGACATCCGTAGATTTTGGTGTAGAGAAATCAAATAGGATATCTACCAGGCGCTTCTTCCTACAATGTTTAGCTCTAGTGCGGGAGCCCATTGATCCGTTTGGCTGAATAATGGATTTGCCCTGCAGCGCTAGTTGGTCTTGAGGATACTGTTTTTTGTTCCGACGAGTTGACACTACAAGGAGAACAGTGATTTCCGACGGCTGAAAACCGTCGGCGGCCGTCGGAAAAAGCCGTCGGAATATATGGCGTCGGGGAGCAGTATTTCCGACGGCTTCCGACAGAGGGCGCCGTACTTATTGTCGACGGCTTCCGACGGCTTCCGACGGATTCCATATTACATCTTTCAAATGCAATTAAATTACGTAATAACATATTACATACCTCTCAAATGGATACATCCATCCATATTGGACAGGACCTCGAAGTCGTACTTCAGATGAGAGATTAACAGGTAAATGTTCTATTACATTAAAAAACCTAGCGGAAATATTTTCTCTAATTTGCAAAGCAATATAGGAACATCCACTTCAAGTTTACGTAAACGTTGCACTTTTAAAGTAGTCGAACGAAGCTCTTTGTAAAACATACTAAGCTCCGTTACTACCTTCCAAACTTTTAACGGCAGTAGTTCTTTGAACATAACGGGAAATAAATTTTCCATCATTATGTGACAGTCGTGACTTTTCATTCCGCTCAATCTACCATTTTTAAAGTCAACACATCTACGAAGATTTGATGATATCCCATCAGGAAATCTTAACCCTTCCATCCATTTTAACACAGCTTTAACTTGATTATTATCTAATTCGTAACATGCTTTGGGTTTTTTACTGTCATTTGGTTTCATATGAAGCTCAGGACGTTTGCATAATTCTTCTATATCACGTCTTGATTTCAAATCATCCTTCGTCTTCCCTTTCACATTCAAAATTGTGTTAAAAACATTATCAAATACATTTTTCTCATTGTGCATCACATCTATATTATGACGAAGCAGAAGATGTTTCCAATACGGCAACTCCCAAAAAGTAGTTTGTTTGCACCAGTTATGAACAACTGATTTTCCTTCAATTTCTGTTTGCTCTTCAGTTTTGTATATATTTGGATAGTCCCTAACAAGTTCATATATGTCTTCGCTTGACCATATCATCGGTGGTTGTCTGGTTTCTACTCTATTTGCTAAAAAGTTTTCTTGTCTCCTCTGAAGGGATGATTTACATGGAGAAAATATCGATGACAGTCAAACCATGAAATTTTCTTACCATGAAGTAAAGAAAATGCTCGTGTTTCATCCATGCAATATGGACATGCTAGACGACCGGTGGTACTCCATCCTGAAAGCATTGCATAGGCAGGAAAATCACTTATAGTCCACAACAAAGAAGCAAACATACGAAATTTTTTCTTCTTGGACACATCGTATGTTTCTACTCCTTCGTTCCACGGTATTTTTAACTCCTCAATCAACGGTTGTAAATATACATCGATTCCTTGTGCCGGATCATCGGGGCCAGGAACGACAACAGTAAGAAACATATATTGCATTTTCATAAACATCCATGGAGGTATATTATACGGTGTGACGATAATGGGCCAGAATGAATATTTAGAACCAAATTGAGAAAATGGAGAAAAACCGTCCGTACATAATCCTAATCTAACATTTCGACTCTCCGCTGCAAAATTTGGATACGTTTTATCGAAATGCTTCCATGCTTCTCCATCGGCCGAATGTGTCAACGTACCATCTTCCTCCGTTCTCACACTATGCCATCTCATATTAGATGCAGTTACAGAAGATGCATATAATCTTTGAAGTCTTGGAGTTATGGGTAAGTAATGCATACGCTTGTACGGAACTTTCTTCCCCTTCTTTTTTCTTGGTTTGTATCTCTCCTAGTTACAAATTTTACAATTTCTAAGGTTTGCGTCTTCTTTCCAAAACAACATGCAGCCTTTTAAACATCTATTTTCTGATAAGGTAAACCAAAAGCCGACATAAGTTTTTTAACTTCATAGTGATTTTCACACATTAGATTATCGGGCGACATATGTCTTTTTGCAGCTTGTACAACAGCCGTAAACCCAGCTTCAGTGATGTTGTATTTTGACTTCATCGCAATGTATTCTACGATTACTAACAGCTGAGTACCGCTTTTACAACCATCCCAAATAGGTTTCTTAGCAACATCTAATAAATCATAAAAAAAATTGCTTCAATATTTGGTTCTTCAACAATTCCATCATCGTCGTAAACTTCAACCATAAGAAACATTGATTGTGTTGCATCTTCGACCATATTTTCTATACAGGTTGTCCTAACTATTTCGTTAACGACACTTTCAGACTCTACAAAAGTATTTGCTACAACTTCTCCATGCTGATCCCAAACATAATACTCGGGTACGAAACCATTTTGGCACAAATGAACTTTCACAATATCTGGTAACAAATACTTCAAATGTCTACACGTACTACACGGACAACGAATTTCTGGATCGTTTCCGTTAGTACTTAAAGCGAATTCAACAAACACGTTTATACCATTATAAAAATCTTCTTTTATTGAGCCCTCAGTCCATTTCTTTGGTACATCCATCTCCTCCGATTAACAAAATAATCAATCATTTTTCCTATTTGAGAAAATGAGAAGTTCAAAATTTAATATTTATTTTCAAGAATACAAATTCGAAAAAGATTATTTTCATGGTCGTATAATATTTGAATTTAAAGAACAACTTCACAAATTTAAAAATATTTTCAAATAGGGCACATTTTATTTTTTATCGTATCGATATAAAAAATTGTACAAATTTTTTTTTTCCATGGTCAGGCATCCTACTTCCCATTACAAACACAGTAAGCATTTACATTTCGTATATTACTTTGTCTCAAACGATTCAACAAAATTTCGGCAGCATTTCCCTTTTGTTCCCTGCATTGTACACAAATGCGTGTACGCATGAAACAAAAAAGAAAAGTTAGGCCGAAATTTTATGAACCGTTTGAGACGAAGTAGTATACGAAATGTAAATGCTTACTGTGTTCATAACTTGTCCAATACAGGGACAAATCCAATAAACATTGTACCAGATGAATATAAATGGTCGTTTTTTGAAAAAAAAACGACTATTTATATAACGATCATGTACAACACTCGTCAGACGGAGCCAAAAAATGTCTAAGGGACATTAGTTAATTAAATGTGCGCATTTTACGAAAAAATACAGTTTTACTAACTGTTTACATTTACAAAAATATATTTTAATTTAACACATTTATTCGACGTATTACATCAACTTAAGGCTCGTTCGATGCATTTTTTGTTGTTGCATAAGCCAATATATGCACAATATAATATTCCTAGCTCGAGCATTCATTTTATCTTATTCCAACTAACACGATACAATGATAGCAGCGCTACACACATATACAATCGTAAAATCAAGGCATACACAACGATTTACATATACACGAACAACCACAAATTATACATGTTTTTCACAATTTCACGATAAAAGATGAAATAGGAATACCATGGAATGCTAGAAACTATTATAACACTATTGGAAAAAAATTTAATCACCAATTAGCCCTAATTTAACAACTTATGCAAATCTAGATTTAGGGTAAAAATTAGATTTTTGGTAAAAATAAGAGATTATACCTAACCTAGAGAGCAATAGACGTTGATTATGCAGCCGGGGAGGATCCGAAAGCTCGAAATTGATGATTGGAAGCTTGGGGAAGAGATTTGGGGATTTAGGGTGAGTTATTTTCGTATGAAAAGTGAGGCGGAAGAAGGCTCGACTGAGTCTGTATTTTGCAAATTTCCGACGGCTTCCGACGGCCGCCGACGACCCGTCGGAAGCCGTCGGAAATCGGCCGTCGGAAGCCGTCGCCCCCCTCCGTCGGTATTTAGCATTTTTCTAGTAGTGTGAGTTATTGTCACTAGCGGGTTCAGCAATAAAACCAGTCGATTCCGTCAAAGTTTCAGTCTTTTGCCTCCATTTGCAAAGGTTCAGATGCTACATCATATGTTGAATTTAAGTTCTGCATTTCATTCAATGTACTATGATTTTCCAGTGAACCATTATTAACATTATTTGTTATTTTAGACTATTCTAAACTCTGCTGAGATGTAAAACTATGATTATTGTTAAACTCAGTTTTGGTTATTCTGATTTGCAAAGTCTGGTTGACTTTTATCATGATGTGAATCATCTGTAATGGCATTAGTTTCTACTGTATTTGTATTAGCAGCCGAACTAACAACAAACACATTAGAGTCATCTAAATTTGAGTTAGCAGCCCAGTTACCATGCAAAATGTTCTCTGCATTGTCTGCATCCATTTGGACCTCTGACACATTCTCATCGACTCTTTTGGGGAACCAGAGTTTAGTAAATAGACAAACGCTCTCTAGGTGACCGAAATTCTGACAGTTTTGGCATTTGGAAGGCTTCCATTCGTACTCCACCTCCTGCATTATGAGTTGATCAAATGCAGTAAAAATAGGGACCTGTTTCGGATAATTAAAAGAACTATAGACTTCTATTGGGATGTCTCGCATTGTGTATGACTAATGGGCACACATTGAAAAAGAAAAATAGTCCTACATCGTAAAAAAAATGAAGGTGGTGTTGAAGTTTAAAGAGTATTAATTTGTGTCTGTTGGTTTCTTTAAGTGTCCTTTTGATTTGGTGACATTATGTGTTAATGTTCCAAGGTGTCTCTTCGGTTTATGTTTATTTTCATGAATAACTGTATTGAAGTCTGGGCTATACAGTTGTGTTTGGGTATTTATATTCTTGTAATACTTTGTTTTAAGTAAGTCTAATGAAATAGAAATGAGGCCACTGGTTGTTCTACTATTTTCATGATCCTGTATTAGTTCATCTTCTTTTTTTTAACATGGTATCAGAGCTCAGTTGAGCAGTTGTTGGATCCTAGTACTATTTTTTTAAGCAACCTGTGTGTTGATATGGACTCCTTCAGTCGAGTTGATAAGCTTGGAGTTGAATTGTTAACTCAATCTAATTACAAGATATGGAGGACATGTATGGAGTCTTATCTTGTTGGTGAAGATCTATGGGAGTTTGTTTGTGGAGACAACTCAAAATCTCCTGCGAACACTGTGGAGAATGCTGGGTCATTGAAGAAATGGAAGATAGCAAATGCTAAAGCAGAGTTTGTTTTGAAGAGGTCTCTCTCTCATGGGTTATTTGAACATATAATCATGTGCAAGTCAGCAAGCGAGATATGGATTGCGTTCCAAAATTTGTTCAACAAAACGGATGTGGGAAGATTACAAATGCTCAAAAATGAATTGGCCAACACTGTTCAAGGTGACCTATCCATTGCTCAATTTTTCTTGAAGGTCAAAACGTTATGTTCCGAAATTTCTATTCTCGATCCAGCAGAACCTATATCTGCTGCATGAATGAGGCGTCATATCATTCATGGGCTAAAGAAAGAGTATATACCTTTCGTCACATCAATCCAAGGCTGGGTGAATCAGCCATCCTTGGAGGAGTTTGCGAATTTATTAACTTCTCAAGAGTCTCTTGCTTATCAAATGGTTGGACTGTCTATAAAAGATGAACCAAATTGTGATGGAGCAGCTTTGTTTTCAGGCAACAAGAAGATTGACAATAGAGAAAATCATGATGCTTTCATTAACTCTATTAGAGAAGGTTCCTTAAATCATGACTATAAAAGATCTGTCAAGTGTCACCGATGTGGCAAGCTTTGACACATAAGAAGAAATTGTCGTGTCAAGCTAAAGGAATGCAATTTTTCTAAGGTCGATGATAGTTCTCAAATACAACAAGAAGAAAATTGGGGAAAGTGTTTTATGGCTGATTCTTCCTCAACCGATGTTCTTGACACTATTGATTTTGAGAAAGATTGGATTATTGATTCGGGTTGTGGTCATCACTTGAATGGAAATGAATCTAAATTTTCAAGTCTTCATCAATACGCTGGAAATAAAGCGATTATTACAGGGGATAATACTGTACATCCAGTTAAGAAAGAAGGCAGTGTTGTTTTAAATGATCAAAATTGTGATGCTATCACTTTGAAAAGTGTATTTCATGTTCCAGGTGTGAATAAAAATCTTCTGTCAGTTGCTAATGTTGTGGATTCAGGCCATTATGTCCTATTTGGGCCAAAGGATGTAAAGTTTTTGAAGAATGTGGAAATGCTAAAGGCTCATGTTGTTCACACTGGTAAGCGTGTTAAAAATTTGTTTGTCTTATCTGCTGCAACTTCCTATGTTGAAAAAATGAGCAGGAATGACAACTCATTCTTGTGGCACGCCAGGCTTGGGCATGTTCATTTTGACAAATTAAAGATCATGATGCAGAAAGGCCTTGTTAAGGGACTGTCTTGTTTAACTAATTTCAACAGTGGAGAAGTTTGTGAAGGATGCCAGTATGGAAAGTCACATCGACTTCCATTTGAAAATTCTGTTACCAGAAGCAAGTCTTCTTTGGAATGTATTCACGGTGATTTATTTGGGCCAACCAATACTCCCTCATATTCTGGTTTTCGGTATATGCTTATTCTGGTTGATGATTTCTCTCGTTTTACGTGGACTTATTTTTTGAAGCAGAAATCTGATGTCCTCGCTAGATTCAAAGAATTCAAAGAAACCGTGGAAGGTGTTCTTGGAAAAAAATACAAAACTTGAGAACTGATAATGGGGGAGAGTTTACGTCAGATGAATTTTCTTCTTTTTGCCAAGAAAATGGAATTCAAAGACAACTTTCATGTGCTTACACACCACAACAAAATAGAGTTGCAGAAAGAAATATTAGACATCTTGAAGAAACATGTAAGAGTTGGTTGCATGCTAAGCATTTGCCTAAAGCTTTATGGGCAGAAGGTATGTCTTGCGCTACTTATGTCATCAATCGACTACCATTAAGTCCAATTCATATGATGTCCCCTTATGAAATGATGTTTAAGGAAAAGCCTAGTGTTAAACATCTGAAAGTTTTTGGCTCGATTTGTTATGTTCATATACCTCGATCTAGACGAACTAAACTAGACCCTAAAGCAAAAAAATGTATTTTTATTGAATATGATGAGAGGAAGAAGGGGTGGAAATGTTTAGATCCTGATACGCATGAATATACAGTTTCAAGGGATGTTGTTTTTGATGAAATATCTTCATATTATAATCATTATGAGGCGGGAACTAAGCATCCCTTAAAAACTGACCTACCTTTATCTTCTTCAGTTCCTTTTAAAGAAGAGCAAGGTGAAAGAAGGAGTACAACATATGAGAATGGTGAATTGAAAGAGGAAGAGAACATAAATAATTTTGACCAGAATCATAATACTGATAATGATTCTTCAAGTTAAAGGCCAAAAAGAAGAATCGTTAAGCCTGCTCGTTTTAGAGATGGTGAATTCACAAGTATTTACTCATGTTTTTTTAATGGACCATTTGATGACAGTGAACCTACATGTTTTGAGGAAGCCAAAGAAGATTCAAATTGGCAAATTGCCATGGAAGAGGAAATTAGAGCTCTTGCTAAAAATGAAACTTGGGATTTAGTTCCAAAACTAGTGGAAGTGGAACCTGTTAGTTGTAAATGGGTTTATAAGTTAAAAAGAAAGGTTGATGGAAGCATTGACAGATATAAAGCCAAACTTGTGGCTCGCGGTTTCACCCAAAAATATGGCGAAGACTATGAGGAAACTTTCAGCCATGTAGCTAAAATGACATCTGTGCGCGTTCTAATCTCTTTGGCAGCTTCTCTTAAGTGGAATTTATGGCAATATGATGTAAAAAATGCTTTCTTATATGGAAATTTGGACAAAGAAATATATATGTTGCAGCCGCCAGGATTTGAATCAAATTTTCATCCCGATTACGTATGTAAATTGAAAAAGGCTCTTTATAGGCTTAAACAAGCTCCAAGAGCTTGGTATGGAAAAATTGCTGAGTACCTTCACTTTTGTGGTTATTATGCCTCTAATTCTGATCCTAGTCTCTTTGTAAAAAAGCAAGAAAATTTGCAGGTGGTTGTTCTATTGTACGTTGATGACATGACAGTAGCCGAAAATGATGAAAAGGAAATTTGCAAACTTCGAACAGAGTTTGTAGCGACCCGCCCTTCTCGACACTCGAAAATCGACACAAAATACACCACAGTGTAATATGCCGACGATCGAGTGCCGGGAAAGACTGATTGTTGAGGAAAAAAAAGAAGATAGAAGAAAGAAGGAACTAAACAACATCAGAATCTCACAATCACAGCGGAACCAAAATATAATAAATAATAACAGATCTTTACACAAAATGAAACCATATCTGTTATATACAATACATCATCAGAGTATATCACAAGTAAACAACAATTTAGTAAATATTTACTTTTAAAATTTTCACAACTCAAATAATTTCTTAAACACTCTTTTAAAAACAATTTCAAAACTTCTAACTTCTGCTCAAAAATCTGCTTTAAAAACGTACTTGGCTTTCCAGGGAAATTCACTTCCATTTCAGAATATCCCAAAGAATTCTTCTTATAAATCCTGCTTGATTTATCTCAATTCAAATTTATGTTTGAATCCCGTAAATTTCTTCCAACACTTTAAAAATAAACACCTTTATTTATTTTTAATCACATTCCCATTCCTGGAAATCACTTCCAAAATGTATGCTTCAATTATTTAAAATAAGTTTCCAAATTCTTTATAAAAATGTACTTTTTGGAAAAAAACTATAAAAGTTTATATTGGGTGACTTAAATCAAAAATTTCCTTTAAGATAAAGTTATTATATCAAATATCTATATTAAGTTTCCTTTAGAAAACATAATACTAATTTACCTTTAAAATAATTAAATACCATGATTACTTAAATAAATATTTACTTGTACTTAAAAATGATTGAAATAATATTTTCTCTCTAAAATATTCTCAAACACATTTTAAACTGCCAATTTATATTTTGAAAGCTCTTCTTTGAAACATACTAAATTTCCAGGAAAGATACACTTTCCATCCTTTAAAAATAATCTCACTATTATTTTTAATCCATTTCACTTCTTATAGAAATTCCCATTAGAAATCTATACTTCAAATTTATTTTCCCAATAAAATCCCATTCCATTTATAAACCCAGTTTATAAATTTCCATTTCTCATTTCCTTTTTAAATCCCTTTCAGAGACACTTCAAATTTAAAACCCATTTCTTGAATTTAATTCCCTTAAATTCATTACTCCAAAATTTCTTTTCAATTCCCTTTTCGATTCCCAATTTATTTTATTGATATTTAAAGTACCAAATTTTATTTATCCAACATAACACAACATAACAAAATTCCCAAATCAATCTATCACAGGATATCAATGAAATATATCACCGATTATGTAACGACCCGTATTTTACGGATCGAAACATCGTAAAATAATTAACAATTGGTTGCATTGTTGTTAAGACGTTCAGGATTTTTCTAAGTCCTAAGTCGGTTTGGACGAGTTAAGAGATAAGTCTGGGTCGAGTTGCCGACTTAAGTAATTAACCGAGTTAAGGAAGTGTGGTTGACCGACTTAAGGCAGTGACCGACCTAAGTGATGATTCGTGACCGACTTAGGAGGTTTAGGCGACCTAAGGAAGAATAGTAGGCGACCTTAGTATTCTGGGGTTAGGTCGTGGGGTAGAGTTAGGTCGGCAACGACCTAAGGAAACTGTTGTGAGCGACCTAAGTGTGGTATTGGATAGTTAGGTCGGCTAGACGACTTAGTAGATAGGTCGTATCCCAGTTTGTTCACGACTTATGTTAGGTCGCGTAGATGTTTAAGGGTTTAGGTCGTAGACGACCTAAGAGATAGGAGACTTAAGAGTTTAAGGCGAGTTAAGGTTTCGAGCGACCTATAGGATGTAGTTAGTATAGTTAGGTCGGCAACGACCTAGAGGAGCTGGGATAGCAGGTTAGCGACTTAGTAGTTAAGTCGTTGGTCAACCTAAGGAGTTAGCGTGTTAGCTACCTAAGGAGTTATACCGTGTTAGCGACCTAAGGAGATAGGTCGCATAAGCGTTAGGTCGCGTGAGTTGTTAGGTCGCTGGGTTTTGCCTAAGTGCTAGGTCGCGTGAGTTGTTTTGTAGTGTAAGTTGTTAGGTCGCTAAGGTAATTTAAGTGTTAGGTCGCGTGACTTTTAAGTCGTTGAAGCGCCTGGGGAATAAGTCGTTAGGTTGTTAGGCGCTAAGTGTTAAGTCGCAGATGCGCTGTTGTAGGTCGTTAGGCTTAGGTCGGTGGGTTTTAGGTCGGCAAGGTCTTAGGTCGTAGGTCGGAAACGACCTAACTCCGAGCGACTTAGTGTATTTTCAGCTATAAATAGGAGGGGTTGTTCTCACTTTTTGGGATCCGGATTTTGAAGCGACGAAGTGCTTCCATTTTGAGAGCTCGACTTCTACACTTCTTCACTTCTTTTCTCCACTCTAATCTAGTGGTTCCATCCATCCAAGTTGAAGATCAAATTGAAGATCCAAGAGCTTAGATTGAAGATCTTCATCTTTTCAAGAGGGATTTCTTCGTTTGAAGCGGATTCGTGATAGATCAAGCTCGATCCTTCGCTGTCCAGATCTGAAGCGTGTAGATTTGTGGTTGTTTAGGTGATTTGGTGAGTGGTGATTATCTCTCACACGGATCCAAAGGAGTATATCGGATTGTTGGCTCGATTTGGTGTTAAAATAGGGATTTCCATGCATTTTCTTCATCCAAAGTGTAGATCCATGTAGATCCATTGTTCATGATGATGTTACATCCATTTTATCACATGTTAACCTATGCAAGTTCATTCATCAAGTTTGTAGAGATATTGTTCATGTTTTCATGCTTATTGGACTTTCAACTCTTTAATTACGAAAATGCCATTATTGTTATAATTGTCTACTTAGATCATATTTGAATGCTTGATTGCTTGGATTGATGTTTGATTTGATTGATTGCTATGAACTAGATGATTGATGATTAGATTTAGATCGAAGATGATTCAAAAGCTAAGGGAAAGGCTCTTGAATTGGGAAAGCTGCTCGTGGCATATGTAGCGGGATGATGAAGCTCTTATGCATAGATTTGATGATGTGATGTTGGGATGAGGCTTTGCGAGGATGTAATGAAGTGAGGCATCATGTGATGAAGACTTGGTCTAATTCAGACGGGATCATTCCAAGCATGTTGATAACTCGGTGATATGATTCGAGTTGAGGATAATGAATGGATATGAGAATAGTCGTCAAGGAGGATGACTAGGAGGTTTGGATAGCATCGTTGTTGAAGGTTCTAGAATGCTCTAAGCAAGAGTACGTTTGGGCAGATTCGATAGTCCCAACGACTAACTGTTGATGGTCGAGTACTCTGGGCAGATTCGATAGTCCTAGGCACGGGTTGCGACGACGTGCGGGAGTTATGTCTAGAACCGGGGTTTCCATTAGCCCTTGACGGATGGCTGAAAGAATGTGCCGGTCATTCAATTAACGGTGATATCGAAGCAATGATAACAGTGATAGCCAGAGTCATGGATGTTTGGTTGTATCGTCATTCGGACTCAAGAGCGGTATTTTCTAGGTGCTTATCTGATTTAGGCCTTGGTACTTGGAAAACATCGCCCTTGACTCGAGTGATAGTAGCTTTACTTTAAATTGTTTGCTTCTGCTTAGTGTGTGTCTGGGGCTATCATTGTAGAATGAGGTTGGAGTGGGAGGGTTGTATTCCTATTCCTTTTCCTTTATGCTCTTTTGGTATGTTGTTAGTTAATTTATTGCTCACTAAGACTGTTGTCTGACTCAAGGCTTTATGTTTTTAATTCTTATTGCCTTGGGCTGTTCGTCCATTTTGGGACGGGCAGACTAGGTAGTAGGTGACAGGTGTTGTCCTCTTCTCACGATGCTGATATCGAAGACGAGCTGGAGGGTTGCATATTATCTTCTTATTATATGTACTGGATATTCAGCTGTTTTGTATTCTCTGAGAGATATGTAGTGAGGCTTGATGTATTGACTATTTGGATGATTGTATTCAACTACTATGGAGTTTTATATGATGTCATTTTGTTCTGTAAAGCTTCACTATACATATGATCTATTGTATTTTGTCCATGCGCTGTGAGTAATACGATAGATTTTGTTGCTTTAATTTACCTTGACAATCGTCCATGGTCGCCTGGCACACTTTACAGCGCACTGTCTCTAGATTCGGTGCAGGGGTCATGGGCGGTCGTCACATTTGGTATCAGAGCATTGGTTAATCGATTTTACCCAACGCTCGCTGTCGTAACTACGTATGAGAGACGTAATTGTATTTTGATGGATGAATACTATCTATAATATAGTAGCTTAGTAGAGTTTGAGTCTTTTATGCAGTTGTTTCTCTAGATGTTCTGATCATTCCTTTTTATAGATATTGAGAATGAGTCGAAGAGGGAGACCAGCTGCTAGGGAAGGCCGTGCTACTGAAGAGACTGCTGATTATGCAGCCATGTTCGAAGCTATGATGACTTCGATCATGAGAAGGATACCAGTTCCGGGGGCGGCAGTTGATGTTGGAGTTCAAGTCCAAACTCCGAAACCAGTGGATTTTGCTAAGTTGTGCAAGGATTATACTGCTCTTGGAGGGAAGGTTTTCTTGGGAACAGAATCAACTATAGAGGTCCAAAGGTGGATAGATGCTTGTAGAAGGATCTTTGGTGATTTGGGAATTGATGATGCAACTAAGAGGAAGTTGGCATCAAGGCAGCTTCAAGGGAGAGCTTCTGATTGGTGGAACTCTATTACCATCACTACTCCGGAGGAAGAGATTACTTGGGAGCAATTCCAAGTCAGATTTGAAGCTAAGTTCATTTCTACAGCTCAGAAGTCTGTTCTGTTCAAGAGGTTTGTGGAGTTCAAGCAAGGTGGAAGATCTGTTCTTGAGTATGTTTCTGAGTTTGAAGCTTTGTCCAAGTATGCTCGGTCATATATTGAATCTGCTTATCAGAAGAATGAGAAGTTTGTGACCGGCTTGGATGGTTATCTTGGGAGACAGTTGGTGGATCATTTGGACGATTCATTTGAGAAGCTTGTGGAGAAAGCTCTTAGGCATGAGAGTCTGTTTCCTAAGGAAGGACCTGTTGTTGCTGTTACCAGGGGAGAGTCTAAACCACAGCAGGGTGGAAACCAGAAGAGGAAGCAGCAGCAGCAGAAGGGTAAGGATGGCTAGAAGAAGCCGAAAGGCGAGGTGACTTGCTACAATTGTCAGCAGAAGGGCCATTTCTCTAAGGATTGTAAGAATCTGAAGGCACCGATGAAGTGTCACAACTGTGACAAGCCAGGGCACATCAGGAAGAATTGTCTAGAACCGAGGAAGGACAAGCAGATTGTGCAAACTTATGCTTTGGGAGCTGTTCCGTCGTCTTCGAAAGCTCCTATTGCTGAAGAGAAAGGGAAGAGTGTGGTTGTTCAAGGTACTCTTTTCCTATGTGGTGTTCCGGTTAGAGTTCTGTTTGATACTGGAGCGTCGCATTCATTTGTTTGTAATGAACTCGTAGACCGGTTAGGTTTGGAACCGGATATTGTTGATAGGCCATTGGTTGTGACTAATCCAGTTGGGGGTTCGTCTTGTTTGTGTATGTTATGCCGTGGTCTGATTGTGTCGAGTCATGGTTGCTCTTTTGTTTGTGATTGTTTTGTTCTGAACTTTGCGGGGTTCGGAATTATTTTGGGTATGGACTGGCTTAGGAAGTATGCGGCAAAGGTTGATTGCGAAAGGTTGGAAGTGACAGTCGAGAATGTGGAGGGGCGAAAGGTTGTGATACGATGTAAGCATGAAGAAGGCGTCTTCATGAGCTTCATGTATTCGCTAGTTGTTCCACGGGATGGACTGTCATCAGTGCCGATCGCTAATAGATTCGAGGATGTCTTTGACGAAGTCAAAGGGTTGCCGCTGCATAGAGAGATCGAGTTTCGAATAGATCTAGTTGAAGGAGCCAGACCTGTTGTGATGCCTCTTAGGCGGATGGCGCCTAGGGAACAGCAGGAGTTGAGGGTGCAAGTTGATGATCTTTTGCAGAAAGGATTCATTCGGCGTAGTGTGTCCGAGTGGGGTACACCAGTTGTGTTCGCAACTAAGGCAGATGGGTCGTTGAGATTGTGTGTCGATTATCGTGAGCTGAATAAGGTGACTAAGAAGAACAAGTATCCATTCCCGAGAATAGATGACTTGTTTGATCAGCTTCACGAAGCTAAGGTGTTTTCTCAGATGGATTTGGCAACGGGATTTCACCAGTTGAGAGTAGCTAAGGATAGTGTGACGAAGACTGCTTTTCGGACACCATCTGGTTTCTTTGAGTGGCTGGTAATGCCGTTCGGATTGACTAACGCGCCAGCATATTTTGTGGATCTTATGAATAGAGTGTTCAGAGATCAGTTGAACAAGTTCGTACTTGTGTTCGTGGATGATATTCTGATTTATTCCAGAACTGAAGAAGAGCACAAGACGCACTTGCGTATTGTTTTGGAAATCTTGCGGAAACATCAGCTGAAGGCTAAGTTTTCGAAGTGTCACTTCTGGAAGAGTGAAGTGAGGTTCTTAGGCCATGTGATTTCTGGAAGTGGAATAGCGGTTGATCCCGCTAAGGTGGCAGCAATCCAGGATTGGGTTAGACCTAAGAATGCATCTGATGTGAGAAGTTTTCTTGGATTAACAGGATATTATCGACGGTTTATCAAAGACTTCTCCAAGGTAGCTGCACCGTTAACAGGATTGACGAAGAAGAACCAAGTGTTCAGTTGGGATGCTAAGTGCGAGCAAGTTTTCAGAATCCTGAAAGAGCGATTGACGAGTGCTCCTGTTTTGACTATTCCTAGTGGGAATGATGAGATGGTGGTTTACACCGACGCATGTGGTACTGGACTTGGAGCAGTGCTGATGCAGAGGGATAAAGTTGTTGCGTATGCCAGTCGACAACTGAAGCCGCATGAAAGGAATTACCCGACTCATGATTTGGATTTAGCGGCGATTGTATTTGCTCTGAAGATGTGGAGACATTATCTGTTGGGAGTTCGATTCGAGTTGTTTACGGATCATAAGTCGTTGAAGTATCTTTTCTCCCAAAAGGATTTGAATCTTCGGCAGCAACGTTGGCTAGAGTTTTTGGCATCATATGATTTTGGTATAGCTTATACTCCGGGAAAAGGTAACACAGTGGCAGATGCGTTAAGTCGAAGACATGCAGGATTGGGAGCCATGTTTTCGGAGTGGAAGAATCTCGAGTATTTAGCTGGATTTGACTTCAGGCCTAGATGTGAATTGGAACCTGAGATGTTGGCAAACTTATCAATAAGACCGACTCTTGTGGAAAGGATTGGCGAGAGTCAAAAGCGAGATGATAAGCTTGTCAAGATTATCCGTGATTTGGAATCTGGATTGGATCCAGAAAAGGATAAAGGATTCGAGGTCGATCGAGAGGGTTGGCTTCGGAAGCAAGGACGACTAGTTGTTCCCGATATAGATGAATTAAGGAGTGAAGTTCTGAAGGAAAGTCATCACTCGAAGTTGACAATTCATCCAGGTGGAAATAAGATGTATCGGGATATGAAGAGAACCTACTACTGGGAAGGTATGAAGAAGGATGTTGGAAATTTTATTTCCAAGTGTATGAACTGCCAGTTGGTAAAAGCCGAACAGAAGAAGCCAAGTGGGTTGCTTCAACCATTAGAAGTTCCTACATGGAAGTGGGAGCAGATATCGATGGATTTTATTGATGGATTGCCTAGAACCAGAACGGGAAATGAAGGGATTTGGGTCATTGTGGATCGTCTGACTAAGAGCGCAAGATTCATTCCTATTCGATCGACTAGGACTGCATCAAAGTTGGCTGAGTTGTATGTTAAGTGGATAGTTCGATTCCATGGTATTCCGAAGAGTATAGTGAGCGATAGAGATCCATTGTTCACTAGTGGATTTTGGAAGAGCTTCCAGGAAGTCTTGGGAACCGAGTAATGTTTGAGTACAGCTTATCACCCTCAAACAGATGGTCAGACCAAGAGAGTCAACCGGGTTTTGTAAGATCTCCTCAGAGCTTGTGTTTTGAACTTCGGAGGATCATGGGAAGATCACCTTCATTTGGTGGTGTTTGCATACAACAACAGTTACCAGTCTAGTATTGGTATGGCACCGTATGAGGCATTATATGGAAGACCGTGTAACTCTCCGACATGTTGGTTGGAAACTGGAGAAAAGCTGATACTTGGGCCAGAGATGATTCGGCAGACTTCGGATTGTATAGAGATCATTCGGCAACGAATGAAGGCAGCCCAAGACCGTCAGAAGAGTTATGCCGATAAGCGTCGTAAGGATTTGGAATTCGACGTAGGAGATATGGTTTTTGTGAAGATTTCTCCACTGAAGAATGTTATTCGATTCGGGAAGAAAGGAAAACTGACTCCGAGATTTGTTGGACCATTCCCGATCATCGAGCGAATTGGAAAGCTCGCCTACAGATTGGAGTTACCGGAGAAAATGTCGGGTGTGCACAATGTTTTTCACATATCATATCTACGGAAGTATGTGCACGACTCGAATACAGTGGTTTCTGCTGATAGCTGTGAAGACTTCGAAGTTGATCCAGTCGATAGAAGACCTCGTAAGCCGCTTCGTGTTGTTGAAACCGACACGAAACAACTTAGGAGGAAGGTAGTTAAGTTACTCAAGATACAATGGAGTGATGATGATAACGACTGTACGTGGGAGGTGGAAGAGAGGATGAAGGCAGCTCATCCTGAACTCTTCAAGGTATGGCCCTAAGGTGTCGTCTCATCTCGCGATATTGTAACTTGTTCTAGTTTTAGAATTCTGTACGCTAAGTTAGAATTGGATGCATGGTTTGTTGATTGCTATGGATGGTAGGCGTACAGAATATTCTTTGATTGCTTTGTTTGCTTGGAATTTCGGGGGCGAAATTCCTAAGGAGGAGAGAATGTAACGACCCGTATTTTACGGATCGAAACATCGTAAAATAATTAACAATTGGTTGCATTGTTGTTAAGACGTTCAGGATTTTTCTAAGTCCTAAGTCGGTTTGGACGAGTTAAGAGATAAGTCTGGGTCGAGTTGCCGACTTAAGTAATTAACCGAGTTAAGGAAGTGTGGTTGACCGACTTAAGGCAGTGACCGACCTAAGTGATGAGTCGTGACCGACTTAGGAGGTTTAGGCGACCTAAGGAAGAATAGTAGGTGACCTTAGTATTCTGGGGTTAGGTCGTGGGGTAGAGTTAGGTCGGCAACGACCTAAGGAAACTGTTGTGAGCGACCTAAGTGTGGTATTGGATAGTTAGGTCAGCTAGACGACTTAGTAGATAGGTCGTATCCCAGTTTGTTCGCGACTTATGTTAGGTCGCGTAGATGTTTAAGGGTTTAGGTCGTAGACGACCTAAGAGATAGGAGACTTAAGAGTTTAAGGCGAGTTAAGGTTTCGAGCGACCTATAGGATGTAGTTAGTATAGTTAGGTCGGCAACGACCTAGAGGAGCTGGGATAGCAGGTTAGCGACTTAGTAGTTAAGTCGTTGGTCAACCTAAGGAGTTAGCGTGTTAGCGACCTAAGGAGTTATACCGTGTTAGCGACCTAAGGAGATAGGTCGCATAAGCGTTAGGTCGCGTGAGTTGTTAGGTCGCTGGGTTTTGCCTAAGTGCTAGGTCGCGTGAGTTGTTTTGTAGTGTAAGTTGTTAGGTCGCTAAGGTAATTTAAGTGTTAGGTCGTGTGACTTTTAAGTCGTTGAAGCGCCTGGGGAATAAGTCGTTAGGTTGTTAGGCGCTAAGTGTTAAGTCGCAGATGCGCTGTTGTAGGTCGTTAGGCTTAGGTCGGTGGGTTTTAGGTCGGCAAGGTCTTAGGTCGTAGGTCGGAAACGACCTAACTCCGAGCGACTTAGTGTATTTTCAGCTATAAATAGGAGGGGTTGTTCTCACTTTTTGGGATCCGGATTTTGAAGCGACGAAGTGCTGCCATTTTGAGAGCTCGACTTCTACACTTCTTCACTTCTTTTCTCCACTCTAATCTAGTGGTTCCATCCATCCAAGTTGAAGATCAAATTGAAGATCCAAGAGCTTAGATTGAAGATCTTCATCTTTTCAAGAGGGATTTCTTCGTTTGAAGCGGATTCGTGATAGATCAAGCTCGATCCTTCGCTGTCCAGATCTGAAGTGTGTAGATTTGTGGTTATTTAGGTGATTTGGTGAGTGGTGATTATCTCTCACACGGATCCAAAGGAGTATATCGGATTGTTGGCTCGATTTGGTGTTAAAATAGGGATTTCCATGCATTTTCTTCATCCAAAGTGTAGATCCATTGTTCATGATGATGTTACATCCATTTTATCACATGTTAACCTATGCAAGTTCATTCATCAAGTTTGTAGAGATATTGTTCATGTTTTCATGCTTATTGGACTTTCAACTCTTTAATTACGAAAATGCCATTATTGTTATAATTGTCTACTTAGATCATATTTGAATGCTTGATTGCTTGGATTGATGTTTGATTTGATTGATTGCTATGAACTAGATGATTGATGATTAGATTTAGATCGAAGATGATTCAAAAGCTAAGGGAAAGGCTCTTGAATTGGGAAAGCTGCTCGTGGCATATGTAGCGGGATGATGAAGCTCTTATGCATAGATTTGATGATGTGATGTTGGAATGAGGCTTTGCGAGGATGTAATGAAGCGAGGCATCATGTGATGAAGACTTGGTCTAATCCAGACGGGATCATTCCAAGCATGTTGATAACTCGGTGATATGATTCGAGTTGAGGATAATGAATGGATATGAGAATAGTCGTCAAGGAGGATGACTAGGAGGTTTGGATAGCATCGTTGTTGAAGGTTCTAGCATGCTCTAAGCAAGAGTACGTTTGGGCAGATTCGATAGTCCCAACGACTAACTGTTGATGGTCGAGTACTCTGGGCAGATTCGATAGTCCTAGGCACGGGTTGCGACGACGTGCGGGAGTTATGTCTAGAACCGGGGTTTCCATTAGCCCTTGACGGACGGCTGAAAGAATGTGCCGGTCATTCAATTAACGGTGATATCGAAGCAATGATAACAGTGATAGCCAGAGTCATGGATGTTTGGTTGTATCGTCATTCGGACTCAAGAGCGGTATTTTCTGGGTGCTTATCTGATTTAGGCCTTGGTACTTGGAAAACATCGCCCTTGACTCGAGTGATAGTAGCTTTACTTTAAATTGTTTGCTTCTGCTTAGTGTGTGTCTGGGGCTATCATTGTAGAATGAGGTTGGAGTGGGAGGGTTGTATTCCTATTCCTTTTCCTTTATGCTCTTTTGGTATGTTGTTAGTTAATTTACTGCTCACTAAGACTGTTGTCTGACTCAAGGCTTTATGTTTTTAATTCTTATTGCCTTGGGCTGTTCGTCCATTTTGGGACGGGCAGACTAGGTAGTAGGTGACAGGTGCTGTCCTCTTCTCACGATGCTGATATCGAAGACGAGCTGGAGGGTTGCATATTATCTTCTTATTATATGTACTGGATATTCCGCTGTTTTGTATTCTCTGAGAGATATGTAGTGAGGCTTGATGTATTGACTATTTGGATGATTGTATTCAACTACTATGGAGTTTTATATGATGTCATTTTGTTCTGTAAAGCTTCACTATACATATGATCTATTGTATTTTGTCCATGCGCTGTGAGTAATACGATAGATTCTGTTGCTTTAATTTACCTTGACAATCGTCCATGGTCGCCTGGCACACTTTACAGCGCACTGTCTCTAGATTCGGTGCAGGGGTCATGAGCGGTCGTCACAGATTATAAATATAATTTCTATTTGTGAGGAATCTAGTTAGATCCCTCCAACCTGTTTCCCTGCATCCATAGACGTTAGCACGACAGCAAATATCAATCAAAATATAATAATAACTATCACGTTCAACAGATCAACCCATCAATCATTTAAATATTAACTATTTAAATTAAACCGGCATCCAGATGTGAGTGAGATTAACTCACCTTGAATTTCGTCGAGCATTTAAATTTTAAATTAAATCGAGTCCGTTCGATTTAATCCAAAATTTTCACTTGCTTAAAACGATTCCAGATCTGCACCACAGCGGGCTGCTTGTTGCTGCAATTCCGGCGCCACCAAAATCGTCGAATTCTGACCACGTATGCACAAGTTATAGATTTATAAAGTTTGAATATAATTTTATAAAACAAATTTCCTTTTAAATTTTAATTTATTATAACCAAACAAAATCTGGCCGCATAAATCTCAACAGAAAATCAAGGCCGCTCCCACGATTTCTTCTTCACCTTCATTCCAGGTGAAAACATGCGAGTTCGAACCATCGTCGTACCCCTTCAACCGATCGCCTTGGCCACCACGCTCCCCGATAACTCGATCAGCCACCCCCATTGGCTTCGCCTACGAACGCCTCTCCTACGCCCACAACCTCGGTGAACTCGATCGCCTTTGGCAGCCGCAAAACCCACTCGAACGTTGAACGTTCTTCGTTGATTTGCCGCCAACCCAGAGCTTTAACTCTGATCATAACCGTTCAATCCATAGATCTCGAAGGCCTCCACGTTTCTCTAGTTGGAAATTTTCGAATCTAAAGCCTAGTTCGAGAGGAATTAAGGGACATAGCATGGTGGTTTTCGGCCATTAAAACTAAGAGCGGCGGCTGCGCTAGATAGCTAGGGTTTCTCTGGCTTAACGTGTATATATATATATACACGTATAAAATATTATTTTAATAGTAAATTCAATTTTAACGAGCATTTACAAACGAACTCTAAACAACACATACCGCCTAGCATTTCTAAGGTTTTACCCGCATTCCGAACACAGTGGAATGTGTTTCGGAGGCTAATTCGGTCATATGCGCGAGTTACGGAAATAATGATCAATTTTAAATTAAATCGATTAAAATAATTTCTATGCATTTAGAGCTGCCACGGTCAAACGACAACTCCGATTGCTACGAAAATTGAAATCCGATAATAACTAACTATTACGGATCCAATGAAACTGGTTTCGTCGAATTCCGAGATTGTGCCCCCGGAAGGCTATTTTAACACGTCGATTAATTCGACCGATTTCCAAAATTGTCGATATCATTTAAAATCTCACTTTTAAAACTTTACTAACTCAATTATAAATCAAATAGAATTTATATTCACATTAGAAATTATTCTGATTCATTTCGAATCAAAATCTGATTATTTGCATTATTATATTATTAATTCCATTATTAAATTAATATAAAATTCCAAATTTAGCTTATCGACTTTTGATTCCATCCAAAAGCCCAACAACATTATTTAAATCCAAATAGACTTAAAATAAATCTTAGAAACCATTTTCATAACCATTTACATCCAGATTCACAAATTATCCCCAATTCCAAATATTAAATTATTATTATTCAAATCCAACTGAATTGCCATATATGAAATTTTACAAATTTCATTAATTTAACCAAAATCTTCTTATTCAAAATCAAATTATATATTACATTCAACATTTAAAATGAATTAAATGTTCAAAATCTAACGACTAAAATTCTGGGTTGTTGCATTCCTCCCACCTTATAAAAATTTCGTCCCCGAAATTTGCTAAGGTAGGAAAATGCTACTAAGCTCATTTACTTACCCAAATTTACTTAGTTAAAACTTACATTTACTTTACCAAAATCTTTAGCTCAATTCAAAAACATTTGCTTATTTATAGCTTAAAAGCTGGTTTTCAACACTATTTCAAAAACAACTTTCCAAGTTAACCAAAAAATTTCAAAATTCCCAAAAATTTTCTAACTCCCAAAATTTTCGAAAATTTTTGACAGCGTCTCCTTTGTACGAAGAGCCTTTTACAATATCACAATAGATATAAATATATATATATACATCGACCCACACGGTCGGAAAACAAAATATTTCACAATATATATATATATCATTTTCCAATTTTATTGCATAGGCGTACCTTATTTAAGCAATTTAAAAGCAAGCGGCTAATCTATTATGCATTTACGCATCCCAACTTAATCGATAGCCTCCCATACCTGTACTTACTCAAACAAACACATAAGTTTTCAATATTATGAAATTTTTTACAACATTCCATTCATTAAACTAGCCAAACACATCAATTTCATAACCTATCCAACCAATTTCCATAATTCTACATGCTAACCATATTTTATAAGCTATCACAAGGTTTTAACACCATTTTAATCTTCTTCACAAATCCATATTTCATTTTACCCTACACAAAAGGATTTACAACCAAGTTTGCTACATTCAATTCATATTTACCACGACCAACTCATATTCACTTCAATATGATCAACATGTGCCCTTACTTTCATTAATTCACTTCAATTCAATTCCAAATTGATTCACAAACAAATTTATTTAACTTCTATCAACTCATAGAATTTTAATTACTTCGTTTACGTTAAACAACGATTTATTCCATGTAATTTGACGATATCCATGTGAATAAATAATCATTTAAGTTTTACAACCAATTTAAATTGATGTCAGCTCAATTTATATTTAATTCCATTCCATTCTTAAATTTATTCACAATCATTCACTTGAATTTATTTACAATTCAAACCATCACTATTATAATTCAATTCCATTATTCATTCACACTTTTAACTTTTTATTTCCCAATTTAAATTCCATTAACATGTTCAATTAACTAATTTATTCCAAATTAGTACCCTCCCATCTTACAATTTCTTAAGTTATCCCAACTCCATAATATCTCCATTTCTTCTTATATCAATTTTATTTCACTTTAATTTGATTCTCATCTAATCAAATTCCAATCCATTTACTAATTTTAATTCAATTAGTTTACTCCACTACAAGAAAACTGATTTTTTGTAGCGCCCAAAAAACGCCACTACGTATTTTTAGTGGCGTTTCGATAATCGTTACAAGAAAACATACCACTAAAAATCCTCGAGTATTAGTTGCACTTTTTTAAACGCCACCAAATTTGTTTTTTTGATAGCGTTTTTATAACGCCATAGAATTCCTTTTTTGTGGCGCCTATTTACCGCCACCGAAAAGGTTTTCTCCTCCATGATACTTTTTTATGGCGTTATCTAAATTTTTTGTAGCGCCTGTTTAACGCCACCGAAAGGGTTTTCTCCTCCATGTTACCTTTTCATGGCGTTATATACATTTTTTGTAGCGCTTAATAAACGCCAGCATAAGTGTACTTGAGTTTCTAATCACTCTTTTGTAGCGACATTTTAACGCTACCAAAATAAATAATATCCAGTAGCGTTTGTTTCCCTCCACCTGCTACTCCAGATTTACCCCTGATCTAGCATCCAATTATATAATAACAGAATACGCAAGCACATACACTTTTGAACACAATATATTAAACAACTACAAAATACGTATACGCATTGAAGATCCACAAGATACATAGACATTCATACATCCACATACATAGGTGTCGACAAAAAGCTACCCGTACACATACACAACCAAACTACCATAAGTGTTATAACCAAACTACCATAAGTGTCATAACCGTACATATACATCTGAAATAAACGTCTGAAATAACCAAAGTACCGAGCAAAACCTGAACCACCATAAAAACCTGAACTACCTGTCATTGCTGATGTCTTCAAAACCTGAACTACCTGTCAACAAAGAACAGAACAAAAGAGTGAGAAAACAAAACCTGAACTTAAAACTGCTTAAATAAGCAATGTACTGAAACAAAACATATGGACGACAATCGACCACTTCTCTGCACTGCCACAACACTCAACTACCTTGCCACTTCTTCCTACACTTTCTGAAAAGGTAAGCTCATTTTCTTATGACAACTGCGAAAATTACTTGGACGTGATCAATTGAGTAATGCGATGATGGATAATGGTTGACAGCTTATATATACTGCAGTTAAAACTGTCCAAATTATTCAACATTTCAGACCAACCAAATTAGTATACGGTAAATATTAATTGATATACAGTTTTTGAGGGTGGAAAAGGCACTTGAATTATATATGTATATCACTGGTTATAAGTTTCTTCCAGGAGGAAAATAAAAGGATGGTCAGTAGTTTATAAAGTTAATAATATAAATTACTCATTAAAGAAGTAAATTACCTATTAAGTTTCCATTCTCCTTTGATCGTCCCAAGAAGTAAAACAGGATCAGCATATGTTCTCCATTGACTTTGCGATAAGAATGCATCACTGCCTTGCTACAATACAGATCACCCTTCTGCCACAATCCATACATTGCTGCTGCAAAACTCTGTGCCATACACCCCCTTACATTTCAGACACTGTCATTTTGACTTCATTACAATTTCTGTGCAACCGTGCACTTGGCATCCGTCTTCATCCTCACTTACCACTTGCAATCATTCACTTCACTTCCATTTCAACATATCCATACCACTGCCTGAGTAATTTCCCACTATATCTTGCAAACACCCACTACGACAACTTCAATTTCCCACTACAACTTTTCTCTGCATCATCAACACTGGCCCAAAACAAAACTTCAAACTGCATTCACAAAGCCACCACAGTCAAGAGCAAATTCTTCATTCAATAACTCACCATCTTCATATCATCCACCAAAACAAACAACATTGCGACAACAGTGAGCTGCTTGCCTTCATTCACTTCATTTTCTACCTCAAACTATCACCTTACATATCTGCTTCACATATACAACTCCATATACAACTGAAACTCCACTGCACCCTGCCTTGCATCATACATCTTCATCTTGTTAACCACTCATATAACCTCTTACAAACTTGCTTACAACCTCTTACAAACTTGCTGTCCATCCCTATCGACTCCATCATACATCAATCACCCCCACTGTGCAAAATATCACGCCAAACTGCAGTTCTCCCACACTCCACCTCTACTTCTCCGGCCACTTTCACAACTTATCCCCTTCAAACCAGACTCCTGCACAAACTGTCGCATACTTCGTCAAACACAAATCACATCCCCTCTAAAACATCACCTGTCTCTACTTCCTTGCATCACCAAAGTTCACAAAAACCAGCAAAGCCACTTCCACTCTCACATAACATACAACAGTCTCTTTCCAACCACAGACCACTTGCAACATAATCAACGTACAACCACATCGCCATCCTACTTTCTGCCCACAATAACTGTCATACAAATCCAACCCGAAACTCGGCGAACGACCAACCTGCACACTCCTTAAATCCACTCTTCACCGCAACCCTCTGCAGCAATCAAACAACAGAACTTCAACTACGATCATCCACATTTGTCGGCACTTCAACCAAGTCGAATTCCAATGTGAGCATAAAACAACCACCAACAAACATCATCATCCCCACCTTACATTGCGATTACAAACTACTTCTCCTCCACCAGAAACTGTGCACTGCCTTAAACCTTTCACATCACTGCCATATCGCCCCATCACTTTTATCTGCCGTATTCAGATCTGTACAACATTGTAGGGAAATTTTGCTAGAAACTTTAATACCAGTTTAGCTGGGGTTGAAATATTTAAGTACTAATCTCAAAAAGAAAAATAAAACATAAAGACAACATGACTCGTTTGATTATTTAAATGAAAATGAAAACCAAGAGTCTAAGAATAGGAACAAATTCGAAAGTTGTCATAAATTTTTAAATAAACGAAAAAAGGACGTAGCCAGGTGTAAGTTATTCATTTATATGTACCTTTTCTTTTTATTTACGCTAGTCATAGCATAAATTTTGATGCTTCAAGACGGAATTCCATTTTCATTGAGAACTATGTTAATTTAGACCTGAAGTATTAAAAAATATGCCAGGCTGCTATAGAGCAGCAGCAAGAAAAATAAAATCAATCAACTCTAAAAAGCAAATGAACTGTTTGTTGTTTGAGAATTAATAGTATGTATGTTTTCAAAAGATGTTCGAGCTAAATAGATATATTTCAATTTGGATAATAGCTGATTAGTATCCCCTTACATTCTTATAAGGTTTGAATATTGTTTTCCAAATACCTTGAATAAGAAAAATGTTTGGACTGGATGATCTATCCATAGGATGCATTCATAAGAAATCTAGTTTGACAACCATCTATCTTTGTGGTTGACTTCTAGTATCATGGACATCATATATGGTAAGTAATTTTGACATGTACTGTCTGTCCTTTTAACTGTCATTCGTCTGGCTAGTTCTATATTTTGTTTGCTTTATATCAATGTGTACTACACAATAATATAAAGTCCAACATGTATTATTTCTTTCCATTCTCATTCCTATCTTTGTGTCTAATTCGACTTCAAAAATATTTATCAATAGCATGCTCACTGCAAAAGTCCAAGCTGACACTTTCATATCCTTATTACATGGTGAAAGCTTTTGCGGTTAGTGTTGATACAATGTTCCATAAATACATCTTTGTATTAACTATGGCAAACAGGTGGCTAGTACATCTTAAAGAAAACAAAACAAAACAAACCAAAAGACTGTAGGTATGCACGTTCATACTGTCAATGCCAGAATTTGTCTATTATGTTTTATTTGCATACGGGAAAAAAGCTAAAGTAAAACTAAAATGTGAAGTGTAGCACTAAAAACTTACATCACTACCGTTAGGGTATTGTTAAATCTAGTTTAATATACATATGCGACCTTATAATATTTATTTAAGTATGGGTAAATTACCTATTAAGAGGCTTCATTTTCAGTACACCTAATAAAATTATTATAGCATTACTTAATGCAGGTAAACGATACCGCAGCAGATTGCCAGAACCAAATAAAACATTATAATGTTAATAACTGAAATTCATAAATCCAGTCAACTGAAACATTGTAAACACATCAACATAAAAATTAAAAAGACCAAAAGTTTGAAAAAAGGTTTGGCTTAAGACACTGGAATATATAATAAACAGTTAACTGCTCTTACCTTTGCATTCAGCCATCCTTTCTTTGAAACACTTTACACTCTCCTCAAGCTCAGCAAGCTTCATACCATTCAATAGAACCAACTCATTGTACTCGTCAAATTTCACTAACCACTCAGATTCAAAGGCTAGAACCATTTCCCCTGCTATCAGATTCATCTCTTCCTCTTTCACAAACTTCATCTTTTCTATCTCTTTCAAAGTAAGCACCAAACCGCCCAGCCCAGCAACATCATGATACAGAAACGCGTCCACTCCTGGGCACATCTTCTTATACTCATCAAACTTTACCAATAAGTTTATCAAACCTTAAAAAAATTAAGTTTTCCTGTAATCAGTTATCCATCCAAAAACAGAGGATATATATTGGATGTGAACTCAGTAAACCAATTCTCAGTAAATCAAAACTGAAAGCAACTGTAATAACAAATTCTGAGGAAACCAATTATTATACGTAAGAAAATAAATACCTATCTTCTAAGCAACTGATACATAAGAGCTTCTATTAACAAAATCTAAATCTAGTAATGAAACTCTAAATAATTTTTTCTACTATAAGTTATTAGTTTCCTTATTAACAACAATAATCCATCATTAAGAACAAAAGTTAAAATCAATACCTAGGTTGAGTCGGTCAATCGAAAAGCTCGCCAATGCTGGTGAGATGATGATTTAGCTTTCCAAGTGTAATTTCCAGTAGTTCGTAGCCAAATAGATAGTCGAAAATCAATTTAGGTTTTTGTATTCATCAGCAGATCGATGATAAAGAGGGAAGATTTGGAAGATGAAGTCGAGGGATTTTGTGATGACGAAGACGGGTGATTTAGAAACTGAGAAAAGGAGCGGCCATGGAATTTCAGCGATGTGAAAAAAAATTAAGTGTTTAAAAGAGAAAAGGAGCGGCCACGTAAAATTTTAGGAAAAATTTCATGAAAATTTGGCGGAAACCAATTGACCACGTTTATTTGTTCATTTTTATGACTTAACTTCACAAACAGTTGCATAAGCCTTGAAACGCTACCAACAAATGCAACTAAAAATCAAATTTCTTGTAGTGCTCATTCAATCCATGTAAATTTTAATTCACCTTCACAATTCATTCCTGAATTTATTCTACTAATAACATGGCCATTTTCAATTATTCTATACCCAACTGGATTTATTTGCAGCTCAAATCATTTCTATTTTAATCCAACTTCATTTCATTCGACAATATTTCCATCATATTTAATTCATTTACAATATATGTCGAATCCTATTTATAATGCAAGCTTTATTTTAAACTCCACTATTAACTCGTATACCTCAACTTCTATTTAACCACATTAGGTTTCATTTTCAGATTTCATTAACTAGTTAGTTATCTATTTAGTTCACTTCTAAATCTTAAAGCAACATTTGATTTTTATTTCATCTACCAAAATATCAACAATTTTATTTTGGATTTTATGTTACCTTTTAAATTTTTATAAGCTATCAAAATTTTATCCATCCCAATACAATTTCCATTTAATTCAGCTTACGCTAAATTCATCTTCATACTATTCTTTAGATTTAGTTGAGTGAGAACTTCATCCATTCAATATCATTTCAACCAGATTAAATTTCCTTTCAATTTCAATCCTTTTCCCAAACTTTAATTCAACTTCAACTAAATTTTTATTTAGCCAACTTAAATTCATACCATTTCCTTTTCTATTTTAAATAAGAATTGAATTCCATTCAATGTCATTCATAACACAACTGAATTTTTGATTTCAGTTCAATTCAACCCAAATTCAACTAAAATTTACTTCTCAATTCAATTAAAAAAATTATTTTCCAATATAAAAGTCCAAAACTTATTCACCAACCTAAGTCCATTCACCCTTTTATATTTCACTTTGTCTTATCTCACTTTACATTCCATTTTGGTTTTACATTACATTTAGGATTAAATTTAGAATTTTCCATTCTATTTACCATAACATTCAACCATTTTTATTTAGGTTTTACAATTCATTTCTTATGCATAAGTTCACCAACTTATTTATTTAAAAGCTTATATTACTCATTTTATTCATTTTCACCTTATAATCACAATTCCAGATTACATATATAACACTTAATAACTTAAGGGTATAAAACTTCATTACACCATTATAACCCATAATTATAATCATTTTACATTTCAACCTTATGTCCAATTAAATTCAATCCCAATTCACATTTTATATTTAACTTATCCAGAGTTAAATCTGAATATATCTTATTAGATCAACTTCACTTTATAAGCTCAATAATTGATTCATCTTAACCTTTCACGTTATTTAAATAGAATTTCCAGAATTCCATTGCCCGGATTTATTTCAAAACCAATTTGAAATCATAAATAATACATACCCACTTGGTATATCAAATCAAATCTCTAGATTCCAAAACTCTTGGTTTTACCAAAACAAATTTCCCCTTTTGAAATTTTTAAAACAACTTGTATACCCAACAAGTCCAACAAATATCATAACCAATCACCATGGTAGCAATCCATCACTTTAGAAACTCGAAAATCAATTCTGATGATGTGGCCATCATCATCAGGATTATTTTCCAGCGACTGAAGTGAGTTCAGTGCTTCCTTACTTCCACAAATTCCTTTCAAAACAATTTCCATTCAAAAATAATTCCCAAACTTTTTGTTTAAATTCATTTAAAACCCTTTCAAAATTTCTGGGATTTAAATTCTGGTTTAAATCAAATCTTAGTTATATTTCTTTGGATAAGTCCCACTTACAGAATTTACTTGGTTATAAACCATTTCAAATTTATATTCTTATTTGTTTACAATATTAACAACCAAACATCCAAATATATATATAATAATTTAGACAAATCATTTCTTTTATATCAAAATATAATTTTTGGGTGAAATTATTTCCTTTACCCAGCTTTAAAAACAATACTATGTCGGTTTATCTTGTTTAAGAGTTTAGAAACCCCTATCGATACGGTTGTACTTCCCGTACCGACCAGAATTCATAAGCACTCAACCGATAAGTCAACACAGTATAAAATAGTTTTTATATTCACTAACAAGTAAGCGCTCATATCTATTAATACACTCAACTCATTCTAGAGTACTTCTGACTCTATTTCTAATGAGTAATTTCCCCACAAAAGCCTAGGTTGTCGCCAACCTGGCTCTGATACCAAGTGTAGCGACCCGCCCTTCTCGACTCTCGAAAATCGACACAAAATACACCACAGTGTAATATGTCGACGATCGAGTGCCGGGAAAGACAGATTGTTGAGGAAAAAGAAAGAAGATAAAAGAAAGAAGGAACTAAACAACATCAGAATCTCACAATCACAGCGGAACCAAAATATAATAAATAATAATAGATCTTTACACAAAATGAAACCATATCTGTTATATACAATACATCATCAGAGTATATTACAAGTAAACAACAATTTAGTAAATATTTACTTTTAAAATTTTCACAACTCAAATAATTTCTTAAACATTCTTTTAAAAACAATTTCAAAACTTCTAACTTCTGCTCAAAAATCTGCTTTAAAAACGTACTTGGCTTTCCAAGGAAATTCACTTCCATTTCAGAATATCCCAAAGAATTCTTCTAATAAATCATGCTTGATTTATCTCAATTCAAATTTACGTTTGAATCCCGTAAATTTCTTCCAACACTTTAAAAATAAACACCTTTATTTATTTTTAATCACATTCCCATTCCTGGAAATCACTTCCAAAATGTATGCTTCAATTATTTAAAATAAGTTTCCAAATTCTTTATAAAAATGTACTTTTTGGAAAAAAACTATAAAAGTTTATATTGGGTGACTTAAATCAAAAATTTCCTTTAAGATAAAGTTATTGTATCAAATATCTATGTTAAGTTTCCTTTAGAAAACATAATACTAATTTACCTTTAAAATAATTAAATACCATAATTACTTAAATAAATATTTACTTGTACTTAAAAATGATTGAAATAATATTGTCTCTCTAAAATATTCTCTAACACATTTTAAACTGCCAATTTATATTTTGAAAGCTCTTCTTTGAAACATATTAAACTTCCAGGAAAGATACACTTTCCATCCTTTAAAAATAATCTCACTATCATTTTTAATCCATTTCACTTCTTATAGAAATTCCCATTAGAAATCTATATTTCAAATTTATTTTCCCAATAAAATCCAATTATAAACCCAGTTTATACATTTCCATTTCTCATTTCCTTTTTAAATCCCAGTTTCAGAGACACTTCAAATTTCAAACCCATTTCTTGAATTTAATTCCCTTAAATTCATTACTCCAAAATTTCTTTTCAATTCCCTTTTCGATTCCCAATTTATTTTATTGATATTTAAAGTACCAAATTTTATTTATCCAACATAACACAGCATAACAAAATTTCCAAATCAATCTATCACAGGATATCAATGAAATATATCACTGATTATAAATATAATTTCTATTTGTGAGGAATCCAGTTGGATCCCTCCAACTTGTTTCCCTGCATCCATAGATGTTAGCACAACAGCAAATATCAATCAAATCTGATAATAACTATCACGTTCAATAGATCAACCCATCAATCATTTAAATATTAACTATTTAAATTAAACCGGCATCCAGATGTGAGTGAGATTAACTCATCTTGAATTTCGTCGGGCGTTTAAATTTTAAATTAAATCGAGTCCGTTCGATTTAATACAAAATTTTCACTTGCTTAAAACGATTCCAAATCTGCACCACAGCGGGCTGCTCGTCGCTGCGATTCCGGCGCCACTAAAATCGTCGAAATCTGACCACATATGCACAAGTTACAGATTTATAAAGTTTGAATATAATTTTATAAAACAAATTTCCTTTTAAATTTTAATTTATTATACCCAAACAAAATCTGGCCGCATAAATCTCAACAGAAAATCAAGGCCGCTCCCACGATTTCTCCTTCACCTTCATTCCAGGTGAAAACATGCGAGTTCGAACCATCGTCGTACCCCTTCAACCAATCGCTTCGGCCACCACGCTCCCCGATAACTCGATCAGCCACCCCCATTGGCTTCGCTTACGAACGCCGCTCCCACGCCCACAACCCCGGCGAACTCGATCGCCTCTGGCAGCCGCAAAACCCACTCGAACGTCGAACGTTCTTCGTTGATTTGCCGCCAACCCAGAGCTTTAACTCCGATCATAACCGTTCAATCCGTAGATCTCAAAGGCCTCCACGTTTCTCTAGTTGGAAATTTTCGAATCTAAAGCCTAGATCGAGAGGAATTAAGGGACATAGAATGGTGGTTTTCGACCATTAAAACTAAGAGCGGCGGCTGCGCTGGATAGCTAGGGTTTCTCTGGCTTAACGTGTATATATATATATATATATATATATACACATGTATAAAATATTATTTTAATAGTAAATTCAATTTTAACGAGCATTTACAAACGAACTCCAAACAACACATACCACCTAGCGTTTCTAAGGTTTTACCCGCATTCCAACACAATGGAACGTGTTTCGGAGGCTAATTTGGTCATATGCGCGAGTTATGGAAATAATGATCAATTTTAAATTAAATCGATTAAAATAATTTCTATGCATTTAGAGATGCCACGGTCAACCGACAACTCCGATTGCTACGAAAATTAAAATCCGATAACAACTAACTATTACGGATCCAATGGAAGTGGTTTCTTCGAATTCCGAGACTGTGCCCCGGATGGCTATTTTAACACGTCGATTAATTCGACCGATTTCCAAAATCGTCAATATCATTTAAAATCTCACTTTTAAAACTTTACTAACTCAATTATAAATCAAATAGAATTTATATTCACATTAGAAATTATTCTGATTCATTTCGAATCAAAATCTGATTATTTGCATTATTATATTATTAATTCATTATTAAATTAATATAAAATTCCAAATTTAGCTTATCGACTTTTGATTCCATCCAAAAGCCCAACAACATTATTTAAATCCAAATAGACTTAAAATAAATCTTAGAAACCATTTTCATAACCATTTACATCCAGATTCACAAATTATCCCCAATTCCAAATATTAAATTATTATTATTCAAATCCAATTGAACTTCCATATATGAAATTTAACAAATTTCATTAATTTAACCAAAATCTTCTTATTCAAAATCAAATTATAATTCACATTTAACATTTAAAATGAATTAAATGTTCAAAATCTAACGACCAAAATTCCGGGTCATTGCAGAGTTGTTTAATAGGTTTGAAATGAAAGATTTAGGAGAACTAAGTCACTTTCTTGGACTTGAAGTTAATAATATTCAAAGTGGTTTCTTTCTCAGTCAAGAAACTTATGCTTCTAAGCTTGTATCAAGATTTGAACTTGATCAAGGAAGAAATCGCGTTACTCCTCTTGATGCTAATATTAAGTTAAGGCATGAAGATGGTGCTCCTCTTGAAGATGTTCGTCCATTCCGTGCCTTGGTTGGAAGTCTTCTTTACTTGACAATAACACGTCCTGATATTGCCTTTTCTGTAGGTCTCGTGAGTCGTTTTATGCAAGCTCCCAAGAAACCTCATATGGATGCTGCAAAACATATTCTAAAATATGTGAACTCTACTCTGGACATAGGACTGTTATATAAGAAGGATACAAATTTTCTCTTATATGGTTTTTCTGATGCTGATTTTGGCGATGATTTGAATGATCGACGGTCAACTTCTGGTTATATTTTCTTATGTGGATCTGCTGGTGTTTCATGGTGCAGCAAGAAACAAGACTCTATCTCCTTGTCAACTACTGAAGCAAAATACAAGGTTGCCTCTCTTGCTGCTCAGGAGTGTGTTTGGTTACGTCGTCTCCTCAAGGACATCTATTGTCCTGTTGTGCACCCTACTAATCTTTTTGGAGATAACCAAAGTGCTCTCAAAATGACTTCTAATCCTATTTGTCATGCCAGATCGAAGCACATTGAGATTGCGCACCTTTTTATTCGAGAGAAAGTTTTTGATGGAACTATAAAGGCATTGGAAGTTAGGAGTAAAGAAAATGTTGCAGATATTTTCACAAAATCTCTTCCCAGCGGTCAATTCGAGCTTCTTCGTTCAAAGATTGGTCCAGTCTCAAGAAATACTCTTTAAGGGGGAGTGTTAAAGTTTAAAGAGTATTAATTTGTGTCTGTTGGTTTCTTTAAGTGACTTTTTGATTTGGTGACATTATCTGTTAATGTTCCAAGGTGTCTCTTTGGTTTATGTTTATTTTCATGAATAGCTGTATTGAAGTCTGGGCTATACAGTTGTGTTTGGGTATTTATATTCTTGTTATACTTTGTTTTAAGTAAGTCTAATGAAATAGAAATGAGGCCACTGGCTGTTCTACTATTTTCATGATCCTGTATTAGTTCATCTTCTTCTTTTTAACAGGTGGGGTGTTATATAAATGAGTTTAGTCGTATGTAACAATAAATGATTCGTTAAAAGGTGTTGACCAAACTCATATGCTTAAAAAATTTAAGCGGGGAACAGACCGAAATATGGTCGCCTTTAATGACATCAACCCAATTGCGACTAATAAAGGGAGGAATACAGGCGATAGGTTAGAAGGATTAAAAGTGGAAGGGTTAAGGGGCAGGTTGGACCTGACTTGATCAAAACGTTAGGCAAGGGAGGTTGCGAGTTCAAAGGCCATTGATTGGGTGGGGACAAAGGCGATGCTCCTTGGACTTGTTAGTTTGTGATCTGGTGTTGGTCATGGTGGAGTGGCAGGTTCAAATGGATTGATGGGTTTAGGGAATTAGTAGAAGAATTAGAAGATGGCGAGAACAAATAATAAGAAGGAAGCGAGTAACAGAGAATAGGAAGGAGGTGGTAAAGCACAGAAGGTTACACAGCAGTAAAGAAGAGTGCACGCAAAAATGAAGAAAATCCGGTAATACTTTTGTTAATTCGAAAATCTCATATAATGTACATGTTTGATCACCCCTTTATATACATTGTCCTAAAAGACTGATTCAACGTAGCCATTGTAGATGACAACTCGTCATATACTTAGCTTATTACAGAGAATTTTGTAATTAAAATCAGCTTTAATGCAATAGTATATTCCAGACTTGTGCACGTGCACATCATAAAATCTCCTTCTCTATCTTCAATTTATTGTTATTACTAGGGCTGGGTTTTTTCTCCGCTATTCCGTTTTCCACAAATTTCCATCCGATTATTTCCTGAAATTCTAATTTCCGTTTTTTCCAAAATAAACTATGCTGGAAGGAATTCCTTCCCTTTGACCCTGGAAATTTTTAGGAATTTCCATAGGAAATATCTTCCTTCCGTATGCTTGAGTAAGATCCATCAAATAGGCCAAGCCCACACAATATACTAACTAATCAGCTTCGTTTCTTTCTCTCTCAGCTTTCAATTTCAAACACCATTTTAATTAAACGTTCCTTAACCTTAATTTTCTTCACACCCCTCGCTTTAAAGTCCCCAACCCTAATTTTCTTCACCCCGATCATCCGCACTAGATCTGATCTGACTCGCATTTCGCATCGCTCTCATCTGATATGATTAAAAACCCTAACCCTATCTAACACTGAGGTTTAATTTTTGCTCAGTTACTTCAATTTTTAGATTGCGTTATTTTATTTACATAAGTCTCAAATCTGAATTCAAGCACTGTTTATTTTTTTTGGCTTTTTTTGTATTCCCATTTATATAGTTTTTGTTTGTTTCCCTACAGATATTTTTGTTATCAATTTGTTATTGTGTGATTATTGTATTTTTGTATTTGTTTTTGTGAGTAGTACTGATGTGCCTTTTTGATCTGTCATTGAAATATTGTATTGAATTTGTAACTGCTTATACCACTATTGATATTTGTGTTTACGTAACTAGAAAGCATGATGTCTTTAACTTTTAAGAAATATAATGTCAAAAGAAAATAGGATTAACTGAGATAACAAATGTTGAGATGTAATATGATTCTTGTATGATAAGTTGTAACATGAACACAAATATTTTTAAGTTTATGTTATTGTAGTACGGATGTAGATCCTAATTATCAATTTGTTTGACCTCTCTATTTACTTGCAAGTTGTATCATTCTAATGTGTATAGTTTTGTGCTTTTAGATGCAGTTCTGTGTTGTTGGATCTCATGTACTGGAATTCCACTATGCGTTGGTCTGATCTCTCAACTACTAGTCTACTACTAATGGAGCTTTTAACTGATTACAAATTTACATTACTGTTTTTTTCCTTGTATTAATCTATTTTGTTGTTTTTTGTTTGTGCTTAGTAAATATTTTGTGTTGTTTCAGTGTGTTCGAGTTTGAATGTACTGGGATATGTGAATATTAGACATTGGTCACTGTTTGGGTATCTTGCAGCATTATGAATTGAGATATTTGATGAAATACTGAAGCCCTAACCATGTATTCTTTTGTTGGGATATCAATTTATTAATGGTTTTGTATTTTGCTGTGTTTATTGTATATTCAACATTTAATGTTTCATGTCGAAAAAATGGAATTCCGCGTTTCTTCCGATTTCCACCTATTGGAATTCCGGGGTTAGCGGTATGAAGTACGTAACACTTTGTGTTATTCCGTCAACAAACGGAAGAAACGGAAAATGTCTCGGTTGGTACGGAAACTTTCCGTACCCACCCCTAGTTATTACTTGCTTCTTCTTGAATCTGAGTCTTCATTAAGTCTTCAGAGACCCTCATGTTGATTCCAGATTGTTGGGGTGATGAGTTGATCTGGTTTTTCCAACCCGTTTGATGAAATGCGCCTCCCACTTGATGTTGAGCAGATATTCGAAATGCCAGAGTGGAGCAACTCCCCTTCCCTTTAAAGGGAGACCTTTTCTCAAGGCCCTAATGTAGGAAATCTTTTAATGATGTCTCAATAATCTTCCCAATTGGCGTCAGAAAGTGGTTTATTCTTCTATTTGATTAAAACCTGCACCACTGCTTTATTATCTCTAGGAATCATTCGTCTGTCAACAATGTGCTCTGGTTCATCAACTAGTGTGTCTTTAAATGATGGTGTGTCTTGTTGAATGATTATCCATGAGCCTATTTCTTTTTTAATTCAAAAACATGAAATATAGGATGAATTTGACATGTTTCTGAGAGGTCCAGTTTATAAGAAACTTCACCTATTTTCTGTAGAATCTTGATTGGGCCATAATATTTAGGAGAAAACTTTGTAGTATTTGTAGAACTAACTGATATTTGTCTATATGATTGAAGCTTTAGGTAGATCCAATCATCAACTTCAAAATGTCTTTCTGTCCTCTTAGCATCACTGAAATTTTTCATTCTTTGTTATGCAAGTTGAAGACCGCCTTTAAGAATTGCATAGTAATGTCTCTCGAAAACAAATGTTCTTCCACTTCTTGTACTTTTGCAGTGTTTGGCACATAAGATAATAATGTTGGGGGTTGTCTGCCATATACAATTTCAAAAGGTGTCAACTTAGTTGATTCTTTCCATGAAGTGTTGTATCAGAATTCTGCCCGTGTCAACCAATTAGTTTATCCATTAGGCTTGTGGCAAATGGAGCATCTCAAGTAATTTTCTAAGATCTTATTGTGATTTCAGTTTGGCCATCAGTTTGTGGATGATAGGCCAAGCTATAATTGAGTATGCAACCTTGTAGAGTGAATAGCTCTTGCGAAAAATTACTAAGATATACTGAGTCTCTTATCACTGATTATTGTTGCGGGCATGCCATATAATTTAAAAATTCCATCAAAAATTACTTGTGCAACTTGCTTGGCTGTAAATGGATGTTTCGGTGCAAAGAAATGAGCATACTTAGAAAGTCTATCAACCACCACACAGATGACTATAACATTGCTGCTCCTAGGTAAGATGGTTATAAAATCCATAGAGATGTCCGTCCAAACATGCTCAAGAATAGATAATGGTTGTAGGAGACCTGAATATTGTAAGAATATAGGATCTTTATACAATGCAATCTTATATATGTAAGTGTGAGAGTGTATTTTACAAATTACACTAACTAGAGAATAATAACTGAATATAAAGAAAGTAAATAATAAAAGCGATCACACCAAATATTTTATACTGATTCAGACATTCCGTCATACGTCCAGTCCCGAAGCTCTTATTCGGTATTTCCTTTAACCAAATAACCCTCGCTTCACCCGGAGGAATAAACTAATTAAGGTTTGAAATTCCGTTTTTCGTTTCCGTTTCGGTCATTGGTAATTTTAAAATTTCCGGTTCCGTTCCGGAAATTTCGGAAGTTTCGTTTTAATTCCGGTTTTCTAATTTCGGTACCTTTTTTGCTTTAATTTGCTATTTACGCTAATAAATATCCAATACTGTCATAAATTTATAGTACATTTTTTACATTACACATAAAATACACTTTAATTAAAAAACCATTGTTTAAGATTTTGTGTTGTTCATTTGAGATTTTGAAATTTTGATCAATTTTTGAAATTTTTATTATGATTCGATGTAAATTAACAAAAGTATAACAACTTTTTTTGTCCATACACATGATTTTTTGTCCATTTATTTATTCTCCTGTTTAATTTGCTTTTCTTTTTTTAATTACCATATGTTTGTTGTATTTTTTTATTTTTTATAATTTTTTTCAATATTTGAAAAGCAAATCCGAAATTTAGACCGAAACCGGAATTTTGACCGGATTCCGTTTCGGTTATGAGCGGAACTGGAACGGAATGCCAGAAAAACCGGAATTCTGTCGGAATTTTGAACCATTAACTAATACAAAAAGTATTCCTCTAACAACCTTGTGTTGCAAATAACATGGATTTTGACTAATTGTACAATTCTTCCTATGGTCTCCTTTGAGTGTGTGAACGTGAGTACTTTGAATTGTAGGAAGTGATTTAACCAAAATAATATTTTGATTATGATAGATTAAGAATATGTAAGCAATGTATGCGCAAATATATAAATAGAGTAATAAGAAATCAAGAGAATATATTAGAATTATATATGTTCTCTCATTCTCAATTTGTAAAGTATATATAAGTTTGAGTATATGCATATGAGGAGTTGTTACTGTTTAAAATAAAATCTATTTTTTTAATGGTTGCAACTGTTGAAGAAGGATGTTATTATTCAATATGAAATGAAACATCCATTTAGAATGGAGCAGTTGCTATATACAGACGTCTGTGGGAAAACCTCAAACGTCTGTGGCTTCAGAAATTAAATTCCCGAAAATATTCACAGATGTCTGTGGTTTTCCAACAGACGTCTGTGGATGGCAAATTTGAATATCATAGTTTTGTGTAAGCCAATGTTGAATTATGAATTTGTGTGTGTATATATACACTCAAGGAGACCTTACAATGTTTTTCTAAGACTCTTAATACAGTACTATAACCTTACTATTCATTGCATGGTCCATAAGTCTTTGTTCGTCTTTGAGTCTTGATATCTTTTAGCATGACGATTTCTTGTAATATATACATGTTATCTTGATAAGATATAATATATGTGATTGTGTAGTTTTTGTCATTGAAACCATAGACTGGAGGTTCTAACATGGTATATTTTATGACTTTGCTCTTTATCATTCATCACATTGTTTAATGTAATTTTCCACTGTAGATTTCATATGCTTCAAGAAAAATACCTTTGATAGAATTTTTAAAGTCTTCTTTGCTCTTGCATGGCCTCCAAGTGGTGAGCAATGGAATTCAAAAAGTAGTCCATTTATTAATGGAATATTGTTATGATCCAATAGTATTTTTCCTTTGTAAAAATTTAAGTCATCTATGATTTTGTACTATTTTGGATTTAAATCTCCTTGTCATATTTTCTCTTTTTTGACCTCATAGAATGGACTCTCTTTGATTTCTTTCCCGAGTTATGTAATCCAGTCAGCTTGCACCACTGATATAGCATTAATATTTGGTTGTTCATGTATTCTGGATAAGCTGTCTGCAACTATATTTTCTTTGCTTTTTTATATTCCACTTGATAGTCATAGCCATGAAGCTTTGCCAACCATTTGACTTGAATTCCAGTAGTCAATTTTTGAGATAGGATATGTTGTAAGTTTTGATGATCAATACAAATAATGAATTTTCTGCCCAATAAGTACCAAGACCATTTTTTGTCGCGAATATCAAGGCTAAAAGATCTTTTTCATAAGTTGATAGTTGAAAATTTCTTCCCTGTATATACTAAAATGTCATAAAAAAGACAAAAATTAAATTGCCTTGGAAATTTAAAAAAAATAGAATTCATAAAAGCCAGCCTGAAATGTAGAGGGAACATTTGTTAAACCAAAGGGTGTAACCAAAAATTCATAGTATCCATCATGAGTCCTAAAAGCTATTTTATGGATATCATCTTCATGCATCCTTATTAATGATAACCTGATTTCAAGTTGAGTTTGGCAAAATATTTAGAACCAAATAGTTCGTCTAAAAGATCATCAATTAGAGAAATAGGGAATTTGTCTTTTATTGTTAATTTATTTAGGCTTCTATAATCTATATAAAGTCTCCAAGATTCATCTTTTTTCTTGACCATTACAACAGGGGCACAGAAAACACTTGTATTGTTTCTAATAATACTAGAGTCTAACATGTCCTTGATTAATTTTTCAAGTTCTTTTTTGATATGATAAGAATGCCTATAAGGTTTTAGACACACGGGTTTTGAACCATGCAATAATGGGATCTTATGATCACATTCTCTGTTAGGTGGCAAAGAATTTAGCGAAGAAGTTACTGCTTGAAACTCTAAAAGAAGCTGCTTAATATCAAGATGAATATATTGTTCGTTTTGAGCAAATATTGTTGTTAAAAGAAGCATCAATTTTAAATGAGCAGAATTTAGTTCTTTTATAATGCTTTTGTTATCTACATGTTGAAGATCTGTAGTAGTTAAACCCTGCTATTTATATACCTTTTCATTATAATAAAATCCGACTAGGAGTTTTTTGAAATTAAAGCAAATTTCGTCAAGTTCTCGCATCCATTGTGTACCTAACACAATGCCACAGTCTTCCATTGGTAGTACCAATAAGTCTATCGGCATTTTACATCCTTAACAAGATAATAAAATATGAGAACAAATTTCACTACCATGGAGTTTCTGACCACTAGCAACCTGCACACCTCTTAGGTTTTGTTTGGTTTTTCTTCGGTTTTAACTTTAGTGCTATATTACTATCAATAAAACTATGACTAGATCCAGAATCAATTTATAGTATAACAGTTTTATTATTGATACTGTCCTTGATCTTAATAGTATGTAAAGTGGGAATTCCTAAAAGAATATCAATAGAAATTGATAGTAATGTATGATCGGAATCTTGGTTGCTTTCTGGATCAGTAAATTGTAAATGGTTATCATTAGAATCATCAAAATCTATATCATTGTCTAAGTCCACAATGCCTTCTAAAATATAAACTTGTTTTGTTTTGCATTTATGGCCATAGTGGTATTTTTCATTGCAACCAAAACAAAGATTTTTCTTTTTCTTTTCTAATATTTCCTCGGGGGTAAGGCTTTTAATCTTTAATGGTTTACCAAAAGAATTTTGAGAAAATGATTTAGCAGAAGATACTTGATTGTTTCCAAAAAAGTTTTTGACATTAGAATTATTTTTGAAATAACTCTGTTTGAAACTTTTACTGGCCGAGAGCCATTTAGTTTCAAAGTCCTGGCTAAAAAAATTACTGCATCAGAATCAATAGGATTTGCAGCTATAACATCGAATTTAATTTCCTCTTTCAAACTACTTAATTTTTTTTGTAAAAGACGAGTAGGGGTAATTTGTTCAATCATACCTTCAAGTTGATCAAATTGATTAACATGGTGCATCACTGATGTGGTTTGCTTTAGGCAAGAGAAGGTATCATAAGGTCTTTCTAACTCATTAGGATTAAAACATACCTGAATTGCCTTGTAGAAAGTTGTCCATTTATCATAGTCTTGAACATGATGAGAAAACCCATAAAATCATTATAAAGCACTTTTTTAAGATGGAAGGAGCAAATATGTGCTCATTCTTGAATGTCAATATTATTGTATCTGAAAATTTGCTCTACTTGTCTCAGTCAGTCAATTACTCTATCTTCTCCTGCAAATGTAGGAAAATCAATCTTGATATTAAGCTTTGCAGTGTCTCTTGGGTGATGATCAGAATTTCTTGAAGGGGAGTAGTGATCGAGATTAATGGTTTCCGGTGTACCAAGAATAGGAGGTCTATTATTTGGTGGCACATAGATGTTTGATCTGTATGTTTGGGCCAAGCTTTGAGGAATAGAATTTGATCTATTGATGTTAGTTCTTGATGTTCCTTCATGATGCTTTTGATTTTTAGCCTCCTTTAATTCTAAAAAAATGACATTGTTTCTTGCATTTTATCTAATTTGTCCTTGACTACTTGGCTATTTCTTGATAAATTCAAGGTTATTGCAGACAATTCCTGAGTGGTCTTTTCCAATTTCTTCAGAGACAAAGCATTTCTGTTGTTGATGAGGTCTTGTCTTTGCCAAAGTTCTTATTCTGATAATCCCTCGGTATTTGTAGAGTCCAAGGTGGAAGAAGCTTCCATGTTGACATCAGAACTTGTACTTGATGAAGGATCGACTTAGTGAGGGTCTGAATCTTGTTCACCAGGTTGCTCTGATGCTAAAGTGTGATGCTCCTTGGACTTGTTAGTTTGTGATCTGGTGTTGCTCATGGTGGAATGGCTGGTTCCGATAGATTGATGGGTTTAGGGAATTAGCAGAAAGAATTAGAAGACGGTGAGAACAAATAATAAGAGGGCAATTTTTTGATCAAGGCCCTCCAGGAAAACTAATGACACAAATAAGCATCTTCAAAAACTAATTGCCAAAATATGCCTCGTTTAGTTTTGTACTTGCGTAAATATGGAATGCGCAAGTATATTTTTTTATACGTAGAGCTTGCGCATTCCATATTTGCGCAAGCTATATTTTTAAGCTTGCGCAAATATGAAATTTGCAAGGTCATTTTCGGACATCAAAAAGACAGAGAGCTGAATCTGGGTTTATTTATCAAACCTATCCCCTTTCTTCCCAAAACTCTCTCATTTCCAACTTCAAACCCATTTCAAATCCAAATATCTTAATTCAAAATCATTTTTCCTCATCTATTTCTTCAAACAAACACTCTATTGCGCATAAAATTGAAGCTAGTTCTTCATCTACGTTGATTAGAGGTAATTATAATTCATGTTTTTAATTTGAATACTACTTTAGAAATGATTGTTGTTGTTAGCGGAAGAGGTATAGTGTTGATGATGTCGATGTGAATGTACTCACATTGTTGGTTTCTTTGTTGAAAATGCAAAAGGATTTGAAGTATTTATATAGCAAAAACCCTAACTTTGTACATAGTTTTTGTATTAATAAACGGTTGTTGTTGTTTGTAGAATTGTCTCGTGGGCCCGAAGATAGAAGTGTTCTCTATCTTCAAGAACACCATAGGAGCCAAAACGACACATTAATGGAGGTAAATGTTCGATATTGGTAAACCGGGGAATTCAAATATGAAGTCCTAATTATAATTTGTTTATATATTGCAGGGTGTTGAAATTGTGAAGATATGCGATCATTCGAGTAAGCTCAAGGAGATCGATTTTAAAGATCCAAGATTGGAGCCAAATCTACGAATCTCCAGATTTTGGAAAGCTATGCAAATCGACTACATTCGGCTCGATCATCACCTTCTTACCGTTTTTGAAAATTAAGATGTAATTTTGCATATCTTACCGTTTTTGAAAATAACATATAAAGCGGTAAGAAGGTGATGATCGAGCCGAATGTAGTCGATTTGCATAGCTTTCCAAAATCTGGAGATTCATAGATTCAGCTCCAATCTTGGATCTTTAAAATCGATCTCCTTGAGCTTGCTCGAATGATCGCATATCTTCACAGTTTCAACACCCTGCAATATATAAACAAATTATAATTAGGACTTCATATTTGAATTCACCGGTTTATCAATATCGAACATTTACCTCCATTAATGTGTCATTTTGGCTTCTATGGTGTTCTTGAGGATAGAGAACACTTCTATCTTCGGGCCCATGAGAAAATTCTACAAACAACAACAACCGTTTATCAATACAAAAACTAGGTACAAAGTTATGGTTTTTGCTATAAGAATACTTCAAATCCTTTTGCATTTTCAACAAAGAAACCAACAATGTGAGTACATTCACATCGACATCATCAACACTACCTCTTCCGCTAACAACAACAATCATTTCTAAAGTAGTATTCAAATTAAAAACATGAATTATAATTACCTCTAATCAACGTAGATGAAGAGCTAGCTTTCATTTTATGCGTAATAGAGTGTTTGTTTGAAGAAATAGATGAGGAAAAATGATTTTGAATTAAGATATTTGGATTTGAAATGAGTTTGAAGTTGGAAATGGGAGGGTTTTGGAAAGAAAGGGGATTGGTTTGATAAATGAACCCAGATTCAACTCTCTATCTTTTTGATGCCCGAAAATCACCTTTCGCATTCCATATTTGCGCAAGCTTTAAAATATAGCTTGCGCAAGCTTAAAAATATAGCTTGCGCAAATATGGAATGCGCAAGCTCTACGTATAATAAAATATACTTGCGCATTTCATATTTGCGCAAGTACAAAACTAAACGAGACCTACTTTGACAATTAGTTTTTGAAGATGCTTATTTATGTTATTAGTTTTCCTGGAGGGCCTTGATCAAAAAATTGTCCATAATAAGAAGAAGGAAGTGAGTAATAGAGAATAGGAAGAAGGTGGTGAAGTGCAGAAGGTTACACGGGCAGTAAAGAAGCGTGCATGCAAAAATGAGGAAAATCTGGTAATACTTTTATTAACTCGGAAATCTCATATCATGTACATGTTTGATCACCCCTTTATATACGCTATCCTAAAAGACTAATTCAACCTAGCCGTTGTAAATTAAAACTCATCATATACTTAGCTTATTACAGAGAATTTTGTAATTAAAACCAGCTTTAATTCAAAAGTAAATTCCAGGTTTGTACATGTGCACATGTGCACATGTGCACAGCACGCACATCATAAAATCTCCTTCTCTATCTTCGATTTATTGTTATTACTTGCTTCTTCTTGAATCTGAGTCTTCACTAAGTCTCCAGAGACCCTCATTTTGGTTCTTGATTGTTGGGGTGATTAGTTGATATGGTTTTCCCTATTTGATGAAATGGGCCTCCCACTTGATGTTGAGCAGATGTTCGATGAAATGCCGGAGTGTAACACAACGGTGGAGCTTTGGGTGTTTCGGTGGTGGTACGACGTGGGGTGGGGTGGGGGAGAAGTGAGGCTGACGTTTCCACTTTCTGGGATTAACAGTGATGAATCCCTCTTCATCAACCAAGGGAGAGTTGTTCCGAGGATCGTGGCTATTAGTAGATGCATCAGGCGGATCTGGGAGTAGGCTACAAGGAGAAGGTGGCGATGTCAGAGGAGAATCCGAAGGCAGATTGGGCCATGAAAAAGCTAGGGTTTTTAAAGAAAAACAAGTTAACTTTTTTGATAAAAGAATTTATCTTTTCCTCCAAATACTAATTTACCGACGATCTACTCCATATAACTTATTAGTTAGGACACAGTGCTTCATTCATTAGTGTAGCTAAGACTTCTAATCTATTTTTACACTAACTATAAACCTATCTATAAGAAAATACACTTTCTTATCAGCAGACACTACATAAACTCAGTAAGATTATCAAGTCTCTCCAGTCAAAACTCACATATACAATTTACATAAATTTATATTAGAATCTTATATTAAAACAATAGCATTACTTTGAACATATTTAGGCATTTAAAAATTCAAGAATAAGCTCTTTGCTGTCTATGAAAATCAGCAATTTGATGGGAAATTGAGTTAAATACACCCAGCATTATGATGGGGGCATGAGCAAAAAAAGTAAAAATCAACCTTGAACATAAAAAGAATCCCAAACATAAAAAACAAGAAGCATAAATTATTTATATTTTAGAATATAAAAAAAAACAGGAAATTATTATCAAGGACAAAATTTCTCAGCGTTTTAGCCTCAAGGACGGACCTTCGGTATTTTAGTCTGAAGGACAACTTTCTTTAGGTATCAGTTTTTAGTTATTGATATCAGTTTTTAGGTATCAGTTTGTAGTTATCGGTAGCAGTTTGTAGGTATCGGTTTTTAGTTCAGTATTAGTTTTGAAAGAATGTTTGTCCTTATGAATAATTTTGGAAGAATGTTTGTCCTTATGAATAATTTTTATGATAATGTTTGTTCTTGTGGTTAAAATATTGAAGCCGTGTCCTTAAGGCTAAAAATATACAAATTTTTGTCACTTAAATTAATTCACCCTATTTCTTTCATAGAAAATGACACGGTGTAGGATATCTCTGCATCAATTGGTTCACTAAAGGTATTCTTTTTTTTAACGAAAAGAAAATATATACCAAAAAATGAGAAAAAATGCCTTTCTCCGGGGGCTCACAAAAGAAAGTCAGGCATACGAAAGAAATATGCCTCCCAAAACACCGACAACAGAAACTAACCAAGAAGGAACACAAGAAAAGAAAAAATAAAAACTCTACTCCCAGAAAGAAGCCAGTCAAACCTAAAAGAAACAAATGAAGCAACAGCCCACACTACCAGCTACCCCGCTACACCCGAATAGGTGTAGGCCAGACCACCAAGTAATATACCAACCACCGCCATACTGAAGAAGACCGAAAAGAGGACCAAAACCCAGCCCGATCAGCAGCGAAACCCACTCACATCGGTCGCAAGCTCCCCTTGGCTCCCAAGTGACAACACCAGTCGAGCTCCGACAAGGCCACCACCCAAAGATGGTGTCACTTAGCACAACAAGCGCCACGCGGGCAAAAAATGGAATATCAGATAGAGTCCCCAAGGGCCAACCACAGCCAAAGCCATCGAAGCAGACAAAGCCAAAAAAGCCAAAGCCAACCAAAAAAATAAATCTGGCAGACGATATACAGCAAAGACACCTAGACCTGAAATACTAGCAAGCACATCAAAACCAAAAAACGGGGGGGGGGGATAGGGGATCGAGAGCGCTGGATGCAGGCCAACGCCCCACTAAGAGGGTTCAACCAACTCCGGTTCTTGCGGAACTAATAGCACACGAGATAGAAAGAAGACCCACTAGTCGCCGAATTCGGGAGCCCGTGAGTCCCCTGAATGGTCTTCCTCGGAAAGCAAGGAATACGTCATTCCTTACTTGCCGAATAATGGTCGGGGGGTCCATAGGAGAGCTCTCAAAGATTGCCTTATTCCGCGCGCACCAAATTTGCCAGCATATAAGACAGGGAATCAAGTGGTATATGATCGAACGAAGAGATTTCCCAGAATTCCCAGCCCACTAGGTTGTTTGAAGATCATTAGCAGATCTGGAAATTCCTCGAACACCAACTAGGTTTCCGAAGTAATGTCAACAAGATCTGGCCGAGAAGCTTTCGAAGAACAAATGGTTCAATGATTCCGTTTCCCCGTTGCCACAGCATCTGCAGCGGGAAACTAAGGGGATGCCTAACTTTTTGAGATTCTCGTCTAGTGGCAGCCCATCATGAAGGATACGCCACATCAGAAGAGAGACCTTAGGGGGAGTACGAGAATCCCAAATGAAGGAAAACAAAGGACGGGAGGGGCATGAAATTCTAACCGATGACCAAGCTCTCAGAATGGAAAACGAAGCGCCATCTCAGCCCGTAAGTCCTCCATGAGAATCAGCGAAAGACTTCACTGATTGCATGTGCTTCCAGGTCTCACTTGCATAGGATGGGGAGCCCGAAAAATTAGAACCCGCCAGCCTATGGTACTTTGCGTGAAGGAAGGACGCCCATAAAGAGTCGTTAGCACCAAACCTATACCACAACTTACAGGCAAAAGCAGCACAAAGATCCTTAGGATTACGAAGCCCCAAGCCACCCTCGCTTTTGGGATGACAGATCGTGTCCCACGAAACCCAGTGGTGACAACGGGCGTCGTCCTTGTTGCCCCAGAAAAAAGACGAGACCAAAGACCGATACGACCGGAAGAAAGAGGAGGTAGGGGTCATAGCCGCAAAGACATGAGTTCCCATTGAATCTAAAACAGACTTAATGAGAACCAACCTGCCGGCCTGGGAAAGGAGAGCCGCATTCCAACGAATGATCTTACCCCTCACCTTGTCAGTCAATGGACCAAAGAAAGCGTTAAGCTTCCTACCTCGGTACAGAACAATTCCCAGGTAAGGTAAAGGAAGGGACGCTTCCTTGAACCCCGAGAAGGTCTCAATCCAGGAAGATCGAGAGGAGGAACAGTCCTTCGCAGGGACGAAGCAACTTTTGGAAGGGTTAACGAGCTGACCCGAGGACCTCTCGTACAGATGGATGAAACGAAGTAGCCGACGGATAGAGGAACGACTGCCATTTGAGAAAATGACAATGTCATCAGCAAATGATAAGGAAGAGATAAGGGGACAACCCCTTGGGATCCCAAAGCGCTGGATCTGACCGTAAATCGTTAAGGTCTGAAGACCGCGAATGAAAGCTTCCGCTGCGATCACAAAGAGCGAGGGCGAAAGCGGGTCTCCATGACGCAAACCTCTCACCGCCCTGAAATACCCATTAGCGGAACCATTAATGAGCACAGAGAACCAGCAGTTGGAGATCATCCTCCATACCAAGTCAATGAGGATTTCCGGAAAACCGAAAGTCCTCAAGACCTTGATGACGAAAAACCAGGACATACGATCGTAGGCCTTAGCCATATCCAGTTTGAAGACGACATTAGAGCCCCTAACTTTTCTATCAATTTGAGAGATCAGCTCCTGGGCCAAAAGGACGTTATCAGAAATTAAGCGCCCTTTAACAAATCCCGCTTGAGAAGGAGAGATAATATGTTCAAGGAAAGGGGCCAAACGGCTAGCCAGAATCTTGGAAATAACTTTATTCGAAAATTTGCAAAGGCTAATGGGCCGAAAATCCCCACAGGACCGCGGATTTTAGCACTTAGGGATTAGAAATAGGTTGGTGGAGGTCCAGCTCGAGGGGAGAAACCTTCCGGATAAAAAAGACTGAATAGCAAGACAAAAATCAGCCTGAATAATAGGCCACGAACACCGATAAAAGGTTCCGTTGAAGCCGTCAGGGCACTGGCACTATCCTTACTCAGGGCGAAGACACAAGCACGGATTTCCTCAGGAGAAGGGGGTTCCGCTATGTTGTCACTTTCCGGAGAAAGGACCAACCGGGGAATGAAGGCTAAGAGCGCAGGATCGGTTACCGCAACCGACGGAGATCCTAGATAGGATTGGAAATGGGCCAAAATGGTATCATTGACTTCCTCATGTGATGAGGCCGTAGATTGATCAGGACGCAAAATCTCACGAATAGTGAGAAGGTTATTCTTCTTACGAATATAAGAGTGGAAGAATTTGGAGTTCGTATCTCCATCGACCACCCACTTAACCCTCGCCTTTTGACGAAGGTAGTCATTCTCGATACGAAGTTCCGAGGAGAAGTTGGATTGAGCTAAAGCCCACGCCTTCTTGTTAGTCGCCGTCGGAACATCGTCTAACAAAGATTCGGCAACGATAAGAGATTCTTCGGCCAAACGGACACGATCAAAGATGTTCTTGAACACATCAGCGTTCCATACCTTAAGACAGTCCTTGAGACGCTTAAGCTTTCGACTGAAAACAGCACATGGAGCGGCAACAATGGAAACGCTCCAAGAGTTAGCTACCACTTGATGAAATGTGTGGTGAGATCTCCACATGTTCTGGAAGCGAAAGGAGGAGGGCCCTGAGAGGGAGAAAGGAGAGCATCGGACAATCAGAGGAGAATGGTCTGAGAAGGTCCGATGAAGATGAGCGATTGAGAAGGAAAAGGGTAAACGAAACCACTCCTCCGAGCCGAAAACCCGGTCAAGCCTAGAAAGGATACGGTTAGGTCCCTCTTGGTTGTTCGACCAGGTGAAAGCAGAGCCCACAAAAGGAAGCTCAGAAAGACCAGAGCTGACAATGCACGAGTTGAAATCCGTCATCGCAAGACGGTTGATGGCGGCTCCTCCCCGTTTCTCTGCCTGGCAAGCGACGATATTAAAATCGCCGCCAACCACAGAGTGAGAAAATCCCAAGGAACCGAGACCTAAAATGTCGGTCCAAAGCGATAACTTCTCCGAACGATCGCATTTGGCGTAAACAGCCGAGAAGAGAAAAGGAGAGTCGATATAATGAGACGAGCAGGCAACCGAGAAGAGCTGAGACGAGTCGAGAACTGGGCTGACCGCAAGGGATTTGGACCATAAAATCCAAATCTTACCGGATAAATTGGCATAGCCGCCGCCAAATCCTAAGGATAAAACGGTTTTGGTTATGCCCTCCGGGTCTAGGAAAGGTTCCAGGAGAGCAATCAGGCCAACCGAGTGTTTTTTGACAATGCGTTTTAGCCTAGCCAAAGACGCATCGTTGCCAATACCGCGAACATTCCAGAAGAGAAAGTTCGACATGAATAAAATAACAGAATAGAAAAGAGAAAAAAAAACAAGAGACGAGCGGGAAAAACAGAGCGCGCTCAGACAAGATACAGCGAGTATCGAGCAGATCTATCAATCTGCTCGGACGCCGCTATAGAGCGTGTATGAATGTTGCGAGGGGTAGAAAAGACTCTACGCGATCTGCGACGAGACGAGCAGGAAGAAGGAACGGGGGGCTGTGGAGATGTCGCATAAGACACCTCACTATCGATCCCCCTCAAAGTAGGCAGGGATGCCTCAAAAATCGCCGGAGAAGAGTTCCTGGATATGCAATCAAGGCGCTCATTAAGAAGCGCAATTTCTGCCTTACTCATCAAAGGGATGGTAATGGACAGAGAGCAAGAAGAAGAGCGGAGGGAGCACACCGGTGAGCAGGAAGAGGAAGAAGTGCCCATGCGATCCGAATGATCAGGGAAAAGGCGTAAACAGGGGGGAAGACGAACCAGGCGTAAACCAAACTGCCACGAAAGCCAATCTAGAGCGGGACAAGGAAGATCTGATAAAGAGGATAATAAAGAGGAGGAGCAAACAGAGGCAGAGACCACTAAAGGTATTCAATTATGTTTTATACTTAAGTATATCTCTTTAGTTCCCATCTCTGACAGATACTTTTCTCCCTCAAACTTCATGACCAAGATGTGACGTTACTTTGGTCTTTACTGGTAATAAAGGCAGAACAAAATTTACATGCAACGTTGCCTAGAGCAAGGTTTTACTTTTTTTTATGGCATTAACAAACCGACCGAGTATTGTAAAATTTGGGAGAAAACAAAACAGATGCAAGTCAAGATACTTCAATTCACTTGTGTGCTACCTATATTTTGCAATTTATGATTTATGAGTACATAGAAAGTGATCTACTGATTGGTTTTTTTTTCTTAATACAATCACAATAAATGGAATAACCGCGAGCCTGTAAGATGAAAACAACCAGCCTGTCATTGTCAACAGGCTATAAGTGAGAATCAATATACAGGTATATCAATTATCAACACACATTGTATATCCATATGTATACAACTGTCAAAAGTAGACTAAGTATGATTTTTTTTTTCCTTTTAGGTCTGTTAATTTTTTTTCTAATCATTGTTGCACTTCTAGAAATTCATTTCAACTGAACCCTTGATTTTGTCATTAGGTCTGATCATTGAGCTTTAAATAATATGATTTCTATACATATTCCTAATGTTTAATAAATATACTATTTTGTTGCAAAATGATCGTAACTATTAATCATAATTATCACTCCCAAACCATAATGAAGAAAATTAAGTTGTGTTATTCTGTAACACAACTTGTCAAAGTTTAGAATTTTCTACAGTGGAAGATATTTAACAGTAATAGAGATTCTTGACTGAAACATACCGTAAATAAATCAAGTGAAAATAAATATTAAACGTCCGTTGCTTAACTTTTCATGTGTATCTATCATATATATTTTTTTCATTTGTATCTATCGTATATAGTATTCTTACATTAACAGGACAATTTTAGGTTGTTAACTTTTCATGTTTGTACCTTAACTTTTCATGTGTATCTATCATAAATATTTTAATTGTATTATTTCAACAAATACATTGGCTGTGTGAGCATGAAGTTCTTTTACGTATTTCAAATATTGACTGTTGTTTTTGACAAGTTAATACATGATAGGTTACACTGTGTTGAACTGAAAATGTTGCATGGGATTTAAGTGTGTCTGTCTGCTTCAACTCATGGCACATATAATCTCTGAATACTATTTTTTTTTTGCGAGAATATGTACAAGGCAGGACTCGAACCTGGGCCTGTTATCAGATCTAGGCATCCCTTTTCCATTGCGTCACACATGCGGACTCGTTTGAGATGAAATATGGCTACCAAGATTAATTATTGTTTATCTTATATTTTGAGTAAAATAGTTCACTGGTTCTATACTGGCAGTTAAGTTGAATCTCGTGTATCAAATTCGAAGTTTCTCTCATGCAACCAAAAATTTGTGTTGTACAATTGTGTGCTTGGTTTTCTAAAATTTGTGTTGTTCTGTGTACACCAGCGAGCATAATCAACTGAAAACATATCAGCCAAAGATAGCAAAAATGGAAGTGCCTGGTTTCAGAGAGATTACAAGATTTTGTCTCAAAGAGCTAGTAATAGCTATCTTCAACAAATTTTGTATTATCTTAACAGGGCATGATATATATAATAGGATAATTTTCACTATAAGGGAAAAGGCATTTTTCGACGGTAGAAAACCGTCGGCGACCGTCGGAAGCCGTAGGAAAATATGGCGTCGGCCTGCAGTGTTTTCGACGGCTACCGACGGATCTCGCCGTTCGGTTTTCCGACGGCTTCCGACGGATTCTGACGGATTCCGACGCCGTTGGAAAAATTGATCTGAAAGCTGTCGGAAGCCGTCGGAAAAATTGATCTAAAAGCTGTCGGAAGCCGTCCGAAGCCGTCGGAAAAATTGATCTAAAAGCCGTCGGAAGCCGTCAGAAAAATATAACTTCAAAGCTGTCGGAAGCCGTCGAAAATCTGCTGCATTTTTTTTATTCTGCTGCGATATAGCCTTCCATTCATATTTCTCATACAAACACTATTCCGCGGAATCCAATATATGATATTCCAACCAAATATTAAAAACCAAACCATGTACAATTTACCAAACAAAAAAAATACATAAAATTAAGTTAAAACACATAATCATCACCCAACATCCACATAATTATACAGCAAAACAGCTAAGTGTATAATAACCTAGTACATAAATCAACAACAAGCTTCACCATCTACCAAATCATACAAAACAGAAAAAAAAACTTACCGACCAAAGCAATCAATCAATCTCCTCCAGAACCAGAGCCAGTAGAGGAAGGGAAGCGGCCACCATAGTACTGCATGTACTCGGCGATACGCTGGTCTAGCAACTGTGTGGTCTGTATGGCTTTCCGACGATTCTGCTCCTCTAGCTGCGCCACTCTAGCCCGCAAATCTTCGATCTCTGCTAGATCGATCTGAGCTCTAGTCTGCCTATCCCGTCTCTGACTGCTGGCCTGTAGTAAATATTTAATTTAGCTGTGTGATCTCTATAAGTGTATGTGCAGGTATGTGAATGATTAACAGTGTGATAATGTTATTTAATTTAGTTTATGCATGTTTATGTAAGTGTATGTGCAGGTATGTGAATGATTAGCAGTGTGATAATGTTATTTAATTTAGTTTATGCATGTATAATGTATACATTTGAAAATACGTTCTTTTGGCCGTTTTTAAATTGTGATTCAACCATTTATTAATAAAAATAATAGTACGTCACATTACGAGATATCACTGCTTTTGATCTTTTTAACAGTAAATGTGACAAATTTATGCATGTGTACAGCATATATCAGGCAAACTAAATTAAATAACATGTCTTTTTCGTATTTTTTTTGAAATGACATTCAAGTAACGAATTAATATGATTTGGTAATGCATAATGCTTTCATAACGAAGTGACTCAAAACCAATGTACTGAATTTGAAAACTTATATGATACCCAATATATTATTTACTTACCACTTGATTGTCAAATCCGTATCGTCTGCCATCTCCGATGGATCCATAACTGACTCAGAAATAACATCTTCCTCATCCGTCGTCAGCTGATCTCGACCCGTATCAGCAAGGAGTTTCTGGCGCTGCTCCATAAACTTTTTCTACATTAACAAATTAATATCATCATATCTTATTTCATTATATTTTAACAAGTAGAACAATTACTAATACTGCATAAAATGAAATATGCTTACATGGCTCTTGCTGGATTTATCGTCCTGCCATGTATACGAAACTGTCCCGTCTGGATTTACATGCTCGACAGCATGCGTACGAGTAAACACGTCCATATAGCCCACGGGACTATGCACATCAGCTTCCTGAAATTGATTTTTACATACAATTATTGTACATTTAAAATTATATAGCACAAACTATTTACAATTTGCATTCAGTAAATTTACCAACTCCTGTCGATACTGCTGAAATGACTTCGACTCTCCGCAATGAGTGACGGAATTTTTATTTCTGTTTGCAGAGTTTCTTTCCAACTCTGCATGTACATTCAAAATTTGATATATTATTTATCGATCATGTATTTTTTGATATTTACTACCAGTCAAAAAATTTAAAAAAAATTAGTATACTTTCCTTCGCCTCGTCAGTTTTCCAGTATTCCAACCATGCTTGCCATACGCTCTACCCCATCCAACGTGGTTTCTTACCTGATTTCTTGATTTCGGATATCGAGTCTCTATAGTTTTTACGCATCTTCTTCATCCAATATTCTCATGCCAACTGCATATCGTCTGTCTGAATGTCCATCTCAGCCTGTGTTTCACGTTAAAAAGCAAAAAGAATATTAAACTGTAAAAGATAAACAGTAAAAGAAATGACAAAAACGAATTAAAAATGGAAAACAGAAAAATATACTTACTAGGACATCCTGCCAAATACACTCTACTATGTGGGGAGGGATGTTATCTCACTTCGGCCAACACACACTCATCCTACTCCGGTAAGAAGCTCTTGAAACATCCAACACAACCTTTGAGGGCAGTGGATATGTCTTGACCACTCTTTTTGGTCCCATCGCAAGATGTTTCAATCCTTCGTCAACAACACAATTTCTCGGCCCATAAACGTAATTTGAAAACCAACCGAAAAATTCTTTACTGAGATCTCCGTTCGGATGTTCACGTTCATAAACACTGTATATATAAACAAATTATTACATTAGGTTATACACGCGCATGCATTATAGAAAAGAATAAAACACAAATTATTATTTCAGATTACCTAACAAACGGTGCAACCTCGGCATAATTTAGAAGAATATAAGTGTGTGCTACATGAAGATCTCTATCGTCTAGCCATACTTCTACACATTTTCCAGAAGGCCGACCATGTTGTCTAAAAATAGATAACATTGCTTGAGAGGAATCTTGTTCGTCGCCTTCGCCATTACGAGGAACACTTTCAAATGATATATTCACATGGTCACTAAAATAGTGAGAGAAAAAGAACGAAGCTTCTTCTTCGATGTAAGGTTTACATATCGAACCTTCAACTCGTGCTTTTTGCCTCACTTTTTCTTCAGATGAATTTGATATCTATGCAAAATTAATTTACATTAACTTCATCTTTCAAATGCAATTAAATTATGTGATAACATATTACATACCTCTCAAATGGATACATCCATCCATATTGGATAGGACCTCGAAGTCGTGCTTCAGATGGGAGATGAACAAGTAAATGTTCCATTACATTAAAAAAACCTGGCGGAAATATTTTCTCTAATTTGTAGAGCAATATAGGAATATCTACTTCAAGTTTACGTAAACGTTGCACTTTTAAAGTAGTCGAACAAAACTCTTTGTAAAACATACTAAGCTCCGTTACTACCTTCCAAACTTTTAACGGCAGTAGTTCTTTGAACATAACGGAAAATAAATTTTCCATCATTATGTGACAGTCGTGGCTTTTCATTCTGCTCAATCTACCGTTTTTAAAGTCAACACATCTACGAAGATTTGATGATATCCCATCAGGAAATCTTAACCCTTCCACCCATTTTAACACAACTTTAACTTGATTATTATCTAATTCGTAACATGCTTTGGGTTTTTTACTATCATTTGGTTTCATATGAAGCTCAAGACGTTTGCATAATTCTTCTATATCGCGTCTTGATTTCAAATCATCATTCGTCTTCCCTTTCACATTCAAAATTGTGTTAAAAACATTATCAAATACATTTTTCTCATTGTGCATCACGTCTATATTATGACGAATCAGAAGATGTTTCCAATATGGCAACTCCCAAAAAATAGTTTGTTTGCACCAGTTATGAACAATTGATTTGCCTTCAATTTCTGTTTGCACTCCAGTTTCATATATCTTTAGATAGTCCCTAACAAGTTCATATATGTCCTCGCTTGACCATATCGTCGGTGGTTGTCTGGTTTCTACTCTATTAGCTAAAAAGTTTTTCTTGTCTCCTCTCTAGGGATGATTTACATGGAGAAAATATCGATGACATTCAAACCATGAAATTTTCTTACTATGAGGTAAGAAAACGCTCGTGTTTCATCCATGCAATATGGACATGCTAGACGACCGACAGTACTCCATCCTGAAAGCATTGCATAGGCAGGAAAATCACTTATAGTCCACAACAAAGAAGCAAACATACGAAAAATTTTCTTCTTGGACACATCGTATGTTTCTACTCCTTCGTTCCACAGTATTTTTAAATCCTCAATAAACGGTTGTAAATATACATCGATTCCTTGTGTCAGATCGTCGGGGCCAGGAATGACAATAGTAAGAAACATATATTGTGTTTTCATACACATCCATGGATGTAAATTATACGGTGTGACGATAATTGGCCAGGATGAATATTTAGAACTGTTACCCGGTGGCTTGACCAAGTAACAAGAGGCTCGGCGTAAAAAGGTTGCTCGGCATAGAGCACCGTTCGGCATTGAGAGGCCGCTCGGCATCTAGCCTCGTTCGGCATCCTAGCCTCGCTAGGCATATGGCCTCGCTCGACATCCAAGCCTCGCTCGGCATATGGCCTCGCTCGGCTTCCAAGTCTCGCTTGGCATCCAGGCCTCGCTCGTCATATGGCCTCGCTCGGCATATCTCGGCACAGAAGGGCCGTTCGGCATAACAAGGTCGTTCGACATTTCACCTCGCTCGGCATAGCAAGGTCGTTCAGCATGAGCCTCGTTCGGCATCTCCCCCCGACCGGCATCAAGTCTCATTCGGCACAGGTCTCGTTCGGCCTACACTCTTCACTTAGCACACTGTCTCGATCGGCATGCAGATATCGTTCGGCATATCTTCCTCGATCGGCATACGAATGTCGTTTGGCCCGGATATGTGGTTCGGCAATTGCCGTTCGACAATTGTGGCTTGGCGTACAGAAGTCACTTACTACGGGCCAAGGCATCTTACTCCTAGGCCCATGAGGGAAGTCCAACCCATCTTCGTCTATAAATAGAGGGGCAGGGGCACAGTGAAATGGATCTTTTTTCGAGAACACTGGAGAGACTCTGCCGCTTTCAAGACTGACTCTTTTCAGTTCAAACTTGTATTCAAGTCATTATTGTATGGATTATATCTGTATTTAACTACTTGGGAAAGTAATAAAGATTACAATTCAAAGTGGACGTAGGTAGTTACGCCGAACCACTATAAATCTGGTGTTCTAGATTTCTGCAGTTAATTTAGTCTATATCTCTCTGTTTTAATTTATCTTCTTCATTTATCTCTCTACACAATCTTTCTAAAGGAGGTTAGTTACCAATTTTGGTGTTAACACTTTGGTGCTTTCACTGAAAAGCTAATTCTCAGGCCACAAGGATCTGCTTTGTAGCTACTGGATTGAATAAATCCCCTGAAGGAGATCCAAGTCATTCATAAGACGTCCGTTGATTCTACTCAGAGTTCCTATCAATAACTCTACTATTGGAAGACCACGTACCTGATCAGCCTCTCATAATGCAGACGTCAATGAGACTGCTAGCGTACAACAAATAGGACCTAGCAATCAACAAGTAAATCTGGGTGCAGGAACTACCACCCAAAATCAAATGGAAGTTATCACCAGAATAGAGTTCAACGACTTGATGAGAGAACTCATGGAAAGCAGGAGACAACTTGGAGAACAGATTCAAGCTAACGCCAACCTTATGGCTCAGCTCACTCAACAACAGCATCAGAATGCTGGGAGTAGTCTAGCTCCTTACTCTTCATCTGATAGCTCGACTTCATCCGATGAACCTCCCAGGTGTAGACGCCGCAAGACTGAAACTACACAGGCAGGTGCTGCTGGTCGATCAACTAGGGATCTCTTACACCTTGGAGACCACACCCAAGCAGGAACGGGAAACTTAGGATCTGGAGCGCGTGTGGAAACTGGACGCCCGGCTTACCAAGACGCCAATGATGCTGAACCTCAAGATACATGTTTGGTAGATCTCCAACAGAGAAGACATCAGCCTGAACGATCTCGTAGAATGGACTCCAACCTTCCATACAAACCCCAGACCTATCAGCTATGGTCAGACAGCTGATGAGAGAAAATCAAGGCCTGACCAATGAAGATTGGGGGATATCCAGGAGTCATACTCCATTCACAAACACTGTTCTACAGGCCGAGTACCCCAGTAAGTTTAGCATGCCAACTATCCCGGCCTACGAAGGAAAGAACGATCCCCTATAGCATGTGATGAGATGTGAATGGATGATGGATTCAGCTAGAGCGAATGATGCAACCAAGTGTAGATTCTTCCCAATAACTCTATCTGGAATCGTTACCATGTGGTTCACCCGACTTCCTCTGCGGTCCATATCCATTTTCAAGGAGTTGGCAACGAAGTTTATAGAACAATTCAGGATATATGCTACTCGTCCAAAGGACGTGATGTCCCTATCAAGTGTAATCCAGGCTCCAGGGGAGTGTTGAAGGAGTATTTATAGAGATTCCATGTTGCGGCTACTGAAGTAAGCAATCCTAATGATCACGCAATTCTTATGGCTGTGATGCGAGGTGTGGATCCGGATTCAGAGTTTGGAGATTGGTTAGCAGGAAAACCTGCAACTACGCTAGAGCGTTTTTACTCAAAGGCTCATCAATTCATAAGAAGAGAGGAAGCCAGGTGGACAAGGCGAGATAAGGCACCAGGGCCTGTTCAGGAGACCGTGAAAAGCAACATCGCTATAAAACAATCCGGGGACAACTCGGGGAAAGTTCAGGTCAATGTCCAGAACAAGCCCGGGCAATCTAAGAAGTCCAGAGGAGGAAATCAAGGGAAGAAAAGAGAAGCAGGGAAATGGAAGCCGAGAATTCCAACCTACAACGAATACACCCCATTGAATGCATCTCTTGAGAATATTTACCTATCAACTTGTAATACCTTTCAATACAGAAAGCCGCGCCCAAAGGAGTCAACCAAAGAACAAAAGCGGACTGGGAAGTATTGCCGCTTCCATGAGACTTATGGGCACAATACTAAAGAGTGTAGGCACCTACATGACGCTATAGAAAAGTTGATTAGGCAGAAAAATTTGCAGGAGTTTGTAAAGAGTCCTCAAGAGGGTGGACAGGCAACGTCCAATCCTGGTCACACACCAGCTCCACGTCACCCTGAGGAGCCTGCTCGAACTGTGGGTAGCCTAGTCATAAACACGATAGTAGGCGGACCTCACCCTACAGATAAGAATTGGCAGGAAATGGAGCGATATGCTAACTCCCTGAGGCATGCAGATTTTGAGTGTTGTTCATATACCGAGGACGGGTCCGCAGCTAAGCAGCAGCGGAAAATGACAAACGATATAGTATTCAGGAGCCGAGATGCCGACCAGGTGGAGGCTCCTACCGTTGACTCGATGGTCATATCCGCGATTATCGGGCCAGCATTAGTGAAGAGAATTTTGATTAATTGTGGAAGCTCTGTTAACATCATCTTCAAAAAGGCATATGACCAAATGAAGATGGAGACGAAGGATTTAAAGCCATCTAAAGCTCGTATTCATGGCTTTAACGGTGCAGCGACTGATGCAGTGGGGTATGTCGAGTTGCCAGTTGAACTGGGACAAGGTGAGCATAGGAAGGTGCGAATCCTACCTTTCATAGTCTTGGATGTAGATTCCCCATACAATGTATTTTTGGGTCGACCGGCCCTGGCTGAGTTCAGGGCAGCATTGCCCTCGTGGTGTTTGACTTTGAAATTTCCGACCGACAAAGGAGTAGGTTTTGTGCATGGCGACCAGGCTACCGGTCGTGCATGTTATGTGGCTGAGCTTCGAGAGGCCCAGCGGAGAGAGAAAGGAAAGGTTGCGGACAACTCCGTCTGCATTCAGAATACTGAGAATTGACAAGTAATGCCCGAGCCCTGGCTCGGGCAACATTCTCGGATCTATAGACACATAGATCTGAGAGACAATGATGAGGAACCCAGGGAAGAAAAATCAGCACTGGCTGAACTGACGATTGACATTTCAGTCAGCCGAGACGATCCGACGCGAGTACTGAAGATTGGATCACAACTCAGCCCCTCGATGACCGAGGACCTTAGTGATTTCCTCCGAGCGAATCTCGATGTTTTCGCTTGGACACATTTCGAAATGTGCGGGATTTCTCCCGCTATTACGAGTCATATATTGAACATAGACCCGAGGTACATTCCAGTTCAGCAAAAAAGGAGAGGAATGGACCCGGAGAGGTCCACTGCTCTCAGAGAGGAGGTGGACAAACTCAAAGCCAATGGGTTCGTCCACGACGCCCTCTACCTTGAATGGGTGTCAAACCCCGTGCTAGTGAGAAAAGCAAATGGGAAGTGGAGAACTTGCGTAGATTACTCTGATTTAAACAAAGCATGTCCTAAGGATAGTTTCCCATTACCTAGAATTGACCAGTTGGTCGACTCCACAACAGGACACGAGTTATTGTCATTTATGGATGCGTACTCGGGATACAATCAAATCCCGATGCACATTCCAGACCAGGAACACACTAGCTTTGTCATAGACGTTGGGCTATATTGCTATGTAGTGATGCCTTTCGGATTGAAAACGCGGGAGTGACTTATCAGTGTCTGGTGAATCAAATGTTTAAAGACCAGATTGGTAGAACAATGGAAGTCTATGTGGATGACATGCTCATGAAGTCACGGCAGTCAAACGACCACATTCGAGACTTAGCGGAGATGTTTAGCATACTCAGATACTATAGGATGAAGATCAATCCTCTGAAGTGGTCCTTCGACGTTGCGTCAGGGAAGTTTTTAGGATTCATTGTTAATGCCCGGGGAATCGAAGCTAACCCGGAAAAGATTCAAGCTATTCGAGACATACAAGTGCCCAGGACTATAAAACAGGTGCAAAGCTTGAATGGAAAAGTGGCTGCGCTGAGTCGATTCATATCCAGAGCCACAGCCAAGCGTAATTCCTTCTTCGATATAATAAAGAAAGGAAAAAAGAATTTCGAATGGACATCCAACTGTGAGGAAGCATTCCGAGCTCTGGTAAGGCATTTAGAAAATCCTCCAGTGCTGTCGAAACCAGTAGACCATGAAATGTTGTACGTATACTTGGCCGTATCCCAACATGCTATAAGTGCGGCTTTGGTCCGCGAGGAGGACCGAGTTCAAAATCCGGTGTATTACGTTAGTAAACGTTTAACGGGGGCAGAAAGAAATTATCCTAAAATTGAGAAATTGGCCTATTGCTTGGTGATTGCATCACGTAAGCTGCGTCCGTACTTTCAAGCACACTCAGTCAGTATTTATACCGATCAGCCCTTGCGACAGGTACTCCAACGACCAGAAACTTCTGGAAGGATGTTAAAATGGAATATCGAGTTGTGTTAGTTCGATATTACCTACCTGCCACGAAGAGCCATACAAGGGCAAGCATTAGCAGACTACATCGCTGAGTCCACTATGTCAGACGAACCAGATAGTCACACTGTCATTCCCCCCATTCGATGGAAACTATACACCGATGGGGCATCCAACGACCGTTGTTCTAGGGCTGGTGTAATTCTTGTGACTCCAGAAAATCGATCGATTTGTTATGCTTTGAAGCTCAATTTCCCCGCTACGCATAATGAAGCAGAGTATGAAGCATTGATTGCTGGCTTAAAGCTTATCGGGGAACTCGGAGTAAAATCAGTTGAAATCTTTTATGACTCACAATTAGTGGTGTACCAAGTGCGAGGAGATTACCAAGCGAGGGGACAAAGGCTTGCACCATACCTTGCTCGGGTTTAGGAACTATTGGTGAACCTTGAACATTATGACATTTCGCATGTCCCGCGTGAACAGAACAAGGAAGCCGACTCGCTGGCCAAATTCGCAAGTACCGGCGATACACAGCAAATGGGATTAGTTCCCGTCGAAACCTTACATGCTCCAAGCAGAGATGTGATGGAGGTAGAGTTTTTGTTGGAAACGAAAATCGAGAAGGAGTCATGGATAACCCCATTCAGACAATACCTACTAAACGGGACTTTGCCCGTAAGAAGAAGCGAAAGACGATAGGTCATTCGTAAAGCCGCGTGATATGTGATGCAGGACGGAGTAATGTATCGGAGGGGGTTCTCGGTCCCCTTACTCCGGTGCATTGCCCATGATGAGACAAAGCGGGTCTTAAAGGAAGTTCGCGAAGGAGAATGTGGCGACCATACTGGGGGGCAGACATTAGCAAAAAAGATCCTCCGCTACGGATACTATTGGCCAACTGTGAATCGGGATGCTGCAGATTATGAAAGAAAATGTGATAAGTGTCAAAGATATGCGAAAATCCCGAGAGCTCCGCAAATGGAACTCACGCAAATGGTTAGTCCCTGGACGTTTGCAATTTGGGGAATCGACATAGTCGGTTCTTTGCCTATATCCAAAGGTGGCGCAAAATATGCAATAGTTGCGGTCGACTACTTCACCAAATTGGCCGAGGCAGAGCCCGTAGCCACAATCACCTCCAAGAAGGTCATTAATTTCATTGTACGAAACATTATATGCCGCTTCGGCCTCCCGCGAACCATCATTACAGACAACGAAACTCAGTTCGAAAGTAAGGAATTCAAAGATTTTTGTTTAAAGTACGGCATTGAGAAAAAGTTCGACGCAGTTGCTCATCCTAAGGCTAATGGACAAGTTGAAGCCGTGAACAAAATAATCAAGTCCATATTGAAGAAACATTTGGAAAAGGCTGGAGGCAAGTGGGTAGATGAACTTCCAACAGCGCTATGGGCTTATAGAACCACCCACAAACCCACAAGTCTGCGACTGGCCACACTCCATTCGCATTGGCATATGGCACGGAGGCCGTTATACCCGTGGAGCTTGAAGTTCCTTCGCATCGGGTGACACATTATGATCCTAAGACAAATCAGGATCTCTTGTTGGAATCACTGGACTTCGTTGATGAAAAACGTGAAGAAGCTGAGTTAAGGGCGGTAACATATAGGCACCGAGTTAAGCGATATTATAACAAAAAAGTCCGCCCGAGAATCTTTGATGTGGGTGATCTCGTTTTGAAATGAGTTTTTCCGGCACCATCGCATATGAATCCCACCTGGGAAGGTCCATATGTCATTGAACGAAAGCTTGGAGAGGGAACTTTCAAGCTAGCGACCATTGATGGCATGACACTCCCCCGAGCATGGAATAGTGAACATTTGCGACGTTATTATATTTAGCATGTTTCTTTCGTGTTTTAGGTGCAATTATTTCCAGTATGTTTTTGTTCCATTGATTCTTAGTTTTTTAGCATGTAATCGGACGATTTAGTTTATTTTCATTAATAAAGGCTTGAAGCCATCTTTTCCATGAATTATTGGTGTTTTTGTGTGAGATAATTCTGTGGCAAGATCAAAGTTACATCTTTCAGTCTAGCGTATGAACGTGCACGACAACTCAAAAATCTCCAAGTCCCTAGAATGCGGACTGAAGTACTCTAAGTCCCCAGAGTGCGGACTAGAGTATAAATGACTTAAAATCTCCAAGTCCCCAGAATGCGTACTGGAGTACTCTAAGTCCACAGAGTGCGAACTAGAGTATAAATGACTTAAAATCTCCGAGTCCCCAGAATGCGGACTGGAGTACTCTAAGTCCCAAGAGTGCGGACTAGAGTATAAATGACTTAAAATCTCCAAGTCCCCAGAATGCGGACTAGAGTACTCTAAGTCCCCAGAGTGCGGACTAGAGTATAAATTACTTAAAATCTCCAAGTCCCCAAAATACGGACTGGAGTACTCTAAGTCCCCAGAGTGCGGACTAGAGTATATATGACTTGAAATCTCCGAGTCCCCAGAATGTGGACTGGAGTACTCTAAGTCCCCAGAGTGCGAACTAGAGTATAAATGACTTCAAATATCCAAGTCCCTAGAATGCAGACTGGAGTACTCTAAGTCCCCAGAGTGTAGACTAGAGTATAAAAGACTTAAAATATCTAAGTCCTCAAAATGAAAACTGGAGTACTCTAAGTTCCCAGAGTGCGGACTAGAGTATAAATGACTTGAAATCTCCGAGTCCCCAAAATGTGGACTGGAGTACTCTAAGTCCCCAGAGTGCGGACTAGAGTATAAATGACTTAAAATCTCCAAGTCCCCAGAATGCGGATTGGAGTACTCTAAGTCCCCAGAGTGCGGACTAGAGTATAAATGACTTAAAATCTCCGAGTCCCCAGAATGCGGACTGGAGTACTCTAAGTCCCTAGAGTGCGGACTAGGGTATAAATGACTTAAAATCTCCTGGTCCCCTGAGTGCGAACTGGAGTACTCTGAGTCTCTAGAGTGCGGACAAAAGTATAAATGACATAAAAATCTCTAAGTCCCCAGCGTGCGGACTAGAGTACAAGTGGCTTGAAATCTTCAAGTCCCCAGAGTACGGACTAAAGGATGTTCTAAGTACCAGAAGCGTGAAATAAGGGATGTACAATTCCAAATAATCTCCGAGTTATGTGAAAGTGGATAAAGGGCTTATATAACTCACAAGATCTCTGATTTCGTCTACAAGTTATACATTGAACTGAACAACAGAAGTCATTTGAAAGAAAAAGAACAAAATTTTATTCATCAATTCAAAATAAAGTCCTACTACAACTTCTCCCAAACTCGGGGCCAAAAGTCTATTTACAACGGTTATGAAAATAAATAAAAGCGATTACATGATCCAGAATGATTCTCGTTGGACGAGCTTGATAGTTACTTCTTCGGCTTCTTCTCCTTCTTTGGCTTCTCAGATGACTCCTCCCCCCCCTGCGTTTTCTCTTGGACGTTCTTCTCACCTGAGAAGGGGTGTCAGAGGAAGGAGGAACTTTTGACGGTCTGGTTCCGCCTGGAAGAATGATCTTCAAAGGCCTGTTCAGTGGGTCGTCGAGCTCTACCACTTGAGGCTCGGCCTTAATTTCGGCTTTCTTTCTCCCTTCTTCAGCGACCTGTTCCTTCATGCTCAGTTTTGAGGTATGTTTGGAAGCGCCAACAATTTCAACTTCGTAATGTTCCTCGACGGGCGACGGATCGTCAGATTTGTCTTCGTTGAGCGCCTCAATCACTTGAGCGTCAGGTTCGGGAGTATCTTCTGCTCGAGTTGCTTCTCCCGTTCTCTCCTCCTTCTCCGTGGCGGCATCGCTCCTTGGAGTAGGCACGGGTTCGGGATGACCTACGCGGAATCATAAGAAACAAGTGTTAGAATACATTTATCGCTTGCTGAAAGCAAACACCCTTTGGATTTTGAAGTGGAAGTTATGTACCTGCCCCTGGTTGGCTGTCGACTGTTCGAGGAGTTTTGCCTTCTAGGATAGGAGATAGAACATGAATACCAAGACCAGGATCTTTGGGGTCATACCCAATGTGTTTTTCGAAGGGGTCAAGTGGTAGGCGATTAGTCATTTGGGTAAAGAAAGGAACTGTAGGCTCGGCTCCGGATGGGCCAGCAATGTCACTTTTTTCCTTTGATGTGGGCTAGTCTTTGCTAAAATGCACCTTCGCTGCAGACAAATCCAAAGGCTCGTTCCCCCGAAGAAATTCCTTTACCAAGGCCCCTTCATCAATCTCTTCCGTTCCCGATTCGACTTTCCTGAGCTTTATAAGAGTGTCCCACGTCTCGGCTAGAGATTCGAGGTAACCCTCGCCAAGAAAAGTCAAATCCCGATGCATGAGGACGTGAGCGTTGTATTCTGCTATGAGTGGGTCGAACAAGCACTTGATCTCCTCCCTGCCGGCCTCGGCAGCTGCCTCAAGGCGCGAATCGATATCAGAAAGCGCCATCTTTTTACCTTCCTCGTGGGCTACCTCCTTCAGTGCTTCGGCTCTGGAAAGCTCCTCATCTAGTTGTGTTTTGAGGAGTCGAGTGGCGACAATCTCATTGCAATATCGTTGGGACTCCTCCTGAGCGGCTATTTTCTCTTCCTTCTCCTTAGAAAGTAGCTCTTCCAAATCTTTGATGCACTGAGCAAATGCATCTCTCTCTTTTTGAACAGAATCCTTCTCTAAAGCTAAGGCCCCGCAACGTTGAACCGCTTCGTCGATCTCTTTCTTATGTGTCGTCTCCAGATGACTAACAGCCTCCGCTGTGTCTTTAGCATTCTTTTGGGCAGCTTCGAGTCGAGACTTGTATGAAGAGAGCTCTTCATCCTGAGCTTTAATGATGTCTTTGTCATGAATAACCTCGAGCTTCAGACGATCGATTTCGTGTTGACGCTCGATAGAAACTTCCGAGACTTTTTCAACCAAATGGACGAATGCGTCATGTTGGACGTAGACGTCGTTGTTACATGCAATGCCGCTTTGTTTGACGTGTCCCGAAATGGGATGGATCGCTAGAAGGAACTTCAGACCATCAAAACATATCTTGGGGAACGTAGCCTGGAGCTCAGATAGCTTTTCCGATACCGACGGATCTTGTGCGGGAGTAGAAGGAGTTGGTTTTGAAACTATAGTTTTCTTGTGAGGCCTTGTGCTGGAAGAGCCTGAGTGTTGATCGCGGGAAATAACAGACTGGGGCCCTTTGTGGCTAGATTTCTCCCTACCTTGTTCCGGAAGGGAAGGAGAGTCGTATTGAGATAAAGGCTGACGGTAAGTTTTCCTTCGGGATGACGAATCCCAGGAGCGGTAATCTCTGCTGCTTTCATCATCTCTCTCCCGACGTTTACCAGAGCCGGAATCCTGTCCAGATGGGTGGAATATGGAGGACCCGCGTAGGCGATCAAATCCGTGAGAGCGTCCCATATCACCTGTGCAAAGTCAAATGAGCATGAGTTAGTCAAAATCAAATAATAGCTTAAGATTGAGTGCAGGGTGAAGTGTATGTGTTATCGTGTGTGTCCTAGTGTCCCCCCCCCAATGGACCAGTTTTTTTAGCTTTACTAATTGGAGTTTTCTCTCCTTGATTTTCGACTCGAGCATCTCCATCGCCTTTCGCAGGCGAGCGAAGCTTCTAGGCTTCCGGATCATCGAAGCCATAATTAAGCAAATCGTCGGGAATAGTGAGGTCCAACAAGCCTTTCAATGAACTCTTTAAGTGTTGAGGAGAGGGCTCTCTCTCTACTGGAGTGATTGTGACATTAGAGCTTCCGCCTGTTGTCTTTTTCGTCAATTTGTAAGTCAATTTCTTCTTTCCCTTTGAAGGAGGAGGCGTTACTTCAATGTCATGAACCTCAACTACCGGCTCCTGAGCAGGACTAACATTTTTACCCGGAACTTCGGGCATTTTAGCTTCTCTAATCTCCCCCTCCTCAGGTGTGTCAGGGACATCACGTGCTGAAGGCCCAGCTTGCCTTTTGCCTTTATCCAAGGCAGAACCAGTTATAGTGACGCCGTGAGGAAGACTTATTCGGCGACCTTTCGCCAGCAGCCCAAGCCTCGAGAGTGATTCATTTGAAATAATAGATCTAATGTCCCGGTCTTCCGCAGGGATAGCCCGGATTGCTTAACGGCTTTAGAATACCCGGAGCCTTCACGACGTAGGCTAATACCTATAAAAATAAAGAAAGATTTAGGAAAGGTGCAATTTCTGCCAAATACAAGTATTGACCCAGAAAAAAACTTACTCCCTTCCACCCATCTCCTTGCAAAGCCGGGGGACAGCGCATGTAGAACCATTCCTGCTTGTATTGAGCAAATTTGCTCCATGCCCTAGTCGGAATTTGAAACTTGTTCTGCGGCTCAAGAAATACGAAAGATGGGTTGTCATATCGTCTCTTGAAACGATAAATGTAGCAGATATCGCCAGGAGTGGGGAGCCTGAATAAAATGCTCGTGAAAAGAATGCACGTGCCGTATATGAACTCGTGACTGTTGGGATGTAACTGTGAAGGAGGGATCTCAAGATACTGTAACAGGTCTCGAAGAAAGGAGTTGAATGGCGGCATGCTACCGACCCAGCACATGAATCTGTTGCAGGCTGTATATCCTACTGGGAGCAAGTGAGGACGATCCTGTCCCGATGGAACCAACACGTCGTCGAAAGGAATCCCGTGTACTGAGCATATACGACGAAGCGTGTTTTCATTAATCTTCGAGGCTTGAGAATCGATCGGATCGTCTAAAAAGATCGCTGCATCCAAGGCATCGGGAGCCAAGTCGACAGATGCGATCGCGGGGCTCGGCATGTCTTGTACAGGAGTAGACGATGGATTTGAAGTTCTAGCTTCTTCTTGTTGAGAAGATGGCCCGGGTCTGTCCGAGATCGTGGCAGAACTAGATTTCCTAGACATCTGTAATGTGTGTAGAATCTGATGAAGCACCTATTTGAACTATACTTGAAAAACAATCGACATTAGACTTAACAACAAAACAATCGACATTAGAATTAACAACAAAAATACTCCCCCCATGTGGTGTCTGAACTAGTGCAATCGTTCAAGTATAAGTGCCAAAGAATTACAAGACGTAAAGTTGATGAGATAAAGTTAAGCTTTGAACTTTCGTCCATGAAGACCGTCATCGCTGACTGTCTCCGAGAGCTTGTCGTATGATGGTCTCTATTTTGGACTCAGCATCGATATTGTATGTAGAAGGTTATTAACTGTTTTAAGCAAGTTAAGTTCAGGTTTACAGTTGCCTAAACACGGAAGTTATCAGCCTGGATTGTCCGATATGCTTGGTTGTTTAAGTCCGTCCTTGTTCACTGTCATATATTCAAGGCCTATAAAGGTGTTAAGTCAACAATGCATTGTGTTCAAGTTGAGATGGTTTTAATTGTCATATGTACACCACTCTCCCACCTTTCCTCTCCACCGTTCGGCATAAGGGGGTCATGCCGAACCACAATCATGGCGAGCCGCATCGCTTAGCAGTTTGCCCTTAACTCCAACCTCATTCCTACGCTCCCTCTCTACCGCCCGGCACAGATGGGTCGTTCGGCAAGACATACCGAGCCGCATCGCTCGGCATTTTGCCTAACTCCTACTTTTCTCCTGCGCTCCTTCCTACCTCGTTCAGCATAAGGGAATCATGCTGAGCTGTGGACATACCGAGCCACATCGCTCGACACGCTGAACCTAACTCCAACTTCACTCCAGTACTTCCTCTTCACCGTTCGACATGATGGAGTCATGCCGAGCCATAATCATATCAAGCCGCATTGCTCGGCATCTAGGCTCAACCCTCATTTCTTCTCCTTTCTCCCTCATATCCTAAACACCTATGACACCTCCTTCCTTCCATCACTCCGCCTAGCCCTAAAACATGTTCTAACTTCGAATTCGTTGTCCTCACCCATGCGATTCCTACTGTCCTCGGTTTTACGAAGATTCACGGGTTCGAATCTCATGTTAAGGGATGAAGTGTTTAAAGGAAAGGCCATTACCTAAGAAATGACTCGAAGCTTGGGGAGATTCTGGAGTAGAAATGCGATTCTGATCGGATTCATTGATTGGGGAAGGAGGTGAGGCAATGTGTTGAGTTTGAGAAGAGAAGGGAAGGGTAAATAATTCGCCGAAGTCTGTTGGGAGGCGAATTCGTAAGTTCTGTAGAGCGGAAGTAAAAAGGGAAAAGAAGAGGAGTGTTTAGTTATATAGGGACAAGGGAAGACGAATGGACAGTCACAACACCAGAAAGGCAATTTCCTCACGGTTATAAGCGTGACAAAACTAATTTGTCACGGTTATAACCGTGAAAATAGGTACCGTGGGCAAATTCAGTCACACTTTTGCACACGGTTATAACCGTGACAAAATAGTAATTTCTCACGCTTATAACCGTGACGGAATAGTATTTACTCACGGTTATAACCGTGACAAAATAGTAATTTCTAACACTTATAACCGTGACAGAATAATATTTACTTACGGTTATAACCGTGACAAAATAGTAATTTCTCACACTTATAACCGTGACAGAATAATATTTACTTACGGTTATAACCGTGACAAAATAGTAATTTCTCACACTTATAACCGTGACAGAATAGTATTTTCTCAAACTTATAACCGTGGCCTAGGTGGTAATATTATAGGTTAGCTTTAAATATGCAGCAGCTTAAAACATATAAAATAGGAACATAATGGCTAGAAAATATGTCCAAATTCAAAGTTATAGTGGTACATTTCACCATTTTCTAGTTAACGTGTAATAATTTAGCTTTTACAGATCAAATATTGTTAGGTAGTAAATATAGAAGGTACCTGTAGTTGGACAAAAGAGCATACATAGTATGTATGAAATAGAAAATGGACCAAAACAAAATCAAAATGGGAAGACAACATGTTGAAAGATAGAGATTCCTACAAATGGCAGTAATTGGTCTCTAATTCACAAATTTGTATTCGTCAACAAGTTGATGAATATCTGAAATATAACTGCACTAATATTTCCACTATATTAGTCCTAAATGATACTGTTATTTAATTGATAAATTAATAATATCCTACTACAATCAATGAAACGAAACAAGGCAGAAATATGACAATGACTTAAGAAATATTTAGGACTAATAGTTTATGGTTGTAAGCTATCACAACAGCTCTAAAGGAGAGTTTTGTTGTAACAATCAATGGAAAGTAAGTTAATTGGGATTATTTGACATGATCCCCATTGCTACAATATATTAGACTTAACCACCTAGTATTCATTTTATTATTTACTCATATTTAGTTCATTATTTTTGCGAAACTATCGTGTTCCTATTCCACTCTCACCAAAAATGGTGAATCCTGCATACAAGGCTGCCCCTCTTCTCTACAAGGGTATGGAAGAGGTTCCCATCCTTCAACATATAAATGGCAGCATTCATCTAAACTACAATTGTTTAGCACTCTTTTAGTGTAAGGGAGGCATGCAAGCTAAGGTAGGCCAAAAAGAAAGTAAAGATGTAAAGGGATTAGTATGAAAAGTCGTCCACCAAGAAAGGAAGAAAATTATTATGTTTCAATATGATTCGTTTAAAGTTCAATCTGACTCATTTAAAATTGAACAAGAAGATACCTGTTTGAATTAGATGAAAATTCTCTACGCGGTAAACGAACCCCAGATTCCACCTGTTCTGGCTCCCTTTGAAGCTCTTTCTGTAAATATGAAAATAAGCAATAAGAATTAATTAAGAAAACTAAAATGAAAATTGTACATGCAAAATAAAATAAACTGATCATTTAAGAAGATGATCTCAATGAATGTGAGGGGCATTAAAATAACAAAAATAAGCACATTCATGGCTGCTCTCCTTAACCCACCCCCGTCTCCTCCTTGTCCCCTCTCCCCTTCTCCAACAACAACGCCATCTGATCCTCCGTCGTCCACTAACCCTCCCCCGATCTCATTCGTACCCAAGAAATACGCCTCCTTCCTTAGTGCTAAGCCCACCTTGTCTCATCCAACCTCTGGCACTTTTTTCAATGGCACTGATAAATCCAAGTCAGCTAGCCCAAAATTTCCTCACCCCTTTACCACCAAAACTAACCCAGAAAAAACATATGCACAAGTGGCTGCCCTCCCACCACTTATTCCCATCCCTCCGAGGCAGAAACATCGGCGTTCCTTGCCGTCCTTCGCTAACGTACGCTCCACAATCGACTTTTTGAAATCCAAAGGCCGATGTCTAAAATGCACGGGAATTGGGCATCTGGCAAGAAACTGTAGAGACACAAAGATTTGCTATTATTGCAATCTTTTCGGCCACTCTCAATCTACTTGCCCCGAGAAAAACAAAGCCAAGTCATCCGCTTCGTTTCCTGTGCGAGCCTCTGCCACTTCAGCAAAAAACAAAACGTCACTTCACACATATCGGGACCCAACACCACATCATTATACTGCCAAGCCGAAAAGTACCCTCGCACCAATTAACATCCCAGAGTCTCCTCGTTCCCCACCCCATTCCCATACCAAAAATCCTTCTCATTCTCCTCACTCTGCTCCCACTCCAAAACAATTCTCAATGGACAACTCCTCTCTCTACCTCACAGCAACAGTTATTAACGGAATCTGGACGATAGAATCCCTACACCAAACCCTCTCAACCGCTCTTCAACACCATGATCTGCCCATATGGATCATAAGCAACAACAGCTTCGCCTTCTGCTGCCCTACCTATGCATCACTTGTCCTCGCTCTCCAGCTCCGAACCATTTCCAAACCAGGCGGGTCCGTCCTCATCCAACCCTGGTCAGACCCGGAGCCCTCCTCTGTAAGCCTTGAACCGGCCACTTGGGCAAGAATTCTTGGCTTCCCGGAACTCCTCCGGGACCGCCCAGACGCGGTGCATTCCGCCCTGAACCCCTTAGGCCGCTTCATCGAATTTGATTGCTGTAACTGGGCAATGTTAGACCACCGGTATCTGTACGTCAAAATCCAATTTTTCGCTGGCATCGCAACCCCCTCAACCATTGTCGCTAACCTGAACAACCATGATTACCCTCTCTCCGTAGAAAGATGGGAACACGCGCATCCGAACCAAAACCCCGAATCGCTCCCAATTGGTATTGATCTGGAGGAGGCATCAGATGTTTCGACGAACATATCCCCATAGAGGATCTGAATACGGAAGATAGACTCGACGCCATGAACCTAGACCCAGATATCTTTGCACCCTTAGCTCCTCTTGACCCAACCCTATCCCGGCCGACCGACCCAGATGCCCCTATCCCGGCCGAACCCGTTGCCCCCAATCCACAAGAGAACTCCTTTGAAGTCATGGGTCCCCTTGGTTGGGACAGCTGGCCGATTGTGGACCAGAATTGGAATCCCTATGCCGACCTAGACCTCTCCAATCCATGGCTCCTCCAATTTCCCCTTCACAACCACTCACCAGCTCCTCAAAACTCCGTTAGCCAGCTCGCCTTAATCCCCTCACCCCCTCTGCCACCTCCAGTCAACCTTCATCCCACATGCAGCCAACCCTTGGATAACCAACTAGCCCTCATTCCCTCGGACGTTCGAGCAGCAGCATCACCACCTCGGGTTGGACAAGACTCTCCATTGGTTACTCCTACGGCAGTCAGACGGAGCGCCAGACTACATAAAGCAGCGTCTCATCCGGGTAGTTTTTTCAAACCTGTAGTTTTTTCCTCTGCTAACAAAATTCTTAATAAAAAAATTGCACGTTGCATGGGGGTGTACTTACGAGAAGAACACCTCTCAGCCATGCAAACAATCGAACAAGAGCGATTGTCCCCTTCCCAATGAAGATTATCACCTGGAATGTCAGGGGTTTAGGGGACCCCAGCAAAAGAATTGCCCTATATCTCACTCTGTCCCCACACAAATGCGATATTCTCTTCATCCAAGAATCAAAACTCATGGACCCCTCTCCTTCCCAAATAAGGCAGCTAGGTGGGCCATATCTTACTGGGTGGGCCCACTCGAATGCTGTAGGCTCCAGTGGTGGTCTAATCACCCTCTGGAATGAATCAATTTGGTCTCATTGTCAAACCATCCTTCATCCCTAGGTCTTTCATGTTTCACTTTGCCACATCCCAACCAACACCATATACTTCTTCTCCAACATTTACGGCCCACAAAATTCGACCGACAGAAACACCCTGTGGAACAACTGTCTCACCTTTGCCACCCACCTCAATGGCCCCTGGTTATTAGGGGAGATTTCAACACCACCAGAAATATCCAAGAAAGAAACTCCGGAAATATCTCTCAAGACTCTGATTCATTTAACTCCTTCATCAGCTCCGGTTCCCTAATTGACCCACCCATCAACAACAGACTTTATACCTGGTCAAATGGTAGATCCGACCCGTCACTTGCTAAACTTGACAGATTCCTTTTCAATGTCAATTGGGACGATCTGCACCCCCTTTCCATCGTCTCCGGCCTTGCCTCGACTATTTCAGACCACTGCCCTCTAATCTTAGACTCGGGCTCATCCTCCAACCTAAATCGTCCCTTCCGTTTTGAACGCCTATGGACTCTGGAACCATCTTTCGACAACTTCATTCAGCAAGCATGGTCTCAACCGATCGTGTCGAATTCCGCAACCGCCAGGGTTGTTTCCAAACTCCGCTCACTCAGAAAGATCATCTAACCTTAGGCCAAAAATATTTGGGGTTCCCTTCGTTCGCGCATTTCTTCCACCCAAGATGCTATCTTAGAACTCAACATCCTCGAAGAATCTCGACCCTTAACTTCAACTGAATACTCTCAACTGAAGGCACTTGAATCTGAGCTTGATAGACTCATCAAACAAGAGGAAATTGGTTGGAAACAAAGATCTAAAGCCAAATGGTTAGAGGAGGGAGACAGAAATACCTCCTTTTTCCATCGATTAGCCAATGGCAGACGCAGATCTATCAATATCACGGAGCTAGTTCACAACAATTCCAGCTACACCGAATTGCCCGACCACCTTCGCCTCTTCACCGAATACTACCGAAATATCCTCGGCAAGCCATCCCCGGTGCTACCCCCTATTGATTGGAACCTCCTATACCCATCATGTCCCCCAATTCCTGTTGACCACCCATTTTCCAAAGAAGAAGTTTGGGCCGCGCTTAAGGACTTGTCGGACGATAAGGCCCCTGGCCCAGATGGTTTCGGTCCACACTTTTTTAAACGGTATTGGGAAACCATCAAATTCGACTTGCTAGATATGTGCGAAGAATTCCAAGCAAATCCCTCCTCTGTTGCCCGCCTTAACTATGCCAAAATCATCCTCCTCCCCAAATCCCCCGGCGCTAACACTATGCCCGCCTTCAGACCAATCAGCCTCCTCAACACCACATTCAAAATCATCACAAAGGTTCTTGCCAATAGACTTCAGTCAGTCATCGACCCTCTGGTGGGGACGGAACAGTCCGCATTCATACTAGGAAGAAACATTTTGGACTGTGTCGCCGCCACTCAGGAAGTTGTCTCCTACTGTCACAGAACTTCGACCCCTGGTACTCTCCTAAAATTAAACTTCTCCAAAGCCTTCGACACGGTACACTGGGACTTCATCCTGGATCTAATGAAGCACAGGGGCTTTCCGCCAAAGTGGTGCGGTTGGATCGAAGGGATACTCAACACAAGCATTTCATCCATATCAATCAATGGCTCTTCGGGTGGTCACATCAAATCAACCAGGGGACTGAGGCAAGGGGACCCACTCTCTCCCCTAATCTTTGTCCTGGTAGCGGATGTGTTCAATCAGATGATCAAACTAGCCTCGTCCAATGATTTATTTAAAGGTATCAAGCTTCAAAATTCAGATTTGTCTGTATCTAACCTTCAATTTGCAGATGATACGATCCTATTCGCTTCCACCGAGACCAACCACATACGTTGCCTCAAGGTTGTGCTGTATGTCTTTGAAACAATTTCTGCCCTATCCATCAATTTTAACAAAAGTTCCGTCATCATGCTCGGCAACTCTGCACATCTTGGCCCGCATATATCATCCCTACTCAATTGTAGTATAGCCCAATTCCCCATTTCATACCTTGGCATCCCCATCCGCCCCACCAATCTCCACCGTGCTGACTGGATCCCCCTCATTTCCAAAATTGAATCCCGACTCTCAACTTGGAAGGCAAACTCGTTATCTTCTGCAGGCCGCCTAGTCCTAGTCAAATCAGTCCTATCAGCTATCCCCTCATACTGGATGTCCTTCCTCACACTTCCTTCCTGGGTTATCAAGAAAATCGACTCAATCAGGCACTCGTTTCTTTGGAACGGCGGCAATGCAAAAAGGCTGGTCAACTGGAAGACGGTATGTTTACATCGCAATCATGGGGGGTTAGGGATTACAGACCTTCGCACTTTCAATCAAGCGTTGTTGTCCAAATGGCTTTGGAGATTACTCACAGCTGGAAACTTCATCTGGAAATCGTGGATTCTTCGTCAGCATTACCATTCAAACCCTCATTTGGCGCTCCACCTTACCACCCGGTTCAGGCCATCCCCCTTCTGGTCCGGGGTCCTTTTAACCCTCCCTAGAGTCAAAGCACTTTTCCAGGTAAAAATCGAAAGAGGGAACAGATGCCTCTTCTGGCATGACACTTGGTAGGGCCAACTGCCCCTTTCTAAGCTCCTACCCAATCTCTTCTCGCACACCACCCTCCCTAAAGCATCGGTCGAAGAATTCCTCACACTTGGCCCCGAGCACCTTTGCCCCCCTTCCATCTTCGATGCAGACTTGGTTCCCGAACTCCTCTCTGCCACAAATATCCTCCTATCGATCCATCCCACCAACAATCAAGACCTCTTCTTCTGGGCCCTTGCACCTTCCAAGGGCTTCTCAGTCGCCTCATGTTATCAACACCTAATTCACCCCGGACGTCTCTTCTCCTTTCCCAAGATTTGGCATTGCAACCTTCCACCCCGCATAGCTTTTTTCCAATGGTGCCTAATCTATGGAAGAATTAATACCAAGGATAGACTCAACATCCCCATTGACCCGTGCTGTGTCCTATGTTCAACACACGATGAATCAGTAACCCACCTTTTCTTCGAATGCGACTTCTCCTACTCAATTTGGGCTGCAACTAGTGCACATCTTTTGGGATTTATCCCCAGCGTGACCTCCTTTTTTGAATATTGGCAGTATAATCAGCAGAATGCGCTGATAGACACTTTTATATCGATCTTTAGTTGGTGCATTTGGAAAGAAAGGAATGCACATGTGTTTGGGAAACCAGCACGACATTTTGGTGGAACCTGTAGAAGCATCACTCACTTTTTCTCCTCTCTAACAGGTCAAACATCCTCCACGTCGTTCCGTCTGAGTCTCCCGCCTTGCAGCGTCCAGCCAGCTGAATCTCAAGGTAGTACTAATGCTTCTCCAGAAAGGTAGTTATAATCTAGCATGGGGCAGCACCAGTTAGCATGTAATAGACTATCTCTAGCACGATAATTGTATTTTGTTGCTTCGTACCTATTTTTTTGGCCATCGATCGGGCTTGTTGATCGACCTCTTACCTACTTTATAATATAACTATTTAATCGGCTGTGTAGTTTCACGCTACACACCCGTCTCTCTCAAAAAAGAAGACGATCTCAATAGTAAGTAGATCATACCTGAGTTTGTCTTTCCCTCTCCATGTCAAGATTGAACTGCAATTCTTTAGTTTTTGCACGTTCAAGCTCGAGTTGCTTCTGCCGCTCCATTGTACGTTCCATTTCTAGTTCCCGCTCCCTGTTTATTAACACACACACACACACACACATAATATAAACCTTGGCAAAATTTGTTACAACTTTTTGCTAGTAAAGAATATATAATATAGGAAAGAAGAAAATAATATAGGAACGGAAAAATAAAACATATCAATCTCTTAAAGAAGCTGCATTTCTCTAGAAGCTACTTCTTCCAAAATTTTCATGCATGCTCGTCTCATCAGCAGTTTCTTCTGACTTTGTGCTGCTACTTCATCTCTAAGTTTTGACCTCTCTCTGAAGAAAATAATCTAAACTAAATAGAGAGAAATATCCTAACAGTAGCTATAGAATTTAATGTGGGCATTGCATGCCTCATATTCATATATAATTTAATGTATTTTAAGGTGAAATAATTTGGAATACTCCAGAATATCTTTTTAAGTCGTAAAATATAGTTGAATTTAGAATCGGAATATGAAGTCACTTCAAGAAATTATGCAAAATATTTTCATCTATTCTACATAAATCTCATAAGATTCCACGTACATGATGTATAAATTTTCTAATATTCATTTGAGCAGAAGTATATAAGACAACGAGCACACATGCATGGTTAGTTCAGCTAATTAAGAAAACAAGATTTTCTACAGTCTGTTTACAAGTATAATGAAAATGAAATACCTGGAGATAGGCCATTCAAATATTATTACTTGATCAAATAAATTACCATAGTGGGGAACATAAAATATGAAACTGGATAAAGGTGTTAAGTCAAAAATAAGCAATATGCACCAGTTCATACACTAACATTTTGTGTACATCTATGCATACAAGCAAGCATGCGCGCACGCACATACACATACATACATATATATAGACACACAAACATAGCACCAATGCACACTACAATGAGATTAAAAGACAATACTATCTATGTAAAACTAGCAGGTCAAGGATCAATGTTACTCACAAGGACTTAATGTGGTTCTTAATTTTCTGAAGCTAGCTTCCATCAACCTTGTTGCCTTGCAGAAAAGATGAAGCAAACAACATTAGTTTTATTTTTATTTTGGCGGTAGCGGCGGTGAGTACATAGTACATACACGATACACACACATATATACATGTGTGTGTATACATATATATACACGGATATCAAAGAGTGAGTCTTTGCATCCCCACTGTTTAATTTCTCAAAAATTCCTTATCGACATTTATGTACTAAAAAGTTTTGTATTGAACCAATTCTCATAGATATGATTTTCCAATCATGTAGATCATTTTTAAAGAAATGGATGATTTTAAAACTTCAAAAAGACAATTATTATAACACATCATTTACGGTGAAACACCAAAGAAATAAGTGATGTAGTGTTGTAGCAAATCAAGTTATCCTCCAATGAACCATCCTGAATAACATATCATTATACAAGTAATTATGGTATCCTTTTTCAGAAAAATATTATGTCTATACATGGTATTGTTTAAAGAAATCAGTCGTGAATTTACCTCGGTAAGCTTGGCAACATTGCGGAGTCCACGAGCCAATGTGTCCATTCCAGAAATATGTGCAAGGAATATATCCTCTACATCGGTACTCTCTCTCCGCCTACATTATTAAACAATAAATAATGAAATATAAGGATAAAAAATTAAAGAAGTAATCATTATAACAAAAATCATTGAGCTCGGTATAGCACTAACAATTTGGCATCAAAATTGAAACCGCTAGGGGCAAGTCCACCCTGAAATTAAAATGAGTTCAACATCAGTTTCATGAAACAACATATATGTAATAACAATCAGCACAAAGCCTAACATAGTTGAAAAAGATAACATAATTAAATTGAGTCAACTTGCATTTCGAATCATGCTTAACATAACTAGAGTGGCCTCACTTATATCGGTAAGGAACTGGTCAGTATCCCATCCTACAGATATATTTCATTTTAACACAAGCAAAGAAGTTAGATTTCCAGGCTTATTAAACATAAAGCTCAATGAAAGACAGTATTTTGGTTGTATGAATAATATCAATATGAGGATCTCCAGTGTTTGCATCAACATTTCCAAGTATTCCATTTATTCTTGAGGTTTCAAGCTCGTGAAAGCAGCTATAATTATCATCATGTACATAAAATACCCATAATTATCACCATGTACATAAAATACCTGCTCATCTAATATCAACTTAACTGCTAAATGAAACTATTCACCTATGGCCAACTAGAGTAGTATGGTTGCATTCAATGTTGAGTTTGAATTCACCTACAAAATCAAATTAATATTGAATTTTTTTTAAGAATAAATTTAATAACAGCTTTTGGAAAAAATCTGAATCTACAAGTATACCATATTAACTTTTAGATATATTACAAAAATAAGCCTAAAATTGTAAGGCCGTCACGACGTGTAAGCATCCACAAGTACTCTAGGGGAAACCCTCTAAATTTGCATTAGATTCTTAAGTTAAGTTTGAGACCTCATGGTTTACAGCGAAGCAAATAATTGTGCACGCAACACACACAACATGTTAATGCATATGCTTTTGACAATGTACGCACATCCAATTAGTTTTGTTTTCCTCCTTTTTAAAAAATAAATAAAAAGAAGAGGAAAAAAACCATCTTCCAGTGTATTGTTTCACAAGATTGGGTAGAAGAAAAAATATATTAATTATTAAGGTTGATGGTACTTTAGTAGAGGTTAACCATATTTGCTATCAGAAGTTTACTTTAGTATCAGAACACTTTCACTGCCTTAAGTTACAGTTACACATTTATTTATTTTTTAAAAAAATTAACAACTAAATCAAAGAAACTTTATGTTCAGCCAATCATCTTTATTTAGCTACTCACATTACGACTTTGACTCTTTTCCCCCTTGTTTTACTTCAGAGTTTCTTTGTTGAATCAAGTAAACATGTTAAGCAGGGGCTTATAACTTTAAGCGTTTAGTTGTCATTAATTCTTGTCTTGCTTACGGTTGCATAGCAAGGTAAGTCTGTTTAATTTAGTCGATTCAAATGTAGACACAAAGCTATAAAATCCCAATTATCACTAGATTCATATAAATGACCAAATACTATTCAGTCGCTTACTATTTAGTAATCAACCTAAAACAAATTGTTATGTGCTCCAATACTAAAATTGCTCAAATGAAAAAAAGGTGATATAAACAAACAACAAATCAAAAAGTATGTACAACAAAATTGTTACCTGATACAAAAGTGTTCATACCTGAGTAAACGGAGGTGGAAAAGCGAAACCCTAGATTCGTAGTTCGCAATCGAGATCTTCTTTCATTTTTGTCGATTTGATAGGAAAAAGGGAGGAGGCGGTGGCAGAAGGCGGAGGCGGTGGCAGAAGGCCGAGGCGGTGGCAGACGGTGGAGTCGGTGGCAGATGAAACCGCGTAGGAATGAAAGAGAAGTAAAACATGAGAGGGAGAAATGAAATTACCGTGAGAAATGAGATAACTGTTGTTAAAAGATAAATTTACAATCTTATCCTTCTTCTTTTCATTATTTACGAAATTACCATATTTACTAACGGTAATAACTGTTGTAAATGGTTGTAACGGATATAACCGTTAGAAATTTGTAACGGTTATTACCGTTACAAATTGAAAGCGGAAAAGTGTTACAAAATGAGCTGTTTGGTGTAGTGAGTGAACGGTAGAACCGGTCAAGGCAATACCCTCGCTCGGCGTTCAATGTCGCTCGGCACTCGTATGTCGTTTGACATCCATATGTCATTCGACATTCAATGTCTCATTCGGCGTTCAGGAGATCACTATTGATGAAATGAAACAAGAGCTTAAAGAAATGTACGGAGTGCTCATGGTTCAAAGCGTATCATGTTCGTCCACAAGATACACTTTGGGGGGGCAAGTGTTACCCGGTGGCTTGACCAAGTAACAAGAGGCTCGGCGTAAAAAGGTCGCTCGGCATAGAACACCATTCGACATTGAGAGGCCGCTCGACATCTAGCCTTGTTCGGCATCCTAGCCTCGCTCGGCATATGGTCTCGTTCAGCACAGAAGGGCCGTTCGGCATAGCAAGGTCGTTCGGCATTTCACCTCGCTCGGCATAGCAAGGTCGTTCGGCATGAGCCTCGTTCGGCATCTCCCCTCGACCGACATCAAGTCTCGTTCGGCACAGGTCTCGTTTGGCCTACACTCTTCACTTACCACACTGCCTCGATCGGCATGCAGATATCATTCGGCATATCTTCCTCGATCGGCATACGAATGCAGTTTGGCCCAGATATGTGGTTCGACAATTGCCATTCGGCAATTATGGTTCGGCGTACAGAAGTCACTTACTATGGGCCAAGGCATCTTACTCCTAGGCCCATGAGGGAAGTCCAACTCATCTTCGTCTATAAATAGAGGGGCAAGGGCACAGTGAAATGGGCCTTTTTTCGAGAACACTGGGGAGACTCTGCCGCTTTCAAGACTGACTCTTTTCAGTTCAAACTTGTATTCAAGTCATTATTTTACGGATTGTATCTGTATTTGACTACTTGGGAAAGTAATAAAGATTACAATTCAAAGTGGACGTAGACAGTTACGCCGAACCACTATAAATCTGGTGTTCTAGATTTCTGCAATTAATTTAGTCTATATCTCTCTGTTTTAATTTATCTTCTTCATTTATCTCTCTACACAATCTTTCTAAAGGGGGTTAGTGACCAATTTTGGTGCTAATAAGAACCAAATTGAGAAAATGGCGAAAAACCATCCATACATAATCCTAATCTAACATTTCGACTCTCCGCTGCAAAATTTGGATACGTTTTATCGAAATGCTTCCATGCTTCTCCATCGGCCGGATGTGTCAACGTGCCATCTTCCTCCGTTCTCACACTATGTCATCTCATATTAGATGCAGTAACAGAAGATGCATATAATCTTTGAAGCCTTGGAGTGATGGGTAAGTAATGCATACGCTTGTACGGAACTTCCTTCCCCTTCTTTTTTCTTGGTTTGTATCTTCCTGATTGCAAATTTTACAATTCTAAGGTTTGCGTCTTCTTTCCAAAACAACATGCAGCCTTTTAAACATGTATCTATTTTCTGATAAGGTAAACCAAAAGCCGACATAAGATTTTTAACTTCATAGTGATTTTCACACATTAGATTATCGGGTGGCATATGTCTTTTTGCAGCTTGGACAATAGCCGTAAACCCAGCTTCAGTGATGTTGTATTTTGACTTCATCGCAATGTATTCTACGATTACTGACAGCTGAGTGTCGCTTTTACAACCATCCCAAATAGGTTTCTTACACCATCTAGTAAATCATAAAAAAATTTGCTTCAATATTTGGTTCTTCAACATTTCCAGTCAACTTCAACCATAGGAAACATTGATCGTGCTGCATCTTCGACCATATTTTCTATACGGGTCGTCGTAACTACTTCGTTAACGACACTTTCAGTGCTACAACTTCTCCATGCCGATCCCAAACATAATACTCGGGCACGTAACCGTTTTGGCACAAATGAACTTTCACAATATCTGGTAACAAATACTTCAAATGTCTACACCTACTACATGGACAACGAATTTCTGGATCGTTTCCGTTATTACTTAAAGCGAATTCAACAAATACGTTTATACCATTATAAAAATCTTCTTTTATTGAGCCTCTCAGTCCTTTTCTTTGGTACATCCATCTCCTCCGATCAACAAAATAATCAATCATTTTTCCTATTTGAGAAAATGAGTCACAAAATTAAAAAACAAAATAATCAATCATTTCATGGTCGTATAATATTTGAATTTAAAGAACTATTTCACAAATTAAAAAATATTTTCAAATATGACACATTTTATTTTTTAACGTATCGATACAAAATTTTATACAAAAATATTTTTTTTCCATGGTCAGACATCCTACTTCCCATTACAAACACAGTAAGCATTTACATTTCGTATATTACTTCATCTCAAACAATTCAACAAAATTTCGGCAGCATTTCCCTTTTGTTCCCTGTATTGTACACAAATGCGTGTATGTAGAAAACAAAAAAGAAAAGTTAGGTCGAAATTTTATGAACCGTTTGAGACGAAGTAGTATACAAAATGTAAATGCTTACTGTGTTCATAACTTGTCCAATACAGGGAAAAATCCAACAAACATTGTACTAGATGAATATAAATGGTCGTTTTTTGCGATCATGTACAACACTCGTCAGACGGGGCCAAAAACTCTCTAAGGGACATTAGTTAATTAAATGTGCGCATTTTACGAAAAAATACATTTTACTAACTGTTCACATTTACAAAACTATATTTTAATTTAACACATTTATTCGACGTATTACATCAACTTAAGGCTAGTTTAACATTTTTGTCATTTTTCAATACACATAATTATAATTTAGACTCATGCATTTTTTTGTTGCATAAGTCAATACGTGCACAATATAATACTCCTAGCTCGTCCATTCATTTTATCTTATTCCAACCAACATAATACAATGATAGCAGCGCTACACACATATACAATCGTAGAATCAAGGCATACACAACGATTTACATATACACGAACAACCACAAATTATACATGTTTTTCACAATTTTACGATAAAAGATGAAATAGGTATACCATGGAATGCTAGAAACTATTATAACACTATTGGAAACAATTTCAATCACCAATTAGCCCTAATTTATCAACTTATGCAAATCTAGAAATAGAGTAAAAATTGAATTTTTCGCGAAAATAAGAGATTATACCTGAGCTAGAAAGCAAGAGAGGTTGAATACGTAGCCGGGGAGGATGCAAAAATACGAAATTAGTGATTGGAGGCTTGGCGAGTGAATTTGGGAAAAAAAATTAGGTATGCTGAAATGAGGAAGAAGAGGCTCGGTTGGAGCCTGAAGTTCGCGATTTTCCAACGGCTTTCGACGGCCGCCGACGACCCGTCGGAAGCCATCGCCCCCCATCGCTATTTAACCATTTTCTAGTAGTGACGATGTCTGTATGAAAAGAGAGAGAGCAAGAGCAAAAGTGACATCAGGAAGGCTGCGAGAAAGGCGAAAAGCAAAATGGAGGCGGAACATTATCGACATCAGTGATTAGGGTTTTTTATAAATCAATTTAGGGTTGGATCGTATTTTCATCGTTTTTGGGTTGGGCTATATGTTGCTACAGTTTTGAGTATTTGTTAACTTTGCAATAACTATAGCCTGAACATTTAAATTATTATGGATTATATATATATATATAGTATAAAATTCATTGTATGCCATAATTAAATAACAACGAATGGTACAAAATAATTTAAATAACATTTATGTGAAGTTTTTTTTTCTTTTCTATTTGCATATAGTTCGAATGGTTTATATGAATAAATTGTATTAATTTACATATTTATATAAAAAATACCGAAATTCACGAAATGGAATTTTCGAAACGGAATCGAAATTTCAAAATTTCTTGATGACCGGAACGGAAGCGGAAAACAATATTTTGAACCTTGCATTTAGCACAAACTAATTGGAAGAATATATAAAAGAGCTATTTGTCTTCCTTATTTTCGTTGTATCTTCTCCTGCGTGTTTGTTGCTCTTGAGGCTTGGGTAAATAGAGTTTCTTCAACACCGTATGTCAAACAAAATAATCTTGCGTTAGTTGAAGGTTCAGTTGTTCTATGCTGGACTATGGAAATAAAGTAATGATATTACTGAGGCGTCTTTAAAAAACCGAAGAAAAGGAAGACTTGAAACTATTAATTTATATCTGGTTATGAAAAAAAATATTAACTAAGAAAATCTTGTGCAAGTATTTGGAAAAAATTATGAACTAAGAGAGAATGCCAGTCCACTACGTTACTCTGTACCTGTTCATGTTTTTAAGTTAAAAAACATGGCAAACAAAATATCACACGATTAAAAAGAACTTTCCAAATTTGGAATAGGCTTAAAATTGTATTAAAATAAATGCATATCTTATTCGGGACATTACGTCCTGCTAATCACCAAAAATAAATTAACATGTGTTAACACTACTAAAAAAGGGTTAAATAACGACGGGGGGCGACGGCTTCCGACGGCCATTTTCCGACGGCCGTCGGAAGCCGTCGGAAAATCGCGAACTTCAGGCTCCAACCGAGCCTCTTCTTCCTCATTTCAGCATACCTAAAAAAATTTCCCAAATTCTCAAATTCACTCCCCAAGCCTCTAATCACTAATTTCGTATTTTTGCATCCTCCCCGGCTACGTATTCAACCTCTCTTGCTTTCTAGCTTAGGTTAATCTCTTATTTTCGTGAAAAATTCAATTTTTACCATATTTCTATATTTGCATAAGTTGATATTTAGGGCTAATTGGTGATTGGAATTGTTTCCAATAGTGTTATAATAGTTTCTACCATTCCATGATATACCTATTTCATCTTTTACCATAAAATTGTGAAAAACATGTATTATTTGTGGTTGTTCGTGTATATGTAAATCGTTGTGTATGTCTTGATTCTACGATTGTATATGTGCTAGCGCTGCTATCATTGTATTGTGTTGGTTGGAATAAGATAAATTGAATGCACGAGCTAGGAGTATTATATTGTGCACGTATTGACTTATGGAACAAAAAAAATGCATGAGTCTAAATTATAATTGTGTGTATTGAAAAATGACAAAAATGTTAAACCAGCCTTAAGTTAATGTAATACGTCGAATAAATGTGTTAAATTAAAATATAGTTTTGTAAATGTGAACAGTTAGTAAAACTGTATTTTTTCATAAAATGCGCACATTTAATTAACTAATGTCCCTTAAAGAGTTTTTGGCCCCGGCTGACGAGTGTTGTACATGATCGTTATATAAATTAATAGTCGTTTTTTTTAAAAACGACCATTTATATTCATCTGGTACAATGTTTGTTGGATTTGTCCCTGTAATGGACAAGTTATAAACACAATAAGCATTTACATTTTGTATACTACTTCGTCTCAAACGGTTCATAAAATTTCGACCTAACTTTTCTTTTTTGTTTCCTGCGTACACGCATTTGTGTACAATACAGGAAACAAAAGGGAAATGCTGTCGAAAGTTTATTGAATTGTTTGAGACGAAGTAATATACGAAATGTAAATGCTTACTGTGTTTGTAATGGGAAGTAGGATGTCTGACCATAGAAAAAATATTTTTGTACAAAATTTTGTATCGATACGTTAAAAAATAAAATGTGTCATATTTGAAAATATTTTTTAATTTGTGAAATAGTTCTTTAAATTCAAATATTATACGACCATGAAATGATTGATTATTTTGTTTTTTTATTTTGTGACTCATTTTCTCAAATAGGAAAAATGATTGATTATTTTGTTGATCGGAGGAGATGGGTGTACCAAAGAAAAGGACTGAGAGGCTCAATAAAAGAAGATTTTTATAAGGGTATAAACGTATTTGTTGAATTCGCTTTAAGTAATAACAGAAACGATCCAGAAATTCGTTGCCCGTGTAGTAGGTGTAGACATTTGAAGTATTTGTTACTAGATATTGTGAAAGTTCATTTGTGCCAAAACGGTTTCGTACCCGAGTATTATGTTTGGGATCGGCATGGAGAAGTTGAAGCAAATACTTCTATAGAGTCTGAAAGTGTCGTTAACGAAGTAGTTACGACGACCCGTATAGAAAATATGGTCGAAGATGCAGCACGATCAATGTTTCATATGGTTGAAGTTGACGACGATGATGGAAATGTTAAAGAACCAAATATTGAAGTAATTTTTTTTATGATTTACTGGATGCTGCTAAGAAACCTATCTGGGATGGTTGTAAAAGAGGCATTCGGCTGTCAGTAATCGCAGAATACATTGCGATGAAGTCAAAATACAACATCACTGAAGCTGGGTTTACGGCTGTTGTACAAGCTGCAAAAAGACGTATGCCGCCCGATAATCTAATGTGTGAAAATCACTATGAAGTTAAAAAAACTTATGTCAGCTTTTGGTTTACCTTATCAGAAAATAGATACATGTTTAAAAGGCTGCATGTTGTTTTGAAAAGAAGACGCAAACCTTAGAAATTGTAAAATATGTAATCATGAGAGATACAAACCAAGAAAAAAGAAGGGGAAGGAAGTTCCGTACAAGCGTATGCATTACTTACCCATCACTCCAAGGCTTCAAAGATTATATACATCTTCTGTTGGTGCATCTAATATGAGATGGCATATTGTGAGAACGGAGGAAGATGGTACGTTGACACATCCGGCCGATGGAGAAGCATGGAAGCATTTCGATAAAACGTATCCAAATTTTGCAGCGGAGAGTCGAAATGTTAGATCAGGATTATGTACGGATGGTTTTTCACCATTTTCTCAATTTGGTTCTAAATATTCATCCTGGGCCATTATCGCCACACCGTATAATTTACCTCCATGGATGTGTATGAAAACGCAATATATGTTTCTTACTGTTGTCGTTCCTGATCCCAACGATCCGACACAAGGAATCGATGTATATTTACAACCGTTGATTGAGGAGTTAAAAATACTGTGGAACAAAGGAGTAGAAACATACGATGTGTCCAAGAAGAAATTTTTTCATATGTTTTCTTCTTTGTTGTGGACTATAAGTGATTTTCCTGCCTATGCAATGCTTTCAGGATGGAGTACTACCGGTCGTCTAGCATGTCCATATTGCATGGATGAAACACGAGCGTTTTCTTTACCTCATGGTAAGAAAATTTCATGGTTTGGCTGTCATCGATATTTTCTCCATGTAAATCATCCCTTCAGAGGAGACAAGAAAAACTTTTTAGCTAATAGAGTAGAAACCAGACAACCACCGACGATATGGTCAAGCGAAGACATATATGAACTTGTTAGGGACTATCCAAAGATATATGTAACTGGAGTGCAAACAGAAATTGAAGGCAAATCGATTGTTCATAACTGGTGCAAACAAACTATTTTTTGGGAGTTGCCGTATTGGAAACATCTTCTGCTTCGTCATAATATAGACGTGATGCACAATGAGAAAAATGTATTTGATAATGTTTTTAACACAATTTTGAATGTGAAAGGGAAGACGAAAGATGATTTGAAATCAAGACGCGATATAGAAGAATTATGCAAACGTCTTGAGCTTCATATGAAACCAAATGATAGTAAAAAACCCAAAGCATGTTACGAATTAGATAATAATCAAGTTAAAGCTGTGTTAAAATGGGTGGAAGGGTTAAGATTTCCTGATGGGATATCATCAAATCTTCATAGATGTGTTGACTTTAAAAACGGTAGATTGAGCAGAATGAAAAGCCACGACTGTCACATAATGATGGAAAATTTATTTTCCGTTATGTTCAAAGAACTACTGCCGTTAAAAGTTTGGAAGGTAGTAACAGAGCTTAGTATGTTTTACAAAGAGTTTTGTTCGACTACTTTAAAAGTGCAACGTTTACGTAAACTTGAAGTAGATATTCCTATATTGCTCTACAAATTAGAGAAAATATTTCCATCAGGTTTTTTTAATGTAATGGAACATTTACCTGTTCATCTCCCATCTGAAGCACGACTTCGAGGTCCTATCCAATATGGATGGATGTATCCATTTGAGAGGTATGTAATATGTTATCACATAATTTAATTGCATTTGAAAGATGAAGTTAATGTAAATTAATTTTGCATAGATACCTAAATCATCTGAAGAAAAAAGTGAGGCAAAAAGCACGAGTTGAAGGTTCGATATGTAAATCTTTCATCGAAGAAGAAGCTTCGTTCTTTTTCTCTCACTATTTTAGTGACCATGTGAATATATCATTTGAAAGTGTTCCTCGTAATGGCGAAGGCGACGAACACGATTCCTCTCAAGCAATGTTATCTATTTTTAGACAACATGGTCGGCCTTCTGGAAAATGTGTATAAATATGGCTAGACGATAGAGATCTTCATGTAGCACACAGTTATATTCTTCTAAATTGTGCCGAGGTTGCACCGTTTGTTAGGTAATCTGAAATAATAATTTGTGTTTTATTCTTTTCTATAATGCATGCGCGTGTATAACCTAATGTAATAATTTGTTTATATATACAGTGTTTATGAACGTGAACATCCGAACGGAGATCTCAGTAAAGAATTTTCCGGTTGGTTTTCAGATTACGTTTATGGGCCGAGAAATTGTGTTGTTGACGAAGGATTGAAACATCTTGCGATGGGACCAAAAAGAGTGGTCAAGACATATCCACTACCCTCGAAGGTTGTGTTGGATGTTTCAAGAGCTTCTTACCGGAGTAGGATGAGTGTGTGTTGGCCGAAGTGGGATAACATCCCTCCCCACATAGTAGAGTGTATTTGGCAGGATGTCCTAGTAAGTATATTTTTCTGTTTTCCAATTTTAATTCGTTTTTGTCATTTCTTTTACTGTTTATCATTTACAGTTTAATATTCTTTTTGCTTTTTAACGTGAAACACAGGCTAAGATGGACATTCAGACAGATGATATGCAGTTGGCATGAGAATATTGGATGAAGAAGATGCGTAAAAACTATAGAGACTCGATATCCGAAATCAAGAAATCAGGTAAGAAACCACGTTGGATGGGGGAGAGCGTATGGCAAGCATGGTTGGAATACTGGGAAACTGACGAGGCGAAGGAAAGTATACTAATTTTTTTTAAATTATTTGACTGGTAGTAAATATCAAAAAATACATGATCGATAAATAATATATCAAATTTTGAATGTACATGCAGAGTTGGAAAGAAACTCTGCAAACAGAAATAAAAATCCGTCACTCATCGCGGAGAGTCGAAGTCATTTCAGCAGTATCGGCAGGAGTTGGTAAATTTACTGAATGCAAATTGTAAATAGTTTGTGCTATATAATTTTAAATGTACAATAATTGTATGTAAAAATAAATTTCAGGAAGCTGAGGTGCATGGTCCCGTGGGCTATATGGGCGTGTTTACTCGTACGCATGCTGTCGAGCATGTAAATCCAGACGGGACAGTTTCGTATACATGGCAGGACGATAAATCCAGCAAGAGCCATGTAAACATATTTCATTTTATGCAGTATTAGTAATTGTTCTACTTATTAAAATATAATGAAATAAGATATGATGATATTAATTTGTTAATGCAGGAAAAGTTTATGGAGCAACGCTAGAAACTCCTTGCTGACACGGGTCGAGATCAGCTGACGATGGATGAGAAGGATGCTATTTTTGGTTCAGTTATGGATCCATCGGAGCATGGCAGACGATACAGATTTGGCAATCAAGTGGTAAGTAAATAATATATTGGGTATCATATAAGTTTTCAAATTCAGTACATTGGTTTTGAGTCACTTCGTTATGAAAGCATTATGCATTACCAAAATATATTAATTCGTTACTTGAATGTCATTTCAAAAAAAACGAAAAAGACATGTTATTTAATTTAGTTTGCCTGATATATGCTGTACACATGCATAAATTTATCACATTTACTGTTAAAGAGATCAAAAGCAGTGATATCTCGTAATGTAACGTACTATTATTTCTGTTAATAAATGGTTGAATCACAATTTAAAAACTGCCAAAAGAACATATTTTCAAATGTATACATTATACATGCATAAACTAAATTAAATAACATTATCACACTGCTAATCATTCACATACCTGCACATACACTTACATAAACATGCAGAAACTACATTAAATAACATTATCACACTGTTAATCATTCACATACATGCACATACACTTACATAAACATGCATAAACTAAATTAAATAACATTATCACACTGCTAATCATTCACATACATGCACATACACTTACAGAGATCACACAGCTAAATTAAATATTTACTACATGCCAACAGTCAGAGACGGGGTAGGTAGACTAGAGCTCAGATCGATCTAGCAGAGATTGAAGATTTGCGGGCTAGAGTGGTGCAGCTGGAGGAGCAGAACCGTCGGAAGGCCATACAGACCACACAGTTGCTAGACCAACGTATCGCCGAGTACATGCAGCAGTTTGGTGGCCGCTTCCCTTCCTCTGCTGGCTCTGGTTCTGGAGGAGATTGATTGATTGCTTTGGTCGGTAATTTTTTTTCTTCTGTTTTGTATGATTTGGTAGATGGTGGAGCTTGTTGTTGATTTATGTACTATGTTATTATACACTTAGCTATTTTGTTGTATAATTATGTGGATGTTGGGTGATGATTATGTGTTTTAACTTAATTTTATGTATTTTTTTGTTTGGTAAATTGTGCATAGTTTGGTTTCTAATATTTGGTTGGAATATCATATACTGGATTCTGCAGAATAGTGTTTGTATGGAAATGTGGATGGAAGGCTACATCGTAGCAGAAATAAAAAAATGCAGCAGATTTCCGACGGCTTCCGACAGCTTTCAGGTTTTATTTTTCCGACGGCTTCCGACAGCTTTCAGGTTATATTTTTCCGACGGCTTCCGACAGCTTTCAGGTCAATTTTTCTGACGGCTTTCGACAGCTTTCAGATCAATTTTCCCAACAGTTTCCGACGAATTTCGACAGGCGTCGGAATCCGTCGGAAAACCGAACGGCGAGATCCGTCGGAAGTCGTCGGAAACACTGCAGGCCGACGCCTTATTTTCCTACGGCTTTTTCCGACGGCTTCCGACGGCCACCGACGGTTTTCTGCCGTCGGAAAATGCCTTTTCCCTTGTAGTGCGGTAATATAAAATTATTCTTCTTTGTTATTGTAGCATTCGGCACCGGATTTCGAGCCCAATTACAGCCCGGTCATCGCCGGAAGCGGAACGGAATGGTCGAGATTCCGACATGCTGGCCAGAATCTCGAACCATGGTTAAATGTTACTATGAACTATTTTCTTATGTAGTTTTTCCTTTTATATTCTTTGATTTGTTTCTAGGATTGTATGCATTTATTTCATGTACTTTTGATTTGGTTGTGAAAAAAAAGTTTAGTTTTATGTGACTCTCTTTTACATTACTTGTGCATTTACTTTGTACAATTAAGTTGTATATTACACAGACATTGGCTACCTTATCATATATTTCTCAAATACAATATATGTTACAGTTTTGTATATTTATGTCCGGTCTGTTTCAAATGCATCTTATTTTAACATTGTGCGATGAGTATTATTTCACATGAACATTTTTTTTCAGTTTATTCTCCTCAAACAATTGATGATGCCAAAAAAATGAACTATATGCATGGTCATCAAATAATACAAGGCACAAACAATGTAACCAATACACAATCTTCAACAATATGGAAAACTAAGGCCAAAATCTGAAGCATTTAGTCACTATGTATATCACATATGCTTAGAAGGCATGTCTCTATGGTACCATAAGAAAATTGTAGAATGACTCATCAATAGAGTCCCATCTAGTTAATAAATAAGTAAATAAAATTCCATGTTACATTTCCCACCCCAAAATTTCTAGTTAATACTCACCTTATAAGTCTAGGCATAAAACTCTACTTGTATTTCAGATTGGCTCAATAAGATAATTTTTGAACTGATGTTGCTAACTTAGTTCATGGTTATTATGTTAACCAAGGTATCATCATATCTATTTATACTGCATAGGTACATGTACTGTACATGTCTAACATAGGGACATGAGCAATGTAGATATATTTGTTATTTACCTTCTCAGATCTCACATCTTCAGGAAGATCTTGATACACAAGGGTAGCAGACCATACAAAGTAACCACCAGGGCACAACAATCTGTTCAACTCCAACAAAAGCATATCGACTACATTATAAGTGACACATTAGAAAATCCATATGTTCAGCCAAACTAAAGATGGTAATGCATTCGTTTATGAAAAAAAGCACCTTCAACATGCCATTGGTACTCAACAATAAGCAGAGTGAATAGAACCATAAACTCTTCCTGGGAATGGGAGCCTTTGGGTGCCCATAACGGTGAATAAGGCCAGTATTCCTCTTTCAAGGTCAAATTGTACTTGAGATTCATGCTCATCTCTTAGGGCAAATGACATTGCGTGCACATCCCTTTCAAAAAGATAATCACCAAAGCTAGCACTCCACAACCAACATCCAATAATGACAAAAGGTTCTTTTACCCCAAGCTATTTTAGGTGGATATCAAGATTAGCATAATTTATAATGTATCCAAAAAAGATGTAATTAATCATTTCCTTGAAATAAAACTGATATAAATAAATAAAATGAAGCTAAACTTTTGAAATAAAACTTAATTGATTCACATAAAACTTAGTTAACTTACTTCAATTTTTATGAAATTCATATAGGACTTATATAACAAAAACACGTCTGAAACAAAAATTTGGTTTCTGCTAACAGTTTTCAAAATTAAGTAAGATTACTTCCTTAAAATATGATTGAGAATTTACTGATGATTAATACCATGCGTGACAGTAGTAGTTGGTTAATGAATAAAGAATATGTAAGATTTGGTGATACAATATTTCCAATTTCAGAATATTTGAAAGGTATCGTTGATTTCAGTGATACAATATTTTCAATTGCAGAAAATTTGAAAGATATTTGAGATAATTACTTAAATATATATTGCCTCTTTTATAGCATTAAAGAGACTAATAAATTACCCACGTGAGAAGAAGAATTATTTTAGAAGATTGAAATAATCAATTGATTTCCTAATTAGCTGATTAAAGAAGTAACCTTATCAAGCGCACGTAAATTAGGGAAACCTGGAAAATCAAATGGATAAACGTTTCATGTATGAATAGGAGAATTAATGAAGCATCGATTTATGACCATAAATCAATTACTTCAACCCCGAGTAATAATCTCTATATAAAGGCAGAGATTAGCATGAGTAGAATCATATCTTAGTTGTATTTCTTATTCTTCTTCTCCATTATTAATCTTGTAAAATTTTCTCCTCTTATAAAGTGATAAAAATCTCCTCTCCCCAAGTGGATGTACATTACCTCGCGGTAGTGGAACCACTATAAATCCCGTGTGTTATTTTTTTATTGCTTGATCTGTGATTGCTTTTAGCTGGTGACTATTTGTTGTTTGTTTTGCCTCATCATCAACCTGGTCCCTTTTGTTTTTCCACAAGGTTGGGTTTTTGTTTCTAAGGTGATCTTGAGGGATTTTTCCCTAATAGTCTGGTATCAATGCGACAAGGTTGATTGAGAAAGGGTGTTAGGCATTATAGAAGGAGATGGGAAGACTCTAGTGGTTGCACCAATACCCTATGTTAGAGGGGCCTATATACATCAAGGTCTAGTTTAGCAATAGAGAAGTGGAACGGTGATAAAGACTTCGAGAAGTAGCAATGGAGGATGAAAGCTGTTCTGATGAGAAACGAAGTTCATACTGTGGTGTTTGCTCCTGAGAAGTTGACGTCTGAAATTTCAGCCGCGGAAAGGAAGGAAATGGAAAAATAGACGTTTGCTATTTTGCAATTAGTTATGGGAGAAAATGTTATTTCTGAGATTAGCAGTGAAACTATTGCTAAGGGCATTTGGACCAAGCTATAAAATCTCTATCTGAAGAAGTATTTGACTAACCATCTGATTTTGTTAAAGACATTTTTCACCATGAGGATGAGAGATGGTGCTTCTATCAATGAGCATCTGGGTTTCTTCGACGATCTAGTGATGAAGATGAAGATTGTGGATTTGAAGGTAGATGAAGAGCATATGGTTATGATGCTCTTGTGTTTCCTTCTGGAGCGTTACACGGGTTTCGCTAACTGTCTTATCTTTGCAAGAGATACTTTGACCATTGAAGATGTGAAGTTGGGTCTTCTATCTAAGGACTTGAGAGATCAAATGAAGGAGATGAGTGAAGGTAGAGGATGAAGTGGTAGTCAAGGCCTATTTGCTGAGAAAGGGAGAGTGGAGAAGAAGAATTGCAATTCTAGGGGGCGTTTCAAATCTAGAAAGCCCGGTAATAATTATCGAGGAAAGTCTAAGGATGGAAAGTATCGCCATTATAAGAAACCAGGCCATTGGAAAAGAGACTGCCCGGATTGGAAGAAGAAGAAGGAAGAAGATGGTTCTTCATCGCTTGCGTGGAGAAAGCTGTACTTGATGATGTGTTATTTGCAGCGGTATCAGATATATCAAACCATTGGGTGTTTGATTTGGGGGCGTCTTTTTATATGACGCCTAATAGGGATTACTTCAGTTCTTTAGTCGATAGAGAGGGAAGTGCAATCCTTATATGTAATGATGCTAGTTGTAGAGCCATGGGAGAAGGTACAGTACGAATTAGGATGTTTGACGGAGTGATACGTACTTTGATAGGTGTCTGGTATGTTCCGGGTCTTCGGAAGTCCTTGATTTCTTTGGGGAAGTAGGCATCAATGGGGTGCAAGATCACTTTAGAGAAGGATGATTTGGAAGTTTCAAGAGGTGCTCTTGTTCTTATGAAGGGATATATGTTTTAGAATCTTTATTTGCTTAAGGGGACCACAGTTCTTGGAGAGTCATGTGTTGGAGTGGAGAGTCGTGTGTTGGAGTTGATAGTTCTCGTGCTTTGGATGCCACCAGACTTTGGCATCTCATGTTGGATCATATTTTTTAGAAGGGCTTAGAGTTGCTTCGTAGATGGAAGATGATCAAAGGTGATTTCAACAAGTTGGATTTTTGTGAAGAGTGTGTGTTAAGTAAGCAGACAAAGGTATTCTTTAGAGTTGGACTCCATAGATCAGAGATGGTACGTGATTATGTGCATACAGATGTTTGGGGACCATTTTCTACTGCTTCCATTGGGTGAGCGAAGTATTTTATCTCTTTTATTGATGATTTTTCTCGAAAAGTTTGGGTGTATGTGATGAAGGCCAAATCAAAAGAGCTTTGAGAAGTTTAAGGCTTGGAAGGTGCTTGTTGAGAACCAATCCAATTCTAAGTTGAAGGTGCTGAGAGGGGGCGAGTTTGTCTCTAGGGAGTTCCTTGACTTTTGTAGACTGCATAGCATTGAGAGACATTTCGCTACACTAGGTGGGGTTGCTGAGAGGATGAACAGGACTTTAATTGAGAAGGCTTGTTGCTTGAGATTGATGGTGGGCTTATATAGAGGCTTTTGGACTGAGGCATTATTGACTACGACACATATTATTAATCGGATTCCATGCTCAGCCATAGATGGGAGGATTCCAGAAGAGAAGTGGAGAGGTAAAGCCGTGTACCTTGGTTATTTTCGTAATTTTGGTTGTCCTCTGTATATTCACCATACAGGTGATGATAAGTTGGAGGCTAGGGCATACAAGAGCATCCTCTTGGGATACATAGATGGTATCAAAGGGTACCATATTTGGCACCCTGTTCATAGGAAGATTGTTCATTCCATACATGTTACTTTTGATAAGTCAGCAATATTCAATCCTAAGAAAGACTTACCTACCACATTAGATAAGGCCCAAGGAGATAGAAGAGGTTCATATTTTACAGCCTAGTAGTAGAGTTGTTAATGCTATTGAGAGTGAGATAGATGCAGTTGATGTGACATCACAGAGTAGTCTACAGGTGCCTTCTAGTAGTGTTGGTGATGTGCATGAGACTAGAGGAAGTTCAGTTCAAGGTGGAGCTAAAAGGAGTTTAGGCGAAGTTGTACCTACTCGGGCCAGTCGTAGGACTATTAGGCCACTTGAGAGGTATGCTGATTGGCAGTATGCAAACCTTAGCCTTAGTGATCAGTTTGATTATGCCCTACATGTGGTTCATGAGGCCCGCTAGACCTTGATGAAGCTTTGAAGTCATGTGACAGTTCGAAGTGGATGTGTGCTATAGAAGAGGAGCTAAAGTCGTTGAATAAGAACAAGACTTGGGATTTGGTACCTCCTCCTCAAGGAACCCGAGCCATAGGTTGCAAGTGGGTGTTCAAGGTAAAGGATGATGGAAGATACAAGGCTAGACTTGTTTCTAAAGGGTTTTCATAGAGGAAGGAATTGGAGTATGATGAGATTTTTTTCTCCTGTAGTGAGACACACCTCCATCCATATTTTGCTTGCTATAGTTTCCGCTCATGACTATATGTTGGAGCAACTTGATGCGAAGACCGCTTTCTTGCAAGGAGACTTGGATAAGACCATTTACATGAAGCAGCCAGATGGATATGTCGTAGATGGAAAAGATAATTGGGTTTGCAAGCTAAAGAAAGAACTATATGGACTTAAGCAGTCGCCTAGACAGTGGTACAAGAGGTTTGATTATTTTATTCTTTCACTTGGTTTTGATTGTAGCATCTAAGACGCTTATGTGTACTTCAAGCATTTAAAGAATGGTTATTGGGTGTATTTACTCTTGTATATGGATGATAAGTTGATTGCTTCCAAGGATAAAGCTAAAATTGATAGTTTGAAGTTGAAGCTTAAGGCGGAATTCGAGATGACAGACTTTGGAGAAGCAAGGAAGATTTTGGGTATGGAAATCCAAAGGGATAGGAAGCTTGGACTTTTGAGGCTCATTCAAAAGGAATATATTATGAAAGTGCTTGCTTGGATTAGCATGGAAGGAGCAAAGGCAATTAGCACACCCATGCCTTTATACATACAGCTTTCTGGTAAAGGCTCTCCGATCTCGGAGAAGGATAAGGCTTATATGGAGAAGATTCCCTATGCGAGTGTAGTTGGTAATCTGATGTATGCCATGGTTTTCACTAGGCCTGATATTGCACAGGTAGTTGGATTTGTGAGTAGATTTATTTCAAATCTAGAAAAGACGCATTGGGAGGCAGTGAAGTATATTTTCAAATATCTTAGAGGGACTCCAGACCATGGGCTTATCTTTGGTGACAAAGATAGAGATTTCAGCTTGGTTGGATTTTGTGATTCTAAATATGCCGGTGATAGAGGTTGAAGGAAGTCAACCTCAAGTTATGTGTTCACCATTGGTGGGACAGCTATTAGTTGGAAAGCGAGATTGCAGACAATTGTGGCTTTGTCTACTACAAAGGCAGAGCTTATAGCTGCGGTTGAAGCGGCTAAGGAGACACTTTACTTAAAGCGTTTGTTGTGTGACTTGGGCTTCCTGTATGAAGGTATAGAAGTGAGTTGTGATAGCCAAAGTGCAATTCATTTAGCTGAAAATCTGGCTTTCATCTCAAGGACAAAGCATATTGAGGTGAGAGAGTCCTTTCTTGTCTCTATGGATGAAGAGAAGCTTGTACGTCTTCAGAAGGTTCACACAGAGGAGAATGCAGCGGATATGTTTACCAACTCGTTACCCATTGCAGTTTGAGCATTGCTCGCTTGATGAAGTGCTAGGTTCCACAGGGTGGCATGGTGGAGAGTGAGTTGGTAGATGTAGACGTTTTTTTCCATTGTGGAGATTGATAGGTCCTACTTGGAGAGGGTACTTGTTGAATATGCAAGTATATGATTTTTGTTTGATGATAATAAACATATATATATATATATATTCATTTAAATGTATTTGTTAATGTACTATTTTATTTTCACAGAATTAAATAAATATTTGTTGAATAAAATAAATAACATAAAATTTAAATTCAAACGGATATTTTATTCAAACAAATATTTTATTACAATTTTGAATGGTACAAATTTGAGCTCTCACTATATATATACAGTCTTTGATTACAATACAATTTTGATTACATCACAATTTATAATTTACATTAGCACCTCACTACATACCACTCATTCACTCGTATTTAATCTTCAGCTCTATTCCAGATTGAATCCAGCATCTGAGTTATCTGCAAAATAAACATTGACGCGGTAAAATTGAAAAAGAAATATTTTTTGCAGTGTAAAATAAAATGGTTTTTCGAAAATATTATTTGCCTCAGTTATTTGGGTTGTTCGTCATCATGTATTTTGAATTCATCATACACGAACAGCTTGTGACATGCACAGTGTATCACTGTACATGCCACAAGGCAGTGCACACCGATATACACTTGAAAAAATTGCAGGGACATGTGAGCACAAGGTTAAACCCAATAAAAAGCTGGATTCAACTGACGTTCAAATATTCAAGTGTAATACAAATAAAGACAACAACATCAACTAAGGTCAAGACCAGACCCAAGTCAATCAGAACAACTCAGGTCTGAAAACAAGTGAAACAAGTTCAGCTACCACATGAAAGCAAGCAGTCGAAGTAACAACAATATATGTATATAGTGAATGCAACCATACAACTCAACAGTTTAGTGGAAATGCGTCAGGTGAAAAGAGCACAAGTTCAACCAAGTGGCTCAACAACTCAATATGCAAACAAATGAAATGCATCACTCAGACACGAGTACATAATACAAATGCAACATGAAGACTGCAAATATATGAAGATCAGTATACAACAAATCAGACCAGAGGCAATCAAGAGCATAAGCACACAAAATACACAGTGCATATATATGCAAGCAGACCTGAAACATAAGCATGGATGAACAGTGATGACACAAATGCACCATACCTAGGACCAGTGAACAATGAAGTGAAACAAGCACAAACCCAACAACTGTGCGTATATAAGCTCAACTGGTACAAGTGCAGTGCAATTCAACAACACATATATATACACATACATATGTATGTATGTACATATATGATGAATGCAAATTCAGCAACTAAAACATGAAGTATGAATGCAAAGCTACATCCAGACCTAGTAACATGTATGATATGATAACTCAACCGAATTGTCAAAAAGGAATGGTTCAAATGGCCAGACTTACAAGTCCAATGAAAATAATAAACTGGCTCGGCATGTACAAGCAACTAACCACACAATGCAACAAAACAGTGAACAATAGAATACAACCAGAGATGTGTGGATACAAGAAAACAGAGGCTAGACAGTTCAACCAAACTACAGCTACCAAATTGAACAAGCCATTACTCAACATAGTTCAATATGAAAGTGAAGCCACCAGACTACATGAAGTCTAACAATGACCAATGGAACCAGACCCAAGCAAATGTACACAGTACTTTCAACACTATGTTGGCGGGCGGTGGCCTTGCCGGAGTTCGTTGACAAAGTGCAATGAGTGATGGCTATGCCGAAGCTCATTGAAAAAGTATCTATGGTGTCTTGTCCAAGAGCTACTTGGAGTAAGAGGATGTAGGTGGAGTTGATAGGCTTGTGGGGAAATATAGTATCAAGGTGGAGATTGTAAGATTTGATGATACAATATTTCCAATTGCAGAAGATTTGGAAGATATTGTTGATTTCAGTGATACAATATTTCCAATTGCAGAAGATCTGAAAGATATTTGAAATAATTACTCAAATATTCATTGCATCTTTTATTGCATTAAAGAGAGTAATAAATTATCAACGTGAGAAGAAGAATTATTTGGGGGATTGAGGTAATCGATTAATTCCCTAATTAGCTAATTAAAAAAGGAACCTTATCAAACGCATGTAAATTGGAGGAAACTGGAAAATCAAATAGATAAATGTTTCCTGTATGAATAGGAGAATTAATGAGGAATTGATTTATGACCATAAATCAATTACTTCAACCCCAAGTAATAATCTCTATATAATGGTAGAGATTAGCATGAGTAGAATCATATATCTCATTTGTATTTCTTATTCCTCTTCTCCATTATCAATCTTGTAAAAATTTCTCCTCTTAGAAAGTAATGAAAATCTCCTCTCCCCAAGTGGATGTACACTACATCGCGGTAGTGGAACCACTATAAATCCCGTGTGTTATTTTCTTTTATCGCTTGATCTGTGATTGCTTTTAGCTGGTGACTATCTATTATTTGTTTTGCCTCACCATCAATCCGGACCTATTTGTTTTTTCGCAAGGTTGGGTTTTTGTTCCTAAGGCGTTATTGAGAGATTTTTTCCCCAATGGAACGATTACTAAACATAGACTATGAGTTTAAAAGGTGCAGCAATAAAAGTGTGACAGTGGTAAAATCAATTAAAACTCAGTAGTCATTGCCATTTCACAATGTTTCTCTTCACAACTATTTGAATAATGATGTGGTTTATGTTTCACTATTGTCAAATACACAATTTTTATCTTCACTTTTACCACAGTCACACATTGTAGTAGTAGTAACAAAGTTTAACTTCTACTACCGCACTTCCATTAAGTAAATTGTTATGCTCACCTTTGACTACACTTTATAAGGTAGTAGTTGCTACAAACAATATACTTATGATGTGTAATAAGGCCAATATTAAAAGATAAACAAGCCAATAAATGAAACTTTAATGATTGTCATGTAACTTCAACAAAAAAGGACAACGACCATAAGTTGTTAGGCAAAGGATTTGTGGAAGAAGTAATAATGTCAAATTTAGTTTATAATCTAGCACCACATCAGGTTTTTGCAATCCAGCCTATGGTCAGGAATAAAAATAATTAAAAATAAAAGCATAAGTACACACATTTGATGTATTTCAAATTAATTTTAATTTGGAAAATGAAAATACTCTTAAGAAAGGCAACTAGTTATGGATACTTTTGTGTGGTTGCATCTTTATCTTTGGATCAAGAATCAGACTAAAAATTATATGTAAACTAATTATAACAAAGTAATAAACGTACTTGAGTTATAATCTGACAGAATGATCATGCCAAAGGAGGGCTTGCTCAATGCCTTCGTAAGCGGCAGGGAGGTAGTGTTCAAGGGTGAGATGGTACACGACAGAGAGGATGGCAGTGAGGGTGATGGCACGGTGGAAGACAACGGAGTCGAAGAAGGAGGTGGAGGAGAGGGAATTTTTAGTCAGATTATGGGGGACGAGAAGGAGACGGGGAGGGAGGATTGGTGGGGTGGGTTATGGTTTATGGGGAAGTTCATCTATGGGGTCGACAACTGGCGATGTAGGAGAATTTGTATTTGAGGATGGGAGAAGATACGCCGAGGAAGAGAAAGGGAGAAAAAGTTTTAGGAACCGGCGACCACGAAAATAACAGGGCGCTAAAAGTATGTTAGAGAGCCAATTGCTCCACCAAATCAAACAAAATTAAATCAAACCATAAGACTGCGAAATAAAACGTTATCTATTGAGGTTATAAAAAGTACATTTTCTTGTAGTGAATACATATATTTATCATTTAAAATATAATATATATGTTTGTGCGTGTGTATGTGTGTTTAACCTAGTTAAAATTAATTCGAATTAAGATATTTTAAAGTTTCAAATTCTAAATTTGAATAAACTTCTTATATAGTCAAGCTAGCTAGGGACTTTACAACAAATTTGAACACACACACACACATATATACATACATATATGTATGTATGTATGTATGTATGTATGTATATGCATATGTATATATTTTCGATATAATATAATATATATATACACATATATACATATATACATATACATATATATACATACACACACATACACACACATATGATACTATAATTTATTTAATTGTGACACAATACACCAGATTTACCTTTTGATACCATGCAAAAAATGCTATATTAGCTTTTCATACTGTTAGTGAAGATGCTATATTGTTTCTGCTATGAAAATGTTTCCGCTATTAACCTTTTTTCACAACACCTTTACTTCACTATGAAATATTTTTCCATAGCGGTCTACTTTTTTCAACTCAATAAAAATGCTGTAATATGATTTTCTATAGCGTTTATTTTTGCTTTAATAAGTTTAAATAGTTCTTCGCCTTCTGTTTCCATAGCGGTAGTTTTCCACTATTAATACTTTTAATATAGCGCTTGAAATTTTGCTACGCTATTTTTTCTATAATGTTGTATAAATACTATTTTTCTATTAGTTGAATTATACACATTTTTTGCACATTGCAAGCATACATTTCAACCACCAGCCGATTTTACAAATACACAAATCATACAGAAAACATATCTGATTGTAAAACAAATATATAGACAAAACATGTATGATAGCAAAACACAAATCACATATAAAACATTAAAAATGTTCATACACGGTTGAGTAAATATTCAAAGACATAGTTCCGAAAAGAATTATACATGAAAACAATGCTCCCTTAGTCTTCATCTAGTCAATTCATGCACAATCTAAAATTTTAAAACCTATGATTCACACAAGTACGATTTAGAGACTCTTCGGTATATTAACATAGGGTAGATAAATTATCAAATAGGTTAGATAACTAATCAAGGTAGGTTAGATCTATTGTGAGAGAGAACATATATGAAGGCATATAGAAAATAAATAAATAAAAATCAAAGAAGGAATTACTAATCAATTAGTAAAGAAAAATGCACTAATATTCATTATTCAATAGATAAATTAAGGATCCATCATCGTCTGTGCACTATTCTTTCACTGACTATTCCTGTGTAGATGTAAATGGTGCCAAAAAAAGTTTTCAACTAATACGACACAAATAAGATTTTGAACCCATCCTCAAGTAGTGGAGACCAAAAGCTAAACACTTCTATTATGCAAACACTAAATAGATCTATAGTGTTTTAGTGTAGAATCTAGTCGGTGTAATATTATTTATCTTTTCGTATGCCATAAGTGAGTGTTGCTTCAAGATTCAAATGCCTATAGGTCATTTACCTTAAAATAGAAAAATAGTTATTTACTTTTATTTTCTCCAAAACAAACATTTCTTGTGCATCTGAGATCTTTACAGTTTATAGCAACACTTATAGGTCTCTAGTATCGATTTTCATTAATACAACATCTAGTAACTTCAAAATAAAGTTCATAAACTCAAAGAAATTCTTAAAGCCTGGTGTTCTTAATCTGCTTAATTAGCTCCTCTAACATAATAATCACAATTGAATGAAGAAAAAAAACCGAGATGTTTACTTTAGTTAAGAATATAATAAAATCTATAAAATGAAGAGGCCCGATGAATCATTAAAAAAAGGTGAATATCTACTACCACGGTGCATCCTTGCAAAGTGGCTTGTACTTGGGTGAACTACTCAAAATGATTCCATAAAATGGTAAATACATCACAAATATTAAAGCAAATAGTGAATGTGAATCGTTACGCAATGATATGAAAAATAACTCGCAACACATGATAAACAAGAGCAATCAAAAATATTACAATTCAATGAGCGAATTACATGACTGTTTGAATTTATCACCAACTCACCAAAAAAAGTGTGCCAATTCTTTCAAATCAAAAGAGGTTTTCATGTAGTAAAGATATAATTCTAAGTTACATCATTAATCATTAATCAACCAACATAGTATTTAAATAACATAATACTTGCCTGAATGAGTGCTCCAAGTAATGATAAAGCGTAAGTAGTAATATCCTCAAGAACCCAGAGGTATGATAGTATGATATATCTGTAAAAAATATAATTCCAATATACATACAATATAATTAAATTATGAGCAATAACTACGACTGGTATAATTCAATAAATTTTCTTTTGAAGTATGTCATCTATACCATCAACTATACCCGCCCTAGTGGTTCTTGGGTCTGGTCAGGTTCGAGCGATCACTACTAGAAATACAGTATATAGCCACGAAGGCTTTCTAACGGCCGCCAACGGCATTTTCCAACGGCTACCAACGGCTCGTTATTTTTTAACTTGCCGTTGGTAGCCGTTGATAACCGTTGGAAATAACGCCGTTTGCGGCCGTTGGTAACCATTGGAAATTTGCGTATACCTGCAACAGACAGAGACCAAAACATTATTCTCTTCTTCCCCAATTCCACCAAAACCCTACTCATCCCCTCCTCTTTTCTTGCTCCAACCTTCCCCACGCAACCAACAGCTGCTCCAACGCCATCACTCAACGCCAACATCCTCTCTCCATCCCTAGAAGTCTCCAAAATCAGGTTTTCCTAAAACCCTACAATTTTTATTTTTTCTAATTTTGTGTTAATTTGCTGTTATATTTGTATCCAATGGCATATTGCTTGTTTATTACACCAAACTAAATGCTAATTACAATTATTGTCATCCAAATGTCCAAATTGTTTGTGTATGTATATATTATGCACATATGTAAATATGTTTATAATTTAGTATAAATGCGCATGTGAATTAGCATTAGATTAGTTAGGATTGATTTAAATTATTTTGTGTATGTTTTGTAAAATGTTAGACAAACATGAATCAGTGGACTATTTTACGAACATGAATTATATATTTTGTGAAATAGTAAAAATCATATAATTTACTATATATATATTTAGTAAAATAGTAGAATATAATTCATATAATAATGCATAATATGCTTTATTTTATATATTTAATAAAACGGTAACATAAAAACCAAATTTAAATCCCTTAGTGAATTTTCCAGAAGAACAAGCCTATCAAGCAGATATCGAAGAAAATGTTGAAACCACAATTACAGACGATCAAACTGATTTTGGACAATTAAATGATGAGACAAATGTATTAGTCGAAGTATTTGAGAGTGTAGAGGAAAACGATATAGAACACGAGATCGAGTCTGAATCAGAAAACGACGAGGACTGAGTAATATCCGGTAATTTTTACAATTATATATTCACGCACACGCATCACATATATATCATCTCATCATCATTACATGCACCACATATCATCATCATTTTATCTATGTCTATAATTAAAAATGAAACTTTTCAACAGGTATTATGTCAGGCTCCAGACGTCGTAGCTCTTCTCGCTCGGCCGGCGAGAGTAGTGGTGAGCCTCCGGCTCGACCATTTGTATATTTGCAACCGAAGGCTGATGGAGCGTAAGTATCAAAATTAAAATGATAACAATATAAATTTGTTCATACATATATATACTTGTCTAAAGCTTTGTTTTATTTAACACAGGGGATTTGATTTGGAGCCCTCAGGAGTTGTGCTTGGCATTTCCAAGCAATCATATATGAGCAGGATGACAGATTGCTGGCCTAAGTGGAGTAAGATCCCTGACCATGTCAGGGAGGTCATATGGCAGGATTTTCTGGTGAGTTTATATATACTACTTTACTATATGAATAAGTATAAATGAATACTTAGTAATGTTTTCTCTTTGTACAGGGGCAAGTGGACTTGGCGGAGGCCGATGTCGTCATGGTTTAGCGCCACTGGAATTCGAAGGTCGCCAAAAATTACAGGGAGGTAATGTCAGCTCTTAAAAAATCGGGGAAGAAACCGAACTGGATGGACGCTTCCGTATGGGATTCTTGAATGAGGTGGTGGGAGACCGACGAGTTCAAGGTAAATGTTCTACCTAATATATAGTTAATTATTTCGCAATTAGTATAAATATAATATTCAATTTATAAAATTGCAGATGGAGTCGGAGAGGAACTCTGCCAATAGAAGTAGGAATCCTGTAACGCATCGTGGCGGATCCAAGTCTTTTCAGCATCACCGTGAGGACTTGGTAAATTTATCTAAACCGTTATTACATTTTGTATATTAATTAGTTCGGTAATTAGCTATGAAAAATTAAAATATATAAATTATTTATTGCAGGAAAGATCGGTTAGACGTCGCGTGTCTATGATGGAGGTATTTACCCGCACCCACGCATCAAGACAAACAGACAATGCTGGCAATATTACATATCAGTGGGATGGTGATGATAAGGCGACGGCTGCATATGTATGCATATTTTAAAACTTATTTTATTAATATCGATATGTTTAAATCCTATTCTACTAATTTTAACCTGTAATTGTTTTTTATTTTAGGCAAATTTTCAGGAGGCACGGGCAGAGCTGCTTTCAGAATCGGATCGCGATGAGTTGACGGTAGAGGAGGAAGATAATATTTTCGACGTTATTATGGATCCGACGCAGCGGAATAGGCGCTATGGCTATGGAAACCAAGCGGTAATCTTATAAACATTGCAATATTATATTTAATAAATTAACATATAAATACACTATACATATGATGATTTCTAGTTGAGTTAACCTATATATTTAATAAGTTAACCTATATATTGTAATAAAAATATGCATTTATTTGTGGTATATGCATTGCTTAAGATCACGTCATTTACGTTTCTATATTTTAAAATATACATTGCTTAAGAAAATGATTATAATACAAATGTGAACATCTCATATTCTATTTGCAGGTTCGGGCAGCTCAAAAGTCACTTTGACAAAGCTGAAATAAAAGAGCTTAGAACCATGGTTGAGCAGTTGCAAGAGCAGGACCGTCTTCGCGCTATACAAATGGAGCAGCTGAATCAACGTTTAGCGGAGTACGCGCAGAGGCATGGTTCCTTCCCTTCGTCGTCTGGTGCTTCCGGAGGTGATGATGATGCTTGAGAGGTATGATGATTATTGTTTTGTGGTTGGTTATTGTATATATTGACTTTGAGGTGGTGAGGATTGTGTTTGATGGTTATTGTGTATGTATTGACTTTGAGGTGGTGAGGTTTAAGTGTTTGCATTGTATATATTGACTTGAATATGGAGTTGGAGTTGGTGAGGGTTTGGTTGTAATGTTTGAATATGGAATTGGACTTGAATATGTAATGTTTGATGTTGATTTTTGGTTGTTTATATTGTTTGTGGTATAATGTGTTGAATATGTGATATATATGTGAAATGGAGTGGAAATGGAATGGAAATTGATATATATTGATTGTGTGTGGTTGGAAGGTGAATCGCGTGCTGCTATAAAAAAAAAATTCACCCAGATTAGCAACGGCTACCAACGGCTAACAACGGCTTATTGGTCAGTTTATTGCAACGGTTTCTAACGGCTACCAACGGTTTTATGCTGTTGGTAGCCGTTGGAAATTCCGCGTTGCTTCCGTTGGAAGCTGTTGGAAGGCGTGGTACGCTATTCCAACGCTATTTCCAACGGCTCCCAACGGCCGCCAACGGCTGGGAGCCGTTGGAATAGCCTATTTTCCTTGTAGTGGATCGATATGGAAAGGTATTACTATGAAACTAGAATCAAACCCGATCCAAGAAGAATCAGGTCCTAGCCTAATTTCATAGCGTAATTGCGCATGTAAATCCTTAATAAACAATGCTTTTGATAAGAAAACTAATGACTAAAAACTTGTTACCTTTTTCCATCTTAAATTCCTCTTTCACTACACTAATGTTTAACACAAGAAACAACCAGACTTAGGGTGTAAGAATCCAATATATTATAGAACCGTGCAAGGAAGGCCGTCCATATGAGGATACAAAATGGGAGATATATATATATATATATATATATATATATATATATATATCTATTAAATAATAGTAAAGCGGAAGAATTTAAAGCTCTCATATTAATTCTAGGAATTTCCTTCTCCCTCCTTGATTCTCTCCAGATATTTTATTTTCACATCCTCACAATTTATTATTATTATTATTATTACAATATTTTATTGGTTCTCTCTTATACCATTAAAATATAATACTAATTTTTACAATTATTTACATATTTTTCTTTCAAGGTTTTTTTTGTTATTTTTACATTTAAGTCCATATATATTAAATTTAAGTTAGATGATCTTAAATTTAAGCTTTTTAAATAAATACAATCAACGAATTTTCATTAATCGATTTAATAAATTTTGAAAAATAACAATTCAACATGCGTACTGCATTAATATTGATAAAAATGGTAAAACTAATTTTTTATTCAAGTCCACATAGTTTTAATTTTTCACAGCTATATACAAATTATACAATGTTCTACTAATATTCTTTCCTATCATTTTGCATTTAAATGCCAACATTCGATAATTTTTACAATTATTTACGAATTTCTCCTAAATTTTTATGTATTATTTTACATTCAAGTCAATATATTGGGATTTATTAACTGACCTTGAATTTAAACTTTTTAACTAAATTCAATTAACAAATATTTATTAATTGATCAAATAAATCATAAAAAATGATAATTCAATGTGTATGCCACATTAGTACTGATATAAATGTAAAGCTATTTTTTCATTCAAGTCCGTATAATCTAATACTTTCATAATTATATACAAAATTATCTTTGATACTTTTACATTTTTCTACATTTAAGTTCATAAAATTTCTTTCTTTCTAAAATTAGTTATTTAATACAAAGAGAAATATGCATAATTTTTTCTTTCTAAAATTAGTTATTTAATACAAAGAAATATATACATAATTTTTTTCTTCTAAAGTTGTTATTTCATTACAGACAAATATATACAAAAAAATTCTTTCCAAATTGGTACATCATTACAAATATATATAACGTTTTTCCTTCCTAAAATTGGTACATCAAATGGACTTTATATCATTGTTAAATTATATTTTGTGAAGAATAACATTACAATTAATGGTAATTGATGATTGTTTGTATTTTGTATTATTATAAAAAGAATAAATATTTTAAATTAGTATGTTTTGTACAAAAAGTAACAATTTGATTATTTATATCGTAATATGAGTTAACGAATGGACAATAATTATACCATATTTTGATTAGAAATATTTTTCTTTCATATTTTATTATCTTTTTTACATAAATGTTAAATATTTTTTGAAAATTTTTACTATATAATAAAAATAGTAAGGCATGAAACAATGTGATTTGTAACGTTTCAGGTCTTATTTTCACTTAATATTTCTTTTAGTAGTTAAATAAATATTTTTATAAATATGTACAGCAGGAACTTTAAATGCATACAAATATATTAAGTCTTTGGTATTACACTTCTATTCTTAGGTAATTGTCGTCATTCTCTCAAGTAATATTTGATATTTAATAAATACATCATTTATCTTTTAGCCAAATGTATCAAAAGCTAAATGTCAATTTCAAAATATATGTACATGGATATTTATTTATGAAATTTTATAAAAATTTAATTTTAAAATTTATTAAGAATACTTATTTTCATTTACTTAATTATCAAAAAATGAATTCTAAAAAAAATCGATATATAACTCATTTTTATCAACAAAAATGGTAATTTAATTTTTATTCAAGTATAAAAATGTATGAATCTCATAACAAAAATACACAGTTATAAATATAGTAATTTCAATTTATAAATCATTTATCCTAACAAAATTCATCGGATATTACATAATAAATTACATTATTCAAAAATAGTTATAATATTATTTTTCTACAACATACCGTGTGCAACGCACGGGTTATTATTATCCAAAATTTAAACTAATTGATAAAGTTGGTCAACTATAAATCCTAAAAGATGATATTTTCAATATATATACTACAAGCGCATCAACAAATCGGTAAAAAAAAATCATTTAGATGCAATATATATAAATCACATAACATAAATTATATTTTTTTTTACAAATACATAAATATATATATACATACAAATTTGTTTATAATTTATTTACTAAATGAATTTATCATAGATTGCACTATGAAATTTTATTAACTTCAAATACATAAATTTTAATTTTTTTACATATACTTAGAACTCTTCTTAATTATATTCTAATATTTTACATTAAAGCCCATATATTTAATTATTTGTGTAATTTTAAATTTAAACTATTTAAACTAGAGTAAATCGGTGCATCTAATAACTAGATGTTGATGAGATTCCGTTGATTGGTGATGGGGTATTTTCAGAATTTCAAAAGTACACCATGAAATCATATTCACTGAATTATCTTTATTAATAGTAGAGATAAATATGATTAACTAATATTTATTAATCTATCTAATAAACCATAAAAATATAAGGATTTCAATATATGCAATATTCATATATATGAGAAAATTAATAATATTAGTTTTCTTTATTCAGATATATGAATATTTAACTCACAAAACATAAAATGTATACATACATAATAATAACTCTTTTAATTTCTACTTCATTTATCTCAAAAATTTGTCGTGCTTACATAACATAATTTCATTTTTAACAAACTTTATAAGATAAATTTATATTTTACAATATTATAATGTGAACGCACATATTACACCGATAAAAATTTATTATATAAACATTCTCACTTTTAATGTATTATCAAACCATACCTAACTCATAACTCAACTAAACGTCACATAATATTATTTTGCAATTATCAAAGTTGTAAACATGACTCTCCTACAATAAAATAAAATATATGGTTCACTACGAGGATAAAATTATTTAAAAATGAAAACTTAATAATGAATAAAAGTTCACATGTTTAATTCAAAAAAAAAAGAAGAAGTTCACATGCAAATTATCTAACCATAAGATCTATGCTCTTCTCAATTACAAATTTGTACCAAACTCTTCTCAATTTTAACCTTTTTATCTTTAACTCCTTATATTTAATTAGTTATGTTGATCATTAATTCAAATTATTCAAATGAATTCAATTTTTAATGTTCATTAATCCATTTATAAATCATTTATAAAAGATGACAATTCAAAATACATACAATAATCATGTTAACAAAATGGTGAAGTTACTTATTTATTCATACATTTAATTAAAAAAATCACATAATATAAATTATTTACATTTACAATATTAACCATTTTAATTTATATTTTTTTTGAGTTAGAACATTAAATTTTACAGAGATATGTGTTACTGGGTATTAAACTCCCAATCTTATACCTGAGCGTCTAAAGTCATTTTAGTTTATGGTTAATATATCATAATAAATTTAACATATATTGCATAATAAAATATATTTTTAGATATACTTAAAATACAAATAATATTTTTTAACAACATTACCGTGTGCAATGCACGGGTTACACACTAGTATATATATATGAGCAGATTTTTGTGACATAGGCATGAAAACAAGTATGCAAGTACGAATGCTAATAAAAACATAATATAAACAATAGAAATATCAAACAGTTCCACTAGTATAAATCAAGGACTTTTTGATGTATGTCACATATATTGTCAATTGGATCCAACTAGGAAGTTCTCGGGTAGGCAACAGTATAACTTTGAAACTTGGGTTTAATTATATAAAGTAGTAACTATCACCAAGCCAAACTAATATTTGAAAATTACACACATCCATTTTGCTATTTTTGACCAGCAATCTTAGGTTAATTGTGAACTAAGGAAAATTGCCTCAGTCTTTGAACTTAAAGACCAACAAGGAAGCAGGCACTACATAGGTTCTTAAGTGTAGAAATTGAAAAATGTTCCACTTGACTAAAAAGCATAAGAAATGCGTGAAATAACATAATTTTTTGCAAATACTCTATGGATATGCATATAGATTAAATTCTATACATCTTACAATCACTTTGTTATTATGTGTGGCGCCAGTATAAACGGAGGATTTACCTTTCTAACGCATATTCTGTTTCAAAAATGTTATGAACTACTAGTTCAAAGTACCAATCCACTACCGCCAATCTACATAAAGAACATATACAATAGCAAACATGGAAGTGAATCAATGACAAATGATATAGGATATGAACAATAATTGAAAATATCAAATATGATGCAATTTGTTCTATTGACATGTTTGAAACATCAATATTTAAAGCAATTTTCAGTAAAATATGCACAGATGAATCTTAACGCAATGACAAAGATGAAACGGGCACACATTTTATGAATCAAATAGTCGAAGTTAGGAATCAATGTAGCTCTTCTTTAAACAAGAGGGTAGAAAATATTAGTTAAAAGCAACTCCAAACCCAATTATTTAAATTGAAAGAGACCAATCATATAATAATATCCGATGATCTATTTATTGAATGGTAAATGAATTATTTGAGGATATATATTTGTTTCAGGATGTATTGAAACATAGAAAATGAAAAATTATTATTAGTTTACTATTAGAATTCTTAGTGTAAATGAAATACACTTATCCCACATCGTCAAATTTGCAAAGCCATTCCAATATATATATGGCTTTGCAATGAAGGTATTGGGGCTTAGGGTTACCCAAATGTATGCTTCGTTGTGAGGAGGGAGATCATGCATCTTCACCACGCATGCCGCCGCCGTCCGACCGAACCGGGCCGGGTATGGGTCTTAAATGATCATTCTTTTTGCTAGGCCATTGTTTAATAACGGTTTTGGGCTTCGGCCTGGAATTTGAAGAGAAGCGGGCACACTTTTTTGGTGAGTAAATGAAGTAAAGTGAAATTGAAATGTATGCTGGTGCGGCTTATGACAGCAACAAGTGCGAACACAGAACCAGTAGCAAACGGGTGCGGCCCGTTAAACGAACAGCAGCAATGAAAGGCAACGGGTACAACCTTTCAGGCAGACGTGACTATTCGAAGGGGTGCGGACGAAATTATAAATAAAAGAGAATACTGATCACATTCTCATTCCATTCCAATTCTAATTTCTTCTGCTTCTTCTTTCTCTACTGCTCTATACAATATATCACAGAGTTGACATACTCATTACAATCTCGTGCAGATTACGTCTGTTGTATCTTGGGAGAATTTTGAAATAAAATTCTTAAGGAAATTGTTACGACAAGCCTCAGACGCTATACGGTTAGATTTTAGTTATTTGTATATACATATACTATATTCTACAGTCTTTCCGTTTTAGTTGTGCTATTTCTTGAAATAGTATAACGTTGTTGTTGTAAATTAATTACAACATACTTATTGTTCAAATAATCTAATTCAGAATTCCAGAATAGTGGAAATCTGATTTATAAACTTGTGAGACGAGTTTATAATTATTTATTCTTTGTTTTGGTATACTAGACGTATAACATTTAAAAACATAATTGTATATATAAAATGATACACAATCTTATATACACACATATGTATATTTACATAAAAGTAACTTTATCTATAAAAAATTAAACATATGAATCTTTTCTTTACAAAAAGATAAACTAATGTATCTTCGTAGCATCCAATAATACATAAGTATCGATACATTAATGTATATATACACACAAATATATATTTCCAAAATAATAAAAGCATAATTTTTTTATAAAAGGTTCAGCTTGAAATTTACATTACGGAAAAAGCAAAGCAATGCAAGGGTAGGAAGCAAGGTGGAGGTGTCTACAGGGGCAGGAGACTGCAATGCTAAGGTTTTTTTTATGAAAAACAATATATAAATAAAAGGAGAAAAAACGCCTTTCTCCGAGGGCTCACAGAATAACAAGAAACAAAGAAGGACGAAAGCCTCCCAAAATAAAAACCGCAGAACAACAGCGGAAAAGAAAAACCAAAAAAACATGAGATAAAACCACAACAGCCAGCAACAAATCCATCAGAAGATAGTGGAGAAGAATGGACAGTCGATCCACCAACATTCTCAAACCCGCCTTGACCCAAAGGAAAAGGCCAGACCACCAAGCCAAACCATATAGGCTCAGAACCAGCAATACCAGGGATAGCTCTCTCCTAGAAATGGAGCAAGAAGCGACGAAGAAAAGATGCCCAGATAGGTCTCACAGGAGAAACCGAAAGGAGAAGGTGGCAAGCAGAGCATCAAGGACGCCATCATCGAAAAACCAGCAGCATAAAAATAGAGCAAGACCATCCGAAGCAGCCAAACTACCACAGTAGAACCACCAAATAGCCAGCGAAGAAAAGAAAGCCGACCTCTCAAACTAGCCCACCAGATCACAAACCGGGCCAATGAAGCAGCCAAAGAAAACTGAATCTGGAAAACTGACAACCACATTAAACACCAAAAAAAGGGGGGGAGGGGAAGAAAGCGTTGGGTGAAGGCCAACGCTCGGACGCGATGATCAACCTATTCCCAGTCTAGCATGAGACAAATCATAGGAAATAGAGAGAAGACCGACCAGACGCTCCTCACGGGAGCTCAAACGTCCCCTGAAAGGTCTACCGTGGAAAGCAAGGAAGACGTCGTTCCTCACACACCGAATAATAGATGGAGGGTCCATACGAGAATTTTCGAAGGTTGCCTTGTTCCGCGCGCACCAGAGGTGCCAGCAGATGAGGCAGGGAATCAAGCGGAAAACGATAGCACGAAGAGACTTACTAGCGATCCCAGTCCACCAAGAGTTACGGAGATCAGAAGGCGAGCTGGCCAACCGACGAATGCCTAGAAGGTTCATCACGATGTTAGAGCTGTACATGAACTAGTTGAGCTCTAGTGTGAAGCATAAGATAAGTTGATAAAGTACTCTAGTGTAATGTTCATAAGTGAATAGAGAAATCAAGTGTAGTGTTTGTAGCTCAACTAAATGAAATCATAGAAAAAAGGTGGACAGCTGTGGTTGGCACGTGTATAGTGCCTGAAATGTATAGAACAAACTAAAAGCTCTCCCTGGTATAAAAAAGGGTTCAAAAAGGAACCAAGAGTGTAGCACATTGAAAACATTGAACCTTGAAATCAAAGAGGCATGAAAGAGAGCATACTTGGAAAAAACACAGTTGGAGGGCTGAAATAAGGATGATGGTAGTTATTGTTGTTGCCATTTCCATTGCATGAAGCATACTGTAACGACTCAGAATTTTGCCTCTTTGATTTGTGAGTATTTGATAAAGTGTAAATATCCAATTAATGTTTTTATGGTCAAATAACCATCTTTTAATTAATAAATAATGATGGTAAACTTTTTTTGAAATTTTGTTTACAAAAATAAATAGTTAGATGAAAAATTGAAAATGGACCGAAAATCGTTTTTCAGAATTTAGACTTTTCATCGACTAAAAGTTGTTGGAACATGTGTATGCACTAGTGTACATATGTACATGTAAGAATAAACACTTTATTAATTTAATGGTTTAAATAAAAACAAGTATAAAAGAGATACTTAAGAATTAAGTAAAATGGACTTTTCTTTTACAATTTAAAAATTAACAAAACACAAAATTTAAGACAAAAGTACGTAAGAAAAAGAAGATGTGATGGTTAAGTGACATTAAGGGATGAGTTGTCAAATTTGTGGAGAAGGGAATTAGATAAGGTTAAAATGGTAATTTACAACTTCTCATTTCTATAAAAATAACCTCTCCTTTTTCACTTTCCACTTTACTTCATTTCCATTTCAACTTCTCTTCTTTTCAATTTCTTTTCTACTTCTCCATTTTTCTTCACCTTCCATTCTTTTTCTCTAATGTCCATGAAAGAAAATCATTTCAAAGTAACTCCTTTTCTTCTCTAATTAATTAAATACGTCTAGATTAACATAGATAACCTTCTCCATACCTTAAAAATCAAGACTTCAATACCCAAAATCCATTTTGGCCTAGGGCCGTGAACTTTAGGGGGTTGGAGGGGGTGTGCATGAGCTATAGGAGGCAAGGGGAGATGGTTTTGTGATGGTTTGTGTGCTTTCTTAGTAGTGGTAGAGTTTGGTTTGAATTAAAGTTAGATTTCTCACTTTAAAATTAGTTTTAAATCGACAAATTGTTGAAATAATTTAGTAGTTGCTTGTTTATGTTGTGTGTAATATTCTTTGTTTGGATTGATTTCCGCTTGAAAGTGAATGGCATAAATAACCATTGTTTTGTAGGGGGACAAAAGTAAATGGAAGTCGAAGTGTTTTCGTAGCGAATAAGTTGCTAGGAAAGCACTTCGAAAAATAAAATGTTGTAGAGAAATCCTAAAAGATTTCTTGCTTTATTTATTTTTAATTACATATGTTATTGGTTATGTAAATACTTATGGTGGTGAAAAGTGAACGTTGCTTAGTTATAGTTAACATACTTATTGTTGGTTTTATTGTGACGTAGAAATCTCGTGCTCATTTTTAGCAATTTACTACTTAATTTCTAATATGTTTTGAAATGGTTTCCAAACTTGACTTTTTTTTCAAATCGTTAGCAAAGGTAGTTAAAGTGGTTTAAATATAGGAAGAAATTTCTTTTAAAAATCATTTGATTTACAAAAAGAAAGTTTTAACAGTTAAGGTCTATATAGCATTAATCGCTATGGATGCAGTTTTAGAAATATTTGATTTTTATAAAATAAAAAAAGTTATCTATTTGAGATATTTTTAAATGTCTTTTCAAATGTGTTCATAAGTATCTAAAAGGAGGTTTAAAATTTTAAATATATTTTTAAGAATTTATTTTGTTATTTAAACGAGATGTTTAAATTTTACGCCTTTATTGCAAAAGTCAAGTTCTATTAAAAGCATATATCTTTGAAGGGGATGTTTAAATACAAGTTTCCAACATGTTTTAAAAGAGTTTTAAAAGTATTTTAAAAGAGGAAGAAATCATGGATTACAACACAATTGTTGCAATAAATATTTTCGAGAAAAGGAAAGAGATTTTGGACTATAATATTTTTAGTTATAGTAAATGATTTCGGGAAATGTGAAAGGGAGTTAATTTATAACACTTTGTTATTATTAAACAAGTGTTTACTTTTATTTAAAGTGATTTGGAATTCATCGATTAAAAAGGTGTTTAATTTTTTATAAAAAAGATGTTGCCTTTTTAATCAAATTTTGGTTTAAATAAGTGCTTATTGAAAATATTTTTCATAACGAGTATGTGGAACTCTTGGATTCTATTTTCTAGACTTTGAGACTGAAAACAAGTTTTTGGAATTGGTTTTCAGATTTTTTTTAAAAAGACTTTGTTTTATGCAAGGGGATTTCTTTGTCGGTGCCATTAAGTAGCAAAACAAATATGATAAAGTAGTGCTAAAATGTTGACACGTCTATGGAAAGAAAGTTGTCTTATATATAGCACCAAAAGTCGATGAGTAAGCTTACCTTTATCTATGAGATCTAGAATCGAAGTGTTTGAATAAGATAAGATCGGGGTGCAACTAGTACCCTGACTTACCTATCTTCGATTCTGGGTGAGGGATAGAGAAGTCGAAATATTGAAAACTTGATAAGTATAAGAGGTTAATTTCATTAAATCGATCATGATTATTTAGGTATATAAGAGGTACTTCATCTTATACTTGACACCAAACTCTGAGGTATGGAAACTCATCTCGAGAATTATGAATGTATGTTGAGGCAAGAATAGTTTTCTAACTTGTCCAACTTCATTGTTAATCGACGGATAGTGCTGTTTGAAATTGAAAAGTGGTGATGAGTATAAGATGTCCGATTTTTCATACGCAAAACTATACTTACCCTCAGATAGTGGTCTGTCCACTATCAATAACTTGACCTGTTTTGACTTAGGAAGTATATGAAAGCTTCATGATTTCATGCGGTTTGAGATTCCCTTGGGAGAACTCATTTTGGTGAAACGTCTCTCTCTTTAAGGGGTATATTAGAGATCCCCTTGGGGCTCTTATATAGTCCGCTTACTTCTAAAATAACTGGGATTGAGTCAACCAAAATTTATCGATTGTTGGTTCGGAGAGACCAAGATCGGATAAGCATGAGTTATCTGAAAAATCCTTTTGAACCGGCATAAGAGTTCGAATTGAAGACATCTTGAAGATGATGGAATTGAAGATGGAGTTCTTTGAAGTGCAATGAATACTTGCTACTAATTCCGAGGATGCAGTAGAAGTAGTGCCTTCAGTTTGTTCATATCTTGAACAACTTCTATGGATGAATGCTGGCATTGCATTGTTGTCTGGACGGTAGTGTTAGCATTTCAAGTGGGATTTGTTAAAAAGTTAAAACGTAGCCTCGAGCCTCACACCCGGTAATGACTATAACATGGGATATGCAGCAGGGCTATATGGGTCTCACCCATTAGAGTATGGTCATCACATGATCAATATCGATATTTATGGATTTATGTATGCTTTGGACCCAAGTATGGTTGTTGATCGCAACCGGGGTAATGACATATTCGGTACTATCTAGGAAGGGGTAGGCTGGATTTGTGTTGGTAGGGGGCCTATGTGAGGCCCTCGATGTATTTTTCTAAAGGTCTACTGTGGCAGGTGGTACCCAAGTAGCCTTGTCATTGTATGGAATCCATTTTCCAATATGTGCCTTTACGGATTTAGTCGTATACCAAATATGCTAGAATGTGAGATGCAAGCATTCTAGCTATGTTATTTATCTATTTATTTTTAAACCCTAGATATTATAATATCACCGGATTTTCTATTTGAAATGGTTTGGTTATCGTATGGTAAAAACCTGTCTGTGTTTATGTGTGGCATGGTCTTACGAGATACCTTTATTTTTGAAAGGTTTTTATAAATATAACAATCCATATGAATTGAATTTCTCACACCGGTTTACAAGACTATCCAGGTGTTATTTTCTTATAATGCTTGGGTCAGACCCGAGTATTTTTCCAGAGTTTGCTTTGTAGCTTCAGGAGACGAGCCAGATGCTTCCAAGACTTCATGTACTTTATTTTCCACTATATTTCTTATTTTGTATTTATCAGCATTTGCTAGAACAGACTGTTATAACTGTCCAGGCTGAGGATATGTTAGACCTCGATTGATGAATATTAAAGTTTTTTTGTAAAGATCATTTGGATATTATATATTCCTCATCACAATGTGAGATTCTATTCTGCCTTTTATTTTCTTTCACCCCAACAATCTATCTTTTCGACACTCGGATGCTCGACCCGTGAATACCGTGGATACATTAGTATCGACTTTTGAGCAACAAAAAGGTAGGTCATCACAGTTGGGATCAGAGCTAAAGGTTAAGCGAGAAGGTTGGACCCGGTGGGGTTAACTCATTAGAGATAGGTTAAGTGACACACTAGAACAAGTTTGAGCGTATAATATATGAGAGCGAGTATTTGTTAGTGTTTGCACCAAAAATGGTCACAAACCCCAAATACCATGAAAGCACCAGTGTATGAACACAAATCAGCAGTATATAATCACAGATCACAGATCTAAGTAATGTAGAGGATAAAAAGTGAAGAATAATGAACTTAAAATGGAAAGAAATAGACAGAGATGCAAGATTTATAGTGGTTCAGCGATCTTGCCTACGTCCACTTTGAAGTTGATTGCTTTATTGATGTTTTTTTGAAGATTACAAGTGAATTCAATGAGTTACAGCAGATAATTATGATTTGTAACAGTGAATTTCGCTATTGGCAGCAGCAAGGGAGTTTAGATCTGGATCCGGCAGAGTCTGGGCGTTAGAGAACTCAAAGAAGAAGAAGCCCCCTTTTCTGTATGCCCTGGGGCTCTATTTATAGGTGTAGAAGGCTGGTATTTCGCTCAGATCTTGAGAGACCCTCTCTGGCACGTGACCAGGCCCGTGCGCCCAAGCCCGTGAAGTTTTGGCCCGATCCGTGATCGATACGAACAGATTTCGTATCGATCAAGATTTTATCCAATGGAGTCGAAATTTAGCGTGGACATTCTTTAGCATGTACGTAAGCTTTTGTGAAAATTTCATAGCATTTGGACTTGTAGATTAGGAGATATGATCGATACGAAATGGGATTCTCGGTTAGCTGTTTCGTTCGATTCCCTTATTTCGACTAGCTCTTGTTCGACCCGCTCTCGTTCGTGTCGCTGTTCGACTCGGTCTTGTTCGAGTCGCTGCTCGACTCGATGACATGGCGTTTGAACCTTTGGATCACTCCGCCTTTGATGCCGCTTTGATCGAATCATTCTTGGACCTTGCCTTGTTCGTATCGATGGAGTCGAACCATTGTTTTCTGAAGGATGCGGAGCAAGTCGAACAGAGGCTCTGAGATGGAGTCGAAGTGGAGCGAGTCGAACAATGGTTCTGAGATGGAGCCGAAGTGGAGCGAGTTGAACAGTGGTTTTGAGATGGAGTCGAAGTGGAGCGAGTCGAACAGTGGTTCTGAGATGGAGTCGAAGTGGAGCGAGTCGAACATTGGTTCTGAGATGGATGCAAAGCGGAGCGAGTCGAAGTAGGCACTCCTGGTGGATTCGAACTGAGCGAGTCGAACGCGAGGCTGTTTTTATTTAATTTTGCATCGGTCGTAACTTGAGCATACGAACTCGGATTGACTTGAGATTTGGAACGTTGGCTCTCATAGCTTCGCTGGTCATGTCAAACCAGTGTTAGCTCGATCCAGACTCGGACAAATTCATCGATATCCATAGTGAGACTGTGTATAACCGATCTCAAAGATGAGCTGTCATTGGTTTCTAGCCGAGTTATTGGTGTCACGGCCTTGCCAAAAGGTGGGATAACATTTGCCCCCTAAAACAAGCCTTACGGGAGGAAGGTGTGTTTTGTAATACCATAAGCTGAATGTTCATATCATGTTGATGACCTGCAAAGAAATTGATAGTTTTATCTGACCGCGAATGACGATCGTTCGGGATCATATGTCATTCGGGGTAGTATGTGACCATTCGGGGTCGGATGCCATTTGTTTCCTGGAGATTTGACCAGGCAACTAGTGCTCGGCATCAGGTAGTGCTCGGCATTAGGTAGCGCTTGGCATCAACTAGTGCTCGGCATCAGGTAGTGCTCGGCATCGGGTAGCACTCGGCATCAGGTAGTACTCGGCGCCCAGTAGAACTGGGCGACAGGAGTACTCGGCGTAGTACTCGACATCCAATAGAACTCGGCGACAGGAGTACTCGGCGTAGTACTCGACATCCAGTAGAACTCGGCGACAGGAGTACTCGGCGTAGTGCTCGACATCCAGTAGAACTCGGCGACAGGAGTACTCGGCGTAGTGCTCGACATCCAGTAGAACTCGGCGATAGGAGTACTCGGCGTAGTACTCGACATCCAGTAGAACTCGGCGACAGGAGTACTCGGCGTAGTGCTCGACATCCAGTAGAACTCGGCGACAGGAGTACTCGACATCAAGTAGAACTCGGCGATAGTAGTACTCGGCATCCAGAGGCATGTTCGGCCTCGACTGACAACCATTCTGCACTTCCCGCACATCAAACATACCGTTCGGCATAGAAAGGATCGTTCGGCATTATGGTGTTCGGCATATCTGGTTCGGCATGCAGCGACCACTATGCTTGGGCTAGAGTGTTCGTACACCGAGCCCACCTGGGAAGTCCAGCCCATCTTTGTCTATAAATAGAGGGGCAGGGTCATAGTGAAGAGGGATCCTTTTTTGGAGAGAAAACACCGGGGAGACTCTGCCATTTTCAAGACTCATCTTCTCTACTTAACAACTGCACTCAAGCATTTGATTCACGAATTGTATTTGTAATCAACTATAAAGGAAATCAATAAAGTTGAACAAAGTGGACGTAAGCAATTACGCTGAACCACTATAAATTTGGTGTTCTTACTTTCTGCATTTAAATTAGCATTGTCTTCTCTGTTTAATTTACTTTCATCACTTATATCTCTACACAATCTTTCTGAACGAGGTTAGTGACCAATTTTGGTGCTAACACTTTGGTGCTTTCACCGAGAATTGAATTCTCAGACCTCAAGGATCTGCTTTGAAGCTACTGGATTGAATAAATCCCCCAAAGAAGATCCGACTCACTGATAGGACATCCGTTGATTCTACTCAGAGTTCATACCGATAACTCTACAATGGCAGGACCACGTACCAGGTCAGCTTCTCATAATGCGGATGCCCGCGAGACAGCTAGCGTGCAACAAGCAGGACCTAGCAATCAACCAGCAATTCCGGGTGAAGGAATTGCTGCCTATGACCAAACTCCAGTTGTCGCCAGAATAGAGTTCAACGACTTGATGAGAGAGCTCAGGGAAAGCAGGAGACAACTAGGAGAGCAGATGCAAGCTAACGCCAACCTGATGGCACAACTCACTCAAAAGCAGCAACAGAATGCTGGGGGCAATCCCGCTCCTTATTCCTCATCTGACAGCTCTACTTCCTCTGATGAACCTCCCAGGCGCAGACACCGCAAGACTGAAGCTGTTGTTCAAACAGCTGGAGACCGTGACCAAGCAAGAGCTGGAAACTTCAGGACAGGAGTACAAATGGAGGCTGGAGGCCCAGACCATCAGAACGCTCTAGAAAAGGCGTAGGCCGAATGCTCCAGAAAAGGCGTAGGCCGAACGCTCCAGAAAAGGCGTAGGCCGAACGCTCCAGAAAAGGCGTAGGCCGAACGCTCCAGAAAAGTCATATGCCGAACGCTCCAGAAAAGTTATAGGCCGAACGCTCCAGAAAAGGCATATGCCGAACGCTCCAGAAAAGGCATATGCCGAACGCTCCAGAAAAGGCATATGCCGAACGCTCCAGAAAAGGCATATGCCGAATGCTCCAGAAAAGGCGTAGGCCGAACGCTCTTCCAGGCTGAACGTACCTCTAGGCCGAACGCTCTTCCAGGCCGAACATACCTCTAGGCCGAACACTCTTCTAGGCCGACCATACCTCTACACCGAACGCCCTAATGCCGAACGGTATTGTATGCCGAACGGTATTGTATGCCGAACGACTCGGTTGTGCCGAACAGTGTGGATGCCGAACAGCTTTGGCCGAACCACTTCTGGACGATTCACTTTGGACAAACAGCCTTGGCCGAACAGCTTTGGCCAAACCACTCCAGGCCGATCCACTCTGCCGAACAGCCTTGTGCCGAATAGCTTTGGCTGAGCCACGTGCCAACGCCGAACGCCCCAATGTCGAACGGTACTTCTATATGACCGAACGGTACTTCTGTGCCGAACGAGTATCCAGACCGATCCATGCACTGTATACCGATCTCTCTCTCAAAAAATCTTTTTCGGGTACGACCCGAACCCTAGCCGCAGCGCAGTGCCTCCGGATAGTGAATTCAAAACTCAACTTAATAAAGGAACATTTTATCCACTTCCTTGACATCCCATGATCGACCAGGGCATAGAGGATCTAGCGGCAGCTTATGAACGGCATCAAGGGAACGGACAAGCAATCGCTATTCAAGCGGTACTCCCAAAGGTTGGAGAACATAGATGATGTGACTCTAGCAAACGTCAAGATGACTCCAGGCACCATTCTTCGCTGACCCAGCACTTCGAATTTAGTGACTCCAAGCAAACCAATGTTTAGCTCTAAGCAATTTATTCCAAATACTAACAAGGGTATCATACTAATCACATTTGAGGAAAGTCGACCTCTAGAGATATGCTCTTTGAAAGATTCAATTGACAACCTCTACTTGAAGACTCATGACTCGGAGTGGTACTGGAAACCAACCTCGAGAGAGTACACCAAAGTCTAAAGAAAATCAGGGGAATGTTGTATATTCCCAGATGCTCACTGATCCTAACATGGGCGATTACAAACACCTCCGAGGTGACCAGGTACTCAGATTTGGTTGCCAACCAATCTACGCAGACCATGATCGGACGTGTGGAGTTACATCTGGACGAGCATAATTCTATCGCTCATCATCAACCATATGCCTTTGATTTGGGGCTATGGGTTAAATACAACGTACAACATCATGATGCACGGAGGGCTGAATTCCATCCTGCAAGTGGAATTTATTCAAGTAGAGAGCGGCTGCGATACGGCCGGCCACTCGCTAAGTGAAACTCGAGCTCGGGGGCAAGCCATCACATCATGGCTAAAAATTGGTTGATACACGACGATCCTTCGCACAACTCCATACTCCCAAAGTGCGAGATGGAGTATAAACATCTACACAACTCCGTACTCCCAGAGTGCGAGACGGAGTATAAACATCTACTTAACTCCGTACTCCCAGAGTGCGAGACGGAGTATAAACATCTACTTAACTCCGTACTCCCAAAGTGCGAGACGGAGTATGAACATCTACTTAACTCCGTACTCCCAGAGTGCGAGACGGAGTATAAACGTTAATCAACTCCGTACTCCCAGAGTGCGAGACGGAGTATAAACGTTAATCAACTCCGTACTCCCAGAGTGCGAGACGGAGTATAAACATTCGCTTAACTCCGTACTCCCAGAGTGCGAGACGGAGTATAAACATTCGCTTAACTCCGTACTCCCATAGTGCGAGACGGAGTATAAACATTAATCAACTCCGTATTTCCAAAGTGCGAGACGGAGTATAAACATCTACTCAACTCCGTACTCCCAGAGTGTGAGATGGAGTATAAACATACATCAACTCCATACTCATCCCCAAAACTGGGGGCAGAACCAAAGCAAAGCACGCTAGTTGAACATTTGCCTAAAAGAAGATTGCAATGAAATGATTAAAAGACGACTGTCAAGCAATCAACTGAACGGAAATATTCAGCATGAAAGACTGCGGTTTTTCAAAGCACGTCATGTTTACACAAGACATCCTTTGGGGGGCAGATGTTATCCCGCCTTTTGGCAAGGACGTGACACCAAGAACTTGATTACAAACCAGTGACAATTCGTCTTGGAGATCGGTTACACAAAGGCTCACTATGGATATCGATGGATTTTGTCCGAGTCTGGATCGAGCCACGATTAACAAGACATAACAATCAAAGCCAGGGAAGCCAACGTTCCAAGTTTCAAGACGATCTGAGTTCGTATGCTTAACTTATGATCGATTCGAACAACCGACCATCCATCCATCAACTTCCACATTTGACTTGGAGACCTAAACTGCTTGGAATGAAAATGGCCCGATCATCCACTCCAATCGAGTCATAGAACAAAGTTCGACAAAATACAGATACCCCTCATGAAGCTCAGTGACGCCGGGATCTGTCTAAAGTGGACGTGATTTGATCATCTACACATCAAATCCTACCCTGAACACGTAAGGTTGTTCGAAAGCCCAACTTGAAGTAGCTATGGTAGACGACGTACTCGCTAACCATCGCTGTCAATATATGGACACGACTGCACCTTGGAACGTATGCAACTTACTTTGTCTACTCAACAATCTATTATCCTTATTTTCCAGAAGGAGATACAGAGCAAATTGTAAGAGATTTGGCTATCTAACCCAACATGGATGTGATCCAACCATCCGTCATATACCTCCTTCCTTGACTTGATTGGAAGAGCTATAATCACCAAGCGGACGAGAATCGATCGTCCATTCTTCAAATTCCATCCCTTATCCTGGGGGGCATAATCCCATTCCATGAGCAAACGTGGTTCGATTGTTCATTCGACGACATTAGCCTCGATACAGTAGATGAATACAAATTAAAGAATGGAAATACGACTGCTCTCAACTTAAAACCTCCAAGTCCCCAGAGCGCGGACTGGAGTACTCTAAGTCCCCAGAGCGCGGACTAGAGTATAAAACGACTTAAACCTCCAAGTCCCCAGAGTGCGGACTGGAGTACTCTAAGTCCCCAGAGCGCGGACTAGAGTATAAACGACTAAAACCTCCAAGTCCCCAGAGTGCGGACTGGAGTACTCTAAGTCCCCAGAGCACAGACTAGAGTATGAACGACTTAAACCTCCAAGTCCCCAGAGTGCGGACTGGAGTACTTTGAGTCCCCAGAGCGCGGACTAGAGTATAAACGACTAAACCTTCAAGTCCCCAGAGTGCGGACTGGAGTACTCTAAGTCCCCAGAGCGCGGACTAGAGTATAAATGACTAAACCTCCAAGTCCCCAGAGTTCAGACTGGAGTACTCTAAGTCCCCAGAGCGTGGACTAGAGTATAAACGACTTAAACCTCTACATCCCCGGAGTGCGGACTGGAGTACTTTAAGTCCCCAGAGCACAGACTAGAGTATAAACGACTTAAACCTCCAAGTCCCCAGAGCGCGGACTGGAGTACTCTAAGTCCCCAGAGCGCGGACTAGAGTATAAACGACTTAAACCTCCAAGTCCCCAGAGCGCGGACTGGAGTACTCTAAGTCCCCAGAGCGTGGACTAGAGTATAAACGACTTAAACCTCCAAGTCACCAGAGCGCAGACTGGAGTACTCTAAGTCCCCAGAGCGTGGACTAGAGTATAAACGACTTAAACCTCCAAGTCCCCAGAGCGCGGACTGGAGTACTCTAAGTCCCCAGAGCGTGGACTAGATTATAAACGACTTAAACCTCCAAGTCCCCAGAGCGCGGACTGGAGTACTCTAAGTCCCCAGGATGCGGACTAGAGTATAAATGACTTAAACCTCCAAGTCCCCAGAGTGCGGACTGGAGTACTCTAACTCCCCAAAGTGCAGACTCGAATATAAGCGAATCGGATCTCCAAGTTCCCTGAATATGAACTATGACACAGATGACTTGAATTTGTCAAATCCCTGACATACGGTCTAAAAAGTATTCTAAGTGCTCGAAGCATAGAATGGAAGTTCAACGACTCCCGAAGAGTTTCCGAGTTATATGAAGATGGACTGAGAAGTCTATGTTACTCACAACTGCTTGGATTAAAGTCACAATCACAAAGAAAACTGAACAATAAGAGTCTTTTGTAAGACAGAAAAGGAACTTAACCTTATTCAGAAATGAGTTTCTATTACAACCCCTCCAAAGTTCGGAGTCGACATTTTATTTATAAGGACTAAGGAAATAGATGAAAATAATTACATGACTTAAACTAACTCTCGTTGAACGAGGATAGTAGTCACTTCTTGTGCTTCTTCAACTTCTTTCCAAACGGCTCCTCTCCAGAGCATTTACCCTTGGTACTCTTCTTTGATAGAGGGGTAGCAAATGAAGGAGTACGGGGGCCTTCCATGGGCTTGGACCCGCCATGAAGGATGACCTTCAACGGCTTGTTCAAAGGATCGTCCAAGTCCATAACTCGGGGCTCTACTATTACCTTGACTGTCTCCTCCTTCTCTATCTCGAGCCGTCCCTCCATGCTCAATTCGGATGTGTGCTCAGAGGCGCTTGTAATTTCTACTTCATAACCCCCGTCGGTAGGAGAGGAGGTTTCAGACTTGTCTTCATCAAGCGCTCCGCTCACCTGAGCATATGGACCAGGAGCCTCCTCTGCGTGAGTGGCTTCACTTGTTTTCTCCCCCACTTCCTTGGCGACATCGCTCCTCGGAGTGGGCTCGGGGTCAGAACGGCCTGCACAAAATCGTGGAAAACAAGCATTAGAATGCAATAGTCCTGCATAAAGAATAACGACTTTCGAAATCTTAAAGAGAATCTTAAAGAGAAGGATTATCTACCAGGTTTAGGAAAACTCTCAACCATCCTGGGGGTCTCATCCTCGGGAACGGGAGACAGAATGCAGACTAAAGTACTCTAAGTCCCTGAGTGCGGACTAGAGTATAAATGACTCAAAAACCTCTACGTCCCCAGAGTGCGGACTACAGTACTCTCAGTCCCCAGAGCATGGACTAGATTATAGAAAACTTCAAAAAAATCCCTAAATCCTAGAAGCGGATTATATTACTCTAAGTTCCCAGAGTGCGAACTAGAGTATAAACGAGTTGACGAAAATCTCTGCGTCTCGAACTGTGGACTAAAGCATAAACCGTTCGACAAATCTCTAAGTCCCCGGAGCGTGGACCGAAGCTTGAACACAAATTGTGTGCGAGTCAACCGGAGGGAGAATAACACTAAGTCACCAGAATGCAGACGGTGTATAAACATCGATAAATAGACGAGTGGATCCCGACCATTTTCTATTCCGTAAACTTCGGCCTGGAATCGACAGGAGGATTATTAACCTGCTGAGGATGGAGTTCGACCATCCAACTAGTGACCTAGCTAAATCAATGCTGGGGGCAGGGGTACAAAACACTAAAAAGCCGAATACGACAGCTTACTATATCTCTAGCGTGGCGTTCTTTATAACTTGAGGCAGCGACTGCAGGGAGGCCTCGATACAGAACAAATTGAAACGGCATCCAAAGCTACGAGCAACCTACTATATCATACCTCAGACCAAGGGTCAATGCCGATCCGCACCAAGCACATACGAATGTGACTCGGATGTTTTTTGAAAAACTATGACCCCCAGAGTATGGAAAGGAGGGTAAACCATGAATACTTGGTCAAAAATTCTCCAGCACCCTCGCTCGATTCGTCAGGAGGAGTATGAAACTGGATGAGCATAACCCGACTGCATTTGTAGCCAACTTTACCCCGAGATCTGATTACAGAGCATGAACCAAATTGGACGTGGATGACCATCCACTGTCCAAATTACGCCCTGAAACTTACGTAGCATCGAAGTACTCCTCTTGGAATTAAAAACCACGATAAAATCCAAGATAGACGAGACCTAGTCTCCCATCGACTGACATGATCCCACGATTCAACGGGAAAGAGAGTAAAGCTAAAGCGGGCGTGGTTGGCCTTCCTACTTATCGGTATATGCCCCAGACCTGGGGCACGAGCGAGAAGCAAGATGAATGTGAACCGACTATTCACCAATCACCTCTATGTCTTTGGAGTCTAGGTGAAAACATAAGCATAGCTAAGACGAGACTCAACCGTCCATGCAATACATTTAACAACCCGAGACTGGGAGAAGACGCATGGTCATCCAAAAACTGGCTACGATAGCTTAGTATTAAAACTTATATATAGTGCTTACAGCTACTCAAGGCAACGACCGAAAGGATGCCTAGAGATAGAGTCGTTAAATCAATACCTTAGCTCATGGGCAATTGACTTTCACTCCAACCCGAAGGACGAGTAAAGAATCATGAATGCATTAAATAGAAAGTGCGTTACTCGAATGCACAAGCAAATTCAAACTCATAGCAAGATCCAGCTATACAGTTGCATGCCACTCGAGGCCAACCCCTACTCGACGTTTCCTTCAACGTGCTTTTAAGCCTGATCTTTGGCCATTTGCAGATAATCAATTAGAGCATTCAGAGCCCTTCATTATTTGACTTAACAACTCATGACAAGACTCAAGGATTCGACCAGAGTAACCATCAACATATTTCACATTGGATGTTATGCAAAATAGTTACAACTTTACTCAAAGAATCTGGGATGGCACCTGCTAAGCTGACGGTCGACATTACAGCCAGCCATGGCGACCCTTTCCGGGTGTTGAATATCGGATCACAGCTCAGTGCAGTGATGATAAAAGAATTAGTTGGATTTTTCTGAATAAATGATGATATGTTCCCTTGGACCCATTCTGACATGCATATGTGATTTCATTAACTATCGCGAGCCATGCATTGAATATCAACCCGAAGCTACAAAAGCTAGCACAATCTCTATTGATTTCATCATGAAGAACTCTTAACCACGACCAAGATGAAGAAAATAATCAACTTCTTTATCCGTAACGTCATCTGTCCTTATGACCTTCCATGATCCATTATAACTGCAAATGGACAGGTTGAAGCTGTGAACAAAATCATAGAGTCTATACTGAAGAGAGGTTTGGAAAACTCCTCAAGTGGCTGATTGCAACCCTTATTTCACAGAAAATACAAACAAGGAATCGCGATCGAATTGCAATTAAACTAGATGGAGTTGGCGACGACTTATACGCATCCGAGAGCCAATGGCAAGAACATGTACCCGAACGTGCATGTGTACGTCCGAAAAAGTACGACTTCTTGAAATCAACAGAAATTGAATTCTCACTAAGGGTTATTAAGAGAAGACTAGATCAGATAGCCGAAGCCTAATAGCTCTGCAGAATCAGACACGGATGACCACTGATATTCTCAAGAAGGCATCTCCATTAGAATTTATTCAAGGATTTGAAACGAGACATGGAGGATACATAGTTCAAAGCGTATTACGTGCAGTCACGTAATACACTTTGGGGGGCAAGTGTTTCCTGGAGATTTGACCAGGCAACTAGTGCTCGGCATCAGGTAGTGCTCGGCATTAGGTAGCGCTCGGCATCAACTAGTGCTCGGCATCAGGTAGTGCTCGGCATCGGGTAGCACTCGGCATCAGGTAGTACTCGGCGCCCAGTAGAACTCGGCGACAGGAGTACTCGGCGTAGTACTCGACATCCAATAGAACTCGGCGACAGGAGTACTCGGCGTAGTACTCGACATCCAGTAGAACTCGGCGACAGGAGTACTCGGCGTAGTGCTCGACATCCAGTAGAACTCGGCGACAGGAGTACTCGGCGTAGTGCTCGACATCAAGTAGAACTCGGCGACAGGAGTACTCGGCGTAGTGCTCGACATCCAGTAGAACTCGGCGACAGGAGTACTCGGCGTAGTGCTCGACATTAAGTAGAACTCGGCGATAGTAGTACTCGGCATCCAGAGGCACGTTCGGCCTCGACTGACAACCATTCTGCACTTCCCGCACATCAAACATACCGTTCGACATAGAAAGGATCGTTCGGCATTATGGTGTTCGGCATATCTGGTTCGGCATGCAGCGACCACTATGCTTGGGCTAGAGTGTTCGTACACCGAGCCCACCTGGGAAGTCCAGCCCATCTTTGTCTATAAATAGAGGGGCAGGGTCACAGTGAAGAGGGATCCTTTTTTGGAGAGAAAACACCGGGGAGACTCTGCCATTTTCAAGACTCATCTTCTCTACTTAACAACTGCACTCAAGCATTTGATTCACGAATTGTATTTGTAATCAACTATAAAGGAAATCAATAAAGTTGAACAAAGTGGACGTAAGCAATTACGCTGAACCACTATAAATTTGGTGTTCTTACTTTCTGCATTTAAATTAGCATTGTCTTCTCTGTTTAATTTACTTTCATCACTTATATCTCTACACAATCTTTCTGAACGAGGTTAGTGACCAATTTTGGTGCTAACACCATCCGCGGCAAATGATGACCGTTCGTGGTCGGGGTGCCGTTCGAGGCGATTTGTGATCGTTCGCGATCGGGTGCCGTTCGAGGTGAGTTGTGACCGTTCACGGTCGGGTGCCGTTCGAGGCGAATTGTGATCGTTCCCGGTCGGGTGCCGTTCGAGGCGAATTGTGACCTTTCACGGTCGGGTGCCGTTCGAGGCGAATTGTGACCGTTCGCGGTCGGTTGCCCTTCGAGCGAATTGTGACCGTTCGCGATCGGGTGTCATTCGAGGCGAATTGTGACCGTTCGTGGTTGGGTGCCATTCGAGGCGAATTGTGACCGTTCGCGGTTGGGTGTCGTTCGAGGCGAATTGTGACCGTTCGCGATCGGGTGCCGTTCGCAGCGGATTATGTGTGCCCGGGGAGGGACTTGGTATCATTGGTGTTAGATTTCACGTTCGAGTGAGTTTCTGAACTGTTTGTTATGGCGGTTTATCGCCATCTCAAAGCATGCTCGAGGACCGTTCGCGATCCCTTACATGTGTAAGTGGCTTAGCCGTCATGGCATCACAAATGGCATACTTTTATTCAAAATGAGTTTTTCAACAGAAATGTTCAACGAAATCAGGTTTAAACATCAGAAATGGAAAATAAAAGTAAAATAGGGACGTCAAAGTGCAAACACCTACACCGTTGCGATCAGTAGTCGTATCAGAGTATGCCTGAGGATCGTTCGCGGTCCCGTACATGTGTAAAAAAGACTAAGTCGCATTGGTGTGGAGTTTGCTACTTATTCATCATTATCCCAATCAATTGATGACAAGCTGACGCCTCGATCCTGAGCCGTCTCCAGTGGGTGCAGGTGGTGGCCGCTCCCGTTCCATCGTTGTTGTTCCCCTTCTTACATACTGCGATAGCAGACCATTCCGAATATGTCCTTCAACTTCATCCTTCAAGTGTCTGCAATCATTCGTGCTATGACCATTCATCTCGTGGAATAAGCAGTACTTGTCTGACCTTCTCTCATTGTTGGTTAGATCCCTTCTCATTGGCTTTCAATAAGGAATCTTCCCCCTAGTGTCCTGGTAGATTCGCTCCAAAGTCTCGTTCAACTCCGTATAGGAGGTGAATCTTGGTTCCTTCCGTGGTCGTGTTGGTCCATCATCATTATCCTTGGCCTTTCGCTTCCCTCTATCAGTTCCTGAATCTGTTTTAGGAGGGTTTTCACCCTTGACTGCATAAACATCTACTCCTTCTCCTTCCTCTCTTTCAGCGTTTGCATCCTCTTATCATAAAAGTCCTTCAACCTCATGATAAAATTCTCCTAGATCCATAGGAGGATCCCTTGTTAATGAATTCTTGAACTCTGTGCCATTAGCTATACCGGATACAGCTGCCATCAAAACCATGGATGGATCGGGTTAATCTACCGATGCTGCTGCTGCATTGAATCGCGTCAGAAAATTCCTCAAGGACTCCCCGGTTCTTTGCTTCAGAGCTTCCAAACTCATCACATTCTTGGGTCTTGAAATGTGAACCCTGAACTGCCTCATGAACCTTTCGGTCAGATCGGTCCATGTTCCTATGGAGCCACTCTCCAGCTGTCTAAACCATAATGCTGCAATGTCTGTCAAATACAATGGGAAGCACCGGGCCATGACCTCCTCCGATGCCCCCAACACCTCCATATTCCTCATGTATCGTGTCAGATGCACTGTAGGATCTGTCCTTCCATCGTACGTCTATAATGTTGGTAGCTTGAATTCTGGTGGATTCCTAGCTTGCCTGATTGTAGGAGCAAAGGGACTCCTATTAACATCTTCCAGATCTCTATTCACTAGTCCGCCTCTCATGGCTCGTCTGACCATTTCCGCCAATCTGTCACTATCCCCAAGTTGTAGTCCTTGTCCGTTGTTCCCGATTTGCCCCCCGAGTTCACGAGGGATTCCTGGAATCTACTCTCTTGGCGGAGCATTCATTTCTCTGTCAATGTCGCGTTGCGCGGTTCCACCTGGTACTCCGCCCGGGATTGGGCCAACATGCTCTGGGTTATTGCCCCCTAGTTCTGGTGATGCACCAGATGGTCCTGCTCCGTTCTGAACTCTGGTTGCTCCTTAATTTTGCGCTCCAAGCTGCCCAATTTGAAGAAGCAAATTTTGGATCATTTCCTCTTGCCTTTTCATCATTGTCTCCATCTCATCCCTGGTGATGAAGTTCGATGTCCGATTTGCACCTGAAGAAGCCTCTTGACTCCCTTCATACTAACTTCTCTCTGGCCTTGGTCTTCTGTTTGATTGCCTTGTCATAGTTTTTTCAGATCTGAATCTCTAAGCCTTCAAACTCAACTTCCAAACGATAGAATTTCTGAATTAGCCCTCTCAGTGAAAGCACCAAAGTGTTTGCGCCAAAAATGGTCACAAACCCCAAATACCGTCAAAGCATCAGTGTATGAACACAAATCAGCAGTATATAATCACAGACCACAGATCTAAGTAATGTAGAGGATAAAAAGTGAAGAATAATGAACTTAAAATGGAAAGAAATAGACAGAGATGCAAGATTTATAGTGGTTCGGCGATCTTGCCTACGTCCACTTTGAAGTTGATTGCTTTATTGATGTTTCTTTGAAGATTACAAGTGAATTCAATGAGTTACAGCAGATAATTATGATTTGCAGCAGTGAATTTCGCTATTGGCGGCAACAAGGGAGTTTAGATCTGGATCCGGCAGAGTCTGGGCGTTAGAGAACTCAAAGAAGAAGAAGCCCCCTTTTCTGTATGCCCTGGGGATCTATTTATAGGTGTAGAAGGCTGGTATTTCGCTCAGATCTCGGGAGACCCTCTCTGGCATGTGACCAGGCCCGCGCGCCCAAGCCCATGAAGTTTTGGCCCGATCCGTGATCGATACGAATAGATTTCGTATCGATCAAGATTTTATCCAATGGAGTCGAAATTTGGCATGGACATTCTTTAGCATATACGTAAGCTTCTGTGAAAATTTCGTAGCATTTGGACTTGTAGATTAGGAGATATGATTGATACGAAATGGGATTCTCGGTTGGCTGTTTCGTTCGATTCCCTTATTTCGACTCGCTCTTGTTCGACTCGCTCTCGTTCATGTCGCTGTTCGACTCGGTCTTGTTCGAGTCGCTGCTCGATTCGATGACGTGCCGTTTGAACCTTTGGATCACTCCGTCTTTGATGCCGCTTTGATTGAGTCGTTCTTAGACCTTGCCTTGTTCGTATCGATGGAGTCGAACCGTTGTTTTCTGAAGGATGCGGAGCGAGTCGAACAGAGGCTTTGAGATGGAGTCGAAGTGGAGTGAGTCGAACAGTGGTTCTGAGATGGAGTCAAAGTGGAGCGAGTCGAACAGTGGTTGTGAGATGGAGTCGAAGTGGAGCGAGTCGAACAGTGGTTCTGAGATGGATGCGAAGCGGAGCGAGTCGAAGTAGGCACTCCTGGTGGATTCGAACTGAGCGAGTCGAACGCGAGGCTGTTTTTATTCAGTTTTGCATCGGTCGTAACTTGAGTATACAAACTCGGATTGACTTGAGATTTGTAACGTTGGCTCTCATAGCTTAGCTTGTCGTGTCAAACCAGTTTTAGCTCGATCCAGACTCGGACAAAATTCGTCGATATCCATAGTGAGCCTGTGTATAACCGATCTCAAAGACGAGCTATCATTGGTTTCTAGCCGAGTTATTGGTGTCACGGCCTTGCCAAAAGGCGGGATAACAGTTAGTGATATGAAAAAAAATTATATTGTTTTTGAAATTGGTAAATGAAATAATTTTACCTAGGCTTATATTTTATATATATAAGAATAATTTTCAAAAAAAGAAAAAAGAAATTTTGATATAGTTATTTTTATTGTGATCGTTTGATAGGGAATGACGATATTTATTTATCATCATTTATTGACTGATTATTTATGTTTGGTCGGTTTATGAGCATTTGTTGATTGATTGAATTAAATACGAACACCTTATGAATTCATTTTCACAACTTGATTATAAGGCATTCGTAAGTAATGTAGGTTTAACAAGTTTACTTTGTTAAAATGGTTACTAATAAAGGAAGTTATTGTATAATGGTAATTTTATAAATTTGGTTTATAAGATGTATCTTATAAAATAAAGAGGATTTTTGAGAATACAAATCCCGGTGTCTTTGAAAAAGGATTTCAAATGATTTTTGGAAAAAGTAGCAAAAGTACTACTTGAAAGTTTTCATCAGTAAGGAATATTCTCTTTGGATAGTTCGGGGAATGAGTCTCGATTGGTTTTATGGTGATCTGAATAATCTTCTAAGTAATAATAGGATGTTTGCTTAGGCAAACGTTGTAGTGCACTTAGTAAATTATTTTCTTTGTCATTGTGCGATCGAAACGAGTTCGAATCCGAACGAACCGAAAGCAAGTTATAGAAAATAAAGTGCTAAAGCTATTTTATATATATAGTACTATTTCAAATGGGATTCAAAAAAGAAGAAGTATTTTTATGTTAACTAGTTCTAGTGGCTCGAAAATGATTAAAAATGGGCAGGAGATTTATTCAGATGGTAAGCACTTCTCTTAATTATTACCCTTCTTGGTAAAAGGGTGTATGATACTATTTGGTAGGACCTAGTTCCTTGTATTATTTTGATGTTACTCGGTCTATATGTATATTTTTATGGGTTAAAATATCTTATATCATTTCAAAAAGGTTTTGAAATAAAAATCAGGTAATTAGTTCTTAAGATCCTTAAAAGAAAATGGATTCATATTAAAAGTTATTTTGATAAAAGATTAATCAGATATTTGTATATACTCTTAGGATGTAGTAGGGTATTATACAAGTTTAAACATAAGTTATCTTTTTATGAAATGTTTTCATAAATAATTTTAGAAATTTTTATAAATAAGAACCAATAATAAGTACGTAAGTTGTACGTAGATCATTTCTTTGCACGGTTCTTGATCCAAGATTCAAGTACATAACTTTGAGGTGATTAACGTCGGTTCGAATAAGGATTTATCACTCGATTCTCGATGGCGAACACTTGGTGAGGGTTTTTGATATTGTACTGAGGTTTTCTATTACAGTATATTGCTACGCAAGGAGGACCGAGGTTTCTAATCAGGGAGCCTGATCGGAGTCTACAATAGGGAAGTCGGGTGAGAGATACCAGTTCGGAAGAATAGCTTATTTATTCGAGTAAGTGATTGAATCAACTCCACCGCTATGCCTAGTTTAGCAAAGAACATTACGAATAATGTCGTTTGCTAATCCAGAGAATACAACCGGTTAAGGGCGATCAAATGTAAATATATCTTTATACTAACACTAACACGTCTTATTTACCTTCTTGAGTATCTGAACAAAATATTTGATGTATGCAGTATTAATATGAAGTAATAAACACACCGATTAAAAATATTCAGAACAGTATATAATATAGATAAATCAGAACCAAAATCACAGATCATAACGGAATAGTATACATCAGATACATGATAGAATGTGAGTTTATAAAATATCAGTACTAGACCCACAAAAATATATACATCATATCCAAAATGTTGTATCAGGTACAAAGTCACTACTAAATAATATATATGACATAAACTCCTAACTGTCAATATACATAAGTATGAAGTAAACTAAATCGATCAAATTAGTCTACTTCATTGCTAGCCAAAAATCCAAAAGTCAACTAGTCCCTATACATGTAGAGTATATTTATAATATTAGCGAAAAGGTAATAATATATTATATAGTAGTGACTTTGTACCTGATACAAGATTTTGGATATGATGTATATATTTATGTGGGTCTAGTACTCATTTTTTGTACCAAAATAGGGCACATCACTCTTCGGGAGTTTTTGAAGAGATAAAGTAAAGAAATTAAATGGAAAAAGAGGATTATCTAACAAAAACTCCAAATTTCAGAAATGAAAATAATTAAAATGCACAGAGACATAAGAATTTAGAGTGGTTCGGCGTATTGCCTTACGTCCACTATGAAGTTGATTGCTTTATTGATCTTTCTTTGATGATTACAATTGATTTCAGCAGGTTACAGCAAATAACAATGATTTTCAGCAGTGAAATTCATTAGTAGCAGCAGCAATGGAGTTTAGGACTAGATCCGGCAGAGTCTGGGCATTGGAGAATTCAAAGAAAAAGAAGATCCCCTTTTCTGTTGGCCTTGGGGGTCTATTTATAGGTGTAGGAGGCTGATATTTCGCTCAGATCTCGGGAGACCCCCCTGGCACATGCCTAGGCCCGTGCGCCCAAGCCCGTGAAGTTTCGGCTCGATCCGTGATCGATACGATCGGATTTCGTATCGATCAAGATTTCATCCAATGGAGTCGAAATTTGGCGTGGACATTCTATAGCATGTACGTAAGCTTCTGTGAAAATTTCATAGCATTTGGACTTGTAGATTAGGAGATATGGTTGATACGAATTAGGACTTTCGGTTGGCTGTTTCGTTCGACTCCCTCATTTCGACTCGATCCCGTTCGACTCGATAGCTGCGTGTGATCAAGTGGTGATGTGGCGAGCATTCTCCGGATCGAGTTACCTTCTTCGCTAAGTCGATCGAGTCGTTCTAGGACTTTCTCTCTGTTCGTATCGAGGCACTTGTGTTGTTCGAATTGATAGAAGGTGGCCCTTGTTTCGTGTCGATGGAGTGCACATGGAATAACCCGACTGCGTGGCCTTGTTCGTATCGATTGGAAATGGCTCCATTTGATCGATACGAAGTTGACGTGGCCAGGTGGTCTCGAACACTGTTAGCTATCGATCGATACAAATAACCATGACGTGGATCGATGCGAACAAGTACTTCTTGATGGATACGAACTATAGAAGCCTGATGGATTCGAACAGAGCTCTTCAGGCGATGGATGCGAAGTAGACTTTGGTGATGAATGTGAAGTGGCCACTGGCTGATTGAGTCGAATAGAGGCTTCCTGATGGTTACGAACTTGATCGAGTCGAACAGAGACTTGGTGGTGGATGCGGAGCTGATCGAGTCGAAGTAAGCTTTCTGATGGATACGAAATGCACTTACTTGCTGATGGATACGAAGACGACCGATGTGAAATGATGGGTTGCGACTCCAATCGATTCGAAACGATGGATACGAACAGATGAGTTTTCCAACTTGCATCGATCATAACTTGAGCATATGAACTCGGATTGACTTGAAATTTGGAACGTTGGCTCTCATAGCTTCGCTTGTCGTGTCATATCAATTTTAGTTCGATCTGGACTCGGAAAAAATTCGTCGATATCCATAGTGAGCCTGTGTATAACCGATCTTTAAGATGAACCGTCATTGGTTACTAGTCAATTCCTTGGTGTCACGGCCTTGCCAAAAGGCGGGATAACATTTGCCCCCCAAAGTACGTCTTGTGGAAGCATGATGTGCTTTGAAATGCTGCAATCTTCATTCTGAATAGTTATCGTCTTTTCGATGAAAGCTGTAATCTTTGACTGATTTTCTCGATAATGTAAACTGTTGATTGTCAACTGTTGTACCCTGTATTGTTGCAACTGATTGATGTATGCTAGTAATTAGCCGTTTGTTGTTGTAATCGTTATCAAATGAGCTTCCAATTCCTGTAAATCTGGAATATTGAATATTAGTCCGACATATATGCATATATGTTAATCTGACTCTCGTTGATGTTTGTACGTTCACGAGTCATTGTCAGTTTATCCCGTATCGAATTTCGTATCGATCCTCTTTTGAACCGATGTGAGATTCGAATTGTAACAATGCTCGATGGTCGTTTTTGAATGTTCCTTCATACCGATCCTCTCCTAAATCGGTGTAGAAGGTTAAAACATTGTTTTCGCATCGGTACTCATTGCATTGATGGATACGAAATGAGCATTTCGAATCGATGGATGTGGGGTTCTATGGATACGAAGCGGTCGTTCGTATCGATGGAGTTCAATGCCTTCAGAACAGCCCATGTTGTGTATTTCGAATTGATGGATCTGGTGTTATTGGATACGAATAGACAATTTGTATTGATGGGTTCGAACTGATCGCTCGTATCGATGTTCTGGAGACGGAGTCGAAGATGATCGATACGAAGAAGGGCTTCGCATCGATGGATTTGGTGAAGACTTCGTATCGATACAGACTCGAGTTCATGGATTCGAACAGCTTGTTCGAATCGATCTCGTGGTGATGCTTTGTAACCGGTCGAATCCATTGAGAGGTGAATCGTTTATTCCATTCACCTTCAAGTCCATATAAATACTGTGGGCTTAGCCACTTTTAACTTTTTACTCTCTATTCTTCTGCCTTGTCTTCGTATCGCTCCCAAGACTTAGAAGAGGAAAAAATGCTCGACTTCGAATCGATTCAAATCCTTCAATCCCTTAAACTAGTTATCGAAAATAAGGTAATCGATTGAACAAAATCAGTCCTAAAACGATGAGATCTAGATTCTCATGCCATTCCATTCGAACTCGTGCTCGATCGTTGCTCGAGGAAGTAGATTTTGTGCGAGGTCGAAGGAGGGATAAAATGTTGTTCGAATCGATCTGGGGAAGAATGAGTTTGGAGGAGGATGGATTGATGTTCTTTTCGTGTCGATCTGCAACGATTGTTGCGTGGACTCGTCTTGTACGATCGATATGAAACTTTATCTCCAAAATTTGGTGCCTGAACAAGGCCAGTGATCGAGTCGAAGTCCTTGGCTTCAGATCGATTCGAAGAATACTCCTCTGATCGACACGAAATGTATTGAGTGAATGTGATCCAGTCGAAGTCCATGGCTTCGAATCGATTCGAAAAGTACTCCTTCGTATCGATGCGAAATGCATCGAGCGAACGCGATCGATACGAAGCCGGTGCTCCCCTGGCCTTGATCGATTCGAAATCAAACACTGATAATCGATTCGAAGCGAATCCCTGACGACTGATATGAACCCGGATCTTGATGGACACGAAACCTTGAATAACTGATAACATGATTTCTGATGAGCTTCATTCTCGAATATCTGGACTTAACTATTAACCTGCATATTTAACTGCCTATCGAAGCTCGTCGATGGAATTGTGACTTAACAAAACTTTAACAAACTCTGACTTGGATCGATCGCAAATAACTGGATGGCACGGTTGTGACGGTCAGCGATGACGGTCATTCCGACTAAAATTTGAAGTCTTATCGTTCACATGCTTTCTTCAATCCTGTAGAACTTCTCAAGTGATATACAGTACTGCACTGCACAACACACTCACGAACTTTACACTGAGGGATGCACGAGCGTTATTGTCTATTTAACAATGATTTTTCATAAGCTAGTTAGTCATGGAACCTTCAAGTTCACAGCAGCAGGAACCTTCGAGTTCAATTCCTTCAACCATCGAGATACCGGTCATTGAAGCCGAAGTTATAAATCCAGCTCCAGACGAGCTTCCAGGCGCCCGGTTCATTTGTCGTCCACAAGATTTTGTGCCGTCCGACATCTCCAAAGATATGCTGGGACGGATTTGTTTAAGGCACGGCTTGTCGCTTGATGACGTGTTACTGCCTGGGCCAAATGACAAGACACATGATCCCCCGGAGGGGTTTACTGCTTTTAACCGTCATGCTTGTACGGCAGGAACACTTCCTCCTTTCAATCAATATATAAGGGAGATGTTATCATTCCTTGGAATAGCTCCATCCCAACTACACCCCAACGGATACGCCTTGTTGAATAGCACCTTCATTCTGTTTATGGAGATTCTCTTTCGAACACCAAAGCCGATCGAGATTAGATATCTATTTAATGTTAAGAGTCGTGGAGACAGCCCTTCCTTCACCTTCTTGGAAGCGGTTAGGAACTATCAAATAGTAACTGGGTCCTGGGGAAGGCTGAGTTACTTTAAGACTGAATGGTTCTACGTCCGATGCCTCCCTGGATTCGCTAGGCGATGGTTGGATAGACGTAAGCGTTGCAATCTTTCTCTTCGAATTATCGAGATAATTATGAGCGACCTCAAAACTGACATACTTCTCTTTTATCACAGCTGCAATCTCCCGACCTGACGGTGGATACTTCAGAGAGCTAGTCCGGATCCTCCAAACGGTTCCGGGTGAAGAGAGGCACATTGACTTGCTTCTAACCGATAGAAACTTGAGAACTATCGGGTTGATTGAACGTAAGTAGAGCATACAGCAGGAAGGGACGCTTAGAGCGGTCTCGAAGAAGTGGTTGAAACTCAAGGCGCTCGGAGTCATAATAGCTAAAGAAGTTGACTCGGAGAGAATGCCTACTGATAACGAGCTCCAAGCTGGGCCTTCTTCCGATGTTCAGGATTTAGGTGGAAGGAGAAAAGGCAAGGCAGTTGCTCACAAGCGTTCTAAATCCGTGAGACTGAAATTTGTGGTTATGTCTTTGCCGGTTCAGGGGATTAGAATTTCGAAGGCTCCTCCCCCGCAAGTAGAGAATCCTTTTGAAGGGCTTGCTGATATTCTGATTTCGGATTATGTGTCGTTTCAACACGACACCGGGATAGAGGAGCTTGATAATGCTCTTGAAATGAGCGGGTCACTTGCCATGAGTGCGGCCGACATTTCCGGTTGGTCGGGGGGATGCACATGCATACACTTCACTGCACTACATAATTCATAATCGTGAATCGTCTAGTTCAAGAGATCGCTAACTTTTCTTTCATTTCTCACTTTCAGGTACTATGTCCGGGAGAAGTTCAATGCTTGGGAACCTTCGCTCAGTCCGAAAGTCTTCTACATATTATGATTCCCGCAGGAGAGACTCGGATAGAGATCGCGATCATGGGTACTCTTGTCAAGAGAGGTACGAGCGGGACAGGGACAGAGAATACAGACATCGATCTAGATCTCGCTCTCCTCCTCCTAGACTTCCATCTCCGCCTCCTGTTCAGACTTCAAATCCACCGGAGCCTCCACGTCACAGGCCATCTTCTCATACTTCTAGATCCGAGACTCATCTCCAGAGAGTCGAAACCACGACCTCCATAATTGCAGAGCAAGTCCCAGTTGAGCCCACAGGAGAAGGGGCCATTAAATTGGCTCAGATGAGGAAGGATTTTCAGAACATATGCTTTGATGGCTATGCCTTCCTACCACACTTAAAAAGAATTTCATCAGGGGTGGAAAACACGATGCATAATTACGTTCATGACATCTACACCCAGTATAGAGAGTGGGTAAAGGCTGCAGAGAAAGCTTCTAAGGTGGCCTTTGAGCGAGCCAAAGCGCTTGAGAAAATGGAGACCGAACTCGCTCAAAGGGACCGGATCATTCCAATGCTCACTGCTGAGGCCGAGTCTTCTCGGAAATCTGAAATTGAGACCACCAAAAAAGCTGACGAAGCGAATGTGGCCATGGAGAGGTTGAGGCAAACACATGTTGCCTTGGTGGAGGAGATGGGCCATCGGAATACTACAGCCACCACTGAACGGGATGCGGCAGTCAAGGAACTTAACGAGCTCAAGGCCAAATTTTCCAACATGGCCAAGGAAAGGGATGATGCAAACAACGCAGCCCAGGAGGCGTGCGAACAAGCTATTCTGCTTAGGGGTGAATGGGATGCGGCCGTGGCTAAAGTCCACAAGGTGGAAACTGAGGTCGAGGAGAAAGTGAAGTTGGCCGAGTCCAGGCTAGAGGCTGATATCGAAGACCTTCTTGTTGTTTACAACGCTAACGTGTTGAGGCACAGGGGCCTAGCCTAGCTTGATGATTATCCGGCGCATCTCTTCAACGCTTGGGGCCAATTAGTTGAGGAAGAGAAGGAGGCGCATCTGGGTGAGTCTATGGATGAGTTTGAACTCGAGAATCGCATTTTGAATGAAGATGAAAGGAAGATTCTTCACGAGTCAATGATTCTGCATGAGAAGGAAAGACTCGACGCCCAGCACTTTGAAATAGGAGAGGGTTCAGGGGTTGACCATCATGAGGCGAGTCTTGAAGTTCCAACGTGAACCCAGCCCGAATCCTCATCTGCGGTCGATCCCCAAGTTGTTCCTGTCTACAATCCGGATCAGCCGCAGATGTCTCCGGCTACAATGCAAGTTACTGAAGCCGTTCCGCCGCCTACAAGTCAAACTGAGGAAGGTACTATGAACATACCACATATCTGCCTTAAGTCGGAATCTTTATTCGAATCAAGTTCTAACAATTTCTCTTATTTTTTGTCCAGTGATTGATGCTGCACCGGTCGTGCCTCCTGTCACTCAAGAATCGTATCAGACACAGGGTGTTATTGTTACTGAAGCGACCGTCGTGATTACCGCTGCGTCTCTTGACGATATGCAGGGAAGCGCACTTGTTTTTTATGAGCAGCTGATGGAAGAACTCTTTCACCGTCATGGCGATCCTCTTGCCGACTTGTCGTTCGTCATGGATGGAGGCGCTCCTGCTACAAGTTCTTCAATGCCAACTACTGATGCCCCCAACGAGGCTCAAGCGGTTACTGAGGAGGAGATGTTCTCATAAATCGACGCTGAAATGGAGGCAGTGGCTCATGGTGGCAGTTTTGGAGGTGGGATGGCTATGCCCGGTCTAGCTCCGCTCAGAATGATATCTCCTGGTGGTTCGGTTTTCATTACCAGCGGGTCCATTCCACCTTCTGCACTTGATCCTATTCCTCCGACTCCGGCCGCAGGAAGCATTCCTATTCATACGAGCTCGGAGGAGGATGTTGAGATCATGCCCCCACCTGGAGACCGACCACCGAAAGGTAAAGGCTCGAAGAGGAAAGGTGATGGTGGCTCCAACGAGTCCGCACCGTGGAGGAAGCCGAGGAAGAAGAAGGATTAGACATGCTTCCTTGGTTCATTTTAACTTTCATTTTGTTGGTCGTGTATAGATGCGGGTTCGGCCCCTGCTAGTAGGAATTATTTTTGGAACAAACTTGTACGTGAATTTCTTTTGCAAACAATAGAAATGAAACTTCTCTTTTTTGGCTTCTTTTCAATTATTGTGTATTTGCTTAAGTGTTTCAATATCTGAAGTACAGTTGTGAAGTTTCAGCTTTTGAGTAAAGTTTGTTTTGGTTTGCTAAGTCCGGAGGCTGTGGACATGGTTTATGACCGGGAAGTGAGTTGAGTTTTGACGTTACTCTGCTACAGTCAATGGTCGACACTTAAGTTTTGCCCCCCAGTCTTACGGGTGAGTTGTAGAAGATCAATTAGCGGTTGCTTCTAGCTTACATCATGTTGAGTCTAGTGCCACTGAACGGATGTTTGGGTCAAGTAGTGACCGAGTGGTTTTTCCACACTTGTCTGATTGTCGATGACCATATCCGCGCTCCGGGGATTCTCATTTGTTTACTGGCGGTTGGTCACGCCGGCTTAAGTTTTAATTATACGTCCGCGATCCGGGGACTTGGAATCGACATTTATACTCCGACTCGCAGTCTGGGAGTTCGGAGTTGATATTTATACTCTGATTCGCGCTCTGGGAATTTGGGGTTGATGTTCATACTCCGTTTCGCACTCTGGGAATCCGGAGTTGATGTTTATACTCCGATTCACATTTTGGGAGTTCGGAGTTGATGTTTATACTCCGTTTCGCACTCTGGGAATCCGGAGTTGATGTTTATACTCCGTTTCGCACTCTGGGAATCCGGAGTTGATGTTTATACTCCGACTCGCATTCTGGGAGTTTGGAGTTGATGTTTATACTCCGTTTCGCACTCTGGGAATCCGGAGCTGATGTTTATACTCCTACTCGCACTCTGGGAGTTCGGAGTTGATGTTTATACTCCATTTCGCACTCTGGGAATCCGGAGTTGGTGTTTATACTCCGTTTCGCACTCTGGGAATCCGGAGTTGATGAGCAGACAGTCAGTCACATTAGCTATACATTTTTGCATTTCGCTCGCACTTTGGGAGCGAAAGGTGTATCAGGATCGTGGATGGTCGGATCACATCCACCTTGAGTTAACAAGCGAGGTCGTTAGATGGACGGATCCACCCTCCTCAAACTTGGTGTGGATACGGATGAAGTCGTTGGGCGGACGGATCCACCCTCTTCGTAGACGTATTTTTATACTCCAGTTCGCACTCTGAGAATCTGGAGTTGATGTTTATACTCCGACTCACACTCTAGGAGTTCAGAGTTGTCGTTTATACTCCGTTTCGCACTCTGGGAATCCGGAGTTGAATGAAGGATTGTCGTGTATCAATCCTTTTTTGACTTTGATGTGATGGCTTGTCCCCGAGCTCGGGTTTCACTTAGCGAGTGACCGGATGCATCGTAGTCACTCCCTATTTGAATAAATTCCACCGTATGGTGAAACTTAGCTCCCCGTGCATAGTGATGATCATATGAAGCATTTCAAGTAAATCACAGCTCTGGCTCATAGAGATTGCATTTTATTGCTGAAATAAGAAAATATGGCAAAGTCAGTTGCCTTATTACAAATTCTAATTTCGAAATGCAGAAACAAATTGCAAAATAAACTGAATGGATAAATATAGCCTGTTATGTTTAGTAGCGACGAAGACTCTCGCTGTTCCAGGCTCTTGGCAGAGTCAGTGCGTCGACGGTCGATAATTTGAATGTGCCATCTCCGAGTCTTCATTCAATAACATACGGTCCTTCCCATGTCGGCTTCATATGCGAAGGAACCAGATAGATTCTTTTAAGGACGAGATCGCCTAGTTCGAAGGTTCGCGGGCGGACCTTGGCGTTCTACAATCGGGCGACTCGACTTCGATGCGCGACTGCCCTCAAATCAGCCTCTTCACGCTTCTCATCTAGTAAATCGAGGGATTCAGCAAGTAATATAGCACTCGTCTTCGGATCGTAGTATGTCACATGATGAGAAGGCACTTCTAGCTCGATTGGAATAACAGCTTATGAACCATAAGAGAGATAGAACGGAGTGTGACCGGTCGCGAACTTGTGGGTTGTTTGTAAGCCCATAAAGCCATAGGAAGTTCGTCGACCCACTTGCCCCCGACCTTCTCCAGTCATTTTTTCAGAATGGACTTTATAACTTAATTGACTGCTTCGACTTGTCCGTTCCCTTGAGGGTGCACAACTGCAGAGAATTTTTTTTGGATGTGAAATCGCTCGCAAAAATCTTTAAATTCAGCACTTTCGAATTGGGTTCCATTGTCAGTAATAATGGCGTGTGGAGAACCGAATCGACAGATAATGTTGCAGACCACAAAGTTGATTACTTATTTCGTTGTTATGGTAGCAAGAGGCTCAACTTTAGCCTACTTTGTAAAGTAATCAACTGCGATGATGGCGTACTTCGCACCACCTTTTGCCAGAGGTAAAGTACCAATGATGTCGATGCCCCACATCGCAAACGGCCATGGGCTGGCCATTTGTGTTATCTCGGTAGGCGGGGCTCTAGGAATTTGGGCATGCTTTTGACATCTATCGCACTTCTTTGCATAATCTGACGCATCGTGATTCATAGTTGGCCAATAATATCCGTATCGAAGTATTTTCTTGGCCAGTGCTTGCCCCCTGGTGTGATCGCCACATTCTCCCTCGTGTACGCCATGTAATACTCGTTTAATTTCATTGTGAGCGATACACCGGAGTAGAGGAACAGAGTACCCCCTTCTATACATGACTCCGTTCTGGATGGTGAATCGTGAGGCCTTCCGAAGGACTTGTCTTTTTTCACTCCTGCGCTCTGGCAGGGTTCCGTGCTCGATGTAATTTCTGAGTGGAGTCATCCATGAATCCTTTTCTTGGACGGTTTCGCATACCCCATCTATTTCTGCCCGATCAATGCTTGGGGAAGATAAGGTCTCTACGGGAACGAGTCCCATTTGCTGAGCTTCACCTGTACTGGCTAACTTTGCCAATGAATCAACTTTCTGATTGCGTTCTCGAGGTATACAATAGATAACATAATAATCAAACTAATTCAGTGTTTCTTGGACCCGAGATAAGTAAGCAGCCAGTCTTCGGTCTCTTGCTTGATATTCTCCCCGAACTTGACACACAACTAATTGAGAATCACAATAAATTTCCACAGCTACAATTCTCAAATCTCTGGCAAGTTTTAGTCCAGCTAAGAGGGCTTCATATTCAGCTTCATTATTAGTTGCATGAAAATCAAACCTCAGAGCATAGCATATAGATCGGCCTTCGGGGGTTTCAAGTACAACACCGGCGCCTGAACACCATTCGTTTGATGCACCATCAGTATACAGCTTCGAGATGTATTCTGGGGATTTACTGGTTTCGGGCAAGTCCTCTAGAACGGTAAATTCAGCTATGAAATCGGCTAGGACTTGTCCTTGAATGGCTCACCTTGGAGTGAAGTAATATCTAACTGGCTCAGTCCGATGTTCCACTTGAGTAACCTACCAGACGTCTCAGGCCGCGAAAGGACCTGTCGTAACAGTTGGTCGGTGTAAACAATAATTGGATGTGCCTGGAAATATGGTCGGAGCTTTCTTGATGCAATAATAAGGCAATAAGCAAGCTTCTCTAGTTTCGGATAGTTCCTCTCAGCTCCAGTCAATCGTTTGCTGACATAGTATACTGGCTTCTGTATCTTGTCTTCTTCTCGAATTAAGGCAGCGCTGATAGCATTTTCTGATATCGCCAAATATACATACAGCTTCTCATGATCAATAGGCTTTGACAGGATAGGTGGCGTGGATAGATGTTGAACTAGTGCATGGAAAGCGCCCTCACACTCCATGGTCCATTCAAAGTTTCGTTTCCCTTTTCGGATCAGATCAAAGAAGGGAATGCATTTGTCAGTGTACTTTGAAATGAACCTGCTCAATGCTGCCACTTTCCCATTGAGACTATGGACTTGCTTTATAGTTTTCGGAGTTTCAAGATTTCTGATAGCCCAGATCTTTTCAGGATTAGCTTCGATCCCTCGAGCATTGACGATGACCCAAGGAATTTTCCGGATGCAACTCCGAAGTGGCATTTCAGTGGGTTAAGCTTCATTCTGTATTCTCGGAGTATGTTGAACATAGTTTCCAAGTCTTTAACATGGTCAATGGAAAATCGCGATTTCACAAGCATGTCGTCCACATACACTTCCATGGTTTTCCCGATCTGATTGGCAAACATCCGATTGACTAATCGTTGGTATGTAGCTCCGGCATTCTTGAGTCCGAATGGAAAAACTTTGTAACAATAAAGTTCCAGGTTGGTTATGAAGCTGGTGTGTTCTTGATCAGGTAAATGCATTGGTATCTGATTGTAGCCAGAATACTCCATGAAGGATAAGAGTTCATGCCCAGTTGTTGAGTCTACTAGCTGATCAATTCTGGGAAGCGGAAAACTGTCTTTGGGACAAGCTTTATTCATATCGGAGTAATCGACACATGTTCTCCATTTTCCGTTCGGTTTTTGGACGAGCACGAGATTCGAATCCCATTCGAGGTATAGCACATCTCGAATGAACCCGTTTGCTTTGAGCTTTTCTACTTCTTCTCTAAGGGCGGCAGATCTCTCTGGATCCATACCACGCCTTTTCTGCTTGACCGGGACATGCCGTGGGTCAATATTCAGAGTGTGGCTCGCGATGTCCGGCGAGATCCCACACATGTCAGAATGCGTCCAGGCGAATACGTCAAGATTCGCCCGTAGAAACTCAACCAATTCCTCTTGAACTTGCTGGCTTAGTTGAGACCCAATCTTTATCATCTTCGAACCATCATAATTGTCAATTGGGACATCAATCGTCAGTTCAGCCGGGGATGCTTGACTTTCTTTAGATTCTCCTTCATCTTCAGTTTCTCTTGGGTCAAGATCCCTTTGGAATTGGCTGGGGTGCCTGGGCCTAGGCACGGGCGTTAATTGTCAATTATCAGCAAAGCGGACGTAGAGAGATTCCTCTACGCCCTTTCCTTTCTCCTTTCGTTGCGCCTCTCGTAGCTCTGCAACATAACAGGCTCTTCCAGCAGCCTGATCTCCCTGGATGATTCCCACTCCACGATCTGTGGGAAATTTTAAAGTCAAACACCACGGGGCAATGGCTGCCCTGAATTCAGCGAGGGCCGGTCGGCCCAAGAAAGCATTATAAGGGAAGTCTATGTCGAACACAACGAACTATAACATTCGTACTCTCCGGCGTTCCCCAACTCCCAACTTCACTGGCAGTTCCACCATTCCAGTGGGTATAGTAGCACTTCCGTTGAAACCGTGGATTCGGGATTGACAAGGTTTCAAGTCTTTGGCTTTCATTCTCATTTGATCATAAGCTCGTTTAAATATGATATTCATAGAGCTTCCACTGTCAACTAAGATCCTCTTCATCCAAGCAGGGCCTACTTGAGCTGAGATGACCAGTGGATCGATAGTGGGGGCTTCGACTTTATCAGCATCTTTGTTCCTGAACACGATGTCATATGTCATCGTCTTCTGTTGCTTGGCTGGAGCCCCTTCATCAAAACTGCTATAACACTCGAAGTCTGCATGCCTGATAGAGCTGGCATACGACTCCTTTTCCTTCCAGCTTCGGTCTGCTGGATGAGGACCACCACTTATTGTGTTGATAACCAACCTCCCGCCAGTACGAGCGGGTTCCTCCTGTCTTTCCTAATTTAGTGGACGATTCTGATTCGATGGGCACGCACCTCTTGACTGCGGCGCCCGGACATACTGATCTATCTTCCGCTCACGTATCAATTTTTCAATGAGATCTTGCAAATGACGACAATCATTTGTATTATGGCCATAGCTTTCATGGAATCTGCAAATCTTTCCTATATCCCTCTACTTTGGGGCAGGTTTCTTATATTGCATGGTGTTACAAGTCTGCAAATACACATTTTCCAACGACGTGTTCAATGGAGTATAATTATCGTACATAGGAGCTCTACGTCGTGGACCACGATTCTGATCTTGTTTCTTGCTTTGATTTCCACTATCCCTCTACTGATTCTGCTTATTTTGTATGTTCAACTGAACTTTTCCAGAACTCTCTCCGGATTGTTTAACGGCGATGTTACTCTGAATTCCTTCGATGTTGGGCCCTGCATCATCCTGCTTCCTAGACTGTTCCGCATCCTCCCTTCTCAAGAATTGGGCTGCCTTGGAATAGAAACGGTTCAATGAAGCAGGTGGTTTCCCAGCTAACTAGTTTCCAAACTCGGAATCAGCATCAATCCCCTTAGTTAATGCCATCAGGATAGAGTTGTCATTGGGATTGCTTATTTCTGCACACGCATCATGGAATCGCTCCAAGTAACGTATAAGTGTTTCTCCAGGAGCTTGAGTAACACTAGACAAAGTGTTAACATCTTTAGGCCTTGCTACGTGCATATGGAATTGTTCAACAAACTTGGTGACCATCTGGTCAAAATTAGAAATGGATCATGGTGGCAAACGAGTAAACCACATAGTTGCAATGCCCCCCAGAGAAATAGGGAAACTACGACATTTTACTGCATCATCAGCTCTCGCAGCATTCATCAGCCATTCATACTTCAGGATGTGTTGATTGGGATCGGAACTTCCTTCATAGATGAGCAAAGTTGGCATCCTGAAGCGCCAAGGTAGTTCAGCATACAATATGTCATCGATGAAAGGGGTATGACTCTGGGAGATTCCCAGTCGTCATTAGTGAGACCCTGACTTTCACGGATCATTTGATGAATCATCATTGGTATATCCGGCATTCAGATACTTGGAGCATGTTGTGCCAAGGTGTGGTCGGGTTCCACAGCGTGGGTCTGGACTGGACGCGGTCGACGGTCCGTGCCTCACCTCTTTGGTTCAACATTCTTTGGGACATAAGGCTCTGGAGTCTGCTCTCGTTGGTTACGTTGAGGGTCAGCTTGGTTTCTAGCATCAACCCCTTGTTCGGTAGTGGTGGTGGTAGCGAGGTTGCCTATGACATGATAAGGAGCAGCACCTCCTCGGGATGAAGGTCCTGTTTGATGACTAGTGGACGGTCCAGTTTTGGGTTGTCCAAGATTTGAAGCAGGTTGGTGTCCCATGGCCTGGGTGTAGCGTACATCCAGCCGTGGGCATGTGGATCGGTGATGGCCATCAGAGGAGGCTGAACTCTCCGTAGAAGAATAAGAACCTTGATCTCTTCTGGATCTTCTGCGCCTTTAGCGATTCAACTGGTTGGTCAACTCTGTGTTGGCGCGTAGTTGTTCAGTAAGTTGTTGTCGACTCTGTGTCAACTCTTGAAGCAACATCTTGAATTCTTGTCTGGTGATCGGGCCTGATGGATCTGAAGGTCCGGCAGCATCTTGGTTGGATGGAGGCAATTGCATGGGATTCTGTTTGTCTTGTCCTCCTTGATCAGCAGCTGTAGAAGAGGTACGTGTACTCACCATGATGAATTGATGAAGTCCTTTCCTAGATCTGATTGCAAATCTAAATAGTATGGAAGCGCTTCAAAACTTGAGATCTGGATCTTCTTCTTGGATTTATGCAATCCGGTATAGATAGGAGATCCAAAGAGCAGGAGAAAAATTTGGTTTTTCTCAGTGAAAGCACCAAAGTGTTTGTACCAAAATTGGGCACAACACTCTTCGGGAGTTTTTGAAGATATAAAGTAAAGAAATTAAATGGAAAAAGAGGATTATCTAACAAAAACTCCAAATTTCAGAAATGAAAATAATTAAAATGCACAAAGACACAAGAATTTAGAGTGGTTCGGCGTATTGCCTACGTCCACTATGAAGTTGATTGCTTTATTGATCTTTCTTTGATGATTACAATTGATTTCAGCAGGTTATAGCAAATAACAATGATTTTCAGCAGTGAAATTCGTTAGTAGCAGCAGCAATGGAGTTTAGGACTGGATCCGGCAGAGTCTGGGCGTTGGAGAATTCAAAGAAGAAGAAGATCCCCTTTTCTGTTGGCCTTGGGGGTCTATTTATAGGTGTAGGAGGCTAATATTTCACTCAGATCTCGGGAGACTCCCCCGGCACGTGACTAGGCCCGCACACCCAAGCCCGTGAAGTTTCGGCTCGATCCGTGATCGATACGAACGGATTTTGTATCGATAAAGATTTCATCCAATGGAGTCGAAATTTGGCGTGGACATTCTATAGCATGTACGTAAGCTTCTGTGAAAATTTCATAGCATTTGGACTTGTAGATTAGGAGATATGGTCGATACGAATTAGGACTTTCGGTTGGCTGTTTCGTTCGACTCCCTCATTTCGACTCGATCCCGTTCGACTCGATAGCTGCGTGTGATCAAGTGGTGACGTGGCGAGCATTCTCCGGATTGAGTTACCTTCTTCGCCGAGTCGATCGAGTCATTCTAGGACTTTCGCTCTGTTCGTATCGAGGCACTTGTGTTGTTCGAATCGATAGAAGGTGGCCCTTGTTTCGTGTCGATGGAGTGCACATGGAATAACCCGACTGCATGGCCTTGTTCGTATCGATTGGAAATGGCTCCATTTGATCGATACGAAGTTGACGTGGCCAGGTGGACTCGAACACTATTAGCTATCGATCGATACGAATAACCATGACGTGGATCAATGCGAACAAGTACTTCTTGATGGATACGAACTATAGAAGCCTGATGGATTCGAATAGAGCTCTTCAGGTGATGGATGCGAAGTAGACTTTGGTGATGAATGTGAAGTGGTCACTGGCTGATCGAGTCGAACAGAGGCTTCCCGATGGTTACGAACTTGATCGAGTCAAACAGAGGCTTGGTGGTGGATGCGGAGCTGATCGAGTCGAAGTAAGCTTTCTGATGGATACGAAATGCACTTACCTGCTGATGGATACGAAGACGACCGATGCGAAATGATGGGTTGCGACTCCAATCGATTCGAAACGATGGATACGAATAGATGGGTTTTCCAACTTGCATCGATCATAACTTGAGCATATGAACTCGGATTGACTTGAAATTTGGAACGTTGGCTCTCATAGCTTCGCTTGTCGTGTCATATCAATTTTAGCTCGATCCGGACTCGGACAAAATTCGTCGATATCCATAGTTAGCCTGTGTATAACCGATCTCTAAGACGAACCGTCATTGGTTACTAGTCAATTCCTTGTTGTCACGGCCTTGCTAAAAGGCGGGATAACACTCATATTTTGTAGTCTCGCATTTTATTATGTATATGATGATGTATATTATTCTGCTATGATCTGTGACTCTGATTCTGATTTATCTATATTATACAATGTTCTGGATCCAGCTCTGGTACCAAGCTCAATGAATACAAATGTGGGAATACATTAAAGAAGCAGCAAACCACATGTATATTTCTTGTATTATCATAGGGGATTTCAATTGTGTGTTATATAATAGTGATATAATTGGCCCTAACAATAACAACATGAATGTGGATGCTGATTTCTATGAAACTATTACCATGTCTGGTATTGCGTATGAATGATCTATATACATCGTACGCGATTAAATATATTTTTCTTTTATTGTTTAGGAGAAGTTGGGTAAATGACTTTTCGATTTATCATGAGGTAGTATGAATAATCGATTAAGCAATAACATATGGCTGTTGAGCATCAGGTATGGTCAATTGATTGTTTATCATCCTTGTGTGATGAGAATGTTGTAAATCTGGGCATACTTTATGTTTGTTTATTAATCTTTAACATTTCGGAAAATGTTAAGAATTAGGACGGCTTGTTTTTTTTTGTTTTTTTGTGATGAAATTTCGGAGTCGAAATTCTTTTAAGGGGGGAAGAATGTAACTACCCAGAATTTGACTATTTGATTAGTGAATATTTGATAAATTATAAATATTCAATTAATGGTTTTTAATGGTCAATAGCTCTCTTTTAATTAATAAATAATGATGGTAAACTTGTTTAGAAATTTTGTTTACAAAAATAAATAGTTCGATGAAAAATTGAAAATGTGACCGAAAATTGTTTTTCGGAATTTCGACTTTTCATCAACTAAAAGTTGTCGGAACATGTGCATACACTAGTGTACATATGCACATGTAAGAATGACAACTGTATTAATTTAATGGTTCAAATAAAAACAAGTATTAAAGAGATTCTTAAGAATTAAGTAAAGTGGACCTTTCTTTTACAATTTAAAAATTAACAAAACGCAAAATTTAAGACAAAAGTACTTAAGCAAAAGAAGATGTAATGGCTAAGTGACATTAAGGGGCAAGTTGTCAAATTTGTGGTGGAGGGTATTAGATAAGGTTAAAATTGTAATTTTCCACTTCTCATTTCTATAAAAATAACCACTCCTTTTCCACTTTCCACTTTACTTCATTTTCATTTACACTTCTCTTCTTTTCTATTTCTCCATTTTTATTCACCTTCCATTCTTTTTCTCTAATGTTCATGAAAGAAAACCATTTCAAAATCACTCTTTTTATTCTCTAATTACTTAAACAAGCCTAGATAACTTAGATAACCTTCTCTACACCTTATGAATCAAAACTTTAATACCCAAAACCCATTTTGACATTGGCTTTGAGATTTAAGGAGGTTGAAGGGGGTGTGCATGAGCTATATGAGGCAAGGGGAGGTGGTCTTGTGATGTTTTGTCTGCTTGCTTGGTAGCGGTAGAGTTTGGTTTAAATTAAAGTGAGATTTCTCAATTTTAAGTTAGTTTGAAATCGACAAATTTTTGTAATAATTTAGTAGTTACTTGTTTATGTTGTATGTAATATTTATATTGTTTGTTTGTATTGATTCTCGCTTGAAAGCGGGTGATATAAATAATCCATTAATTTGTTGGGGGAAAAAGCAGAGGGAAGTCGAAGTGTCTTCGTAGCGAATAGGTCGCTACGGAAGCGCTTCGAAGAATAAAATATTGTAGAGAAATCCTAAAAGATTATTTGCCTTATTATTTTTATTTACATATGTTATTGGTAAAGTAAATACTTATGGTGGTGAATAGTAAATGTTGCTTAGTTATAGTTAACTTACTTATTGTTGGTTATATTGAGACGTTGAAATCTCATGCTTGTTTTTAGCAATTTTCTACTTGTTCTAATATGTTATGAAATTTTTTTCAAATTCGCCTTTGGTTTTCACATCTTTGTCAGAGTTTTTAAAGTAGTTTAAATATAGAAAGAAATTTGGTTTAAAAGTTATTTTGTTTACAAAAAAAAGTATTAAAATTTATGCTCCATATAGCGTTAATCGTTATGGACGCAGTTTTGGAAATATTTGATTTTTGAAAAATAAAAAGAGTTATCTACTTGAGATATTTTGAAAAGTCTTTTAAAATGTGTTTATAAGTATTTAAAAAGGAAGTTTGAAGTTTTAAATATATTTTTAAGCATTTATTTAGTTATTTAAACAAGAGGTTTAAATTTTACGCCTTTGTTTCAAAAGTCAAGTTTTGTAAAAAGCAACTATCTTTAAAGGAGATATTTAAATACAAGTTTCAAACTTGTTTTAAAAGGGTTTTAAAAGTATTTTAAAAGAGAAAGGAATCATGGGTTACAACGCTATTGTTGTAATAAATATTTTTGAGAAAATGAAAGAGATTATAGGCTATAACATTTTTGGTTATAGTAAATGATTTTGGGAAATGTAAAAGCGAGTTAAGTTATAACATTTTGTTATTATTAAATAAGTGTTTACTTTATTTAAGGGACAGTGTTGCTAAATTCCCTATTAAGTTTCAAAATACACCAAACATCCTTGCCAAAAAAGTAATTAAATTAGGTCCCTAGAATTAAGTTACTGAATAATTGCATATATTAATGCAATTATTTAGTGAATAATTGCAGACATTTATGCAATTGTATCCAAAAATTGTGGACATTTCCGCAATCATTCACTGAAAAATTGCAGAAATTCCCACAATTATTCACCAAAAAAATTGTGGAAATTTCCACAATTACTCACTGAATAATTTCATACATTTGTGCAATTTTTGGATATAATTGCATAAATGTCTGTAATTATTCAGTAACTTAATTCTAGGGACCTAATTTACAATCCTTTTTTATGAGGAGTTTTCGTGTATTAAGTTTGATTATAAGGACATGAGCCTGATATTCACTTTATTTAAATGGTTTGGAGTTCATTGATTAAAAAGGTGTTTACTTTTATAAAGGAAAAGATGTTTCCTTTTTAATTGAACTTTGGTTTAAATAAGTGACTTTTGAAAATGTTTTTGACAACGAGTATATGGAACTCTTGGATTCTATTTTCTAGACTTCGAGACTGGAAATAAGTTTTTGGAATTGGTTTTCAAATTTGTTTTAAAATGACTTTGTTTTAGGCAAGGGATTTCTTTGTCAGTGACATTGAGTTGGAAAACAAATAAGATAAAGTAGTGCTAAAATGTTGACACGTCTATGGAAAATAAGTTGTCTTATATTTAGCCCTAAAAGTTGATGAGTAGACTTACCTTTATCTGTGTGAGATTTAGAGTCGAAGTGTTTGAATAAGATAAGACTAGGGTACAATTAGTACCCTGACTTACCTGACTTCGATTCTGGACGAGAGATAAAGAAGTCGAAATGTCGGAAATGTGATAAGTATAAGAGGGTTAATTTCGATAAGTCGGTCATGATTAATTAAGTATATAGAAGGTACTTCATCTTATACTTAACACTAAATTCCAAGGTATGGAAACTCACCTCTATCTGAGAAGTAAGAATGTATCTCGAGGCAAGAATAGTTTTCTAACTTGTCCGACTTCATTGTTAATCGACGGATAGTACTGTTTGAAATAGGAGAGTGGCGATGAGTATAAGATGTCCAATTTTTCATATGCAAACTATACTTACATCCATATAATAATTTGTCCACTATTAATAACTTGACCTATTTTGACTCAAGAAGTATATGAAAGCTTCGCGATTCCATACGGTTTGAGAATCCCTTAGGAGAACTCATTCCGGTGAAATGTCTCTTACTTTAAGGGGTATATTAGAGATCCCGTAGGGACTCTTATATAGTCTGCTTACTTCTAAAACAATCGGGATTAAGTCAAACGGAAACTATCGATTGTCGGTTTGGGGAGACCGAGATCGGATAAGCATGAATTATTCGAAAACCACTTTGAACCAACATAAGAGTTCGAATTGAAGACATCTTGAAGTTGATGGAATCGAAGACGGAGTTCTTTGAAGTTCAAGGACATCTCGCTACTAATCCTAAGGATGTAGTAGAAGTAATACCTTCGGTTTGTTCATATCCCAAACAACTTGTATGGATGAATGCTGGCATTGCATTGTTGCCTGGAGGGCAGTGTTTGCATTCCAAGTGAGATTTGCTAAAAAGGTAAAATGTAGACTCGTGCCTCACACCCAGTAATGACTTTAACAAGGGATATGCAGTAAGGCTAGGTGGGCTGCACGGATTAGGGTATGGTCATCACCAGATCTAGATTGATATTTATGGATTTATGTATGCTTCGGACCCGGGTATGGTTATTGATCACAACCGGGGTAATGACATATTTGGTACTATCCAGGAAGGGGTAGGTCAGTTTTGTGTTAGCATGGAGTCCATGTGAGGTCCTCGGTACATTTTTCTAGAGGTGTACTGTGGCAGGCGGTACCCTAGTAGCCTTGTCATTGTACGAAATCCATTTTCTAATACGTGCCTTTACAAACTTAGATATGTACCAAATATTCTGAAATGTGAGATGCAAGCATTCCAGCTTTGTTATTACTTATTTTAAACCTTAGACATTATTATAATATCACTGGATTTTCTATCTGAAATGGTTTGGTTATCGTAAGGTAAAAACCCATCTACGTTTATGTGCGGCGTGCTCTTACGAGATACCTTTAATTTTGAAAGGGTTTTATAAATATAACAATCTGTGTGTAACATCCCCCATTCAAAGGACCAAAACAAACTGCTACAGATGCTGCATTCATCCATAGTTATTAGTTCTCAACGATAAAATGCGGCTATATTAATCATATCAATAATCAGAAGCACATGAATATGAATAAAATTTCAAACATAGTTTAATAACAAATTTTCACATCTCATGTTACAATTGATATTTCATATTCATTACATACTCCCATTCGTACTCCCACATTCAGAGAAATATAATTATTACAAAATACTCCAAGAGCGATATATGAAGATGCCCCCTTAGTTAATCAGAGTCAAATACTTGGCAATTATAAAACTTTTCCATTACTTCCAGATAGACAAACCAAACTACACTGGGGAAATATATTAAGTTCCTAATAGCTAGATTGCCTCATGCATGTCTCCGGAAGCTTATTCATCTAACTGGAACCTGAAAGCCCTTACCCCGGACCTACTCAAATGAGTATCCAAGAGTTTAAGGGGAAAAACAAAAACTTTGGGTCAGACAACAATATCGTGTGAACAATAACCAACCATCTCGAGCCAAATAGATATCAAGTGAAACCATGCCACTGAGCAAAACAGGTTTTCCCCTCACTAGTATCTTAACTAAAAGATAACAACCATATATTGAGCTCCTGCAACCACAATGGTTAGAATATAGAAAATAGCAGTTTTGATCGTGCAACATATATTGGATTACCCATCCCAATTCATTAGATTATCCATCTAAATTTCAAATGACCACCCATCACAATTTAAACCGACTACCCATCTTATTTTAATCCGACTACCTATCTTATAATTATGTGGACTACCCATCTCACATATAAGCATATTCAAAATTATGTGGACTATCCATCTCATATGTAATTATTACTTGAAATAACCATCCCATACCATATTGACTACCCATCACATATGGTTTAATTATTTAAAATTTTGTGGACTATCCATCAAACATATTCCATTTAACTTAAAATGATGTGGACTATCCATCACACATCACATAGTTTTCCTAGGATGACTATGAACCCTTCATTATCCTCATAGAGACTATCTGTCTCCAGCATGATGTAGACTATCCATATCACATCCTATAGTTTTTCTAGGATGACTATGAACCCATCATTTAACAATTTAGTTCATATTACCCATATGGTTAACCTATATGTATTGGTGTCCCCAATTAGATTACCTCCCCTTAAAGTTACAACATTTCAAAGTGACATACATTGGTATCCCCAATTGATCAATGTCGAACTTATTTAAGAAAATGCATTGGTATTCCCAATGATAAAGTCTCATTTATAAAACATTTGGTTTGTCGAAACTTATATACCTTGGTGTCCCCGATGATAGCGTCGACATTTATAACCAAAATAGCATTGGTATTCCCAATGTTTAGCATCGAAGTCATAAAACAATAGGTTCGCCATCCTTATTAGGTTAATAAAGATCAATGTCAAAGTTCATCGATATTGGTGTCCCCAATGATAGTGTTGAAGTTTACCAATTTTAAAACAGCATTGGTATCCCCAATGACTACATCAAAGTAGAAGTATAAGGCCCTTTGACTTTAATAAATAAAACATAACACATGCGTTCTTAAATCAACGTCGACCTTTATCCAAGGTCGAGGACAAAACTTAAATTCTTTTAAGCTTAAGAAAAATTCATGTCGAAATTGGTGTTGTCAACCTTCAATAACTATAGGCTATCTACCTATTAAACCAAAACTTAAAACCTTTATAAGTAATGTGGCAAACTACCGAAGACATAGGGTCATCGACCCTCTAAAACATAAGCCTCTTCGCCCTTTATAAAAAAAATTTAGTTAACATAAAAGCAAGCCTCTTCAGCATACAAAAGATGAAGTAAGATGTCGTGGACATGAGGCATCGACTCTAAAACATAAGGTCGCCAACCTTGATGCACATCGACCCTCAGACCTTCGACGTCATAATAAAACTTTCTTACTTAAATCACTTCGGTTATTATGCCGCATTTTATATAGAGTCGAAGACATAATAGCGACATCATTGCCTTGACTTGGAAAATAAATGAAGAGATGAGATGTGACATTATTTAAAACAGTGATGAAGACATGCGACAACATCGATGTCAGCATTAAGCTTTTAAAACGTTTTGATGAATCACTAAGGCACCATTACTACCGATACTATATTGTCGACGAGATCGACTTCGGCCTACTTGGAAACATTACATAGCTACCGACTTATGCTACCTCTCACTTCAATGTCGACACTCATGGATGCGACCTTGTCTTAGGCTCAGCAGCGTTAGGGTAGTATGGCATTGTCATAATTCTTATTAAAACTGTTTTATTACTACTTTTAGCAAAAACTTTTCACCAAATCCTATTTCTTGTCCAATTTCTATTGGATAAAAAAATTTCTTTACAAATCCTTTTCAAAATTACTACCGTACTAAATTTTCAAGTTTCGAAAAATATTTTAAATAAATAATTAATATCCTTAACTAATTATCATTTTAAATGCTTATCTAGCTTAATAAATTCACAATAAATTGAAATCACTTGGAAAAAATCTCAAAAATTCAAAGAAATTATAGAAAATCATTCTCTTTATTATATAAAATTTCAGAGCTAAAAACCATATTTAATTATTTTAAATAATTAAAACTCAAAATTAAGCTATTTTCTCCTTAGGAAATTAAAATATTCAATTTAATTTGGAAAATCATGAAATTTAAAACCCATCTCCAAAATAAAGTTTTATACAACATATCAGAAAATCAAAGCATTTGGAGATTAAATCTTAGGTTTTACCCTTAAAACCCATTTAAACAATTTCATAAAAATTCCAATAACCATTATGCTGTCCAAACAATGATTAAATAACCATAGCTTGGCAAAACAAACATCAATCATTCGGGTATTATCCGTAACCAAATTCAAAAGCAAAAATAGAGATGGAACACTTATTATTCACCTTAGATTAGTTCTTGGAGTTGAGATTTTTTGTTGCTTTAGTATCCCTAAGCTTCTTCTCCTTTGAATCCCTAGATTTCATTCTCCTTTGCTTGAGTTATGGCTAGCCCTGATATTTTTGCTTTTGATTGTTTTTAGTTTGTGAAAAATGAGAATGATATGAGAGGGAGAGAGTTTAAGGGATTAAAAGGTGGATCTACCTATTTTTCCCCTCTCATATATCCTCTAATGTGTTTTAAGTTTTAAAACAATCATATTACTTTACTTAGTTCATTAAGGCACGACCTAAATATTTTCTAATCTCATTCTCCTTAATCATTTAGATTATTCTATTTAATCCATCCAATTAAATGTCTTGAATAATGTTTAACTAAAAATAGGGGTGTAACAGGATCCTCTTCTTAAAGAATTTCGTCATCAAAATTTAGTAAGCACTACAAAACAAGCATATCAAACATGCAAACAATGCTAGTATATCCTACCAGCTATCTAGTCTATATACAAAAAATATATAACATACCATCATAATAGCTTAGGATAAGTATGCCTAATCATGTCCTCTGTCTCCCAAGTATAGTCTTACTTATTATCACTCTACTGGACCTTCAATAATCCGACTATCTTGTTCCTTAACTTCTTCTCATCTCTCGCTACAACCCGAACTGATCATCTTACAAAAGTTAGATCCGGTTCTACTACTAAATCTTCCAATGTCGTCGGAGCAATAGTAGTCTATGAATTGTGCACACACTTCCAAAGGTGAGAAACATGGAACACATTATGGATACCTGCCGAACTACTCGGTAACTCTACTCGGTATGCGAGTTTTTCGATCCTCTCTATAACAAGGAACAATCTAATATATCTCAGTGCTAGTTTCCCTTAATTTCCTAATTGTACCACACCCTTCATCGGTGATACTTTCATAAAAACTCGGGCTCTAAATGAGAACCCAAGATCCTCATGCCTCTAATCTACGTAACTTTTCTGCCTAGGCTGAGCCTTTCTCATCCTATCCCGGATTAACTCAATCTTCTCTATGGCATCTCTTACCAAATTTGGACCAAGGACCAATCTGTCTCCGGTCTCTAACCGACATGCTAGTGATTTGCATGGCCTTCCATACAAAGCTTTGAAAGACGCCATTCCTATACTAGCCTGATAGTTGTTATTATAGGAAAACTCAACCAAGTGCAAATGGTCTCCTACGACCCACTAAAATCTAGTACACAAACTTTCAATAAATCTCCAAGTACCTTATTGACTCTCTCTATCTGCCCATCCGTTTGTTGGTGATAAGAGGTACTCATTTTAAGCTTGGTACCTAGTACTTCATGTAGACTCTTCCAGAATTCACTGGTGAACAATTCATCTCTGTTACTGACTATACTACTTGGAATCCTATGCAGTCTAATAATATTCTTCATAAACAACATAGCTAATATAGGTTCCATCCTGGTTGACTTAACAGGAATAAAATGGGCACTCTTGGTTAATCTATCTACCACAACCCATATGCTTTCATTTCCCATGTTCGACCTTGGCAACCTGTTAATAAAATCCATGGATATCGAATCCCATTTCCAAACTGGTATATCTAAAGGCTGAAGTATCCACTTGGCTTCTGATGTCCGGCTTTCACTTGCAGGAAAATTGCACGATGCTTCACCCATAAGCCTATATCCCTCTTCATACCTTCCCAAAAGAAACTTCTCTTCAGATACATCTTCGTTCCCCCATAATGAATCATGAAACTCGATCAATGACATTCCCTAAGGACTTCCCTCCTTGGGGTTTCCAATATCCGGAACATATAACCATCCCTTCTTTCTTAACCATCCCCTTTGGGCAAGACTAATATCCTATAGATCATCGATCTCATTTCCATTTTCCTGTATTTTGATCCGTTCAGCTAATATTGGATCATCCCTTTGTTTAGAAGCAATCCTTTCAATCAATACTAGTTGGACTTCTAAACAAGACAACATGGCAATACTTTGACTAGAACTAGTAGTCGATCTCAACTACACACTACAAGTAGTCAATGCTTTTAGGTCCTTCCATTCTCCTAACATAGCTAACACCATATTCTGATGTTTCCTGCTAAGTGCATCTGCAACTTTATTTCCCTTCCCTGGTGTATACTCAATACCAAAATCATAAGCTGCTAAAAACTCCAACCACCTCTGTTGTTTCATATTCAAATCTTTTTGAGAGAATAAATACCTCAAAGACTTATGATCCGTATACAACTCGAATCGTTCTCCTAAGAGGTAGTGTCTCCACAATTTCAATGCAAAAATCACCGCTACTAACTCCAAATCATGAGTCGGATATCTAACTTCATGTGGCCTAAGCTGTTGAGAAGCGTAGGCAATCACTTCACCCCTCTACATCAATACAGCTCTTAATCATGTTCCACACGCATCAGTATACACCACAAAATCTTGTTTTCATCTGAAACAACTAACATGGGTGCATTGGTCAACAAATGCATTAACTTAAGGAATGCTTCCTCACATTTGCCGGACCAAATGAACTTTACGTCCTTTCTGGTAAGCTTAGTCAAAGGCACTGTTATCCACGAGAAATGCTGGATAAATCTCCGGTAATAACTTACTAATCCAAGGAAACTTCTTATCTCAGTCACCATCTCGGGTCTTTTTCAACTATTAACAACTTCGATCTTGGCTAGATCGACCGACAACTCTTTCTTTGAAACTACATGACCAAGAAACTTCACATCTTTCTTCCAAAAATGACACTTTGAAGCTTTCGGTTGATGCTGCCTCAATGTCTCAAGAACTATTATAAGATGAATCACATGATCTCTTTCATCCTTAGAATATATCAAAACATCGTCAACGAACACAAACACGAACCTATCCAAGTGCTCTCGGAAAATATGGTTTATCATATCTACAAAGAAAGCTGGCGCATTAGTTAACCGAATGGCATCGCTAACCACTCATACGAACTGTATCTTGTTTGAAACACCGTCAACGGAATAATATCCTCTAACAACCTAAATTGATGGAACCCTGTCGCTAAATCCAAATAGGAAAATACTTGGTTCCACTCAACTGATCAAATAAATCATCAATTCCTGGCAAAGGATATTAATTCTTTACCGTCTTTTCATTCAACTTACGATAATCGATGCACAATCTTAATGACCTGTCCGGTTTCTTCACGAACACCACGGCCGCTCCCCAAGGCGAACTGCTTGGTCTATTAAAAAAATTCTTTCTAAGTCCACTAGTTGCACTTTTAACTCTCTCATCTCCGTAGGTGTCATCCTAATAGGTAGTCTACTTATGGGTTCAGGTCCTGGTATAAGGTCTATTCGAAACTCAATAGCTCATTTTGATGGTAGCCCTATAACTGCCTCAAAAACATCTGCAAATTCTCTTACAATTAAAACCCAATTCAATTCGTCTTCCACTTCTGTGGCACCCAATAAAGCACAAATTCCTGGACTCAAATTCTTAACCGAGTAATACTATTCGGTCACTACTATCAAGGTGTCTCAATGATATTTTCCTATCATGACAAAATATCCTAGCATCATATTTGCTCAACTAATACATACCCAAAATAATCCCAAAACCCATGAAATCAAATACATACAAACTGCAAGAAAAAGTATAACCTATCAACTCAAACTCTAGATGGTCACATTTCATCCCTAGAGTTGCGTACCCTTCTATTGGATTAGCTATCCTTAAGGAAGTAACAAGGTATGATGGTTCTAAACATAACTTATCTACCAAACACTGAGATATAAATGAATGTGATGCACCGGTATTAAACAGTATCCTAACTAGTATGCTATGAATCAAAAGCGTACCTTCCATCACAGACTTTTTCTTCTCAACTGCTATTGGCCTTAATGTAGATGGCTCCAAAGCAAAAACCTTTACTTTGTTAGCCTTAGCCTCTTCTGGACATTTGTTCTTATAATGCCCCCACCAGGTCGCAATCAAAGCACTTTACATTCTGCTTCCCTACAACCACCTTTCCATCAACAGATCGACACTCGTTAGCATAGTGTCCCTTCTTGTCACACTTCTAACAAATAATATCAGGTTTCCCCTTTTTGGAAACCCCACTTTTCTGAGCTCCCTTCTTCTTAAAGAATTTCCTCTTCTTATTATGAGAATTCTAGTTCTCCACCGACTTCTCTTTTCCAAAGGTCGAATGCATTTCTTCATTCCTGACAGCCATCAGCACCACTATATTTGATGGATCTTTAAGATGTGGCATAGTTGTCTTAGCAATCTCCAGCCTCAACCCATGGATAAACTTCTCATTCCTCTTAATCACGGTGTCAATAGTGACATTTCCATGCCTGAACAGCTCATTAAACTTAGCAAAATATTCCAATACTGACATTTCCCCTGCTCCAACTCTATAAACTTCCCGAGCAAGGTGGTAACTACTTCAGACAAAAATCTTTCCTTGAATCTCCTTCGAAAATCCACCTAAGTCAACTCCTGCTCAAGCACTCCCACGGTAACTCTCTTCCACTAAAATAAAGTAGCTCCTTGCAACTGTCTTGAAGCCAATCTCCTTTTCTGTTCATCAGTCAATCCCAGATCAGCGAAAATTCTCTCGCAGTGCCACAGCCAGTTTTCCACATTAATTACATATTTAGTTCTCAAACAAGGCTTCCCACCCAGACTGGTGTAATCTCGACTCAGCTTTGCATAGTTATTACTAACTGGTGCTATAGGATTAACTCCTCCCGCATTAGCAGCATTTCTTCCAGCTACTTCTATAGCTGTCCCAGCTTGTATCAGATTGACGAAGAACTGATACATAGTCCCCATATCTACTAGTAGGGTTCCAACACCAATATTGGCCTTTGCAATTTAATTAGCATTTGCTTGTTGACCTTGGTTCCTCTTGGTATTGGGCCGTGCATTTCCATTGGTTATGGTGATTCCCCACCTAGATTCACTTTTTCGTTTCCTTCCTCCATATCTTTCTTTCTCGTAAATCTGCATACGAGCCTTAGTAAGATACAGAAGAACGGTCTAAGAGAGAGGGGAGAATACATATTTATATATAGAAAATACAAGTACGTTACTATAGCATTATGCCATAACCCTGATCTTATTCTCTAATTCATTAGAATTACATTTTCAAAAACACTTCAGGTTTAAATTTTTTTAATCATAAACATATGCTCTAATACCAACTCATAACATCCCCATTCTGAGGCCCAAAACTAAATAATACGAAAGTTGCAGTCATCCATAGTTATTAATTCTCGAGGACAAAATACGGCTATGTTAATCATATCAATAATCAAAAGCACATAAATATGAAAAAAATTCAAACACGGTTGAATAAAAAAATTTCACATCTCATTTCACAATTGATATTTCATATTCATTATGTAATCCCATTCATAATCCCATATTCAAAGAAATATAATTATTACAAATACTCTATGAGTGACATATAAAGATGCCCTCTTAGCTAATCAGAGTCAAATACTTGGCAATTATACAACTTATCCATTACATCCAAAGAGACAAAACCAAACTACACGGTGGAAATAGATAAAGTTCCTAATAGCTAAATTGCCTCCTGCACTTCTATGGAAGCTTATTCGTCTAACTGGAACCTGAAAGCCCTTACTCCCGACCTACTCAAATGAGTATCCGAGAGTTTAAGAGGAAAAACAAAAACTTCGGGTCAGACAATAGTCTGCTGTGAATAATAACCTACCATCTCAAACCAAATAGATATCTGGTGAGACCACGCCGCTTAGCAGAATGGGTTTTCCACTCACTAGTATCTTAACTAAAACATAACAACCATATACTTTGCTCCTGCAACAACAATGGTTAGAACATAAAAAATATCATTTTTGATCATGCAACATATATTGGATTACCCATCCTAATTCATTAGATTATCCATCTAAATTTCAAATGACTACCTGTCACAATTTAAACTGACTACCCATTATATTTTAATCTGACTACCCGTCTTACAAATATGTGGACTACCCATCTCACATATAAGCATATTCAAAATTATGTGGACTATCCATCTCACATGTAATTATTACTTAGATTGCCCATCCCCTACCATATTGACTGCCCATCACATATTGTTTAGTTATTCAAGATTTTATGGACTATCCATCACACATATTCCATTTAACTTAAAATGATGTGGACTATTCTTCACACATCCCATAGTTTTCCTAAACCCTTCATTATCCCCATAGAGACAATCCATCTCCAGCATGATGTAGACTATCCATCTCACATTTCATAGTTTTCCTAGGCTGACTATGAGCTCATCATTTAACAATTTAGTTCAAATTACCCACATGTTTAACCTATATCTATTGGTGTCCCCAATTAGGTTATCTCCCCTTAAAGTTATAACATTTCAAAGTTACATACATCGGTATCCCCAATTGATTAATGTCAAACTCATTTAAGAAAATGCATTGGTATCCCCAATGCTAAAGTCACATTTATAAAACATTTGGTTTGTCGAAATAATATACCTTGGTGTCCCCGATGATAGCGTCGACATTTAAAATAAAAATAGCATTTGTATCCCCAATGTTTAGCATCGAAGTCATAAAACAATAGGTTCGCCGCGCTTATTTGGTTAATAAAGATCAATGTCAAATTTCATCTATATTGGTGTCCCCAATGATAGTGTTGAAGTTTACCAATTTTAAAACGGCATTGGTATCCCCAATGACTACGTCGGAGTAGAAGCATAAGGCTCTTCGCCTTTAATAAAATAAAACATAACACATGTGTTATTAAATCAACATCGACCTCTATCCAAGGTTGAGGACAAAACTTAAATTCTTTTAAGCTTAAGAAAAATTCATGTCGAAATTGGTGTTGTCGACCTTCAATAACTATAAGCTATCCACATACTAAACCAAAACTTAAACCTTTATAAGTTATGTGGCTAACTACCGAAGACATAGGGTCGTCGACCCTCTAAAATATATGCCTCTTCACCCCATATAAAACAGTTTTATTTAACATAAAAGCAAGCCTCTTCGACATACAAAAGACGAAGTACGACGTTGTGGACATTAGGCATCGACTCTAAAACATAAGGTTGTCGACCTTGATGCACATCGACCCTTAGACCTTCGATGTCATAATAAAACTTTCATACTTAAATCACTTCGGCTATCATGCCGTTTTTTATATAGAGTCGAAAACATAATAGCGGCATCATTGCCATGATTTGGAAAACAAACAAAGAGATGAGATGCAGCATCATTTAAAATAGTGATGAAGACATGCGATGATGTCGATGTCGACATTAAGCTTTTAAAACGTTTTGATGAATCACGAAGACACCATTACCACCGATGCTATATTGTCGACGAGGTCCACTTAGGCCTACATGGAAACATTATATAGCTCGACTTATGCTTCCTTTCACTTCGACGTCGACACTCATGGATGCGACCTTGTCTTAGGCTCGGCGACGTTAGGGTGGTATGGCATTGTCGTAATTCTTATTCAAACTATTTTATTACTACTTTAAGCAAAAACTTTTCATCAAATCCTATCTCTTGTCCAATTTATATTGGATAAAACAATTTCTTTACATATCCTTTTCAGAGTTACTACCGCACTAAATTTTCAAGTTCCAAAACATATTTAAAATAATTAATTAATATCCTTAATAATTATTCTTTTAAATGCTTATCTAGCATAATAAATTCACAATAAATTAAAATCACTTGGGAAAAATCCGAAAAATTCATAAAAATTAGAGAACATCCTTCTCTTTACGATATAAAAATTTCAAAGCCAAAAACCATACTTAATTATTTTAAATAATTAAAACCCGAAATTAAGCTATTTCCTCCTTAGGAAATTTATAAAATATTCAATTTAATTTGAAAAATTATAAAACTAAAAACCCATCTCTAAAATAATGTTTTACACAACATATCAGAAAATCAAAGTTTTTGGAGATTAAAATCTTAGGTTCTACCCTTAAAACCCATTTAAACAATTTCACAAAAAATTCCAATTCTATCCAAACAATGATTAAATAACCATATCTTGGCAAACAAACATCAATCATTCGGGTATTATCCATAATCGAATTCAAAAGTAAAAATAGAGATGGAACACTTATTTTTCACCTTTGATTAATTAATGGAGTTGAGATTTGTTGTTGCTTTAGTATCCCTAAGCTTCTTCTCTATTGAATCCCTAGATTTTGTTCTCCTTTGCTTGAGTTATTGCCGACCTTGATGTTTTTGCTTCTGACTGTTTTTAGTTTGTGAAAAATGAGAAAGATATAAGGAGGAGAGGGTTTAAGGAATTAAAAGGTGGATCTACCCATTTTGCCTCTCTCATATATCCTCTAATGTATTTTAACTTTTAAAACAATCTTATTACTTAGTCCATTAAGGCATGACCTTAATATTTTCAAATCTCATTCTCCTTAATCGTTTACATTATTCTATTTAGTCTATCCAATTAAATGTCTCGAATCATGTTTAACAAAATATAAGGGTGTTACACCATATGATTTGAGTTTCTTACGTTGGTTTACTAGACTGATCCGGGTGTTATTTTCTTAAAATGCTTGGGTCTGACTCGAGTATTTTTCAGAGTTAGCTTCAGATGCTTTGGAGCTTCAGGAGACGAGCCGGATGCTTCTAAGACTTGACGTATTTTATTTTTCACTGTATTTCTTGTTTTATATTTATCAGCATTTATAAGAATGGATTGTTATAACTGTCTAGGCTAATGATAGATTAGACTATGATTGATGAATATTAAAGTTTTCTTTTGTAAAGATCATTTAGATATTATATATTACTCGTCATGATGTGAGATTCTATTATGTCTTTTCTTTTCATTCACCCCAACAGTCCATCCTTCCGACACTTAGATGCTCGGCATGTGAATACCATGGATGTATTAGTGTCGAATTTTGAGGGTTGAAAAGGCAGGTCATCACACATACTGTCAGCTAGCACAGGGTCGACACATTAAGACAACATTGGCTAGTGTAATTATAGACTGAATATCTATGGTTAAAGCATTGCTGTCACTAACATCATCGGGTAGTAAGGATTTAATGCACTAAGTAGTTTGAAACATGGGTCTATTAATCTGAAATGGCGAAGGAAACTGAGATAGGAGATGTCAAGCTATGGCAATGCAAAACCGAAATGAACGGGATGTGCATTGTAGGAATAAATCAGGTAGTACAGTTTGAAAGTGGAACAACTGAAGCTGACTGGCAAATTCAACTATTGATGATGCAAAGCTGATGTAAACTCTAAGAAATCTGAAGAAGGCTTGAATAAAACTGAGACATACACAAGCTATGGAAAGCTCTAGACAAAAATGAAGAGACTTGAACAAACTATGGCATGGCAATTGAATCTAAATGCACAAGCTCTGAAGCATTGACATGTTTGCCAAAACTGGACTGGACTGAACTGAAGCACATGGTCTATGAAATCTGAACGGTTTCCTGAAGCTACATGTACAATATGATTGAAGGGAGGCTGAAGTGTGAGAGGTATATCGTGGCAGAATCTGATCTGAAGCCTAGTTTGCTAGCATTTCTAGCATACAGGTATATATGCTACACATTTCTAGCCAATTGGTTTTATAAATGGTATTAGAAATGGGAACGTTTGCCATACATCCTTAATAACTTTCATAATTCACCAAACATCCCTTAGATACAAAATATAAAAATTTCATCCCTATTTTTAAAGACCGCGTTTTTTTTCCCAAACTACCCTCAAAAATCATCGTAAAACCCTGAACCCACGCTTTTTTTATCGTAACCTTTGATACAATTGAAATCACAGTTTCTTCAACAAAATCCGAAAACTCTATAAAATCGAACAACTGAACAACCAAAATCAAGTCGAAAATCTAACATGAGGCAAAATGGGAAGATCGAAGGTGATGTATCTCAATTTCATAAGTAGTCGATTTATATTCCACTGTTTTAAATCAATAGATCTTAGGGTTTTTGCAAGGATTTTAGAGATTTTCGAGTTAGCCATGCATGTAATCGAGCTTTTTTACGGTAATACAAAGAAGATTGAGAATGCAGATGATATACTAAAAAACATTCTGTAATTACTGCAATTTTTGAAAAATATTGTTCAAAAAACTATTTCCTCTCTTCAAATTTTAAGCAGATTCATATTGGTATTAAAGGTGCAATTATTTAAATTTCGCAGATAATTCAGCAAATTTTAAACGTTTTTGATTTTTTTGAAATTTTACAAAATTTGCAAATAATTGCAGATATATCTGCAACTATTGCGTATAGTTGCAGATATATCTGCAACTATGTGCATTAGTCGCAGATATTTCTGCAACTATGTGCAATAGATGCTTAAATTTATGCAACTATTCTGTATAGTTGCAGAAATATCTGATCCTATTGCACATATAAATCGAGTTAGCCATGCATGTAGCACATTCTTCATTTTTTTGAAATTTTACAAAATTTGCAAATAATTGCAGATATATCTGCAACTATTGCGTATAGTTGCAGATATATCTGCAACTATTGCGTATAGTTGCAGATATATCTGCAACTATGTGCATTAGTCGCAGATATTTCTGCAACTATTTCTAATAGTTGCAGTAATATCTGCAACTATTTGCAAATAGTTGCAGAAATGTCTGCAACTATTGCTTATAGTTGCAGATATATCTGCAACTATTGCGTATAGTTGCAGATATATCTGCAACTATGTGCATTAGTCGCAGATATTTCTGCAACTATTGCTAATAGTTGCAGTAATATCTGCAACTATTGCACATAGTTGCAAACATTTCTGCAACTATTGAATATAGTTGCATTTCTGCAACTTTATGCAATAGTTGCAGAAATGTCTGCAACTATGTGCAATAGATGCTGAAATTTATGCAACTATTCTGTATAGTTGCAGAAATATCTGCAACTATTGCACATAGTTGCAAACATTTCTGCAACTATGTGCAATAGTTGCTGAAATTTATGCAACTATTCGGTATAGTTGCAGAAATATCTGCAACTATTACACATAGTTGCAGAAATATCTTAATACTATATATCATCAAATTGAGCCTTAATTCAGTTACATATTCATTATAACTGCAAGTATTTAACATTACCTATCATATTATTAGATTGTGCATAGTTATTTCATAATATTTAATTTACATTTACAGAAGAACACAAAAGAAGATATAAAAGAAGGAAAAAAAGTTATGTTGGAAACATCTATTGTTCCTGTTGAACAACACCCAGGATCAAATATTCTACCGGAAAAAAGAAAAACAATAAGTGAAGGGAAAATCAAATCAACAGAAGATAATTACAGAAATAATTTGAGATCTTTCATCGATGTTCTTCGCAAGATTAAGAATGAAAAATTGCTGACAATATCACATACAAAATATCTCCAGAATCTACCTTTCTACAAGTTCATTCATATGATCTATATTGGAATTATACCTGCAAAAGAAAACACAAAAAACTCAACGATAATAGACATAATCATCAAAGCATACAGAAAGAATTTGAACTGTTTCCAATTTGGAGATATGCTACTAACATTTACAGAGGATGATATAAGCCAATTGCTATCAATTCCTACAGAGGGTCAGCAAATCAAAACTTCTGGCCATATGAAAAAAGAGGGTAAAAGCAATGCTGAGTTTACATCATTCATCAGCAGGCACTTTAAAGGAGAAACAAGTGTCAACAAAAAAAACATAGAAAGGGAATTATTTGCAACAATAAAAGGATCATCAAAAGAAGAACAAGCAGATACTGCAAAGCTTTTGCAGTTGCATTTGGTTGCAACATTTTTAATATCAAATCCAAACTCAAGTATATCATGGAATATGATTCCATATTGTGTTTGTGAAGATAAAATGCAGCAGATATCATGGCCAAAAACGATTCACAAGCATTTGATAAATCAAGTTGAAAAATATATTGACACCCCAAGGAAAATAAATGCATGCGTTACATTATTACTGGTATTAAATTTTTAATTAATTAGATAAATATCCTATTAATTAATAATTTATTCTAATACTAATTGTCTTTTTTGCAGTGGTGGATCTGTGAGAAAACACAAATTTTGAAATCTGCTAAATTCGAATACAACAACTCGTATCCCTTGGCTGGCAAATGGGATATATCAAAACTCAAGCCAATAATGTTATTGACCATAGAGTACAACTCAGTAAGTATAACTGCAATTTAATTTATAGAATTATTAAGCTTTAGTAAAAAAATAGCCAGTACTTTATTTGTTTGCAAACTTATCTGCAACATTTAACAATGGTTGCAGATATATCTGCATTTATTAGCAGCAGTTGAGCTTTTTTTGGCTGCAATTATTCACTACATATGATGACTTATCTGCAATTTTTATAAACAATTGCATATTTATCTGCACTTAAAACAACAAAACTGAACATAGTTATACAATTATTTACAATAATTAAAGATATATCTACTATTTTGTATAATACCTGCAGATTTTTCTGCCATTATTAAAAATATTTATGGACATACATACCAATCATAATTAAAATTATATTCATTTTTCCAATTATTCACAGTTCTTACATAATTACATACAAATATTCTTAAGCTTCAATTTTGATTGAATTATTTATTCCAGGATTTTCAAGGAGAGGAACTAAAATTGTTGAAAGATGCAGTTGAAAAAGATGAAGAATATGAAGCATTCTACAAGAAAAGAGAAGAAAAATATAAAGAAATAATAAGAAAACTTGAATTGGACAACAGGAAACTTCAAGCTGAAAATACGCTGCTAAAAAAGCAATTGAGACAAAATGTGGAAACATCATCATCCACAGAATCTGATAATATAGAGCTACAACTAATAGAAAGATCTGGTAGCAAACTAAATTCCTCAGATGAAAGTGAAAGTGAAGAAAACAAAGAAAGTGAGGATAATGAAACAGAAGAGAATACGTCATCTGGTAATACTTTCAGTAATATTTTGTTTTCCAACAAGAATGTAAAAATTTAAAATATTTGATGATATATCTGCAAGTATTCTTACTAAATGAAAAAAGCATTTTTAAAGAATAAATGCAGATATCATTGCAATAAGTATTAAAAACTGTAGCACATTCTTCATTATTTACATAACACATTGTAACATAACACAAAATCTATAACTATGTCAAAAATATTAAAGAGTTGAATTGCAAACATATATTTCAGCTCAAAGGACAGAAGAAAATGAAAATTTAATTGATATTCAAACTGAAGACAAAACTGTTGAAGATGAATCTCAGCTAATGGAGATAGATGAAGAAAAAGAAGAACAAAAAGAAAAAGATGTTGATAATGGGGAAAAAATAAATTTTGAAGCAAAACAGAAAGACCGAGAAGATGGTGAAGAAACAAAAATAGTTGAGGAAGATAAAGCAATTGAACAAGATCCTTCATCTGGTAATGCTTTGAATAACTATAGTTTTTCAACCAGACTGTAAAAATGTAACATATTTGTTGATATATCCGCAAATATTCTTCCTATTATATATTAATAATATGAAGAATAATTGCTGTTATTAATGCAACAACTGCTGTAGAGTGTAGCATATTCTTCACTTTTTCACAATTATTCACAAAATTTTTATTAACCAACAACCAATAATTGTATTTCAAAAACCAATTATGAAATATTAACCATCATTCAAATTGATTTCAGGTGAAAGCATTCAAAAATATACACAGTTACAAGGCAAACAAACTGAAAAAATATCTACTTCAGCAGAAACAAAAACTGAAGAAATCAAAGAAAAAACATTGGAAATTGAAAATCCAAAAAAAAGGGTTAAATTAGCTGAAGAAGTGAATTTTCAGACTGAAAAGAAAGCGAAAAAGGAAAAACAGCCAGTACAAACCCTACCAATAATAATTGAAGAATATGAATCTGAACCTAGATCAAAAGAATTATCTACCAGTACAAAAATAAATGTCAGAAGGAGGTCAAATGTACGAAGTCTATCTGAAGAAAAAATCAAGCTGCTTGAGGACTTCTTTAATAACTCTGACCTCAGGTAAAACTGTATAATTCTTTTAGTAGCCAAGTATACCAATAAATGCTTAACTAAAAGTAATTATTTAAATTTCCTGGTTAGATATCAGCAAATATTTGAAAAATACAAACATTTACTAATATTGATCATTATATCACAGCAAAAGTGCATACTTAAATGGAGACGATGACATAATTATAACTGGAACAGCACTTGGTGAACTAATTATAGGAAGATTTCTTGATGGCCAGGTACAACTTTACTCAAAAGTACATTTATTTACAAATTTATCTGCAACATTTAATTAGACTTGCTGTTTTATCTGCAAAAACCCATTTATCTGCAATAACTCCATTTATCTGCATATTTATCAGCAATACTTCTTTAAATTTATTGTTTTGTCAGTAAAATTCCATTTATCCAAAACAATATCATTTATCTCCAGATTTTTCAGCAACATTTAATCAAACCTGTTGTTTTTATGCAAAATTTCAAGAACTTGTTATTTTTTCTGCTAATCATATTATATTATTCTGTAAACAAATATACTATCACCATTTCCTTATAATAATATTTGTAGATCATTGACTGGTATTCACATGAATTGCGTAAAGTTCATCCAGAAAACTTGTACTTCAAAGTTTACGCTACTGTAAGTTTTATAATCTTCTACTGAAGAATTTGTTTAAATGTTCATCAATTCAATTGTCTAATATATTATCCTACAGACATTTCTACTGAGCAATTCAAAGAATGTAACACAAGCCCTAATCGATAATGTAGTTGCTAAAAATTTTGCAAACTGCAATAAAATGTTCTTCCCTATCCACCAAAAATCACATTTTACACTGTTGGAGTTTAATAAACAAGGTAGAATATGGATTCACTACGATTCCATAAAACCACGGCACGAAGCAGATCATCAGAAAGCGGCAAGAAAGATGGTATGTAAATTAAAAAATGAATAAATCAGAGAAAAATAAACTATTTAACAAAATCTTTGTTTTTTTGTACAGAGAGTTTATGTCACTGCCTTACTAAAGAAATTGGAAAAAGGAGAGCATGAACCATCAAAGCAAATCACTTTTGCTAACAGCCCCCAACAACGTTCTGATACGTAAGTACACAACAAAAAAAATGTACAAATATTTCCATATCATAGAACATTTCTTCTAATAATTATATAATACTTGTCAATCATTGCAGAGTTGATTGTGGCATGTTTGTAATGAACATTATGAAACAAAGAAGTGAAGACAAAGAAATCAACAATGAAGACCCTGAATTCTCATATGAAGCTATGGATTTACAAAGAGCTGAAATAGCACATCAAATTCTTTCTTGCAAACCTTATAGTTGGAGCTTAGAAGAAAGCTTGACACAAAAGTTTTTACTTTCTGAAGCAAATCAAAATAATTGATGTATCAAACTGTAATGTTTTATGTAAGAATACTGAAATGTATGTACATATTTGCTAAACTTATGTAGTTGAAAGATAATATTACTGTGTTACCACAATATTAGAGTATATTACAAAAAAATTTATATATAAATTTCTAACAATTGTATTCAGCATTAAAAGCACATATCTGCAGTTATCTTGACAAATGTGTAGGTAATTAAATACTTGCTCTTAAAAATTGCAGAATAATCAGCAATAAAAACATATATCAGCAGATATCTCTGTAATAATTTATTTTTTCCAAATTCTTACTCATAATAATTTCACAAATGTCAGCAAATGAAGCTCATATCTGCAGATATCTCTAAAAATATTTAGCTATTGGAAATTCTTTCAACAAATACTTGCAGAAATTTCAGCAATAAAACCATATATCTACAGATATGTCCACAAATTTGTAGATATTCGAATTTCTTGAACCAGATAATTTCAGAAATGTCAGCATAACAAATAGATAATTGCCGATACCTCCATATTTATAAACAAAAATTGCAAATACTTATGGATACTCTTATTTATTTCGATCCAAACAATTATACAAATATCATCTTCATATAAAAAGCATTATTCACAAAAGGGGTATAAAAAGAAAACAATTATTCAGAAAAACTGCAGAAATATGTGCAATTAACAGTAATAATTGCAGAAAATACTGCAACAATGATTACTCGAAAGCGAACCATGTTTAATACATTACAGACAGTAAACATCCAACCTAAGGATAGAGAAAATACCATTACAATGAATAAGAAAAACATAAACTCAACTCCATACATTTTAGCTTTCCTATATTAAAGAGAGACTACATGTGTTTCACTGAACAAGTCCTTTTATTATGACCCAACTTCTTGCATATGCTGCATCTAATAGTCTTTGAAATTTCACCGGCAGATTTTATCCTCTTAAATGCAGATGGTCGACCAGGCATTCTTCTACCTTTAGGAGGTGCTACAACAACATCTTCAATCAAAACATCTTCTTTCACAAAGTTTATAATAGGATTGATTGGATGAGAATATGCCGATCGAAAATAAACAACTTTGAAATAATCTTCAATGTAATCATAAACATTTAACTTTCCACAGCTCAAAATACATCTAACAGCATGAGCACAAGGAAAACCATAAATTTGCCACAAATTACAAGAACAAGTCTGATTATTTAAATCAACAGATTGATGAACAGGAGAATGAACTTCAAACACATGATCACTAGATTTTATAACAAACCATGAAGCTCCTTCCAAATGAAGACTTTTCAACCGATTTTCGTTCACCGGACAAACAACACTATTCCAACTATTAGCAAGTTCTCGACGATCAGAAATTAACTTCATCAACTTAACTCTAATGCTATCCAAGCATGCAGTGATTGGTAAATGTCTTTCTTCCAAAATCCATTAATTGAAACTCTCTGAACAATTTGATGACATTTCACCATAACGACAAGCAGGGAAAAAAACATTAGTAAATTTCTCAAAGGGAATTCCATTCAAAAAGTTTGCCACAGTAGAACCACCAGCATCTTTAAAATTCTTCAATGCTAAATTGAAATCATCCAAATTAGAAGCATATGCAACATGTCCAAACAAATCTATCAACCATTTCTTTTTTGATTTGGAAAATTCAGACTTTAAAGCAACTTTTAAATTATTGTTTAAATGATAAAAACAGGAACCATGAACTGAATCTGGAAACACTTTGGGAATAGCAACAAGAATACCAGGATGACGGTCAGAAATGAAAACAAACTTTCTACAATCATCTTTCAAAAAATCTTTAAGCTGTTCACAATACCAAATCCAATTATTTTCATCTTCACCGGACACAATTGCAACTGCTATAGGAAAAAAACCTGATAAAACAATCACAAATATATAAATAACTGAACAAATTGCTTAATACTATTCACTTATATTGAAAAAATGCTGACAAAACTGCAACTATTACCAAATATTACTGCACACAAATTTTCCTTAATTCAAAAAAATTGCATACTTTTCAGCAATTTTTTATGTAAAATTGCTTCGATTTCCGCAATGATTTATGTAAGTAAAATATTTTATTTCTTCTTAATAAATATTGATGTTGCAGAAACATATAATAATTATTGCAGATATTGATGCAATTATAAATTAATGTACAACATACCTTCATTGCCATTTTTACCAGTAGCAGCCATCAAACAACCTTGAGCTCTACCCTTCATAAAAGTAGCATCAACAAATATTAAAGGCCGACAAAATTGAAAACCATGTGCACAAGCTTCAAAACCAACGAAAACCCTCTCAAATTGACGAGTATCATGATTACACTCCAAAACTACTTTACTACCAGGATTACTTTCAATTACAGCATCACAAAAAGACTTCAAATGGTGATAAGACATCATATCACTTCCATGTAAATCTTCTAAAGCCAATCTCTTCCCACTATAAGCAAAATAATACTTCAAAATGATATTATACTCAGTTTGAAATAGGTTAATAATGTCCTTTGTCTTCATTAACGGATTAGCTTGAATATGATCATAAACCAACAACTTAATCAATTTACTTGAAACAGGAGGATCATTAATATCATGAATTCCAGCACCACAGGTATGTTCAGGATGAAATCTCTTTATAACAAAATAGCCTGGAAGATTAAACTTAACAGAAGCATGAATTCTGAAAGTACATTTTGTTCGAGAACAAACAGCCGTAACTCTTTCCTTATCATTCTTAACCAAATCAAGCTTATACCCTGTCTTAATACTATATATCATCAAATTGAGCCTAAATTCAGTAACACCACCTGGAAATTGTTGACCAACACCCGTAAAAACAGATTGATTGGAATCATTTCTTAATAACTACCTGAATTGAATATTAGAATCACCGGTACTAACAAATGAGGAATCACTGCTACATGTAACAGCATCTGATCTAATATTGGTAGCTGAAAAACTAGAAGGAACAACATCAACAAAAATAACAAAGTAATCCTCACGGTTATGAGAAGCCAACAACAAAATAGATTGAAGATCAAAATTAGTTTCAATATTCCTTCTCAATCCATCTCTAACATAGTACAATTCAAATGACATTGAACTCAATTCTGTCCATTTACCAGAAATAGCACTTCTCAACATAACAACCGAACTATCAAATTGAAGGCGTAACGAAAAGCTATCATATCCAAACTTCAACAGCACAAGCACTCCAGCATCACCAGGAACACTTTAATTTTAAAAAAACATAATTACAATTATAAAAAAATAAATACAAAAACGCAGGATATATATATTATATGCTGATATGTAAGCAATAATTATAAAAAATTGTAGACAAATCAGCACATAAAATAATATTTTAATACTTAAGCAATATCATTTGCTGATATGTAAGCAATTTTTATAAAAAAAAGCAGATAAATAAGCAGAAGTCTGAGCTTAAACAAATAAGTGAAATACGAACATTACTTGCTGATATGTATGCAATAATTGTAAAACATTGCAGATAAATCAGCAACAATTAGTAATTTGTACCATTTTCACCATACATATTCAAATTATTTGCAGACAAGACTGTAAAATACCTACAATAATTCCAGACAAATCAGAACTTAATCAAAGCTAAAAAAATAAATCAACGAACAGTACCCTATACATACGCATTAATTTTTCAGATAAAATAAACAATAGAATACTTGTAATTTTCATTTACTTCAAACAAAAAAAAACTAACGAAACAGAAATAACAAAATTATAAACGAATATCGCAATATCATTTAAAAACAAACAAAATCGATTACAAATCCAAACAATATTTTACCTGGAAGAAGGTAAAGCCATGATTCCGAAATAATATCTTAAAACAATGATCGAACTGAATCAGAGTTTAAAACTTGAAATCGAAATCACAACCACCATAAAAAATTAGCGCGACATGTAAACAGGGGTATTTATGGAATAAATTGAGGCAGAAATAAAAACAGGGATCGGAAATATAAGTTTTCAAACGGGAGGAGTTTACGCGGACTAAGTTTAATTACAAGTACGTGGGCCTAATTTTCACATTAGAAATTGTATATCCAAAGCAATATTTCAAGCATACACCTATATATACATACTAAAATATGAATCTGTTTTCACAATTTGAATCTGTATTTCATTTAAAGTTTGAATTTAACAATATAAGTTTTGAATCTTGTATTGAATACCTTGCTTCCAATCAATTGGTAATATACAAAACATAAATAGTCTACCTTTAAATTGTGATGACCATAAAAGCCATAGCATCAACTTTATTTTCTTCATATTTACTACCTACAATATCAACATTCAAGCCTAGGGAAGGGATAGCGCAAAAGACCACAATGTTACAAAGTATAAAAAAGTTATAGACTTATTCATAATGAAAAAAAATACAAGCAATGGATTACGGGCAAGGAAATTCAATAATGTAAAGGTCACTTAATAAGCCTCATCTTGTTGCCTAGCATCATAAAGTACGTTTAAAATCTATAAAGGTCACTTAATAGGATTATTCTTAGGATCCCTACACAATTAGATTTTAGAAGAGATATGAAGTGAAGGGAAAATAATGACAATTTTCCTTCAAATAAAATCTTTATTAATTCACTAAAAGATAAGAAGAGAAACCTTAAAATTGAGAAGATATTTTAATCCCTAAAACCTTAGAAAAATAAACTTTTTTCCTACACACATCTAATAAACCCTGTACATGCCTATTTATAATAATCTTGATGAAATATCATCTTTGAGAATCTATTGAATACTTCCATAAATCTTTCTCATATAAATAATTCATTGCTTTCTTTAACGCAATAAAAGAGGCAATTAATCATTCTCCAAAACTATAAAAGAGGCAATGTGTTTGAGTCATAATTCCACCTAGACTCAAATATCTCCAAAATCTACTTAAATATGGAATATTATATCATCAAAATTTAACAATCTCCACCTTGATAAGATATTCCATAGGGTCTTACAAGCTCCACCAAGAACCTCAAACTCCAAACAATATCCAATATTACCATGGAAATAAATGTCACCATCCCAAAAAACTAATTAACCTACAAACTGCCTAATTACACATGCCTCCAACTAGAACATGAATATCATCAATAAATCAGAATTGCTTGTAATACCATAAAGGTATCTAAGAAGACTTTGTGGTTTCCATTGCATGCTCCACTTTGATTCAGAAAATTTTGTTTCTCCAACTCCAAATTGAAAACTTCCTTTATTCTCTACCATCTTTCTAAGCAGTTTGTACACATTGTTACTTTCTCCTTTTGCATATAACACCTTCTTATTACCCTTCCAAACCCTTGTGACTCCACCTCAAGTCAAAACATTACAGCCTTTTAACTATAACTGTCCTATAGAAAGAAGATTCTTTGTAATTTCTTGGATGTACCTAACTCCTGTAAGCTTCACCACCCTTCCATCATGCATCTTCATTCTAACGAAACTATCCCCTTAACATGCAAGTCTCCATATTAACAGATTCCACCTTAGCATCTTGCTCTTCATAATCGATGAACGCCTTTGTTTGATTGCATATGTGGAAGCATGCGCCTGAATTAGGCACCGAAATTTTGCTTTTGCCTTTATTACACATAGGACATTGTCATCAAATTCCTCACCATAATTCACCTCATCGTCGCTATTATCATTTTTTTTATTTTCGATCTTCTTCGAATGCCTTCATCCTCTCTTTAGCCTTTTTAAGCTTATTGCAAAATTTTAGTTGGTATCCAGATTTTTCATAGTGATAGCAGTTCCTCTCCATGTTTGATCTATTTGACCGCCTTTCCATGTTTGTTTGGTTATCCCTCCTTGCAAGATGCACCTCTCCAACTAGATTTCTAATTTCTTCTTTTTTTCTTTTCTTTTTCTTCCATTAGGTTCATTTTTTGCATCTCCTCATTGAGTAGGCTACTAACCACCGATCACATTGAAACAATTCTAACTGTATTTGAGTTGTTCAATGCCACCACAAGCATTCCCAACATTCTGGTAAAGAACTCATTAGTATCAAGGCTTGTGTTTCATCATCCACCTTGTAATTCACAGCCGCCAATTGATTTATAGTTGCTTTAAAATTATTGAGATGCTCTCCAATTGATCCTCCTTCCTTAATGTGATGACCCACCATTTTGGACGATTCAAGACGGCAATAAACCACACATGTCTAACTCAAACCATTCAAAAGGGCAGATTATCAATGGGGTTTCATAAGAAAATAAGAAGAAAGAAGGAAAGCAAAACACAAAATCTCACGGTGGAATGGAAAAATATAATAATCAAATAAACATTTCATGAAGCTGTTTTACAGTATACATTTGATTTCAATCTTTCTTTTACAACATAGTCAGAGTACAATAACCAAACATACCAAAATAATGCAGTGGAATAATAATAGTAAATACCATCTAGCAAACTCCATCTTTATCTTTAAGAAATAATGTCTTCAAACAGTAGAATACTCAGGCTGACCTGAGCGTAATGAAAAGACAAAACACTCAAGTTAGAACTAAAAATTCTTATGTAATGTAAATCAATAACAAGTGAAATATGGGTGCAAATAACTTAAGATATGTTACAGGATTTTCCATCTCTTAAGGATCCGTTAAACTATCTATATATAGTAAGATACACTATATGTGCATTGTCTATCAGAAAAGTAAAGTATTAAAATAGCGTTAAGGCTTTATATTGATCCCCCTTAACATAATTTGAAGCAGGTAGTCTATGCAGGTCCTGTAACGCAATCAGTAACGTCGGTAGCCAGTGAGTTCTCTATAGGTACCATACCAAAACAAAATCGTAATGGGCTCGTATAAGGATAATTGTATGATTAGGCACGTGAGGCAGTGCCCAAGGTAGGATTCTACCAGTTTACCCTTTCTGGCTGGTCGTAGCACATCACTGCAATGACTGCCGACCGAGTCCATCACCCCCAAAAATCAAATCAAGGTGCACTGATCGAGTCAAAATCAATATAGTAATACGAAAGGGTGATGGCCCCTAAAGGTAGCTAACCCCTTAGCCAGACATATGCTCCTATTTTAGTCATTTAAAATTGACACAAGTGTCGGGGTCATCCATCATCGTTCTCTTTCTTCATTCCAGTAAACATGCCAATTAAACCTCTACATTTTGGATAACATCCACCGCGTACACGGTTATTAAAGTGGTTCCGGTAGAATGACAGAGAGTATGCCATTCATCCGGTCCGGGTCTCTTTAATAACCAATCGTCCATTTTACACACCGATTGGTTCTTTTAAATTTCAAGAATAAGTCATACATCATATCAAAATATCAGATACACTTGAAAATCATTTAGAATTCAAAATAGGTTATACCTTCATATCAAAACATTCGTATCTAAATCAATGATTGAAATCTAAATAATTCCAACTTTTAAAACAGTTTGAATATTGAAATAGTTTTGAATAATTAAGATAGTTTGAATATTGAAAATAATTTGGATAATTAAAATAGTTTGAATATTGGAAATAGTTTTGATAATTAAAAATAGTTTGAATATTGAAAATAGTTTGATAATTAAAAATAGTTTTGAAGATTGAAAATAGTTTAAATATGTGAAATAGTTTATATATTAAAATAATTTGATTATTAAAATAATTTATATTAAAACTATTTTTTTTCTTTCTTTCACAACAATTTGAACTCTGGTTCAAATTTCAAATCACAACGAATTCAAATTTTCGACTTCCAATTCAAGTCAACTTCATATTCAAAATTTAATTTAAATCAGCCTCAATTCAAAAGGATTTCAAACTCACTTCAAATTCAATTTAAACGATCCTATTCAAACGGCTGAAAGTTCCAATTCATAATCTCATTTAAAACAATTTAGTTTAAATTCATTTCACATCCAAACTTTGAAATACCAATTTAAACCACTGTAATTAACGTAAATTCAAAGTTTAAATTAAAACTTAAACCTTTAAATTAATTCACTTTCAGTAAATTTAAATTATATCTCAATTTCAACTTTAAGATTTCAAATTAAATCCTTTAAACAATTTCATTTAAGCAGTTTCGATTTCAACATTTCAAATCTCGAATTAGAAAATAATTCAGTTCATATAAATCAAAAATTTATTTTCTTTTAAATAATATCATTTAAAAAATCCAATTTCAATATTTTAAAACCATTTAATTTAACTAAATCTGGTGTCCGTATATAATTTTCCAAATGGCTAAGTGATTAGTTATTTCACATTTAATTACATGGATATATATATATATATATATCATTTCAACCCGTATTTAAATGACATAGGTATATATCATTTCAACTGATTTCAAAGTTCATTTCATATAATCCAAAGGACAATTTATAGGATGTCAAATAATAAATAGGGTGATAATAGGGATATATGAAAATAAATAAACAACCATACATCCAACATCTCAACTAATAGGCATCCAGTTGCAATCAAGATTCAAATCAACCAATATATCACAACAGCTACTAGTTATCAATTGTCGGTGTTTAACTAGCAATTTAGTTTCAATATCAAATTAAAGGTCAATTCAATTCAATATCAAATGCAACTTCAATTTAACTGTCAATTTAAATTACCAAACATCAATCAATAAAATTTTATCGCTTTATAATTTTAATTCAACTAACATCATAAAATTTAGTATTGCGTGAGTGGATTTAATCACTCGCCTTTGATTTAAGCCCATTAGAAATCCAACTAAAGCCCAAAATCTCAATAGTCTCCAAATTCAACCAAACCAGTTTCGTATTGTCCGGAATTTCAATACGAGTCCAATGGAAGAAACCGCACGTGGATCGGAGTTCGTATGCAAAATTGTTCAAGTTAGAAGTTTTAAATTTTAAAATTTAATTAGAATATTCACAAGGGCAAAAATGTAAATAACCTATATCCTTCTAAACCTTAATGTTCATCTCGAAATCGAATATCCACCATCAGCCCCCAACCTCCATCGACCAAACGCCACCACCCCCATGCCTTCGTCCAAATCTAACCTCAACACCATGTAGCCCACCTTCAGCCGACCATCTCCACCACACCTGCGACCCTGAGGAGCCACCGATCAACCAGCCACCATCGTCACTCTATTCGCCAATTGTGGCAAACCTTAGTGTAGTTTACCCAATTGAGCCACACATATCGACTCATCACATCCTCATCAACCCAATTCTGATCCAACCGAGACTCGATTGCAAAAACGAATTGTAGATGCTGATTCCATTTGTCGAGAGCTTCGCGATGATATATTATATGATAGGGTTTAAGCAGTTTTAATTTTTTTGAATTTGCTTTTGAAATCGGCAATTAGGGTTTTAGGATATTGACCATTGAAAAAGAACGAGTTAGATCTGAAAGTACGTACAGAAAAAATAGAACAGAAAGATATGGAGGATGCAAGGGTTTCAGTAACAACATATATATAGACTAGAGAAAAGTTGATTTGGGCCAAAGCGGTTACAAGACCCGAAAACCCGTTTCGTTCCCGAAACGAAAATAGGTCATCTTATATGTTGATATATAGGTTTTTAATATTTTTAAACTCAATGAAACTAATTTCAAACCCTAATTCTATTGTATATAGAAGTTAGCTCTAAAATCAAATTATATTTATTTTTACACGTTAATTAAAATGAATTATTATTAAACAGATTTAATCGCTTTTAAATTCTAAATTAAAAGTTTTCCATCATCATTCTTGATTAAACGGAATTTTTAATAATCTTTTGGAATCCAATTTTTCATGTTAACCCAAGAATTAAATATTAAATTAATTCCAACATTAGTTACAACGGTAATAAAATCCTAGTTCATTATATTTTAAATTTCGAACAAATTCTTTTATTTTGATTTACATGTTCTTTATATTAAATCAACAATTCCTTTATGTATGTATTAAATATAAGTTTCCACTTATTACACTCATTACTCTACAATTAACATCCTCTCTCATATTAACTAAATTATTCCAATTGATTACAAAATTAATTTCAAATTGGATTAACTAAACGATGAGAAATAAACAATTGTCACATTTTATAGTAATTTGAATATCTATAAGTTTGTTGTTTACAAATAAGGGTTATATATGTACTTACCAAATAACTAATTTCTTACTCTATATTAAAACCAATTTCAATTAAATAACATATGATTTCACCACTTGATACATCATTTATTTTACTCCTTATTAAACTTTACAATTATATTCCAATTAGAGATAAACATTCATTTTATTCTTTACAACATTAGCATTTGTTGTTTCAAGTATTGTTGCTAATATACAATCCATTCTTATTATACATCAACAAATCATAAATTTTTAATTTCTGACAACTTTGGATTTCAATGTCTTATTTAATTTAATATTTTTAATTGTCAAAAATACGGGCCGTTACAATCTCCCCCATTCAAAACTTTTCGTCCCCGAAAAGGAACAAGAAAGAATCAATTTATAAAACAATTTAAACTTACTTAGTTAGTTTTAATATAAGTTTGAAAATTACCCAATTTGCAAGAAAAAGTTCTAAGTCCTAAATTTACGAAAAATTTCGATAGCATCTCCTTTGCGTGGCTAGGTCCGAAAAAATTACAGTATCAATAATTACATGGTATACGTCTTGTTTCAATAATAAAGCATGCCAAACCATGGAAAAACAATAAAATACTGCTACAAAAATTGTAATCCAAAAACGTACATATTTGTCGGGCAAACAAAACTCTATTTATGAAACCAAAAGCAAACAACCATTGCTTCCATAAACCTGGATTTCACTTATATGATCCAAAAGAGAATTAAACTGTAACGACTCACTTTTCCGTACACTTTAAGGTGACAATACACCACACAAATCCAACCCAAATTGAACGGAAAGGCGGACGGTTAGGGAAAAGAAAGAAGAAGGAAGACAAGAAGAACTAACAAGCGCAGAATCTCACAGCGGAACGAATAATCTATTTTGTATAACAAATCTTTACACAAAAACAAAACTGTAATTTATATATATACAGACATCAATCAGAGTATACTAACCTATTCAGCACGGACAATTATAACGACCTGTCCTCATAATTTCTAATAAATACAACCATGAATGCAGTGGGAGAAAAATAACTATCTACGAGAATACGTCTCAGGGCCTCTAGCTCATCTCTTGAAGCTCCAAATATCCAAGTAAACCTGGAAATATGCTCGGTCTGACCCGAGCATTATAGGAAAACAACGCCCGAGTCAGTCTGGTAAAACCATCGTGAGAACTCAAATCACAAGGAATTTTATTTATTTTAACTTGTAAAATTCTTAAAATCAAAGGCATCTCGTAAGACCACGCCGCACGTAAACACGGACGGGTTTTTACCTTACCATAACCAAAAAAACCTTATATCAGAAAATCCAGTGATATTATAATAATGTCTAAGGGCTAAAATAATAATAATCAAGTAGTTGTGATGCTAATGAGTGTACATCACAACAATACTAGATATATAATCAAAAAACCGATAAGGCTCGTTCGCTAATTGCGTAGGATTTCCATGGAGATGCCCTCAGTACTTTGAGGAACAGTCCTCCTGCACAAGGATCAGAGATATCCTTCCGAAGCAGTATACATCCCTAGTGATGTACCATAGAAAACACATAGCTGGTCTCGCTAAGACCGAGTGCATCGCCCCATGCGTGCATAACAACTATAAGTGACATCTAGGAGAAGCCGACTACACCCTATGGGTTTTCCAACCCTACTGGACATGCCTCCTATCTTTGGTTTTGGTCATTCCCGCTGATGAGGCTACGTCCGACATTCCATCTTACGCACCGCCACCAAGTAAATCATGGAATCCCACATGGATTCCAATACCCCAACGGTCTCGGAATTACACATAGATTCCCATGCCTCAATTAGATCTTAGAATCACACCGGATTCCCATACCCCCACCTGTCTCGGAATCACGTATGGATCCCAATATCTTAATATATCACAAAACTCATCAATAGAACAGTATATGGTTTTCGGAGTGGTCACGGTCCGAGTCATCTCTTACGAGTACACTCTTCCGGTTCCCGGGTGCTCCACAAAACCAAACACCAATTTTCGGAATGCTCAATACCGGTTCTTTAGGAAATAATCAGATAATACATAAGAGAGGGGGTTACCCCCTAACCGTTTAAGTGGACGGATCACCTTATCATTTGTCCTAAAAGAACGAAACGAGTTTATACGTACAGTATAGCACCACTGAAGGTAACTATACAACATAATCCCCGTGTTTCCCTTAGATATTTCCAGAGTTAAAATCCTTCGGTGTTAAGTATGGAATATTTCCCTACCACCAATATTAAGAAGGATTACATATTTGGGCCAAGATTTGATAGTCGGTTATTTAACTATCAAATAAACAAACATTCTAAACAAGGATTATATTTCCCATGGAAATCACCAAGCCTCATAAGTAAATCTTTTATTAATTTTAATTCACATTTCAAATACTTGGAATTACTTCCATATACTTATCTCAACATGATAAGTACATTCACAAACCACTATATTTTCGATACTTGGAAAATATAACCATATACTTATCTCAATGGTATAATTATATTCATACCCGTTTCACTTTTCAAAACTTAGAAACTTGAAAACTCTTAAAAATAGATATGGGAAGTACTAATCAATATCTACTATGGATCGCAGCTGACACAATGGTTAGGTCGCTATTCCAGCGAAACCATAGTAAACTATAGGCAATCCCTGCCCCTCGAATTACGCCATGAATATCAATCACTTCTTCCCAAAACTCTTTTATTTTATAAATATTACCAAATCTATTTACATAGTTTCTTTATAAATCTCAAATCCCATTATAAAACATTCTTAATGAATCTCAAACCTCGTTTACAAAACTTCTCCTTTCTAGATCTTTAACACTCATTTGTAAATCCTTTTATAAATATCCAAACCATTTATAAAACTCTTCCCATGTTTAAACAACTTATTGAATTAACTCCTTGAGTCATTAAGGTTCCCTTAATAAACCATACCTTATTTAAAATAACTTAAAATAATAAGTTACTATTTAAACATCCTTCTTTTTCCTTTAATTAAAATCTTATGAATAATATTTTAAATAAATCTTCAACACTATTATTGTATTAATAAGTAACCTTAAAAAAATATTAAGTTAATAATTAATTAACTTTAAAACAATAATTAAACTAACATTAATATGATAATTAATTATCCTTTTAGATATAATTAAATAACCAATTCAATATAAATAATTAATTTTAATTGAAAATTAAAGTATAGATAATCATTTTTAAATAAATAATTAAAATAAAATTAAAACGTTTTAAACCATAACTAAATAATTTTTAAATAGTAATTTAACATTTTTAAATAGCATTAAGGAATAACTTTTAAGAACCATATTAATAAAATAATTAACTTTAAATTATTATTAAAACAATTGTAAATTATCTTTAAAATGTTACTATTAGTAAGTTATTACCTTTTAAAATCTTATTACTAGATAAAATAGTTATCTTTAAATCGTAAAATAAGAATAATTATTCTTAAAATAACTTTCAATTCAATAATAAATTTTCCGAATTTGAAGGAGGCTTAACGATCACCATGGTACTTAACAAACTACTATATTATTCAATTAACTTTTCAAGTTAACAACTGATATTTACATAATCAACAACTACGTAAATAAATTCAACACTTAACCATCATTAGTTAAAATATCACTTATTCAAAATGGGATATCAATTAATGATATATAATCAAGTATCCAAATCTATATAATAACAGAACGGGGTTTTATTCTGCTAATTAATTTCCAAATTAATTTAATTAGCGGAATGAGTTTTATTTCACTAAACTAATACCCAATTACCATATTCAATCCAGTTTAACTCAATAGTAATTTATTTTGCCAAATAAATATCAATAATTAAGGTATATTAAATTTAAATGACGTTGTTATTTAAATAACGTGATTTAAATTCTATGTGTATTAATATGTCATAAATTTATATCTGTCCAAAGTTATCAATAAGTTATACGACAACATTCTACTCGTCAATATAAGACCATCGCAAAAATCCGTGTTCAAAACGGATATCATATGGACAAATTATGCAAATTTATAACCAAACAATCATTTATATATATTTATTTATTTAAATAAAAGAAAAACTAATTTAAATTCTCACCCTTTACCATGTGGGCCGAAGCATAAATCCAATGTAACCGCAACTATGAAGTCTGTAGGCTTCTTCTTCTCCCATCTTTATCTCTTCTCTGTTGATTCCTATAACCCAAAAATCGTGCACACTCGTGCACGTGCATACGTGCACTAACCCCCCACCACCAAGTCCCAATTTGACACTCAACTCGACATCACCTCCTCTCACCTCCGCACACATCACCTTGCCTCTAGTGCTAGCCACTCCAATTTCGAACATCCTTGCCCAAATACATCAACCAAAACAAATCCCTGGAATGAAATTCTGTAACGACCCGGAAATTTTAACGATTTTTAATAACGTAATTAACTAAATTTTTGATGAAATTATATAATAATATTTTGCAATGAAAATTTGATATTTGAAATACGTCTATTTAAACGTAGCAAATGTCAGATTTTCATTGGTAATATAAAAGTTTGTTCTGTTGTGTAATTTTCAATTTCAATTTAAAATCAGTTAATTTGATGAAAATAAAATATTTTCGAAATCTGGATATTTTTATATAATAAAAATGTAAATCATTTTCTGAGTGAGACGTCATATTTCGTTTCACCAAATTTGGACTGCTTTAGCCCCGTTTACCTTATTTTCGGCGTTTTAGCAGCAGTTTGGCAGTGAATATCGACTTTTGATAGGATAATCGTATCGTTGATATCTGTGTACCATTATGTTTGTCTCATCGTGCTGATCTCTATAGTATATTCGTTTGTGCATTTCGGTGTCCGGTACGCGGCAAAATCGACAAAACGATTTGCCATATCGCGTCCATATTTGAGCCTCTTTGTTTTCTTGTGTCTTTCCATATATCCACCGTATAATACTAATGGCCACTTGCATTTATTATTTTTAGAATGCAACCCTTGGCTTTTGCTTTTCCCAAGTTGAATTATAATGACTGGTTTGTTCATCTCTCTCCACTCTTTTCATTTCCATTCTGTTCATTTCTGAATAAAAAATAAAAATGAAAGAAACTTGCATATATTTGTGAAGGCTGTGTATTCCTTCATTCTCAAACTAACAGCCCGCCAAGCATCACCCATCTCTCCCCAAACGCGCCGAGACTCTTCCCATTTCGGCACCAACCTCCACGTTCAACTCACCCGTGAACCCACTGCCTGCCGTATACTTATAGCCTCTGCATCTCCCCACTCCATTCTATGTTCCCCTCTCAGCCCAGTCCCGTCCTCTTTCCGCCTCCATGCCCATACCTGCAGCCTAGCCTTCCTCTTTTAAAAAAAGTATTATATATAAAGTTTACATCCTATAAGCCAATCCCTCTGCCCACTTCTCCTACCTGCCCACACGCCGCCATCATGTTCCCGAACGCCATCATCCACGAGCTCAGCCGACCAAGCCTCGCCCACTGACAGCACAAAACCCATCTCTTTCCATACGCCAGTCGCCTCACAGCAGCGCTGAACCACGCCCATCCAACTCTGACCCGCTTGCTCCTCCTCGGCAGCCTCGAGCCTCCCTTCCCAATCCACTTCCTTGTTGAACTCTCCGGCCTCGACAACCAACACCCAAGAACCAGCAACCAACAACCGCCTGCTCCTCTCTCTCCATCAATTGCCGCGCAGTCTTCTCCTCCGACCTACCTCCCATAGTAGCCACCTCAACATGACTCCAGCCCATCCACTTTTCCCTGCCTCTTTTCCCCTTGTGACTGTACGCAATCCAACTCCATTATCGAGCAACACCCTCCAACCACCCATCCTGCTCATCTCCATTTCCGCCTTGACAGCCCACAAATCCTCCGTCACCATGCTCCAGCCGACAGCCTCCCTCTCCAACCACCTGCATTTCCAGTGATGTGCAGATCCAAGCAACCATCACCATCCAGGCTCTCAATCGCCTCTTTTATCATATAATGATATATATATGTAATATGTGTTTATAGTATTTACTTAAATTTTTGTTAATATTGTTAAAATAGATTTTGTAATAGCTTTAAAAAATATATTATGTTTAAATGTTCGTTTGAAATTTTTGAAAGAAATATATATAGATATTTTGATTTTATTTGATGTGTTTAAGAGATAATGACTTTGAAATATATATATATATATATGTATATATATATATAAAGATTTTGATTTTGATAATATATGTGTTTTAAATTTAATATTGATTTTCAATATATGTATATATATATATATCATAAAGATTTTATTTTAAATACGTGTTTTAAATTTTAGATTTTTAAAATATATAGTTATATATATTTGTTTCATCAGATCCATCGAGTTCAAGATCGTGCCAGCTTCGCTTTGCTTTGGTTTGGATTTTTTGTAGAGTTAGTGATTCAAAAATAATTCGTAGCATGTCATGTTGTCCAATTTCTCTAGCCTCGAAAGGTGAGCAATCACTCACGATTAACATTGTTATATTTAGTAAATATAATTCACAAGAAATGACGATTGAAATATGCTGCTAAATTTGAATTGTTAAGTTTTTTAATTGTTTAATATGATATGCCATTATCTGCAATTGTTTACCTATGACATATGACACCATAACATGTTGTATATATTTTATTTAAATTTGTTACTGATGATATATGCTTGTTGTTGATTATGTTATATTATTATCATATTTATTCTCACTCTGCATGTTCCCTGTTAGTTTAGAATTCCCTATGGGTTGAAATGATATATACCCGAATGATATTTTAGAATAGGGAAAAATCGTTATGGGTTGAAATGATAAACCCAAGCGATTTTTATTGAATTTGAAATTTTAGGATTGCGGGTTGAAATGATAAACCCGTAAATTTAAATTATTGTGGATTGAAATGATAAATATTTGTATCACTTGACCATAGGATAGAAAACTATATACGGACACCGTTGGTCTATCTTTGAAAATGATTTCCAAAGTTAAAAGGAAATATTTGGGTTTTTAAATAAATATTGATTTTTAAATATAATATAAAGATTTTAATTTTAATATATGTGTAAAATTTAGATATTTTTTTCATTTTTTTTATATATTTGGAAATTTTAAATTTATAAGTTAGTTTTGAAAATATAAATTTTAAGATTTTAATTATAATTTTATTATTTTTAAATATATAAAATAATTTTTAATATAAAATAAATTTAAAAATAAGATTTAATTTAATTAGTATATATTTATATATAATATGTTCAAGTATTTATATTAAATTTTATTAATATTTTAAAAATAGATTTTGTAATAACTTTAATAAGGTATGGTTGGAAAGATAAATTTAAATTAATTTGAAATATTATTTGTTTAAGAATTGGATATAAATAAGTATTGATTTGAACTTATTGACTTTTGATATTTTAAGAATATGATTTTAAAACTTTATAACTTTATTTTGAGTAAGATGATTAAATGAATACGTTCAAATTTAAATAAAAACTGAAATTGAATATTTAAATTTGATTTAAGTTTGAATTTGAGATTTTATTTAAATGTTCATAAAAGATTACTAAGTGAATATTTCAAATTTAAATAAAATTATAGTTGAAATTTTGAAATATAAATGGAATTTATCAAATTGAGTTATTGTAAATTGTTGAATATTTAAACTTTGAAATTTATTAAATTGGAAATGGTTTAAATTTGTAGTTTAAATCTGGATTTGAAATCAATGAATAAAAATGCTTTTAATGAGAATTTGAACTTGTTGAACTGAGATTGATTTGAGTTGATTTTGGAACTAAAAGTTGATTTGAATTGATTTGTGAAATTGGAAGAAACAATTCTAATTTATAAACTATTTTTAAGTATAAATTATTTTTAATATATATACCATTTTTAATAAATAAATTATTTAAAACTATAACCTATTTTAAATATATAAACTATTTTTAATTTATAGCTATTTCAATATATAAACTATTTAAGTTGGAACTGTTACGATTTAGATTTAATGGATTTAAATACTAATATTTTGATATGATGGTTTAAACTATTTCGTGAATATGATTTCGAAAGTGATATGATTTTGAAAAAATATATATGATATTTTGATATGAATTATGAACTGTTTGAAAAGAAAATGACCACGGTGTGAAATAAGCATTTGGTTGTTAAAGAGACCAAGATCGGATATTGTCATACTCTTCCAATACCGAAAACCACTTTAACAACTGTGTACATGGTGGAGAATCCAGAATGAAGTAGGATGGTTTTGCGACGTCTATATGAGGTATGAACACGGCCCTGACTCCCGTGAGTCTGCTTGATGTGACTAAAACAGGAGCCACGCCGGGCCAAGTGATGTCGCACCTCCGATCAAGCATGCTTCTTCGATACCATTATATTACTTTGTGATTTGATTGGGTGAACCTTTGATTATGGGAGTGTGTCTCGAGGTGGGCGGTAGTAGCTGTTATGCATTACCACGAGTCCAGATCCACAAAATGGTAGTATCCTACCCTGGACATTGCCTCGCGTGCCTTGTCACATGCCTTATCGCGCCCTCTACGAGTTTGTTTTGTACCGTACCTATGGAGTGCTCACTGAGTATCCCACCGGTTTGGTGGAGCTTACAGTATTTGTATAGACTACGAGAATATATAAAAATGTGTTAAAGGCGATATGGGTAACGCCTTAACGCTATTTTAATATTTTAGTTTACTGTAGACATTATCTATGTAGAGTATTGTACTATGGATGTAGATAGTTTCACGGATCCTTAAAGGATGGGAATCCCAAACATCCTTTAAGTTATTTTGTATTTCAGTTGACATTTCACTTAAGTTGAATTTACTAGTATAAGAATGTTAATCCTGACTCGAGTGTTTTGTGTTTTGCTTTATGCTCGGGTCAGACTCAGTGTCACAACATTTGAGACTCACCTTTGGAGCTTGGAGCTTTGCTTGAGGATCTGTCTTTATCTATTCAGCTTTCAATTATTTCCAGTTATTTCTATTCAATCTTGTCAGTTATTTTTGTATTTGAGACTAATCTTTATTTGAGATTTCTGCTGTATTGTGTTTTAAACTCTGATGTTCTATAGTAGCTTCATGAACTACTATTTATCAATTCCGCGGCTTATTATTATATTACTCTGTGTCTATGATTCTGTGATTGATTTATTTACTGTATATGTTTGCGCCAAAAATGGTCACAAACCCCAAGTATTGTGAAAGCACCAGTGTATGAATACAAATCAGCAATATTCAAACACAAATCTCATATCTAAGCTAGCAACAAACAACAATCCAGAAATAATGAACAGTGACACACAATTTATAGTGGTTCGGCTATCTCCGACCTACGTCCACTTCAAGGTTTTTATCTTTTATTGATGTTCTTTGCTGATTACAAATGATTACAGCAGATATAATGAAATGAATTCGAGTATAACAACAATGGAAAGAAGTAGAATTGAATCTGGCAGAGTCTAGATGTTGAATGGCCAAAAGATCCTCTTTCTGTAGGCTTCAAGGGGCTATTTATAGGCGTAGGAGGCTGAGATCGCGCTCAAACTCCGGGAGACTCCTTCTGGCACGTGAGGGGGCCCACGCGACCGACCCCACCAAGTTTCGACTCGATCTGCGATCGATGCGAAACAAGTATGTATCCATCAGGAAATGATCCAATCGAGCTGAAACTTGGCAGGGACATTCCTTACCTTGCACGCAAGCTACTATGAAAATTTCGTTGCATTTGGATCAATGGTTTAGGAGATATGATCGATGCAATCTCATGTTTTCCGAGGGCTGCTGATTTCGACTCCATTGGTTTGTATCCATCCCCTTCGTACCGTTCGAAGGCACGTGGTCGCTCGTTGACGTGGAATGATAAACCTGGGTAGATCCATATTCTTCGCCGTGTTGACCGAGGCTCCCCCCTTCCTTCGCATCCAACGACAACCTTTTATTCGAATCGATTTGACCCAGCCCACGTTCGCCTTGATGAGATGTCTTTCATATTGATCGCTTACGATCGATACGAAATGATTTGCTTTTAGGTGGATACGAACAGGGGCCAAATGTAGATGGACACGAATAGCATCTATTCCTTGATCGTTTCGATTGTGATGGATATGAATGCAATCGATTCGAACAACCAGGGACCGCATGGATACAAAGGAGGGCTATAGAGTGGATGGGTACGAACCAAACTTACCTGTGATCGATACGTGAATACAGACTCGACGTGTGCCGCATACTTCAAACCTGATCGATACGAATGCCATCAAGTCGAACCAAAGCTGATCGATACGAAACACATCGTTACAAAATGCTGCCTGCCGATCGATGCGAAATGCATCGATACGAACTAGTCCTTACGCTCTTTAACCCATCCATATCTTGTGCATACGAACTCCGATTGATCTGAAACTTGAAACATAGCCTCCCCTAGTCCTGATCATCATCTCCAATCGATTCTGTTCTGATCGGAGCTCGGCCAAATTTTGACGATATCCATTGCAGCCTTGTTTCTAATCGATCTTCAGTCCTGATATCCATCCTACCTTGCCAATTTTGTTGATATTCCATCTTTGACCAAAAGGTGGGATAACATTTGCCCCCCAAAACATGCCTTGTGATAATAAGGTGCGTTTTGAATAACTTCCGAATCCGATATCCAAAGTCCATAGCCAATTCCATGCTCATCCAAACTCGATAACCGAGTTTCAATCCATCCTTATCCAATAGCCAATAACCGAATCCAGGACCTCTCCGGGCCGATGTCCAAATCCATAACCTCTCCGGGCTCTTGCCAAGCGCAATCCACACCCGACGACCGTGGTCCAGTGTTCCTGGACGCTGAGTAATACCAAGGCTTAAGTCCTAAGCCGAATCCTGGTCACTTCGGACCCTTGTTGAGCATAGTCCATACTCAACGACCTGAAAATAACAATTGATAGTACAAGGCCTAAGTCCTAGGCCGAATCCTGGTCTCTCCGGACCCTTATTGAGCATAGTCCATACTCGATGACCTGAATGAGTCACTTTACCGCGTTTGGGCAAAACGACTCACCCCTTGCTAGGCATAATCCATACCCGACGACCGTTTATCAAAACCCAAACAAAAATCCAGTCAAAATCCAATCCAAAATCCAAGTCAAACCAAAAAATCAGAAATCCAAACCAGCATCCAAAACAGAAACCAATCATCCAAACGAAAATCCAAACCAGAAAGCAAACAAAACCAGGAGTTCAAACCAAACTCCAAAACCAAACCAGAGAACCAAGTGTCCAATCCAAAAAAAAACAGATTTCGCAAACCATAGTTTCGCGGTTTATCATCATTCAGAGCATGACCAGGGGGTATATCCATCCCCATACATGTGTAAATGACTTGGTTGCTTACCAATGGTTTGTTACTTATTTCATATTACCCTGGTCAATTGATAACCAATCGACCATCATTCCTGGGCCTCACACCCTCATGGCTTGAGGTAGGCGGTGGCTGCTCCTGCTCCGCCGCTGCATTTCGAGCCCCAACATACTGCCTCAACTGTCCATTCCTCACATGCTCCTCAACTATATCCTTTAAGTGTCTGCAGCTGTTGGTATCATGCCCGTCCAAATCGTGGAAGAGACAATGCCTTCCTGATGCCCTCTCCCACTTGGATGGTTCTCTCCTAGCCGGCCTCCGGTAAGGAAGGCGATTCCGGATTTCCATGTATATCTGCTCCAGTGTCTCGTTTAATCCCGTATATGTGGAAAACTTTGGATCCTTCCATCGCTTCCTAGCTTTTTCAGAATCATCATCCAACTTCCTTTTCTCTTTATCTTTATCCGAACCTCTACTGGATGGTCCTCCACCCTCAGTTGCATTCACTTCCTTCAACTTTAAATCTGCACATGCATCCTCTTGTCGGAGGAATCTCTCAGCCTCATGGAAGAATTCTCCGAGATCCAGAGGTGGGTCTCGTATTAAAGATACCTTGAAATCCGAATCCTCCCTGACTCCTGACACCGCCGCCATTAAAACCATCGATGGATCTGGCCGATCCATCGAAGCAACTGCCGCATTGAATCGAGTTAGAAATGCTCTAAGCGATTCATCCGTCCTTTGCTTTACCGATGTTAATGTCATCACGTTCTTAGGTCTTTTGATATGAACCCAAAACTGTTCCAAAAACCTATCCACCAATTCCCTCCAAGTCCTGATAGATCCTTCTTCCAACTGCCTAAACCACATTGCAGCTAGATCTGTCAAATACAACGGGAAACATCTGGCCATCACTTCCTCCGATGCCCCCAACACTTCCATGTGTCTAGTGTATCTCATCAAGTAGTCAGTCGGGTCAGCCTTGGCATTATATACTTCCACGCTAGGTAACTTGAACTTAGGTGGATTTTGAGCTATCCTGATTTCCCGAATGAACGGGCTCCTGTTCACTCCTTCCAAATCTCTATTGGTCAAACCTCCACGCATAGTCTTCCTAATGATTTCCACTAATCCAGCGTTGTCCCCCACGCTCCCGAGGGAACTCCGGCACATATTCTTCATATGGCTCATTAGTAGCAACGTTGGCCCTAGCCTGTTGAACTCCTTCCAAAGGCCCTCCTGTGTTGGATCCTGCGGGCCTGCCCCCAAGCCCTTGTTGATTGCCTTCCGGTTCTGTATTCTGTCCTTCATTGGGTTCCATAACCGTAGCTCCTTGTTCCACGTTAACAGCCGCTGTGGCTAGTCCTAAGTTCTGCATCCCTACAGCTCTCATCTGTTCGAAGAATGTTTGCATCATATCCTGTTGACTTTTCAGTATTCTTTCGTGTATTGAATTCGCCATAGCTTCCATTTCGTCTCTGGTAACGTAAATCAAAGCTTGTCCTTCTCCCGCTCCGGAGGATGCCTCTTGACTTCCTCCTTGTTGACTTCGCTCAGCTCTCTGTCTTGTTTGTCAAGTCATTGTCTTTCAAATCTTCAAGCTTTCAAATCTGAACTTCAATCCGATGTAGCGGGTGCTAATCTCATCTCTCAGTGAAAGCACCAAAGTGTTTGCGCCAAAAATGATCACAAACCCCAAGTATTGTGAAAGCACCAGTGTATGAATACAAATCAACTATATTCAAACACAAATCTCATATCTAAGCTAGCAACAAACAGCAATCCAGAAATAATGAACAGTGACACACAATTTATAGTGGTTCGGCTATCTCCGGCCTACGTCCACTTCAAGGTTTTTATCTTTTATTGATGTTCTTTGCTGATTACAAATGATTATAACAGATACAATGAAATGAATTCGAGTATAACAGCAATGAAAAGAAGTAGAATTGAATCTGGCAGAGTCTAGACGTTGAATGGCCAAAAGATCCTCTTTCTGTAGGCTTCAGGGGGCTATTTATAGGCGTAGGAGGCTGAGATCGCGCTCAAACTCCGGGAAACTCCTTCTGGCACGTGAGGGGGCTCACGCGACCAACCCCACCAAGTTTCGACTCGATTTGCGATCGATGCAAAGCAATTTCGTATCCATTAGGAAATGATCCAATCGAGCTGAAACTTGGCAGGGACATTCCTTACCTTGCACGCAAGCTACTGTGAAAATTTCGTTGCATTTGGATCAATGGTTTAGGAGATATGATTGATGCAATGTAATGTTTTCCAAGGGCTGCTGATTTCGACTCCATTGGTTTGTATCCATCCTCTTCGAACCGATTTGACCCAGCCCACGTTCGCCTTGATGAGATGTTTTTCATATTGATCGCTTACGATCGATACAAAATGATTTGCTTTTAGGTGGATACGAACAGGGGCCAAATGTAGATGGACACAAATAGCATCTATTCCTTGATCGTTTCGATTGTGATGGATACAAATGCAATCGATTCGAACAACCAGGGACCGCATGGATACAGAGGAGGGCTATAGAGTGGATGGGTACGAACCAAACTTACACGTGATCGATACGTGAACACAGACTCGAAGTGTGCCGCATACTTCCAACCTGATCGATACGAACGCCATCGAGTTGAACCAAAGTTGATCGATACGAAACGCATCGTTACAAAATGTTGCCTGTCGATTGATGCGAAATGCATCGATACGAACTAGTCCTTACGCTCTTTAACCCATCCATATCTTGTGCATACGAACTCCGATTGATCTGAAACTTGAAACATAGCCTCCCCTAGTCTTGATCATCATCTCCAATCGATTCCGTTCTGATCGGAGCTCGGCCAAATTTTGATGATATCCATTGCAGCCTTGTTTCTAATCGATCTCCAGTCCTGATATCCATCCTTCTTTGCCAATTTTGTTGATATTCCATCTTTGACCAAAAGGTGGGATAACGGTATATGTTAAGTTTTGCCATATATAAATTAACAATTTGTTGTTTTGAGCAATTCAAGTCTGACATGAGTGGATGATTGTCGATTTAAATGGTTTGAAATGTTAGGTCATTACAAATTCAATCGTGCACGAATACGCATGCGCGTGCACACATCTCCACCACACATCGACCATTGCGATAGAGTCTGCCTCGCCTCACTCCACCCAGTCGACCACACTCCGATGCAACCAGCCCACCATATTCCAATTCGACCCTTTGGCCCAAGCTCGACCGCCTACAGTAATGAAAACTGAGGTCGCCTCGCCCCATCATCCACTTACGACCTTATCCACTACCATCCTCAGAACCGCCTACCTCTTGCCTCACCTCCGAGCAACTCGTGGCCCACCCCGATGCTTCCCACTGCCCACACCACGCCGATAACCGAGCACCACCAAACCATGCCCCTTAAACCCTAATCTAAGCGATTCCCATCAATCCAGAGCCTTAACAAAAAATCGGCCATGGTCACGACCTCCGCCTCGATCCTACGCTCTTCCCCGATATCTCCGCTCGACCCCTCGACCACTAATTCGTCGGAAATTATTTTTCAAACAATTTCCGATTATCTCTTCCTCCTCGACCAACCAAGTCGCTAAAAATCCTACGAACGCCTCTAAAAATCCCCAATCGCCGCTACGAACCCCTCCGTGCCCTCCGTTCACCAATCCATCATCGTCCAAAACGATCGTTTTCTCGACCACATGCAGTAATTTAAAGATATCTCTCTGAATACTTGACGAAAATCCATGAAACTATTTTTAGAGGAAACTAGATTCGATTATGAACAACTTTCGTGTTGGTCGCCGATGCGAAAAGTGAATAGATTAAAGTGCGGTGATTTTTGAAGAGAAGAAAAGTTTGCATTTATGCTCTGTAAATAAAAATGAGAAATAGAAGAAGAAGTTTTTACCAGTGTGATGATCCCCTTGATTCAATGGCGTTGAACGATATTTATAGATGGAGGAAACTTAGGGGTCAAGGATTTGATTCGGTGATGATGATCTGAGGTGAGATTGTAGGGGCTGAAGTGATGTTTCAGGGTGATGGTGATGATGTTGGCTGAGGTGGTGAAGTGAAAAGAGAGGGAAGAGGTTTATCTGGTGAAGATTTGATTTCAAAAATATCTAGATATTTATCAAACATTTCGAGGTACGACGCTGCCCACAAAAATGCGACACGATCACGAAACAATAATAAATTAGACCAGTTATCTTATTCAGTTAAATTTTAAAAATGCCGACGTTTGACATAAAAAGCGTTATACGAAAATTTAATTATTTTCCAAATTAAAAATTATGGAAAACTCTAAAAATTAAATTAAAAATACGTCACTAGAAATCAAGTCTAAATTTGAAACATAGATTTTATTATATTTTAATTCAAATCCTAGTTTTTAAACAAATTAAATAGTTAAATTCGAAGACCAAAAAATACGGGTCGTTACATAAACCATATAAAAGAGCAATATATAAGTTGTTCCAATCGATAGCACAAGCAATACAACATATATAATAATCATATGCAAACAAATGCAGTACAACCATTATATGCAACAAAAGAATCCATCACACATCCATAGCAACCAAAAAATAATAGTTTGTCCAGGTTCAGAAACTTTTCATTACACAAGGGTGATAAATTAACTACCAAGTATATCTTACGTTCAACAGCCTTAGGTAATTACTCAACAGATTATTCATACAACCTCGAATGATTTGAAGTGTCATTTCCTAAACTTCCCATAAGCCAAACAACATAGAATTTAAATATTATTTAAGTTTGCACGATGTACATATATCATTTGTACACAATATCAATTCTGAACGCTTGCTTGAATACACACATTTCACTTTCGAGCTAGTACTGATATCCCGACCACTCTAGTGCGGACTCTGATCTGATTTCTTGATTAGAAATCTCCATTCTCCTTGTATAGCAATGAACTATGATAGAAAATTTCAAAATCATATCAAAAATCCGTATCAAGCATTCGCCGTCAAGAATCGAGCAAAAAATCCTAACTCGGACTGGTGCGAATTACCATAAATCATATATTCGAATCTGGATCAGAACTGTTATGCGGATAAAATGATCTATGCACTACTTACATATTTTATTATATTGGTTTTTTTAACACGCCATTTACTTTTCATTTATTTTCAATTCTCATTCATTCATACAAGATCATCTTTTCTTAATTTACATTCATTTACTTACAAAATTATTCCCCATTCAATATTTAAAATCATCAATGGATAAATTCTTAAAGTATTACATATGTTTCTTTGTAGTTTATTTCACATTTATTTACTTATATAACTTGATTTCCATTTAATATTCATTAATGAAGCATTATTTAAGTTCCTCTAAATTTAATTCACATTTATTCCTTCATATATTATCATTTAATATTAAATCTATTTATGAATCACTTCAACAATTTTCTTAAGTTTCTCTACTTTTTAATTTACATTTATTGTCACCATAATATTTCTTCTTTCATACTAAATTTATTTTTTGATTATTCCAAAATATTTTCTTACGTTTATAAACATTTTATAAAGATTCATCTCCTTTCACAAAACATTATTCAAGTTTATAATTATCTCATAAAGCTACAACTTAATTTATAAACATTCTTTGCAACTTACTTTTATTTTATAACAATTTACAAGGCATGACTTTATAATTTGTTTACTTTATTAAGTTCACATTCATTTCCTTAAATAGTATTCACTTTTTTAATATTCAATTTAATTATTAAGCATTTCAAAACATTAACTTAAGTTTATAACATTTCTTGTACATCTTAATTATTTATTTATATATAGACATAATTTCATTTTGAAATTTTTTTATTACTTAAGTTTTTACTTGTATAATATTCCATCAAATCCTAGAAGCATATACCAAAATCTTATTCAAATTACTAATAAGAATGTTCAATAGTTTAAACCTATTTTAATTTTCGTTATCCTTTAATTTAAGAGTTACAAAACTTCCTCTTTTATATTTTCATTAAACACTTAGCTTTAATTTCAAATCTCAATTTTGAAGTTACCGACCATTTAAAATCGTTGAAAATTCCATTCCATTTCAATAATTGAAAATCACTAATTAAAAGAAAACTTAAGAACTAAATACCGGATTTCATTTCAAATCATCTTGAAATAATATATACTTATATTTTTTTCAGCTCATACTTAATGGATTTAAATCAAAATTTGTTTCACCAAAATGACTGTATAGCAAAGCTACTACAGTAGTTTTCCCACTTTGAAACTCAAAAATGTGTCGATGATGTGGCGATCATCACCGAAATTATTTTCCAACGACAGAAGAGGAGAGTACATAACTTATTTTCTTTGAAATTCTTTTAAAAACATTTCTTTCAAATCTTATTGAAAATATTTCTATCCAAAAATACTTCCAAATAATCTAATATTACTTTTCCAAAATCTTTGAATACCACTTTCAAAACACCGGAATTTAGGTTCTCAAATTTATAATTTAAATTCATTTTATTTGTAAATCATAATTTATAAACCATATTTAAAAAATTACATTTCTTATAACATACACTAGTCAATGGTTTTAAGAACTTTGACTAATCAACAATAAATAACAATAATCAAATATTATCATTTCCGAACAACTAACACAACAAAAATAAAAATGACAATTTATGAAATTTTTTTATATATAAAATATAGTTTTAGGTAAAATCGTTTCATTTACTAATTTCAAAAACAATATTGTGTCGGTCTACCCTATTCAAGTGTTTAGAAATCCCTATCACTGCCATAACATCCTATGTACCGACTGGAATTCATAAATACTCAACATAACAAATTAACACAATACAAAACATTTTTATAGCACTAACAAATATGCTCTCTCGTATATATATATACAACTCAAACTCATTCTAGGGTATTACTAACCTTATCTCTAACGAGTTAACCCCCAGCTGGCTAGGGTATCCCTAAACCAAAACTCTGATACCAACTGTGGCGACCCACCATTTAGGACGATTCAAGTCGACAATAAACCACACATGCCTAACTCAAACCATTCAAAATGGTAGATTATCAATGGGGTTTAATAAGAAAATAAGTGAAAAGAAGGAAAGCAAAACACAGAATCTTGCAGTGGAATAACAATATATAATAATCAAATAAACAGTTCATAAAGCTGTTTTACAATATACATTTGATTTCAACCTTTTTTTACAACATAGTCGGAGTACAATCAACAAACATACCAAAATAATGCTGCGGAATAATAATAGTAAATATGGTCTAGCAAAATCCATCTTCATCTTCAAGGAATAATGTCTTCAAACACTGGAATACTCAGGCTGCCTCGAGCGTAATGAAAAGACAAAACACTCGAGTTAGAACTAAAAATTCTTATGTAAGTTAAATCAATAACAAGAGAAATATGGGTGCAAATAACTTAAGAGATGTTACAGGATTTTCCACCTCTTAAGGATTCGTTAAACTATTTATATATATTAAGATACGCTATATATGCATTGTCTATCAGTAAAGTAAAGTATTAAAATAGCGTTAAGGCTTTATATTGATCCCCCTTAACATAATTTGAAGTAGGTAGTCTATGCAGGTCTGTAACGCAATCAGTAACGTCGGTAGCCAGTGAGTCCTCTATAGGTACGATACCAAAACAAAATCGTAATGGGCTCGTATAAGGATAATCATATGATAAGGCATGTGAGGCAATACCCAAGGTAGGATTCTACCAGTTTACCCTTTTTGACCGGTCGTAACACATCGCTGCAACGACGACCGACCGAGTCCATCACCCCCAAAAATCAATTCAAGGTACACCGACCGAGTCAAAATTAATATAGTAATACGAAGGGGTTAAAGGTAGCTAACCCTTTGGCTAGACATAGGCTCCTGTTTTAGTCATATCAAATTGACCCAAGTGTCAGGGTCATCCATCATCGTTCTCTTTCTTCATTCCAGTAAACGTCACCAATGAAACCTCTACATTCTGGATAACATCCACCGCGTACATGGTTATTAAAGTGGTTCCGGTAGAATAACAGAGAGTATGCCATTCATCCAGCCCCTGTCACTTTAATAACCAATCGTCCATTTTACACACTGGTTGGTTCTTTTAAATTTCAAGAACGAGTCATACTTCATATCAAAATATTAAATTCACTTCAAAATCATTTCAAATTCAAAATAGGTTATACCTTCATATCAAAACATTCGTATTTAAATCAATGATTTAAATCTAAATAATTCCCACTTTTAAAACAGTTTGAATATTGAAATAGTTTTGAATAATGAAAATCGTTTGGATAATTAAAATAGTTTGAATATTGGAAATAGTTTTGATAATTAAAAATAGTTTGAATATTGATAATAGTTTGATAATTAAAAATAGTTTTGAAGATTGAAAATAGTTTGAATATGTGAAATAGTTTATATATTAAAATAATTTGATTATTAAAATTGTTTATATTAAATTGTTTCTTTCTTTCACAACAATTTGAACTCAGTTTCAAATTCCAAATCACAATGAATTAAAATTTTCGACTACCAATTCAAGTCAACTTCATATTCAAAATTTAATTTAAATCAGCCTCAATTCAAAACGATTTCAAACTCACTTCAAATTCAATTTAAACGATCCTATTCAAATGGCTGAAAGTTCCAATTCAAATTCTCATTTAAAACAATTTAGTTTAAATCCATTTCACATCCAAACTTTGAAATACCATTTTAAACCACTTTAATTAAAGTAAATTCAAAGTTTAAATTAAAATTTAATCCTTTAAAATAATTCACTTTCAATAAATTCAAATCATATCTCAATTTCAATTTTAAGATTTCAAATTAAATCCTTTAAACAATTTCATTTAAGCAGTTTCACTTTCAACATTTCAAATCTCGAATTAGAAAATAATTCAGTTCATATAAATCAAAATTTTATTTTCTTTAGAACAATATCATTTAAACAAATCAAATTTCAATATTTCAAAACCATTTAATTTAACCAAATCCGATGTCTGTATATAATTTTCTACCCTACGGCCAAGTGATCAATTATTTCAATTTTAATTACATAGATGGATATATATCATTTCAACTCATATTTAAATGACATAGGTATATATCATTTCAACCTATTTCTTAGTTCATTTCAAATAATCCAAATGACAATTTATAGGATGTCAAATAATAAATAGGGTAATAAAAGGGATATATGAAAATAAATAAACAACCATACATCCAACATATCAATCAATAGGCATCCAATTGCAATCAACATTCAAATCAACCAATATATCACAACAGCTACTAGTTATCAATTGTCGGTGTTTTAACTAGCAATTCAATTCTAATATCAAATTAAAGGTCAATTCAATTAAATATCAAATTCAACTTCAATTTAACTGTCAAATTAAATTACCAAACAGCAATCAATAAAATTTTATCACTTCATGATTTTAATTCAACTAACATCAGAAAATTTTGTATTGAGTGAGTGGGTTTAATCACTCACCTTTGATTAAGCCCATTAAAAATCCAACAAAAGCCCAAAATCTCAACAGTCTCCAAATTCAACCAAACTAGTTTCATATTATCCGGAATTTCAATACGAGTCCAACGGAAGAAACCGCGCGTGAATCGGAATTCGTATGCAAAATTGTTCAAGTTAGAAGTTTTAAATATTAAAATTTAATTAAAATATTCATAAGGGCAAAAATGTAAATAATCTATCTCCTTCCAAACCCTAATGTTTATCTTGAAATTGAACATCCATCATCAGCCGCCGACCTCCATCGACCAAACGCCACCGCCGCACAAGCCTTCATCCAGATCTGACCTCGCCGCCATGTAGCCCACCTCCGGCCAACCATCTCCACCTCACGCGCGACCCTGAGGCACCGCCGATCAACCAGCTGCTGCCGCCACTCTATTCGCAATTTGTGACAAACCTCAGCGTCATCTACCCAATCGAGCCATACAGATTGACTCAGCACATCCTCCTCCATCCAATGGTGATCTCTGATCGTCCCATCGTTGAAGTTTCACCATTGATCGGCAAACCCTAGAATAAACGGCCGAAAAAGTTTCGCCCAATTCTGATCGAATCGAGACTTGATTGCAAAAATGAATTGCAGACGCTGATTCCATTCGTTGAGAGCTTCACGATGATATATTATATGATAGGGTTTGAGCAGTTTGAATTTTTTGAATTTGATTTTGAAATCGGCAATTAGGGTTTTAGGATATTAACCATTGAAAAAGAACGAGTTAGATCTGAAAGTACGTACAGAAAAAAATAGAACAGAAAGATATGGAGGATGCAAGGGTTTCAGTAACAACATATATATAGACTAGAGAAAAGTTAGATTTGAAAGTACGTACAGAAAAAAATAGAACAGAAAGATATGGAGGCTACAAGGGTTTCAGTAACAACATATATATAGACCAGAGAAATGTTGATTTGTGCCAAAGTGGTTAGACCCGAAAACCCATTTCGTTCCCAAAACAAAAATAGGTCATCCTATATGTTGATATATAGGTTTTTAATATTTTTAAACTCAATGACTAATTTCAAATCATAATTCTATTGTGTATAGAAGTTAGCTCTAAAATCAAATTATATTTATTTTTACATGTTAATTAAAACGAATTATTATTAAACTGATTTAATCACTTTTAAATTCTAAATTAAAAGTTTTCTATCATCATTCTTGATTAAACAGAATTTTTAATAATCTTTTGAAATCCAATTTTTCATGTTAACCCAAGAATTAAATATTAAATTAATTCCAACATTTAATTACAATGGTAATAAAATCCTAGTTCATTATATTTTAAATTTCGAACAAATTCTTTTATTTTGATGTACATGTTCTTTATATTAAATCAACAATTCCTTTATGTATTTATTAAACATAAGTTTCCGCTTATTACACTTATTACTCTACAGTTAACGTCCTCTCTCATATTAACTGAACTATTCCAATTGATTACAAAATCAATTTCAAAATAGATTAACTAAACGAGTGAGAAATAAACAATTATCACATTTTATAGTAATTTGAATATCTATAAATTTGTTGTTTACAAATAAGGGTTATAAATTTACTTACCAAATAACTGATTTCTTACTTTATATTAAAACCAATTTCAATTAAATAACATATGATTTCACCATTTGATACATCATTTATTTTATTCCTTATTAAACTTTACAGTTATATTCCAATTAGAGATAAACATTCATTTTATTATTTACAACATTAGCATTTGTTGTTTCAAGTCTTGTTGCTAATATGCAACCTAATCTTGTTTTAGATCAATAAATCATAAAATTTTAATTTCTGACAATTTTGGATTTCAATGTCTTATTTAATTTAATATTTTCAATTTTCAAAAATACGAGTCGTTACACTTAAGCTTCAAATTTACCAATCTTCTCATTAGAAGGGCCTTGGTTGTTGCGAATTTCTTTGCATAGATTCCTTCTAATTTCTTTCAAATTACAAAAGCAGATGTTCCATTAGCAACAATATGGAACACTGCATTCTCCAAAAGACACTGAATAGTCGTCGCAGCCTTCCTATGCAAAGTTTTCCACTTTGCCTCAGATACATCACTAGGTTTAACCCCTTTATTCTCATGGTTGGTGCAGATCATTTGGGTATAGAAAAACCTCCATCTTTGCCTTCCATAACCCCCGATTCTTCTCATTAAGTTTTTTAACACTTATCTTCCCCATGATCAAACTCTCTTCAAAAAAATTATGTAGTAGGCTTCAATACCAACCGTTAGCATTTTTTATAGGATCACTATACAATTAGATTTTAGAAGAGATAAGAAGTAAAGAGAAAATAATGACAAATATATTCCTCCAAATATATTTTTTATTAATTCACTAAAAGATTAAAGAGAAACCTAAAAATTGAGAAGATATCTCAATCCCTAAAACCTTAGAAACATAAAATTTTCTCACACATGTCTAATGAACCCTATACATACCTATTTATAATAGTCATGATACAATATCTTTTTCGGGAGGCTATTGAATACTTCCATAGATCTTTCATATGTAGATAATTCATTGCCTTCTTAAATGCAATAAAATAGGCAATTAATCATTCTTTAAAATCTATAAAAATAGGCAATGTATTTGAGTCACTATTCCACCTAAAGTCAAATATCTCCAAAATCTACTTAAATATGAAATATTGTATCACCAAAATCTAACGCAAACATGTAGTCCAACTATCACATGCACTAGCAAAGTACAAAGCATGCTAAAGTAAGAAAACTTGCTAGAAGTTGGTGTCAACTGTAAAGTAATCCCATGATGAATTCAACTTAACCATACAAATAAGCTAAATATGTTATTGAATACTAAGAATAAATATCTACATTTTATTTCCATGTATAGCTACTTTATTTAGCATTAGCTGTTTACGATATAGGGGAGACATATTCATATAATCTTAACAGTATTACAATATCAGCTATAATTATATAAGATAAAGTGTTGATATCTTCAACAAACGTGATAATGATAGAAGATGACCAATAGTATTTCCATCTAAACATATGTATAAACTTAAGCTGAAAAGAATGAAAATCAGATGAAATTGATATGTAATAAAATTGCACATATATGTTGGGGAAAAACCTTATAAACTTCTTAGAATCATGTAAAACTTAATTTTGAGGCTTTTGCTCAAAAAGATATGTTGCTTTCCAAGTTTCTGATGTCATCTTGATCTTGGAAAAAGAAGAAATAAAAATTGTCGGTAAAAAGAATGTTCAGTTTACTAAAAAAATTAGATCTTGCACATCATATTGTTAGTAAAAATGTTCAATTTACTAAAGATACACTATCATTAATTACTATACACATTAAAAGACAAACTAAAGGGGAATATACAGAACTCATTTGTGGTAACATGTTCCATTTAGCATGCCACTGTTATAGTCCATGACTCTATATAAGTATATACAACTTCAATGAATCATCATCCAATACATCTACTAATGCTTGATATCATTAGCATAAGCGGTCTAGTATTTTATTTAAACATTTTAAAATATGATTTTAAATATATCTTCATTAATAATTTTAATAATTTAGTTGTCTCATTTTCTTTAAAAGATTGTAAACATCCGTAATATTCTTGATTCAATACGAGAAAGTTCAAAAAAAGTATGAATTCACTCCAGTAATATTAAAATATTGATTTTAACAATTTTTTTCAAAATTTCTTTGTAACAATCAGACTATAATCATACCACTCCTAATATATATATACAATTCTGGTATTCTCAATCCATATTTTGTTATGTGCACATGCATGTATCAAAACACTACATGGGTTATCGAATTCATTAAAATGAGCTGAAATGGGTTATTATAGAATAATTTTAGTCAAGGGATAACCTATACATTGATCTTAATAAATAAAATATGGCATAAGTGAAAGTAAATGAACATGAATGAAAATAAACATAACAAGCAAGTTTTATACTTCAATGTAAAGATAAATGTAATTGATATGGAATAAATCAAAAAAGATTACTCTCATCAATCAATGAAAATTGTAAAAGGGCCAATAAGGCAAGAAACAACTGTAAAATGAAAAAAGAATGGAGAGATATGACATTAATTAAACACAAGTACCAAATGATGTTGTGCTACCACCAAGAAATACAAATTAGATTGTATATGATATTATTCAATGATATTTTATGCAAAGACCGAGGACAAATAATACTTGGTCAAAATTATCATACAAAATAAATAAACTTTTATTAGCATATATTACCAAGAATCAAGAACGAGATGGAGTAGAGGTAGGTTGCTTGTTATTATTATTACTTGTTACACAGTTTTATTAGTAAATAAATATGCAACACGCACACAAAGAGTTAACATAATAATATATAAGTATATCAAGAAACATCTTCTACTAGCAAATATAATTCCTAAGTCAACACCGGCTAGTATCACCTATCTAGTATTGTAGCATACAGGAAATTCCAACAAATACAAATACAAAAGACTTCCACCTTAGAACATATGCTAAATGTCCCTCTTATAAATGACACAAAATACGAAGAAAAAAAATCAAATGAACTGGGTGAAGAAATTTACATGGATAAGAAGAGAACCAATGGCTAAGCATAATTGAGCTTTAGATAATGTCTCAACAATACACCAAGTTAAAAGTAATCATTAGCAAATTAACTATATAACACATATGATTAATGTTACTTCCAACAAACATATAATAAGTAAATAGTAATACCAACTCCAAAGTTTATAGGATTAAGCAAACCAAAAGTTAGAGAGACATCATAATCCCATGTTAAAAGAAACACCAAATTTTAACCAAAACACATCAACTTTTCATACTTATACATCTAACTTCTACATTCCCCTCAAAATTAGCTTTAAATGTCTTCTTTTCCAAGCTCCATCATTTTCAGTGCATGCTTCACATCTAACAAAAAATCATTTAGGTATTTTCATCAACTTCGTAACACATACATATGCAATACTGATTTATACATTGGCACTAGCAGATTTATTGCTTGTTTTCTCAAATTCATAATACTCCCTTTATCCGGTATAAACATGTTGATAATAAGCCGAGATTTGTACAAAGCACATTCTATTCATGAAAATTAGTGGCAAGTAATGAATGTTGGCAAAGCATAAATACATATACTCTTGGATATCTACATAACCACAAATAATTACTAACAATATATACTTTAGCTTACAAATCTTCAAAAATTAATCAAGGTAAAAATTTCCATTCATATTACAATAACAAAAGCAGAAAGGTTGAATAAACTAATCGACTAAGGGTATGAGTAAAAAATTTCCTACTACCGAACAACTCCATTGTTAATTTGGAGGTATTTGGAGTGAATCGGAGACGACACCGAGTTATGGTTGAGATCATTGCTGGAGTGAATTGGAAATCGATGGATTGATTTCTGAAGTGAATCGAAAAAATTAACGTCGGGCAGAATTTAAGTTAAAATAAATTTGGTGGAAGATCGAAAATGAAGGGGAGGGAATTTTTATTTTGGGCGGCCTTTGTTTTTTTACTTTGTTAAAATGGATACTGCTTTGATTTCGACTCCGGCGTTTTTAAATGGGCTGGGTTAAATATAGTAGAGTATTTTCTAACACATTCCATATAGCACAATACATTCCATATTGCACAATTTATTGTTATTTCTTTTACTTTAGTTGTTTTTATATAGCACTTGAATTATAATGCTATAACACAATGCTATTAGTGTGTATATATATATATATATAATTTTCTTGTAGTGACAATAAATCATGTGTGCGTGTATACAATACACCTCTCATTTTATTATTATATGATATTATCATGTTGTAAATTTTCATATTTTGCAATATACACCTTATATACGAGAAACATAAACACATTAAATTTGATGGACAACTCATTATGACTAATAATTATAGAAGTTTCACATATGAAATGTGAAAGGTTTAAATTTATGTGTATGTATATATTATTCATATATCATGTTATTGTTGTTTTATATCACCATGTTATATATATCACATTTGCAATACAGTGCCCACATTTGAGAAACACACATATCAAATTGGATGAATACCTCATTATGACTAGTAATTGTAGAAGTTTCACGTATGGAATGTTAAAAGTTTAATTTTATGTACATGTAATATAAACATATTTAAATTGAAATAAAATATAAACTTAAAATGTGAACTGAATTTAAATGCTAACTAGGTATTCATGTAGGCCCATTAAGGTCCACTTAGGGTTTTTCTGAAATTTACCCTACTTCATACGCTGCCAAGTGGACCCGAACCAACAACTTGCACCACCTGCATTCAAAGAGAACTATATATATATATTAGACTGCTCTATTGTGACCGTGTTACATCCAACTATGTAATATATATATATCAATGACATGATAAACGGTATCCTCCGCTCACTATTGATTCAACCCACAGATAAGGTTGCAAGTATGGTCTACCGAAGGTCGTATTAGCCTGCTATTTAGATGTCTCCATTCTCCCAAGGTCCATATATCGAATATGTGTGACTTGTGATGTCGCGATAAATCATAGGAGCAACTAATGTAATGAATAACTAAGGAACAACTCTTTACCCAAAACAACTATTTACTGTAACACTATTTCCCATATTTCATATGCACCATAGATAATCATTCGATACGATCAACGAATACACACACGAACATCCTTATATCCAATAACATATATGACACATCAATCAAGGTCATACCAGTCTAGTCCTCTCTAAAGTAGTCGGAAGATAACGTATGAAATTAGTCTCATTACGATTGCCCATTTATATCAACTGTATGTAGGTCCAGGTTCAGTTTGACACAGACAACCTAAGTGGTCGACCGCTTGGGTCCTAATTGATCAACCACCTAGGCTTTGACCGAGACAAAAGTCAGTTTCCTATGTATTTATATTTTTGATTGCTTACTTTTTTTCTTCTTTTTGATTTTAATCTTATACTTTTTGATTCATTTTTCATTTATGACATCAATTACATTCATTCAACATCATCTTATATTGAAATTTCATCCATATCAACAAATATTGATTTTATATTGGATTAACTTCACCAATCAGTATAGTTACTACTGTTATTCATCCATTAGTGTACTAATCATCCGCTATTCTTTGTTTACTTACATAATCATTTTTATTAATATTCGATACATAGTTTATATTCAATCAGACGTTTAACTTCCTTACATTGATCCAGTTCTTTCGTTTTAGATATCTAAAACTCTTCCATCTGTGTTATATATACTTCAAATATAACATTTATATATAGTTAGTTATCTAACCATTCATTATCTGTATAATAACAGTAAATTAACATCATTTAATTTGAAATTTACCCTAGACTTATATAAGAAGCGATGAAATACAAATATAATTGTATTGTACGTACGTAAAAGAGATGGATTCAACTCATCAAACAACGATCAAGTCCTCCATTTTGATGATAATACACCAAACTACTCTGCTATAAAGAATTAGACGATCTAGAAATCCCCTCAATTTGACTTGAGATTAGTATCCACGTGTAGCCCTCACCTTGCCCGTTGATTTAATATAAAGTTTGTACAAAACGATGAAGAAACGAGAGAGATATGGAGTTTTGAATTTGATTATAGGAATGGGGTTATGAGAGGAAGAAGAAATGAAGAAGATTTTGAAAATGGATGCGTCGATTGTTGTTCGGACTTTATAAGTGGTGGGAATGTCCGTTCAGTTGTAAACTTAAATTATTAGGCCTTCGACCTAATTCAGCCGACTAAGAACCCACGACCAAAAACATTTACATCTCCTTCATACGACCTTTGTTTTTGATATTCTTACAGTTGAAATTGATCAAAAAAATATGATCTACACAACGACATGACTTCCATCATTAAGTCTTATCATTTTTAAAGCAACATTTTTACCCCATTAGCTAAAATTATTAAAATGCCTTTAAAAATATTATTGAAATTTAGGGGTATTGCATAAGTTATCAGGACTTTAATTGTCTTTGTAGCGATCCTTTTCAATGTAAAATTGGGATTAAAATGGCCAGACAAGTTTATAATGATGTTGTCGAACATAGTTTGGCAAACGCATGCAGTTTGATTTAGTGGATTGTTGTGTAATTTCCACAATTTTGTGGTTATTGAGTGCTTTCGATTCTGAATTTTAGAATTATGGGAGAAATTATATTCGGTATTGAGGTTAGAAGCTTGAGAATCTAGTTCTGTACACATGTTATTTCTTATTGATTTTGTTGCAATTATTAGAAAAATGCAAACATTGGATTTCAGTAAGTGGAAGAGAACTAAGAAGTTGTGTGGTGAATATTGTGCGAGTATGGAGTGTTTAGTAACTACAAAAGCATATTACCATGAACAACATAGTGTTTTCTCCCACTTTTTCTTAAACCACGTAAATAAAACATAATAATTCTTTTAAGGTTTTACATCTAAACTAATACATATATTTGGCGCACACAACTACTATTAGAGGTTTGTGCACACATGCACTGATCTTCCATTACAATTGCTAGTGCTCTTAGACCTGTTAGAATATGAATCAACCAATTAACCCTTTATGTAAATGACTTGAGTCAACCCATTTATGACTCTTTATTAAAACGATTAAAATGGGTAACCTATTTATTTATTTATTAAAAAAAATAAAACTGAAAAATATAACATTAGAAAATTTTAATTTTGCAAATTTGAATATTAAACGCTCGATTTTTTGAAATTTGGAAATTTGTCCTTGAAGGACTATCTACAAGTCGTTATTTTCTTCTTCTAAACAGTAATTATAACTTATTCACGCTAACTCGGAATCAAGGGAGACTTTGACCAATAAACTTGCATTTATATTCGATCTATATGGAATACTCGGGTAATTCATATTTTGAACGTATACTGTAATTCTCCATGGTAACTAACATTTATACTTAACAAATAACTGACTACATCCCTACATCTAAACTCTGACTTGAACAGTATTTCAATGATTCGTTCATCCCTAATTAATGGATGGTTGTGTAGATACTCATAACGATTTGAATAGGCAAAAGTCGTTATATCATGCATTCCAACTGCAATAACTTTTTCATACTAACTCAGAATCATACAAGACTTTGACCAATGAATTTGAATCAACATTACGGATAAAATGAAAACTTAGATACTTCATATTCTAAATGTACGTCATAGTTTTCCATGGTAATTAACAGTTGTACTTAGCGAATAACCTACTACATTAACTCTGACTCGAACAACACTTTAATGACTCATTTAGTTGTGCGAAAATTCACCTACAAGAATTTGAGTTCTAAAATTTTGAATTTGCATTGAAATCCAGGTTTTCAAAATTTGCATTTAGACTTTGAATTTGAAATTTAAAAAACAAAAATTTGAAACAGAACTTGTGAAAATATAAATTATGATAAAAACTAGCATTTGAATTCCAAAATTTGAATTTGAAATTTTAACTAATTTTAAAAAGTAAATAGCAGAACTTGATTTTTTTTCATATATTTGTAAAAATTTTAATTAGTCAAATCTGCTTTAAATCTTTGAATGAGTAATCCGTACATTAAATGGGCTAGATTTAATCCAAAATTTGGACCAAAGTTCCATATTCTCAAAGCCCATGCACAAAAATCTCTACTTTTATAAATCCATGTAAATTATGTTCTTATTTTGTTATTTTTTACGAAACTGTCTCCTTCCAGACAATCGGCTTAGCATTTAAATCAGGGACAAAATTAACATAAATTAACAAAAAACTAAAAATAAAGACCTAATTTTTATAACTTTATCGGAAGGGACTTTTCTTTCATTATCTTTCAATTCTGAGGAGTTGACAGACATTCCTTACTTACATCTAAATAAGTCAAGTCATCATCACATGAATTTTTATCTGGTCTTTCATAATCCGGGACTCGTCTAACAGGTCGAAGCGCATGTAACCTGTACCGAGCTACTTGTGGTAATTTTGATAAATATCCTAACCGGTGTAATGAAAATATGAATGGAATCAGAGAACAAAAAGTATAGCATTGCTTTTAAGCAGTAAAGCAAAGTGTAAAAAGACTTTCCGAAGTAAACAAGTCAGATAAATCCAAACAGGAGAAAAGCTGTTTAGGAATATGTGAATCTTGTTTCTCTCCGCAAAACATTGCATCTGCTTTTTCTCTTTCAAATTTCACTTTCTCTCACTCTTTCTTTTATTTTCTTTTTTCTTTCTTTTCGTTCATCATCCACCAAACATATTTTTCCTAACACTACTCATTTTCACTCTTTTTTGCATTTAACACCCTCGATGAATTTTATTTTGCATTTCATTCCACATTAACCCAAATCTTCCATCATGACCCAAATCCTCACTTACGAGCTCAGTTCAAGCAAATCCGTCAAGCTTCTCGACGGTAATCTTCGTTTTATGCTCTTTTTTAGTGTAGTTCTTTTCCTCGGTTATTTAAATAATGCGGTCTCTGAAGAAATTTCAATGGTTTCTTTGCCTCTTGGTTCTATTGTTCATTGCCATGAAAACAAGATATTGGTGTCTGAAAGTAGTGATTTTGCACTTGGTTTTTTGAATGATTATCAGAAGGATGCAGATGGATTTGTAGTTGGGGTTTATCATAATTTTATTCAGAATGGTATTGAAAAGATCGCAGTTTGGACTGTAGGCGGTGCTGGGGTTAGAGTTTCTGAAAACTCCTCATTTGAGCTTTCTTTAGATGGGAGTTTAGTACTGTTTTCTAACAATATACTAGTTTGGAGTAGTAATACTGCTAATTTAGGGGTAAAATATGCTACTTTGTTGGATAATGGTAATTTAGTTCTTGTTGGCTTTGGTGGTAAATATATTTGGCAAAGCTTCGATTACCCAACTGATACTTTGCTTCCTGACCAATCTTTTCATTACCCTCAAACATTACAAGCCTCTTCACCTAATTCGGTTGCTAGTTATTATAGTTTGAAAATGAAAAGTTTCGGGGAGATTTATCTAGTGTGGGATGATAATGTAACTTATTGGAGTAGCCCATTGAGCTCGAATTCAATTGTTGATGAAGTTAGGTTTGAGGCTGATGGACGACTTGGGTTATTTGATTTTAAAGGCGATGCTAGTTGGTTTGTATTAAGTGAAGATTTTAAAGATCCGTTTGTTCAATATAGAAGATTGAGAATTGATGAAGATGGAAATTTGAGAATTTATTCATGGAGAAATACTAGTTCATCTTGGAAAGTTGTATGGCAAGCTGTTCAATCTCAATGCAATGTGTTTGGTTCATGTGGACTGTATAGTGTATGTAGTTATGATTCAAATGGTCCTACTTGTGGTTGTTTGAACTCCAATTCAAAACCAAATGCATGTGAGAGGATGACAGATTTGGCTAACTGTGAGAGAGGAGTAAGCATGGTTGTGCTCAAACAAACTGTATTATACAGTCTTTATCCACCTCATGATATAGAAATCATGCTTAGCATGGAGGCATGCAAGCAGTATTGCTTGAATGATACCTCTTGTTATGCTGCGACTGCCAAAAATGATGGTTCGGGTATTTGCACTGTTAAAAAAACTAGCTTTATCAGTGGATTTAGCTATTCATCTACTCAATCGATTTCATTCATGAAAGTTTGTTTAGTTCCAGAAGCAGTGTCAGCGCAAGCAGCAAATTTAGGTGCAAATGGTAGTCCACCATCATCGCAACAAGAAACCATAACAGAAATAGTTGGAAACAGTAAGAGCTATAAAGTTGCTATCGTGGGATTGCTTTTGATTACAGGTTCTGTTTTTCTTGTAGTAGAGATGGTTGTGTTTTGGTTTGTGATCTATAAACGAAGGCAAAGCAGGACTTTGAAGCTAAATAGAAACAAATTCGGGAAAGATATAGCGATGAATCCTCATTATAGTGCTTTGGTAAGGCTATCGATTGAAGAAGTCCAAGCATTAACTAAGAATTTTGGAAATAAGTTGGGACCAAGCATCTATAAAGGCATTCTTGCAAACAAAATTATGGTAATTGTCAAAGTCCTTAATGATGTTGTAGCCTCTGAGAGAGAATTCCAATTGGTTGTCTCAAATCTGGGAAGCACACACCATAGAAATCTTGTAGCTTTGAAAGGATTTTGTTATGACCCGAAACACAAACTCATATTATACGAGTATATAAATAATGGATCCCTTGATGCTTGGCTAGTTGATAAGAAAAGCAAAAGCAAAGGGTGGCATCAAAGGATAAACATAGCTATCGGTGTAGCAAGAGCTCTTGCATATTTACACTTGCAATGCAAACAATGCATAGCTCATGGTAACTTAAAGCTCGAAAATGTTCTTTTGGATGAGGATTTGAATCCCAAATTGTCTGATTTTGGTTTACATGGTCTATTAAAGAAGAATGATACAGCCTCTTCTTCCGAATCTCTACCAGAAAGAGATGTATACATGTTTGGTGTGCTTCTACTTCAAATCTTTCTTGGAAAAAAACAAGGGTTTGAGAAAGAGTGTTGTGATTTGGCATATCAACTGTGTGAAAGTGAAGATTTTGATGGAGTTGTTGACTTTAAGTTGGAAGGAAGGGTTGAGGTTGAAGGAATTCACAGAGTAGTGAAATTAGCTTTATGGTGTATGCAAGATAATACCGTGCATAGACCTTCGATCAGTGAAGTCGTTAGGATTTTGGAAGGTGCCCTATCTTTAGATATGCCTCCAAGAACTTAAGTCATTTCCAGAGCCTGGGTTTCTGAGACGATGACAAATTTTCAGATTAAATTGACTAGGTAAACTAATTTTAATTTTACTTTGATATCTCGTAATGTTCTAAGCAACATGAAGCATTTGAGATTAGTAGTCTAGTGCTATTGAATATTGGAAGATGATAGCAATTTTGAAATTTGGTTCCCATTTGGGGGCATGTAAAAGTCTCGTTGACATTGAACTAATGAAATTTGAAATGTGGAGACTTAAATGAATTTTGTTCTCTTTCTTTAGGAAGTTTGAATTTTATAAAATTTCCTATAGAGTTGTTGTGAAACTCTATGCTTTAAAACATATTTTGTTCAATGGATGTTCTTAGAAATATAAAATGGAATTCATTGGAGTATCAATCGTGCTTTCATGTCATCTTTCCCTGATTCCTCTTTGTTTCTATATTATTTTGAATTGGATATTAAGATTAAATATAACAACTAATTCTCAGTTAACATATTACTTCATGCATAATACATGGTATTAAAATACATATCATGTAGTAAATACTTGGTACCATCTGATAGACATTTCGTTAATAATTCATAATACAACGAAGATTAAAAATCTGTGTTATTAGAAACAAATTGAGACCTATTTCTTAATTACCAATACCATACTCGTGAGGCTTCTTGTTTTTTCCCCCTTTTCTGGAGAATTTTTTTTTCAAAAATTGAAACCGGTTAGAGGAATATATGAGGATAACGATGAATATACTTCTGTAAGAAAATCTCATTTAACTGCGAGGAAAACTTTTTTTTTTGTTCTGTTTTGTTTTTTTGTTGTTGTTTGGCTTTCTTTCGATCAAGTCACAATAAATTGATAGCATATAACATACATGCAGAAAATTATACACAAACAAATACCAGCTTGTTTCCTTTCCGTTCCTATATTTTTACCAAGGTATATATATATATGTGTGTGTATATATACATACATACATATATATACATATGTGTGTGTATATATATATATATGTATATGTATATATGTAATTGTGGCTCATACTTTCAACTTAAGATTTGACATCAGTATCATTCCCTGGATGTCTGTTTGGAGTCAAGAAATGATGTTAAATTTCTCTTTAACTATAAATTTGGTTCCCATTTTTTTCTGTTAGAATTAGTCATATTTTTATCTAATATTCCATCTGGTAGGAATTTGTATTTTTTGTTTAATGTAGTAGAAGATGAAGCTGGCTAGATTTGGTTCGGTGTACAGAACAGCAGCAGGTATGCATTCTCAAAATCATATCATTCAATTTGTTAAAGCAGCCTTTTTTTTTAGAACAAGAGTGATACTTGTAATTTAAGCAGGGCACTCAAATTAAATTTGTGTCCCAAGGGATTGAACCCAAGAGCTCTCGAACACAATCTAGAGATCTTACCACTTGAGCTAGTGGTTCTTGATTTGAAGCAGCCTTGCTTTTGTTCAAATTAATTTTGGATTGTTGCATCTTTATCAAATTATGTACTAATATCAGCATTTATGTTCGCAACACCAGTCTTCGTTTGCATGTCAGTATAACCCTTTAGTTTTATACCTCTAAATGCATGATAACTTTCTTCATACAGGCAAAAATGGTTCAAGTTGAAGTTGAAAGAGCAAAACGTTTGCTTGGGACAACATTGCAACATTTGCTTGGGACAACATTGCAACATTCCAAGCATATACTGGTCCTATGCATATGCTTTCTTGTCCTCAACGTTGTATTTACTTGATATGCGGCTTAATTTTCTTTATTGCGGTTTTAAGTTGGTGCTAAATTAAGGTAACTGGATACATTTTGGCATTTTGAATTTAGAGTCTTCATGTGAATGCTGTGACATCCAACCTCTTTAAATAGCTGATTCAGAGGGTAATGTTATTATTTTATTTTATTTTGAAAATAGGTAATGTTATAATTATTATTTATACATATTTCGTAAGCTTGAAATTACTACAGTCTGAAAAAATAAGGGGGGGGGGGGGGGGGAAGGAAAGGGATAAAAGGAGGTGTTGTCAAACAAATATTTTCTAAATAAAAATTACACAATTATTTATTTTGGAATGATGTCAGATTATGATATGTGTATATAAATTAAGGCAAACACTTGATTATTAGATCATACAACTAGCCGACAGTTGACATTGTACGATGGATCATGTATATGGACATGGTAAATAACTTCACAATTTAACAACCGATTATTCGATGTATGATATGTCATATAAATATATCAACTGATTATTCTATGTTTCGTTTATATCAGATTTTAGTACATATACCCATCGATGAATCTGTTGGTATAATCGGAAGATATGGTTCAGGCAGCCTGATTTGTCAGTAATGAACAAGCAGAGGTCATCTGGTTGTCTTTTAGGCTCACTGCTAAATTTTTCCCTGAAAGGGACATAAGTCATTCGATAAACGCTAAAGCAAAATATTTATTGTTCAAGTGGAGCATCTGTTTATTTTTTCTTGATCGTCCCCGCACCCACAAACCATCACTCTCTGATTTGACTCCACACCTGCATGTATCTAACCCACATGTTTTGCTGGACCCAGGAAGCAAAATTAAAGGTACTTATAATGCATAGAAAGTTGGTGAACATAGACAGTTGAAATTTTATTTTTAAACTCATTACATGCTGCTCTTGTTTTAAACTGGTTCATCAAGGTACCTCCCTTATGCTTCAAAATCATGGTTTATGCAAACCTTATGTTTCTCTTTTCTTTATACCCAGGTAAACTGGTTTGGATTCAATCTTCCACAACTTCATTGACATCTCTGTGCTTTGGTCAGTTGAGTTACCTTTTGGGATTATGTGATATTATTTATTTGAAATGATTAATACATGTCTTTATGCATGATCATTGACCTAGCGTGATGGAAACAGTAAGGCGATAAAATGATACAGTAAGTACAATGGTACTAAAGGATCAGCAAAATATGAAGGAATCATATAAATTGCATCAGAAATTTGTCAGAAACTTTTTGTGGAAGTTGTCCGTGCTCTTACTCTTTCTTTATTGCACTTTCATCTCATATAATAGTGGCCTTCTTAACCCTACAAAGCAAAGTGGCCTTCTTAACCCTACAAAGCAAAGTGGACAAAACCCTTCCAACAACATGATATTTATGTGATTTTAGGCATTTGTGCAGAACATGCACTGAACTTCAATAATATCCCTGTCATAGTCATCACTTGGGGCATAGAAATTATCATTCATTTACAAATATTTGAATCATGCAATCATTTTTTTAATTTTTTCCCCTCATGTTATGCATAGCATATTACGCATGAGTTTTGGTCTCTATGCAACAGTTTATGAAACATTTTCTGGTAGTATAGTATTGCAGACTGTTTCGAATGTTAATGGGATAGGTGCAAATAAAGTTAACTTTGTCGCAATTTTCTGGACCTTATTTATATAAAATATGCTTCAGTTCTGTAGACTAATCAAAGTAGCACCACTGCTGACAATTATCTCTTTTAACTATAAACTGGAGCAAACCATTAAAGTGTTTTGCTGTTAATATTAAGCATATTTTAATCGAAAATTCCATCTTGTAGCAATTCATACTTTTTGTTTATTGTAGCAGCAGATGAATCTGGTCAGATTTGGCTTGCTGATGCATAACAACAGCTACCCATTCTCAAATTCTTATCATTCAATTCATTAAACTGACTTGTTTTTGTTCAAATTTCTTTGGATTGTGGCATCTTTACAGATTATATATTTATATCAGCTTTTATGTTTGGAAAACCAGGGTTTATATGTATTTCGTAGCTTTTTAATTCTGTGCTGCATTTCCAAGAGTGGGTGCACCAATCACGATTTTGCTGAATTTTAAACTTCGTGTCATCACCAACTGTTGATTACAAAGCATAATCATCTTTATTATTCAAGTGGACAGTTCAAAGCATTAAATCATTACTTGATGCCTGTGTAACAAGCTTCCAAACAGAGGCCCAGCGATTTGGGTGCTTGTTTAACAGCTTCTAGTTTTTTAGCTGAACTTTGAATGGTTGTTAAACATGCATTTAAACCCTCTGAATTTTATTGGATTCTTGACATTTGTTTAACCGTTGGAGATGCATTAAATCTACAATAACATTCTTTGTGCTGGGAAAAATTATTTTAATATTGCTAACATTCCAAACACATATTGGTTTTGTGCATATGCTTTCTTCTCCCCAGTATATTGCTTACTTGGTAAGTGCTAAAATAATTTTCGTTGTTGCAGCTTTCTGCAAATAAGATTGAAAATGAATAACTATTTCGTATTTTTTGTTGAAATATCTAGCCCAACTTGATCTGACTAGAGTATAAAACATTCTTGTTTCAAATTATTTTTGGGATTTCTTGGATTAAAGAAGATTTTAACATGCACATACAGATACACACACGTTGTTCGCTAGTTGTCTGTCTGAATTCAAGAATAGATGTCAAATTTCTCTTTAACTACAAATCGGAGAAACCCAAGTGTTTTTTCTGCTAAAATTAGTCATATTTCTATCTAATATTCTATCTTGTAGGAATTTGTATTTTTTGTTTAATGCAGCAGCAGATGAAGCTGGCTAGATTTGGTTCCTTGCACATAGCAGCAGGTATACATTCTCAAAATGGCATCATTTGATTTATTAAAGCATTATTCTGGATTTTGGCGTCTTTACCAAATTATCTCTTTTAACTATAAACTGGAGCAAACCATTAAAGTGTTTTGCTGTTAATATTAAGCATATTTTAATCGAAAATTCCATCTTGTAGCAATTCATACTTTTTGTTTATTGTAGCAGCAGATGAATCTGGTCAGATTTGGCTTGCTGATGCATAACAACAGCTACCCATTCTCAAATTCTTATCATTCAATTCATTAAACTGACTTGTTTTTGTTCAAATTTCTTTGGATTGTGGCATCTTTACAGATTATATATTTATATCAGCTTTTATGTTTGGAAAACCAGGGTTTATATGTATTTCGTAGCTTTTTAATTCTGTGCTGCATTTCCAAGAGTGGGTGCACCAATCACGATTTTGCTGAATTTTAAACTTCGTGTCATCACCAACTGTTGATTACAAAGCATAATCATCTTTATTATTCAAGTGGACAGTTCAAAGCATTAAATCATTACTTGATGCCTGTGTAACAAGCTTCCAAACAGAGGCCCAGCGATTTGGGTGCTTGTTTAACAGCTTCTAGTTTTTTAGCTGAACTTTGAATGGTTGTTAAACATGCATTTAAACCCTCTGAATTTTATTGGATTCTTGACATTTGTTTAACCGTTGGAGATGCATTAAATCTACAATAACATTCTTTGTGCTGGGAAAAATTATTTTAATATTGCTAACATTCCAAACACATATTGGTTTTGTGCATATGCTTTCTTCTCCCCAGTATATTGCTTACTTGGTAAGTGCTAAAATAATTTTCGTTGTTGCAGCTTTCTGCAAATAAGATTGAAAATGAATAACTATTTCGTATTTTTTGTTGAAATATCTAGCCCAACTTGATCTGACTAGAGTATAAAACATTCTTGTTTCAAATTATTTTTGGGATTTCTTGGATTAAAGAAGATTTTAACATGCACATACAGATACACACACGTTGTTCGCTAGTTGTCTGTCTGAATTCAAGAATAGATGTCAAATTTCTCTTTAACTACAAATCGGAGAAACCCAAGTGTTTTTTCTGCTAAAATTAGTCATATTTCTATCTAATATTCTATCTTGTAGGAATTTGTATTTTTTGTTTAATGCAGCAGCAGATGAAGCTGGCTAGATTTGGTTCCTTGCACATAGCAGCAGGTATACATTCTCAAAATGGCATCATTTGATTTATTAAAGCATTATTCTGGATTTTGGCGTCTTTACCAAATTACGTATTAATCAGCATTTATGTTTGCAACATTGGTTTTTGTTTACATGTCAATAACTGTTTAATTTTATACCACCAAATGCACGATAATTTTCTTCACACAGGCCAAAACCAGCGTAAGTTGTAGTTGAAAGAGCAAAGGGTTTACTAGGGGTAACATTACAACATCTCAGGCATATGCTTCCTTATCCTCCACATAATGTGTTGGAAACAACGTTGATCTTCGGCTGAGTCGTGGACTACGTCACTCTCTTGAAGACGTTTCGGCGATCTGCTATGTAGTGCAAAGCAGTTCGGATCAATCGCCGCCGCCTCTAGGATAAAACAACCTCTCAAGTTTGGTGTTATCGATTCGTTTGCACGTACGAATCGATTCTGTTTGCACGTGTGGTGGTCAAGCATGGTCTCCCTTCTCACACAAGAGCATCATTGGGTGCCCAAAGGGCCCAACTTAGCTTCAAAGAATCAAGTATAAATACTTGATTCCTTCATATAATCCTACAATGTGGGACTATTCACATATAAGAGCCATTCATTCACTTAGTCAATTTTTAAAAACTTACTTATCTTTAAAACATTTTCCAACATAATGCTTACTTGGTAAGTTGCTTAACTTTCTTTAGAGCATTGGTAAAGGGACCACACTTTTAGATAATGAGTATAATTTTAAGGGGACACCGTTTAAAAATAAAATTGTTATGGAAGTGACATGATAAATAGAGCAGAATTAGATGATTTATTGTGTTACCGTCTTTTCCGTAACAATTTTATTTTTGAACGGAGCCCCTCTAAAATTATACCTTATCCAAAACTGAAGTCGTGTCCTTTCTTTATTGCAATTTTAAGTCGGTGCTAAAATAAGGTTACTGGATACACATTTGGTATTTTGGATTCGGACTTTGGCATCTAATCTCTTTATAGCTGATTTAAAAGCTGTGTTATTATAGGGGTTTTTTTTTTCTTCTTCTTAAAAATAAAACATATTTCATATGGTTGAAATTACCAGACTTAAAAAAAAAGGTATTCTCATAAGATATTTTCTAAATAAAAGTTGTACAATAATTTATTTTGGTCTGATGTTATTTTATTGGTTTAAAAATCGGGGTGATTAAGCCAGATTGGTAAGTGTATATAGAGTAGGGCAAACACATGACTATTGGATTATATAGCCAACCAGCTGACAGTTGACATTGGTCAAAAGATGCGAATGTGAGCATGATAAATAACTTAACAATTTAACAACCGATTATTCAAAGCGTGAAGTGTCATATAAACATGTCAACTGGTTATTCAATGTTTTGTTTACCTCAGATTTCAGTATATACCCATCTACGAAGCTGTTGCCCAATGGTATAACTAGAAGATATGGTTCAGGCAGCCTGATATGTCAATGAACGACCAAGCAGAGATTATCTGGTTGTCTTTTAGCCTCGTAGCAAAATCTTTCCCTGAAAGAGACTAATGTCATTTGATGAATGTTAAAGGAGAATAAATATTGTTCAAGTGGAGCATACTTCTATTTTTTCTTTATCATCTCCACACTTACAAACCAACTATCACTGTCTGATTTGACTCAACACCTACAGCGTCTAACCCATGCATTTTCGTGGACCCATGAAGTTGGTGGACAAGGAAAGTTGAAATTTTAAAACTCATTACATGTGCCTCTGGTTTCAGACTAATTCATCAAGTTACCTCCCTTATGCTTCGAAATGTTGGGATATGCCATCTTATTATTATTTTTTATTCAATACCCAGGTAACAGAACACTGTATTCCATCTGCCCAGAACTTTATTTTTTTTGAGGAACACAACTTTATTGATATGCAACATTCGTTATTTGGGTGTGATTCAACTATGATAATGTTATAATAAACTAATTGATTAATTCAGTTTGAAATGTATTGATAATTTGATATGGTGATCGATACTCAGGATTAAAAAGAAGATTTGTAAAACACTCTTTAATTTTCAAAATACAGAGCTGTCTCTTTTTGTTCTTTATAAAAAAAGAGAACGGCTAATTACATCATAAATTTTATTGATTTTTACCGGATCGATTTTCCTGCTCTTTTTTTCTTTCTCTGTACTAGAATTCACCATGACCAAGGGTTTCTAATTGCGTTTCGGTTGTCAAAGACCGTTATTCCAACAATTAAGTTAACTTAGTATTCCATAGAAAAACGGACATGCGCAACCAAACCTTGTCTTTACTAACGAAGATGGATTACGGTCGCTAACAAAATACGACTTTGTAAATCTGTTTCTTATTCTGGAGAGTTAAAGTTTGATTGTAATGGGCAACGGGCCACAACTACGGTTGTTATTTGTACAACAACGGCAATACACGTCTTTAAATCTATAAAGAGATGGATTTAGCAATATGCTTGCAACTGCTAATATTTTTGTATAATTGTGGTGTATTTTGGATAATTTTAAGTGCTAATTTGAATTTGTGTGGTAAATTCCATCCGTGGTAAAATCTGGGAATTTTTTTTGGTGTAATTAACAATCCTCCCCATTTCTAAGTTTCAGGATATTTACGGACGGCCCTGCAAATACTTTATTTGTAGTTTTTTTTTTAAAAATTTATTTTGATTATAGAATCATGCGAGATTAATATGCAAATTTAATTTTCGTCAAAAAACGAATTTCTTTTTTTATTGAAATTAAATAGAGGTGTAATTTAAAATAAATTTTTGAAGAGTTTTTCACGTATCAAATCTAAAAATAAGGGGTGATCCAAATTTTCACTAAATTAAATATTGAGTAACTGTTTATGATGGAATGGAATAAGATATTGTGAACCAAAAAAATAAATTATAAAATTGATTTTGGCCATAAAGTTTATTTTTACCTAAGAAGAATGGTGTGTGTATGTTAGTGCATAATGTTGAAGAATTAATAGATTAGGCAATAGAGTCCAAAGTCCATGTAAGAACCTTTATATTTATTAAAGAGGCCCATACATTTATATTTTATTTCAACTATCAAAAACCCACTTGAAAATAAGCTTATAATTTGCCCCTCGTTAATTTTATTTCATTTTTTTTCCTTCTTTTGCGTTGATGCATTGCTTTTATTTTCTTTTGTCGATCTTGTCTTCTACTTCAACAATAATTTGTTTCTCGTACCTGGGAATCTTGCTTGGTATTATTTTTCTTCTCTTTGATTCTATATTGATGCATTTATTTGTTATTTATGAAACCTTAATTAAAAAAGATCCATTATTTTTTGTCGTTCTATTATATTTCGGGTTATTCTTATTTTGTGTAATGAGGTCTAATTCTAACAAATTTGTTTTTCGTGTTTTTCTTAAATTCTGTTATTCTTTTCTATGTAGTTATGTTGATTTTTTGTATGTTAAATATATGTGGTTTATTTGACAAATATATGTCGTTTATGTTGTGAATGTGCAGTTTTTACTGTCAATATTTGTTGTTTTCTTCGCAATATATTGTTGTTTTTCAAGTCAATTATGATCACTTTTTATTGTAAATATTAGTAATTCAAATGGTAAATTATTTCGGGATTTGCCTTTGTGTTTATTGTTTGCTTATTTATTTCTCTTGAATATTTTGTTTTTTCCTTCTGTTTTTTAGTTTTTCTTATTTTCTTGTATTATTCGTGCTTGGTAATGAAAGCTATCCCAAACGCGTTGGTTTGGTTGATAGCATGTCTGGTTTGAAAGATGATATTTATACCAAATGGACTGAATTAACTTCTGATTTTTTTAGTCTGTCATATGAAAGAGATGGAGAAAAGAAAGATTGAAATTAACATTTTGTTGCTCTGTGCATCTAATCGAGAGGATTATCTTGTTATATATGTGTTGATGTTGTCACGTTTGGTTCTTCCATTAATGATTGTCAAATCAATACTTATATTGATGTTTCAAGCCGTTCTGATTATTCTTTGGTTAGTTCTGGGAGTAATCATAGCAGTTTTATTCAGTAATTATTAAGAAATGATTTTGATCAGACAGTTTTTACGAGAGTTGATCAACATTTTCCTCGCGGTGTTGAAATTTTTGGGTTTTACTTTATGTTATATCCAAATAAAAATTGATACAAACTTAATTTTGGTAAAAATAAACCTGAAAGAGTTACTATTGTTTGTTCTGTGATGGGTTGCTGTTTTAGGGGTTCATGCTTCGAAGACCTTTAATAAGTTAGGTTTTTATATTAAGAAATATCAACTTAAGCATTCTTGTAATGTCGGTATTTCTGATATAAACCATCCTCCGATTTCTAGCAAATTTATTAAGATTTTGGTATATGATCATATTCTAGCTAATCTATTGATGAAGAGTAAAGATGTTATTAATCTTTTTCGAAAAGGGTATAGAATTGTGTTGAATTATCATTATGCTTATATTGGTAAGAGGTTGGCTCTTGAAGATTTACATTAGCCTGATATGTTGTCTTCCCATCATTTAAAGTCTTAATATGGGGTACTGCTGGTAGTAAAGTTATTTTAGAGCAAAATTTTGTACATTGTCAATTTGAAAGGGGTTTTATTGGATTTGAAGCGTGTATTCATGTATTACAATTTTGTCGACCGTAAATATTTTTGGATGGTACATTTATAAGAGGTAGAGCTCAAGGTTGTTTGATGGTAACTACTGGTAAATTTGGTAATGAAGGTAGTATTTGTTTATCTTTAATTTAGTTCAGTTATATTTTGCATTATAGGATTGAAATATTTGCAGTTTTCATAGCAAATATTTGCACTTTTTACTGCAAATATTTTTACTTTTTGTCGCATGTTATTGAAAAAAAATTCTTTAATTTTTTAAGGTTTCATTCATGTTGTTTCTGTTGAGGATGAATCTAATTGGGTTTGATTTTGTGAACAACTTAAAGATATGTTTTCAAATGATGTTGGACCTTACACTTTATATTGGATCGTCATCTTGGTCTTTTTATTATTATTCCGCGGGTGTTTCTTGATCCGGGTCATGGTTCTTGTTTTATTATTTGATTAATAATATGCAAAGTTCAATTAAAAGATATTTTTCTAAAGCTAAGAAGAAATGATTGATTGATCTTTTTGCTCGCGTTGCATGCGCTTTCAATTTGAGTAATTTTCAGTCTGGACTTCATGAATTTAAGCAAGATGATGATGTATATGTTGATAACTTTTTGAATGGTGTTCCATTTGATAAATTTTGTAATGTCTTCTTGATAATCGTTATGGAGAGATGTCTTTTAGTTGTGTTGAAAGCTTTAACAAATGGATTCTTGAAGAAATATATCTTCCCATTACTGCTTGTTTTGATATAATTAGATTAAAGTTAATGTCTCCTCATCAAGATTTGTTCCTACATGGAATTTTGTTTTATGTCTAGTTTGTGAAGATTGCTTAGGACAACTATATTTGGAGGGTTCTAGGTGGAAAGTTATCGAGTCCAGTGAATATATTTTTGAGGTTCATTCCCGTATTAAGCAACCTGTTGATATTTCTACTCGACATTGTTCTTGTAACATGTGGTCTATCAATGGATTTTTTTGTTTTCATGCTGTTAGGGGTATTATGAGTTGTGATTATTTGAATGTATATGTCTTTGCTGAGGATTATTTCAAAGTGTCATATTTTCGTTATGCATATCCTCGTTCTATTAATCATGTTCTTTTCAATATGGGAATTGTTGGTGCTGAAGATGTTGATGTTACTTCTCCCAAACAAAGAAAAAAAGACGATCGACCTTGTGCTTTGTATAGAATTAGGTCCATTGGAGAAATCAGCAAGTTTATTAGATGTAGTTTGCGCAAGAAACTGGATCATAACAAAATGACCTATATTATGAAAAATATTTAGTGTATTTAGTAATGAAACTGAAATTTTAATTTGTATTGTTTGATTTTTTTTATTTGGGTGTAAGTTTTAATTAGTAATGTGGTTATAATTGTGTTTTTAACATCTTATTATATTAATTTTTTTTGTAAAAATGCAAATATTTGCAGTTTATACTACAAATATCTGCTGTTTCTACTGCACATATTTATCATTTTGTACCGTGAGTATTTTCATCTAAAATTATTATCTCGACCATATATATAAACAATATTTAGGATCACTTTATATAGAGATTCATATGTATTAGACATCAATAAGTATTTTTGCTTCCATATTGAAATATTTTTTTTGATATAAAGGATGTATGATCCGAGGATCATATAGCCATACTATATATATAGATATACATGTGTATACATATATGTATACATATGTATACATATATACATTTATATATTTACATATAAAGAAATGTTATAGAGGTTCCAAACTGAATGGCCTACATCAAAGAATAACCGCCAATATGCTTGGCAGTATAGCAAAATAAATACAGTAGCATAACTAATCAAACCGAATGACACAATCAAGATGTAGCAACATGAAAAAATACACAAGGATTCCAACGACGGTAACCCACAAGGATAAAGCGAACTAAATCCATTTGTAGTTCCTGAACCAACCAATAATATTCGGGCGAAAACCTGAAGAGCGAGGCGAGAAGATATCATTTCTTTCCCAATCAGTAGCAGCCAATATTTCCTCGTTGTTGGCACCGAACTCTCCATCATTACATAAGACCAGCTCATCATCCATTAGTCTGTAGTGTAATTCTCGTTCATCCTTTTCGTCTGTTGAAATCCATTTTGAGAAGATCTTCCAGAAAGTATGGTAACAAAGACCGCTGTCCAAATGGGTCCAAGTCCCAACTTGCTGAGACTAGACAGCGGGGTTCCTTTAGAAAGCTTATTGTAACACCCCTAATTTTGAATAACATTATTCAGGAGATTTAATTAGATAAAGTAAATATAATAATGTAAAGATTAGAGTGATAATGGGATTGAAATTTGGAAATTAAATAGAGGTCGTGCTTAATTAAGTAAAATTAAAAGAAGGAGTTTATGGAAATAGTTTCATAAGTTAACTAATAAGAGAATATGGCAAGGGTATTATGGGGAATAGCCGTCCACCATAACCCTTAACCCCTAATCCCTTATTTCCATTTTCATTTTACAAGTTCATAATTCTAAAATATAAACCAAAGAGCTCAAGCCGCCATGACCTAGGGGAAAAGAGGAGAAAAATCAATAAAAAGCTAAGGAATCAAGCAAGGAGAATTAAGCAAGATCAAATCTCAAGTTCCTTATCCAAAGCAAGGTGAATAATAATCAAAACCATCTCATTTTCGTTTTAAAGAGCATTTGATTTTGGGTTTTAAGTTTAAAACCTTTATGATGATTTTAATGATGATATGCTTGGATTACATGATATGGTTGATTCAAACAAGTATGTTTGATAAACGTTTTATTCGATTTTAAGGTTAAAATCATATATATTGGATTTCGAATGCCATGAGGATTTAATATGTTATGTAAAACATTATTTTGGAGATGGGTTTAAATTTCCGTAATTATCCAAGCTATGGATAATTTATTATGAATTTTTGAAGGAAGAAATAAATAATTGAGTTTAAAAATTTATTTCGGCTGTTATATAAAGGATTTTGGGTCCAAAATTTATATATGTTAGATAACATAGTAAAAGTGAATTATGATGATTTTGGGGATTTTTCCTAAATAATTTACTATGTAAAGTAAATTATTTAAGTTGGAGGACTTAAATGTCTTAATTGTTTTGTTTAAGGGAATGGCTACTTTGTAAATTATTTTTAATTAATTTTGGATGAATTCGGCAGTCATTTAGAAAAGATTTTGGTAAAGATTATGGCAACCAATTATATTTTTATAAATATGCAAGTTAGTTGAAAAGCATTTACTTAAAAGGCAACAAAACAATTTTGTACAGATGTATTGTTTTGCCACTTCCAATAGCAACCTTTCAACACTATACTTCCGCCCTCAACCAAGTTGAAACCAATACACATGGTATCAATGCTTTAGTATGTAGTGGATTGGAGAAAGGCAGAAGGTATAGAGTCGAAACCATGCTTTCGATGGGGTCGAGACCATTTTAAATAGCTTTCGAAGGTCTTTGTTTTGCTTTTTAAAGAGATGCTGCTTGCCTTGTTTTAATGGATGCTTTCGAAAGGGTTGAATTACTTTTATATAGATTTCGAAGGGGGTTGCCGCCTCTTTGTTTAAAGGGTAGCTTTCGAATGAGTTGCCGTATATTATGTTTTAAAGAGAAGCTTTCGAAAGGGTAGTTTTGAACCAAGTCGAAACCTTACTGCCATCTTCATACCTTTCGAATAGGTTGAAGTCTTCAATGAGTTCGAAAGGTAAGCCTTTTTTTATAAATATAAAGTCGCTTCCGAATGCTTTCAAAAAGGGCTCCAGTGGCGATTTAAACAAAAGGTTTCGCAGGCAATGGCTTCGAAAGGTGTTTCAAAGCTATCCTTCCAATTGTCTTACTTAAAAGATTAAAGCTTCCAAAAGGATGGTTCCGAAGCCATCTGTTTTCCCCAAACTCTTTTATTTGAAGGTTAAATGTTTCGAAAGGGGTGCTTTCGCTTATGTTCACTTTGACCCAAAAGTTATATTTAAGATTAAACCTAATGGTTTCGAAAGAGGTACTTTCAAATAGTTTCGAAGCTATGCTTCTATAAGTTGAAAAGATATGCTTTAATACTTTTGAAAGGAAGGTTTTGTTGCTTTCGAAAGAGGTATTTTTAAAGTGTTTCCAAAGGCATATGTTTAAGTGTTTTGAAAAGAAGATTTGAATGCTTTTGAAAGATATATTCTAATGGTTTCGAAAGTAAAGGTCTAAGGTTTTAAAAGCCTTAGTTTTAAAAAAAAAGAACCCAATCTCATTTTTAAAGGAAAACCCATGACAATATAAAAGAGCTTTGAAATGGTTTTAATTTTGGAGTTTTTGAAGAAGCTTTCCTTGATAAAAATAATGGGTTAAAGGGATTAACCAAATTTCATGTGAAAATGGTTTCAAGGATATTAAACCATAAATTTTGGCATTGTTATGTTATTGTATATGCTTCTTCTATAAATATATTCACTATTTAATGGACCCATAACTGTATTTTGGGGAGAAAAAGGAAAAATAACTAGCTAGGTTGACCCAGTAGTGAATATAAATTGAGTTAACTCCTAAATGAGTAGAGTTGCATCCAGGAGGTCAGGTAGACCAGAAAATAGGATGCCCAAAGACTGATCAAGAAGTTGTCAGTTTAGACAGGTTCATAGTAAACCCATGAAAACTATGTTTGGAAAGAGTTGTTGGTAGGAGCCAATAGGTTCGTAGTGATCCTATGAAAACTATACCCGAATAAAGTTATTGATAGAGATTAATAGGTTCATAGTCAACCCATGAAAACTATGATATAAGAGAAGTTATTGGAGATACCAATAGGTTTAGGGAGAACCCACGAAATAATTGGATGAAGTTATTGGCAAGGGCCAATAGATTCTTAGTGATCCCATGAAAACTATGAAACTAGACAGATAGTCTATAAGCTTTGAACAGGTTATTAGTCAGCCCATGAAAACTAATTGTAACAACCCGTAAATTTTCGATAATTAAATTTGTTGATTTAATAAGATTTTTGTAATTTAATATTGAAAGAAATAAATTTTTTGGATTTATTGATGAAATAATAACTAAGATGAAACGTAACAATATTAATGTAAGTTAACTATTAACTGTTTCTATGAAATTCCAATTAATTGAAATAATGTAAATGTTATAACTTGGTTATAAATTGAATGTAAGTAAATAAATGTAAGTGTTGTATAAACTTATGAACTAGTATAATTAATGGAAATTGAATAAAATTAGTGTTATGAAAGCAATTGTAACATTTGTTGTGAATAATAAACCCATGAACGTGGTTAATGGTCAATAGTGACATTTATTATAGGTTACCAATTTATTTAGGCTATTAAATTTAATTTAGGAATCAATTGCAATTAAATGGAATTAAATGTTACATTAATAGAGATTTGGATGAAATGGTAAAATATTAGTGAAATTAGATATATAACAATGTTAACTATGTTTATAGAATAATAATTGATTTAAATAAAAGGATTGAGACCAAATAAAATTAATTTATTGGAATTAAATTATAATTAATTGGATTAATTACAGTTGAAATTTGAACACTGTAAATTTTGAAATAATTAACATAGAAATTGATATGTAAATTAACTTTAGATTATTATAAATGTCCAAGCTATCAAAGGTGATAGAAATTGTAAACTATAAAATTTGAATTGAAAATTTGATTTAATTAATTTAACATTAATTTATTTAATTAACTGAAATATAGCCATTTTGGCCATTGACTCGGATTTCAACGAATAGTTTCATCGGATCCGTAATGGTAAATTATTATAGGATTTCAAGTTTCATAACGATCGGACTTGTCGTTTGATCGTATGGGCTCTAAACGCCTAAAAATTAATTTAATTGAAATCAATTTGAAATAAGCTGATTTTAACATAACTTCTTCATATAATGGAATTTGGACTTGAAACATGTTCTATTGAATTTGAAATAATCAAAAACATCTATTTTGATATATGGGTTGACCCATTTTCGTTTCGAAGGCAGAACGGGTTTTTCGGGTCGTTTATCGTTCCAATTCAAATCAATTTTGTCCATTCATTCTATTTTTCATCTTTGCCTATAAATAGCCCGTTATAAACCCTATCCACTCCTCATTTTCATTTGTCTGTACGTACATTTCAGTCTTCTCCTCCTTCTCAATGGCAGACAAACCAAACAAATTCCAAATTCAATTGCAAATCAAAACCAAATCAAAAATTCAAACTCCTCCAACCCAAACAAATTATATATCAATTCAAAGCTCTCGTCGAGCATAATTCACTGGTGCAGTTCATTTTTCAATTTAAATCATCGTTTGTCCAGAAATTGCAAATCAATTCCGGCCGTCCATATTGGATTTTTGTCGATCCAACGGCGGATCTGCATCCGATCGACGATCAGGTGGTGCCGTTGCGAAGGTGGTGTCGAGCAGGCTGTAGATCGGTGGTTCGTTCATCGTCAGGTGTTCAGGATTCGCCGAAAATCGCTTGTGTATGTGAACGGTGGCGTGGTCAATCGAGGCGATCGGGCGAGGCGGCGTGGGAGGGGCTCGAGGCAATGGTCACGATGGAGCTTTTGGATGTGGTCGGAGGCGAGTAGGGTTGTGGCGAATTTCGATTTAAACGTGGTGGCTGGATGGGTTCACCTGTAGGGTTCGGCGCATGTTTCTATAATGCGTGAAGGGGGAAAGCATTGCTGACATGGCCTAGTATTGTTTATTCTTTTTCCTTTTATTTTTATCTTATATAAATTTAAATTCAATCGTTCTAACTTGCATAACTTTTGCATACGGACTCGGATTCATGTGCGGTTTGTTTTGCTAGGATCGTATCGAAATTTCGGACATTTTGATGCTGGTTTGGATGGATTCTGAGACTGTTGAAATTTAGGCCTTAAATTGGATTTAAATTCAAAGGTGAGTGTTTTAACCCACTCACAACTTCTAAAATTTCTTATGTTAGTTAAATTAATTTTTGATGTGATTAGAAATTTATTTATGGTTGTTTGATATATTTAAATCGTCATTCCAGTTAATTTAAATTAAACTGTTATTTAATTTATTATTGAATTTAAATTGCCAGTTAAATACCTGTTATTGATTATCAATTTTCTATTGATGTTTATTAATTGATTTGGATGATGATTGTGATAGGTGATTGATTTTTGATATTGGATGAATGGATGTTTTATTTTATATATCGTTATAAACTGCAAGTTCACTATGGGTTGAAATGATACATACCCGAATGATTAATAGATTAAGGAAAAATCGTTATGGGTTGAAATGATAGACTCGAGCGATTTTATGGATTTTATTATTAATTCGGGATTGCGGTTTGAAATGATATATATAACCGTAACATTTTAAATTGCGGATTGAAATGATAAATATCCGTATCACTTGACCCTAGGGTAGAAAATTATATACGGACACCGGATTGGTCAAATTTAATGATTTTGAACTTCTAAAATTTTGAATTAATTAAATGATATATTGAAATAAAATTTGATGTATATAAATTGAAGTATTATTGGAAAATCAAGTTTTGTGTTGAAATGTGAATTGGTTTAAAAGGAATTGCTTTAAGAAATTAAATTGGAAGTTTAAAGTTAAACTTTTAAGAATAAATGAAATTCTATCGAAATTAAGTTATTGAAGTTGTTTGATAATAACTTTGAAATATTTTGAAATTGAAAGGTTTGGAATTTGGTTTGTTGACTTGGAAATTGAAAATGGTCCAAAGGTGTTGAAATGAAATGAATAGTTTAATTTGATATAAATTCCAAATTCATGTTTTAATATAAACTGTTTTAAAAATATATTATTTCAAAATTTCTAATTATTAAGATTTCAAAGTATTAAACTATTTAAACCTGTATTAATTATATTAAATCATTTTAACCTATTTTAAACCATTTAATTTATTTAGACTAATTAACCTGTTTTAACTTATTTTAAACCTAATTAATCTATTTTAAAGCTATTTAATCTATTTTAATTATATTTAATCTATTTTAAATCTATATTAACTATTTATAACTATTTAAACTATTTTCTTCTAAATTCCAAACTAAGTAAAATGGATGGGTTTATATTCAAATTCTCGATTTTTTTTAAAGTGAATGTGGTTAAGCGACATTATAACCTAAGTTGGGATTAAATAACATATTTGGTTTAATATGATATTTTGAAGTGAGAGTTTAGCCTATTTTGGAAATATGACTTTTGAAAGGAAATATAATTTCGAACTATGATTTCAAATGTGATATGATTTCAAAGGTGAATATGATTTCGGAAGTAAGTAATGATTTCGAAAATGATATGATTTGAATTGAATATGATATTTTGATATCAATTATGAAATGATTTTGGAAATGTAAAAGAACCATCCGGTGTGTAATAAGCGATTGGTTGTTAAAGAGACCGGGATTGGATATTTTCATACTCTCGGCCAATACCGAAAACCACTTTGACAACTGTGTACGTGGTGGAGATTCTAGAATGAAGTAGGATGGTTGGCGGCGATCCTATATGAGGTATATATGTGGACCTGACTCCCATGAGTTAGCTTAAGATGGCTAAAACAGGAGCAATTAACGGGCCAAGTGAGGTCATTCCTCCGATCGGGACACTCCTTCGATTCTATATTCTGACTTTGCGATTGATTTGGTGGCCACCCTCAAATTTTGATTTGGGAGTGTGTTCTGAGGTGGGCGATAGTAGCTGCTATGCGTTACCACTAGTCCAGAAGTGTAATTGGTATATCTACCCTGGCATTGCCTAGTTGTGCCGTGTCACCTACCCTATCGAGATCACTACGAATTTGTTTTGTACCATACCTATGGAGTGCCCTCTGATGACGTCCAGTACGGATGGGATTACGGTACTGTATAGACTATGGGAATATATAAAAATGTGTTAAGGGGGAAATGGGTAACGCCTTAACGCTATTTTAATAGTTTATCTTACTATAGACATATTATAATAGTGTATTGTACTACATAGTAGATAGTTTAACGCATCCTTAAGAGATGTGAATTCCGAACATCTCTTAAGTTACTGCACTCACGTTAGACACTAGATAAGAGATGTCAAACCCCGTAAAAATCTCCGACGCCATTTACACTCATATTTATTTACCATTGATTTGACTTACATAAGATCTTTTAGTTCCGACTCGAGTGTTTTGTCTTTTCAATTCGCTCGGGTCGGCCTGAGCATTTCAGGATTTGAAGACCTTATTTATGGAGGACGAAGACGAAGATTATATTATTATTTACTATATTATTCCACTGCATCATACTGTTCTGCTTCATTATCATTTATTTATCTCTGATATGTGTAACTCTGATTTTGTATTGTATAAGTATAATCAAATGTTTTGTATACAACTTCATGAACTGTTATTTGATTATTATATTTTGTCATTCCGCTGCGAGATTCTGTTTTGTTTTTCTCTTTCTCTGTTTTTTTCTTATTCACCCCAATAACAATCTGCCTCTTTGTATGTTTTGAGTCGGCATGTGTGTCTGCTTAAAATGTCCAAAAAGGCGGGACGTTACACTAATAGGTTAATAGTGACCCCAAAAACTACCGAGACAGATAGTCAAATGAAGGGGGATGGGAAATCCAGGATATTTTGCTTGTTTGCATATCATCATGATATTTTAAATTGCTATTTTTTTACCATTGTGAATGCAAGAACATAGTATATGGTTATTATAAATTTTTGGGCTAGATACTAGTGAGGGGGAAACCCATTCCACTAAGCGGCGTGGTCTTACTAGACATCTAAATGGTTCGAGATGGTAAGTTATTATTCATACCAGACTTTTTGTCTAACTCGAAGTTTATGTTTTTCCCTTAAACTCTCAGGTGCTTAATTGATTTTGAGTAGTTTAAGAGTTGAGGTTTTTAGATTCTCTTTTAGACGAATAAGCTTTCAGAGACGTGCAGGAGGCAAGCAAGCTATTAGGAGTTCATTTCTTTTTAATTCTGATGTGTTTTGATGTAAAGGCAAAGTTGTTTAATTGCCTATGTTGAGACTCTGATCATCCAAGGGGCCTTCTTCATATGTTTCTCTTGGAGTAGTTTGTAATAATTATATTTTTTCTGAACATGGTTTACGAATTAGGGATTATGTAATGAATTTGAAATATGATTGAAATAGAATGAGAAATTTGTTTAATGGTTTTAATTTTTTTTTTCATATTCAGGTGTTTCTGTTATATTAATGCATCTAACACTACCGCATTTGGTCACCGAGAATTAATAACTATGGATGATTGTAGCATCCGTAGCCGTTAGTTTGGGGCCTCCAAGTAGGGGATGTTACACTTATCAACTAGCTCTGAAGCTAACTGCTCCGCATTAGGAGGGTCAGACTGAATGGCAATGACAAGGCGCTTGCCGAGAGAGGTAATAGGAGAGTCCATGGCTAGAGGCACGGAGGGGGACCTTAGGACATAAGAGGCTGGAATAGAAAGGTAGGGTGAAGAGACTAAAACGGGACCAAACGGTGCAGCAGACGGAGAAACGTTGGAAGGCACAAAGTGAGTAGAGGAGGCACAAGGAGAAGACGACTAAGAAAAGGTCACGCTAGGCGGCTACAAGGGAGGGTTGGTCTGACGAGCGAGAGAGCGGTAGGTCTTTACATGTCAGCGAATGACAGGAGGCTTAGGAAGTGAAATTTTCTGGGGAAGGCTAGCAGGCGGGGATCCAGAGTGAGGGCATGTCGAGCTAGAGTGACCAAAGGATTGGCAACCATCACAAATGGGAGGTTTCCATTGATAAGAAATGCTCACGTTCATGACCCGGTTCATGGCTAAAACGATGGGGATTTTGGAAGGCAGTTGTCACTCAGGAATAATTTCTATAAGGGCATTGGAAAACTCGAGTTGATGATGCTTCTCCATAGAGATGTTGAAATAGATGAAATTCCAATTTATACCCTCTAAAGATTGAAAAATGAAGGAATATTAGATATATGAACCCAGACAGGGATAGATAGAATTTGCTCACGGGCTAGATCGATTGATGGATACCATTGTGGTATAATAAACACTTTTTCATCAATAATAACCAAGTCGGATTCTAGAATATGAGCTCTATATTGAGGACACGCGAATTTAAAAAAATACATCGATTTGTCAAATTTAATGTTCATAGATCCATGAAGATTCCAAGTCCAGAGAACATGTCGCCTAACAGTGGAGAACGAAGGAGGATCATCTAAGAAATATCCAATAAGAAGGTCCTACTAGAAAGAAACACCAACATCTATAATCTCTTTAGGCCGGTGGACAGGATTATCGACAAAATTAACATCATACTGCTTTGGTAAGTTTGAATCAGTATTACCTGGCCTCTTTCTAAAAAGAGAGGACCAACTTTTATCCAAATCAAGGTTAACAGTAGGAGATTGATTGGATAACGAACTAGTTTTCACTAAACAAGTAATAATAGTAGCTACAAGAGGCTGAGATGATACCTGAACAAACAAAGGGGCCACTTAAGCTCCAGAAATGGATGCACTCCCATCGAACCCAATCCCAGCACTAGTGGCTCGTGGAGCTAGCGATGGAATAGTATTAGAACCTTTGTCCGACGGAAGAGGATGAAACTCCTTAAACGCGGTGAGAGATGGCGGATGAACATCCATCAAACGAGACCCCGCTACCAATGCGAATAGAAGGAAGGCCGACTTGGTTGAGCTTGTGCAATCGAAAATACTAGATCGGAAGAGAGGATCGGAGCAAGAGACGTGATTTTTGAAAACCTTAGTTTTCCAGTCGCTATTTTGAATTTATGCCAATTGAAATTTTTGAAAACTCCAAATATAATGGAATTCCAAATTGAAATATTAGAATCATAATAAAGCACTGAAAGTCAAATTGTCAAATTAAAATTACTTAAACAAACCACAAATAATCCAAGCATAGTTAATACAAACAGTTATCTGAAGCACTTAAATAAAATTGTTGAACTGTTAGCACCAAAATTGGTCACTAACCTCGTAGAAGAAGATTGTGAAGAGATATAAGTGATGAAATCAAATTAAACAGAGAAGACAGTGCTAATCTAAATACAGAAAGTAAGAACACCAAATTTATAGTGGTTCAGCGTAATTGCCTACGTCCATTTGAGGTTAAACTTTATTGATCTTCTTTATAGTTGATTACAAATACAATTCGTGAATCAAATGCTTGAATGAAGTTGTTAAGTAGAGAAGATGAGTCTTGAAAATGGCAGAGTCTCCCCGGTGTTTTCTCTCCAAAAAAGGATCCCTTTCACTGTGACCATGCCCCTCTATTTATAGGAAAATATGGGCTGGACTTCCCGAATGGGCTGGATGGCCGAACACTCTAGCCCCAGTACAGTGGTCGCTGCATGCCGATCCTGGTATGCCGAACGCTCTGATGCCGAGCAGCCCTTCCCATGCCGGACGATGCTTTCCATGCCGAACGGTCCTTGTGAAGTTGTGCATACTGAATGCCTTCTGAATGCCGAGCGCTCTCGTTGCCGAGTTATCCTATCGCCGAGTTCTACTGACGCCGAGTACCTTGGGATGCCGAGTACTCCTGTTGCCGAATACTACGCCAAGTACCTTTGGATGCCGAGTGCCATGGGATGCCGAACGCTCTTGTAGCCGAGTGCCAGTTGATGCCGAACACTACTTGACGCCGAGTACCTTGGGATGCCGAGTACTCCTGTAGCCGAGTGCTAGTCGATGCCGAACACTACTTGACGCCAAATGCTTCGCCGAACACCCCTGGATGCTAAATGCTTCGCCGAACACTCCTGGATGCCGGACACTCTCTGATGCCGAGTGCTACCTGATGTCGAGCACCTTTGTATGCTGAACGCTAGCGCCGAGCATTGGTTGTCGCCGAACACTAAATGACGCCGAGTCTCCTGATCGCCGAGCACTACGGATGCCGAACGCTATGGATTCCGAGTCTCACTGGATGCCGAACAGTCCTTCATGCCGAGTAGTGGCCAATGCCGAGCACTCAGTTGCCTGGTCAAATCTCCAGGAAACACTTGCCCCCCAAAGTGTATCGCGTGGCCGAACGTGATGCGCTTTGAATCTGGTACGATTTACCTCGGAGGTACCTTCTCGAGAATGTTAGTGAAGGAGGTGCAAGACGAACGAGATTTAGATTCCGAACGATACGCTCGAAGCCGAACGTACCTCGTATGCCGAACGTCACCCTGCTACGATGCCGAACCCTTCGGTGTTGACCGGTTCTACCGGGTATAGCCTCTTCAACTTCTACCTCCCTCTATATAACCAGGTCCTTCCCGTCTCTTTTCCTTTTACGCCTTCTTTTCTGTCATTCCTTAGAGACTTGCAATTCTTGCCATCCTACCAGATTTGAGACCTAATTGATCCTTCCTCAACTTCGACTTTCGAACTAGGTATCTATCCTTCTGTGATTAGATTACTTCAACACAAGACTTAGGTTGTTTTCGTGGGAAACGTGACATCTCTATGATCGTATAATATGCGTCGAGCACAAATGGCTCGCATGTTTGGAGTTGTCTAGTTAGGGCTAGCTCCTTCATGCCGAACGAGACTGGAGGGAAAAGAAAGATGGGATGCTGAACGGCGTAGTCTTCGCCGGGCGATCTGTCCCTGTCGTTCGACGCAGATGGAGAAGGTGTAGGGTGGAGTTGAAATCGTGGTGGAGCGCTACTTTTAGCCGAACGATAACCCAAACCGAACAGTCTTGAATGCCGAACGGTATCAATGCTGAACAATTACTAAAATGTAGAGCAATAACTTAGCCGAACAATAACCCAAGCCGAACAATTGACATGCCGATCATTGAATTCAGCCGAACAATACAATTGCCGAACACTCTTTAGTCCGAGCAAAACACAGCCGAACACTATACTTAGGACGAACAATCTTAAATGCCGAACAGAGGACAATGTCCTAACCGAACGAGACCTTTAGCCGAACGCTCGACATGCCGAGCAAACATACATGCTGACCTATACTTAGGACGAACAATACAATTGCCGAACATTACTTAAATGCCGAACAGTACAAATGTCAGACTACACTTAGGCCGGTCACTTTATAGAACATATGCTTTCTGAATCTGGAACTGTAATCGCCTCAAGGCAAGCTTTTTGAGACGGTCAGCGATGACGGTCTTCGAAGGCGATGATTCAAAGTTGATTATTATATCTTTAAAAAACCTTTAGATTCTTATCGCTTGTACACAATTGCCTGCACTAGTTTACACACCACGTGGGGGGAAAAATCGTGTTGCTAATTCTAACGTTCAACGTTTTTTAAGTATAGTTCTCTCAAGCACTTAGTTATTTATTTGGGATGTCGAGAAAATCTAGCTCCGCTACCATATCCGACAGGCCTGGGCCGCATCGAGGCAGGGAGCCGCAGATACTTCTAACCCGTCAACCTCTCCCGCTCATAACTTGGCGCCTGATGCTCTGGAGTCAACCATCTTACTAGACAATCCGATCGATTCTCAAGCCTCGAAGATCAACGAAGCTGCTCTGCGACAGATATGCTCCATTCACGGGATTCCTTTTGCCGAAGTGTTAGTTCCTTCGAGACACGACCGCCCTCATTTGCCCCCAGTCGGGTACAACGCCTGCAACAAGTTCATGTGTTGGATGGGCAGCGTGCCTCCATTCAATTTATTTCTCCGGGATGTGCTGCAGTATATAGACATAGCTCCGTCGCAGCTCCACCCGAATGGCCATGCATTCCTATATGGGACTTGTTTACTTTTCATGGCTGTCTTCTCCAGACCTCCAACCCCCGGTGATATCAGATACATTTATATGTTCAAGAGACGGAAAGACAGTCCTTCTTTTATGTTCCTCGAGCCATACCACAAATGCCAGATCCTGACAGGGGCATGCAGCAAATTCGCCCTGTACAAACAAGAATGGTTCTATGTGCGCTGCCCGTCTGGTTTTGCTAGGAGATGGGTTGAGGGCAGTAAGTCTCTCTGCCGAGTTATTATTCGTATTTAACCGGAGTCATGCCTTTCCTAACTCTTCATTTCATCTTTTCAGGTATCAACCCGCGTCCGGAAGGCCGAGGATATTCTGAGGCTGTTGAAGCCATTAGGGCCCTTCCTACCGAGGATCAAGACATCCGAGTTATCATTTCAAATGAATCGCTGTCGGGGTTCGGCTTGCTGGCTCCTGGTCGTCGGATCAGCCTTCCGGAAGGTGTTACCATTCCCAAACCTCCGTCCGGTAAAGGGAAAAAACTTGCCGGATCGTCGTCGCGCCGCGCTCCCGATACACACGAAAAAAGCGAGCGCAAAGAGGATGATGCTCCTGAAACTCAGGGTGAGAATGCGGGTCCTGCTCAGAATCCAGCAGTTGAAGTCCACGACATCGAGACGTCGTCCTCTCCTTCGAAGGGAAAGAAGAAGTTAAAGTATAAGTTCAGAAGGAGAAAGTTGGTGGTACTTCAAAAGTCACGCTTATACCGCCTGAGAAAGAGGCTTCTTCACAGCATCTTGAAAGTTCCTTGAAGGGTCTGTCAAACCTGTCAATTCCCGATGATTTGCTTAATTATGGGTTCAATGATCCTGAAACCCTCAAATTCTCTTCGCCCGCGAGGGGCAACGCAGGAGTTCAACTCCCGGCTCAAGGAGACAATACTCCGATTAGAAAAGATAAACGAGTGGGTCCGTCGGGGGGAACACTAGGACACACACGCACATGCGCATTCCATAATATACTTCAAGTCTTTTTAATTCGTGAATTCTCCTTAACTCATTGTTATCTCCATTTTGGACTTATCGAATAAAATTTTAGTTTCTTTTTGTTTGAATGATTCTCTTGTCTTTATTTGGTTTGCTGACACTGTGCTCCGGGGACTTGGAGACTTGAGACTGTTCATACTCTAGTCCGCGCTCCGGGGACTTAGAGTTCTCCGTTCCGCACTCTGGGGATTCGGAGATTGGAAATCGTTTATACTCTAGTCCGCGCTCTGGGGACTTAGAGTACTCCGCTCCGCACTCTGGGGATTCAGAGATTTGAAATCGTTTATACTCTAGTCTGCGCTCTGGGGACTTAGAGTACTCCGCTCCGCACTCTGGGGATTCGGAGATTGGAAATCGTTTATACTCTAGTCCGCGCTCTGGGGACTTAGAGTACTCCGCTCCGCACTCTGGGGATTCGGAGATTTGAAATCGTTTATACTCTAGTCCGCGCTCTGGGGACTTAGAGTACTCTGCTCCGCAGTCTGGGGATTCGGAGATTGGAAATCGTTTATACTCTAGTCCGCGCTCTGGGGACTTAGAGTACTCCGCTCCGCACTCTGGGATTCGGAGATTGGAAATCGTTTATACTCTAGTCCGCGCTCTGGGGACTTAGAGTACTCCGCTCCGCACTCTAGGGATTCGGAGATTGGAAATCGTTTATACTCTAGTCCGCGCTCTGGGGACTTAGAGTACTCCGCTCCGCACTCTGGGGATTCGGAGATTTGAAATCGTTTATACTCTAGTCCGCGCTCTGGGGAATTAGAGTACTCCGCTCCGCACTCTGGGGATTCAGAGATTGGAAATCGTTTATACTCTAGTCCGCGCTCTGGGGACTTAGAGTACTCCGCTCCGCACTCTGGGGATTCGGAGATTTGAAATCGTTTATACTCTAGTCCGCGCTCTGGGGACTTAGAGTACTCCGCTCCGCACTCTGGGGATTCGGAGATTTGAAATCGTTCGTACGAGTCTGCATGTCGTGAATGATAATGTAATTTATCATCCAATTAAGAGATATAGAAACTTCATAGAAAATATGGCTTCAAGCCTTTATTAACGAAAATCAACTAAATTGCTTGATTACAACTTTCACAAGGAAACTAAGTCATTATTGAATGGAAACATGCAGGAAATAACAGTGCCTACAACAAGAAAGGAAAACATGCTAAATGTAATAGTGCCGCAAATGTTCACTGTTCCATGCTCGGGGGAGTGTCGCGCCATCAACGGTCGCTAGCTTGAATGTTCCTTCTCCAAGCTTCCGTTCAATGGCGTGTGGACCTTCCCAGCTGGGATTCATGCGTGATGGTACCGGGAAGACTCGTTTTAGAACGAGATCACCCACATCAAAGATTCTTGGGCGGACTCTGCCGTCGTAGTAACGCTTGACTCGATGTTTGTGCGCCGCCGCCCTTAATTCAGCTTCTTCACGCTTTTCGTCGATGCAGTCCAGTGATTCCAGCAAGAGGTTTTGGTTCGTCTTGGGATCATAGTATGTCACTCGGTGCGATGGAACTTCAAGTTCCACAGGTATAACGGCTTCAGAGCCGTATGCCAAGGCGAACGGAGTGTGGCCGGTCGCGGACTTGTGGGTAGTTCTATACGCCCATAATGCTGTCGGGAGTTCATCTACCCACTTGCCTCCAACCTTCTCCAGACGCTTCTTTAGTATGGACTTGATTATTTTGTTAACGGCCTCGACTTGTCCGTTAGCTTTTGGGTGTGCAACGGCGGCGAACTTTTTCTCGATGCCGTACTTTAAACTGAACTCTTTGAACTCTCTACTTTCGAATTGCGTTCCGTTGTCTGTAATGATGGTGCGTGGAAGGCCAAAGCAGCATATAATGTTTCGTACAACGAAGTTAATGACCTTCTTAGAGGTGATAGTGGCCAAAGGTTCTGCCTCAGCCCATTTCGTGAAATAGTCGACTGCAACTATTGCATATTTCGCACCACCTTTAGATAAAGGCAAAGAGCCGGTTATGTCGATTCCCCAGATCGCAAATGGCCAGGGACTGATCATTTGTGTGAGTTCCGTTGATGGTGCCCTCGGGATTTTTGCATATCTTTGACACTTGTCGCATTTTCTTGCGTAGTCCGCGGCATCCCGGTTTACGGTGGGCCAGTAATATCCATAGCGGAGGATCTTCTTTGCTAGCGTTTGCCCCCCAGTATGGTCGCCGCATTCCCCTTCGTGAACTTCTCTCAAGACTCGCTTTGTTTCATCATGAGCGATGCACCGCAATAATGGGACCGAGAATCCTTTTTGATACATGGACCCATCCTGCATTACGTATCGCGCGGCCTTTCGAAGGACCTGCCGTCTTTCGCTTCTTTTTCCTGGTAAAGCCCCGGTCGTCAGGTACAGTTTGAATGGGGTTATCCACGATTCCTTCTCGATTTCTGTTCCCAACACGCGATCGACTTTCATTTCGTCTATGCTCGGGGCATGCAAGACTTCGACGGGATACAATCCCATTTGTTGCGTATCGTCGGTACTCGCGAACTTAGCCAATAAGTCGGCTTCTTTGTTCTGTTCGCGCGGGATATGTGAGATGTCATAACGCTCAAGATTTGATAGTAGTTCTTGGACCTGAATGAGGTACGGAGCAAGCTTTCGTCCCTTTGCTTGGTAGTCTCCCCGTACTTGGTAAACCACCAACTGCGAGTCACAAAAGATTTCGACTGATTTGATCCCGAGTTCCCTGATGAGCTTTAAGCCAGCGATTAGTGCTTCATATTCGGCTTCGTTATTTGTAGCCGGGAAATCGAGCTTCAGGGCATAACAGATCGATCGGTTTTCCGAAGTTACAAGAACTACGCCCGCGCCGGAGCAACGGTCGTTTGATGCGCCGTCAGTGTATAATTTCCATCGAAGGGGGGGAATGATGTCGTGATCGTCCGGTTTGATGGGTATGGTAAATTCAGCGATGAAGTCTGCTAACGCTTGCCCTCGGATGGCTCTCCGTGGTAAGTACGCGATATCGAATTGGCTCAACTCGATGTTCCATTTTAGCAATCTTCCAGAAGTTTCCGGTCGTTGGAGTACCTGCCTCAGGGGTTGATCGGTATAAACACCGATTGAATGCGCTTGAAAGTATGGGCGCAGCTTGCGTGATGCAATCACCAAGCAATAAGCCAGTTTCTCGATTTTAGGGTAATTCCTCTCTGCCCCCGTTAAACGCTTGCTAACATAATACACCGGCTTCTGGACTCGATCCTCCTCACGAACCAAAGCTGCGCTTATCGCATGAGGGGATATAGCCAAGTAAACGTACAGCATCTCATGGTCAACTGGTTTAGATAGCATTGGTGGGCTCTCCAGATGCCTTACCAGATTCCGGAATGCTTCCTCACAGCTAGACGTCCATTCAAAATTTCTCTTTCCTTTCTTTATTATGTCAAAGAACGGGATGCACTTGTCAGTTGCCTTGGATATAAATCGACTCAGTGCAGCTACTTTTCCGTTCAAGCTCTATACCTGCTTTATAGTCCTGGGCGCTTGTACATCTCGAATAGCTTGGACCTTTTCTGGGTTGGCTTCGATTCCCCTAGCGTTGACGATGAATCCCAAAAACTTCCCTGATGCAACGCCGAAAGAACACTTCAACGGGTTGATCTTCATGCCGTAAAACCTGAGTATGTCGAACATTTCAGCCAAGTCTTGAATGTGGTCGTTTGACCGTCGTGACTTCACGAGCATGTCATCCACATAGACTTCCATGGTTCTACCCAGCTGGTCCTTGAACATTCGATTCACCAGACGTTGGTAAGTTGCTCCAGCATTCTTCAATCCAAAGGGCATCACTACATAGCAATACAGCCCGACATTTGTAACGAAGCTGGTGTGTTCTTGGTCCGGAATATGCATTGGGATTTGGTTGTATCCTGAGTACGCATCCATGAATGACAGTAACTCGTGTCCTGCGGTGGAATCGACCAACTGATCGATCCTAGGCAACGGGAAACTGTCCTTAGGGCATGCTTTGTTCAAGTCGGAATAATCTACGCAAGTCCTCCATTTCCCATTCGCCTTCTTCACTAGCACGGGGTTGGAGACCCATTCCGGGTAGAGGGCGTCGCGGACGAACCCATTTGCTTTGAGTTTGTCCACCTCCTCTCCAAGAGCGGCGGATCTCTCCGGATCCATTCCTCTCCTTTTTTGCTTGACTGGGACGTATTTCGGGTCTATGTTCAACATATGACTCGTGATGGCGGGAGAAATCCCACACATATCAGAATGCGTCCAGGCGAAAACATCAAGGTTTGCCCGGAGGAAGTCGCTAAGGTCTTCAGTCATTGCGGGGCCTAGCTGTGATCCGATCTTCAGTATTCGCGAAGGGTCGTCACGGCTAACTGAAATGTCAACTGTTAATTCAGCCGGTGCCGCCTTCTCTTCCCTGGGTTTCTCATCGTCGTCTCTCGGATCTATATCTCCGTAGATCCGAGAACTATGCCCGAGCCAGGGCTCGAGCACTACTTGTCAATTATCCGCATTGAGGATGCGGACGGGATTGTTCGCAACCTTTCCTTTCTCCCTCCGGTGGGCCTCTCGGAGCTCGGCCACATAACAGGAACGACCAGCTGCTTGATCGCCGTGAACAACGCCTACTCCTTTGTCAGTCGGGAACTTCAAAGTTAAACACCACGGGGCTAACGCTGCCCTAAACTCCGCCAGGGATGGCTGGCCCAAGAAAACGTTATACGGAGAGTCCACATCCAAAACTACAAAGGGTAGAATTCGCACTCTCCGACGCTCGCCTTGTCCCAGTTCAACTGGTAACTCGACATATCCCACTGCATCAGTTGAAGCGCCGTTAAAGCTGTGGATACGAGCTTTGGATGGTTTCAAGTCTTTTGTTTCTAGCTTCATTTGATCGTAGGCCTTCTTGAAGATGATGTTGACTAAACTCCCAGAATCAATCAGAATTCTTTTTACGTATGCTGGTCCGATCGTTGCAGATATGACCATGGGGTCGATGGTCGGAGCCTCTACCTGATCAGCGTCTCTGCTTCTGAACACAATATCGTCTGTCATTACGCGCTGCTGCTTAGCAGGGGCTCCGTCCTCCATGTTCGAACAACACTCAAAATCTGCATGCTTCAAGGAACTTGCATATCGCTCCATCTCCTGCCAATTCTTATCCGCGGGGTGAGGCCCGCCGATAATTGTATTTATGACCAGTCTACCAACGGTCCGGGCAGGCTCCTCGGGATGACGTGGAGCTGGTGCACGACCTGGGTTGGACGTTCCCTGTCCTCCTTCTTGTGGATCCTTCACAAATTCCTGCAATTTCTTCTGCCTGATCAACTTCTCGATAGCGTCGTGCAAGTGTCTACATTCTTCCGTATTGTGTCCATAAGTCTCATGGAAGCGACAATATTTCCCGGTCCGCTTCTGTTCTTCAGTTGATTCTTTTGGACGTGGTTTTCTGTACTGAAAAGTATTGCAGGTGGATAGGTAAATGTTTTCAAGTGGGGAGTTTAGCGGAGTGTACTCGCTGTAGCTTGGAATTCTCGACTTCCACTTTCCTGCTTCTTTTCTTTTCCCTTGACTCCTTCCTCCGGACTCCTTGGGTTGCCCAGGTTTGTTCTGGACGTTGACTTGGACCTTTCCCGAGCTGTCTCCCGATTGATTCACAGCGATGTTGCTCTTTATTGACTCTTGGACAGGCCCTGGCGCCTTATCTCGTCGTACCCACCTAGATTCCTCTCTTCTTATGAACTGGTGTGCCTTAGAGTAGAAACGCTCTAGCGTAGCTGGAGGTTTTCCTGCCAGCCAGTCTCCAAACTCAGAGTCTGGATCCACACCTCTCATTACAGCCATCAGAATTGCATGGTCATTGGGATTACTGACTTCAGTTGCTGCCACGTGGAATCTTTGCAAATATTCCTTCAACGATTCACCAGGATTTTGGATTACACTTGACAGAGACATCACGTCCTTTGGGCGCGTAGTATGTATCTTGAACTGCTCAATAAACTTCTTCGCCAACTCCTTGAAATTTGATACGGATCGCGGAGGAAGTCGGATGAACCACATAGTGGCGATCCCAGATAGAGTAATCGGAAAACACCTACACTTGGTGGCATCATTCGCTCTGGCTGAATCCATCATCCACTCGTACCTCATGACATGTTGTCTAGAGTCAGTCTTTCCTTCATATGTAGGAATAGTAGGCATACTAAACTTCCTGGGGTACGCCGCTTGCAACACAACATCCGTGAACGGAGTATGACTTCTTGACACTCCCCAATCATCATTCGATAACCCCTGATTTTCCTTCATCAACTGCCTGATCATGGCTGTCAGATCTGGTGTCTGTATGGAAGGCGGAAGGTCGGAGTCTGTTCTACGCGCCTGTCCATGCTGATGCCTCCTCTCTTGGCGATCTGCCAATCGTGCATCTTGAGGTTCGACATCGTTAGCATTTTGATGATCTGGACCTCTATCTTCCATCTGTATCCCAGTCCTGAAGCTTCCAGCTCTTGCTTGGTCGCGGTCTCCAGCTGTTCGAACAGTAGCATCTGCTCGCGCAGCATCAGTCTTGCGGCGTCTGCGCCCGGGAGGTTCATCAGATGAAGTAGAGCTGTCAAATAAGGAGTAAGCAGCGGGATTGCCCCCAGCATTCTGTTGCTGCTGTTGAGTAAGTTGTGCCATCAGGTTGGCATTGGCTTGCATCTGCTCTCCTAGTTGTCTCCTACTTTCCCTGAGCTCTCTCATCAAGTCGTTGAACTCTATTCTGGTGACAACTGGAGTTTGGTCCTGAGTGGCAACTCCTGTATTTGGAATTGCTGGTTGATTGCTAGGCCCTGCTTGTTGCATGCTAGCAGTCTCGTAGGCATCCGCATTGTGACAAGCTGACCTGGTACGCGGTCTTGCCATTGTAGAGTTATTGGTATGAACTCTGAGTAGAATCAACGGATGTCCTATCAGTGAGTCGGATCTTCTTTGGGGGATTTGTTCAATCCAGTAGCTTCAAAGCAGATCCTTGAGGTCTGAGAATTCGATTCTCAGTGAAAGCACCAAAGTGTTAGCACCAAAATTGGTCACTAACCTCGTAGAAGAAGATTGTGAAGAGATATAAGTGATGAAATCAAATTAAACAGAGAAGACAGTGCTAATCTAAATACAGAAAGTAAGAACACCAAATTTATAGTGGTTCAGCGTAATTGCCTACGTCCACTTTGAGGTTAAACTTTATTGATCTTCTTTATAGTTGATTACAAATACAATTCGTGAATCAAATGCTTGAATGAAGTTGTTAAGTAGAGAAGATGAGTCTTGAAAATGGCAGAGTCTCCCTGGTGTTTTCTCTCCAAAAAAGGATCTCTTTCACTATGACCCTGCCCCTCTATTTATAGGCAAATATGGGCTGGACTTCCCGAATGGGCTGGATGGCCGAACACTCTAGCCCCAGTACAGTGGTCGCTGCATGCCGATCCTGGTATGCCGAACGCTCTGATGCCGAGCAGCCCTTCCCATGCCGGACGATGCTTTCCATGCCAAACGGTCCTTGTGAAGTTGTGCATACTGAATGCCTTCTGAATGCCGAGCGCTCTCGTTGCCGAGTTATCCTATCGCCAAGTTCTACTGACGCCGAGTACCTTGGGATGCCGAGTACTCCTGTTGCCGAATACTACGCCAAGTACCTTTGGATGCCGAGTGCCATGGGATGCCGAACGCTCTTGTAGCCGAGTGCTAGTTGATGCCGAACACTACTTGACGCCGAGTACCTTGGGATGCCGAGTACTCCTGTAGCCGAGTGCTAGTCGATGCCGAACACTACTTGACGCCAAATGCTTCGCCGAACACCCCTGGATGCTAAATGCTTCGCCGAACACTCCTGGATGCCGGACACTCTCTGATGCCGAGTGCTACCTGATGCCGAGCAGTCTCGATGCCGAGCACCTTTGTATGCCGAACGCTAGCGCCGAGCATTGGTTGTCGCCGAACACTAAATGACGCCGAGTCTCCTGATCGCCGAGCACTACGGATGCCGAACGCTATGGATGCCGAGTCCCACTGGATGCCAAACAGTCCTTCATGCCGAGTAGTGGCCAATGCCGAGCACTCAGTTGCCTGGTCAAATCTCCAGGAAACATGAACCAACATTACTTAATCAAACACAACAACCATACCGTCAAACCATTAGTTTTTTCAACTAGAGGCAAACACTACCATACCATTCAAATCATTCTTTCATATCATTAAGTTGATTTTTTTTATTTTGTTCTTCTTCTTTTTCTGAATTATCTTTCAGCATCTTCTTTCAATAAATTTCAATTGCTCTTTTATCTTACTCCTTCTCGTCAGTCCAGTTTTTTTTCCATTCAATATATTGCATGTTGTCTTTGCTCTAAAAGCTTTAGTATCTTGTTTGTACAGGTTTGTTAGTCCGAACATGTGATAATCATTCGGTCTATCCTGAATCACTTTCATTACAACTAGTCCACATTCAAATCTACAATGTGTGTGTTAGAATATTAATAAAATTCCAATGAAATATTTTATTTGATATACTTTTTTTATTGTGCCCATCCACATAAATTATTTATTTAGATGGCGTGTGTTGCTTCTTCCCCTTTTCTTCAAAAAAGTAGATACATAAGTTTTTTGGAAATAATAGCAAAATAATTGGTACACTTTCTAAATGTGTAACACCCCGCATTATTATATAATTGAACAATCAAATAACGATAAATAGTGAAAATAAATATTTTTGTAATTGTCTGAATATGGCCTAGAAACTTATACCATTATGTTCGTGGTGATTTTCTGATCAATTTTTATATATAACTTATCGAAATCCGAGTTAATACGGAGAAATTACGAAAAAAACAAAAAAATATAGCATGGGTCGACCCACAAGCCACAAGGGACGACCCTAAAGTCGACCCTTAATACACACAGGTCGACCTATAGGTCAACCCGCGTGTCTTCCAGGACGGGAATTCGTCCAGGGACATGCCGTAGTATATTATTTTGATTTTTGTGTGATCGGAGCCATACGTTCATAGATCTGATGGCGCCAAACGACCCTATGACGTGATGACTCCAGATTTAATCCAAAATCCAACGGTTTGAGATCCCCAAACTCCACTATAAATAGAACCCTAGGCCTAGCTATTTTCTCACAATTAGATTTTTTCCCAATGGGTTCATTGCGTGAGGCCAAACCCTAAATAGAAAATATTTCTTTGGGTTCATTGCCTAAGGATGGACCCTAAAAAGAAAATATTTATAGGGAGAAGATCTTCTCAAAAAAAAAATTAGACACCTTAGAAGGGGATCCAGGAAGACCTTGGAGCCAAGCCAAGCACAAGAAAAGCTAAGGACGATAAGTGAGTGGATTTAAATTATATATTTTTACGTTTATGTTATATTATTGTTAGATTCCCTTTTTATATTTTAATTCAGCATTTATTTCAGTAATTAGTTCTGTTGAAAACTGTAAATTGTATAAGAAAGCTTATATTTAATTATTATTTATATGGAAAAGGAAGATAGTAATCTAATTAAATATGAATAATATTAGGCTTGACAGTTAGAGAAAGGCGTAAGCCAAAAAGTAAGAAATTTGAAGTTATTTACATCTATTTTAAAGTTGAAATTTAACATGTAAATGTTAGCTTCTTTTTATTCCTTTTTACGTGAATAAATTAGTTAAAGAGAAGAATTCGCAAATACGGACTAAAATAGAAAAACACTAGATTTAAAGAAATTAGATGTAAGAAGAACTGAAATAAAAGGAGAAAAATAGAAATTTACAGTAAATTATGCTAAAATGGGAGAAATAAATAAAAAGGGAAAATCTAAAAACTTGATTTGAAAGTAAGTGATAGATTAATTGTTGGTTCATAAAAGAGAATACATTTCTATAGCTTAATATTTAAAAGATAACAATAAATGTAATTGCAAGAGTAAAAGAAAGAAAAAGGGAATTAGTGTAAAATAGAGAAACTACTATATTTTGCACTATCCAAAAAAGTAAAGAAATAATAAAAGAAATATATTGCAGTTACGGACTATTGTTTATAGCATTATTTAGTATTAAAATATGAAAATGGATTTTTAGCACAGTTTCTATAACCAACCAAATAGAATAGAACTACTTCCTAGAATAAAAGAAGTTAAAGTGAAGAGTTATAGAAATTAAAGAAGAAATCAAGTTAATTATTAGACAAGACTAGAAGCAATTAACAAAATGTACCTAGATCTGCATTTACTATGCAGATAGTAGAATAAAAGTAGAGTAGTTATTATGATAAGTAAATCTGTGACAGTCAGACGTAGTCCTAAGCCAAGATTGTCATATAATATAAGAGAATTAAAGAGAATTCAATATCATAATAAAGGAAGACAGACTAGAATAGAAAAGAGACGCTTGTAATTATATTTATAATATATAGATTATAAAAGAGAATAAAAGTGACAATTGCAAGTAAAATTGTAACATAGTTTATAATTAAGCAGAAAGAACAGAAAAAACTTATTTTAAGACTTAGATTAAGTTAATAAGAAAATAAAGCAGAAATAACAGAAGAGGCTTATTTTAAAACTTACACTAAGTTAATAAGCAAACATAGAAACAAGGCTCATACCAACAACATCCCCTTTTAGTCAGGAACTGATGGTCTCACAATAGTTAGGTGAGGCTGGGACAAGCTTATGCTAATTAGGGTAAATAAGTAGCCACAGAATAAGAAAAGTAAACTAAATGCAATATAAAAGATTAGACTTAGGGTCTAATAAAATAGTAAAATGCGTTTGGAGCAGCCCAAAGGATGAAGAGCCTAATGAAGCAGTTCATCACATATTCCAACACAGAAGAAGCACGTCCAACTTAGTTATTTTGGGCTAGAAGGAAGTACGAGACTTCAACGGGACGTGAGGTTACTCTAGGATGGCCCTCTGGGGTAGGCATAGCGAAGCAGCCCCCCGGAGGCAGGTCCGTAGGTGTTCCATCAAGAGAGTATGCCTTGACTACTTTTGCATGGTAGGACCATTGTAAGCAGTCAAAAAGGGTTGATGTTTGGAGTAGGATATTCGTATGACACCGTACTTGAATTGCGAGTAGGTTTTAGTGGGAATGACCTAAAAAGTTAGTCGCATGCAGATATCGGGCCAGCATCAAACCAAGAAGCGAGTTCGGGAAAGACTAGAGTTAAACCAAAAGGCCAATGATTCTTTCACTATCGAGACATTGGATGAGGGGCACAACCAATTGGATGTTTAGATTGTTTGCAGTAGGGCACAACCACTTAGCTCTTTAGAGGTCTTTCGATTAGTTGAGGGGTGGCTGCATGGGGCCATAATCACGATGAGAAAAGAGACAGGCTAAGTAGAATATCTGCAGGTCTAACGAAGCGGTCCTTTACAGATATAGAAAATCGCAGACTGAGTTCCATACAAGATAGACCTTGTTAAGCAGGATTCAGGGAGTAGACAGAACAATTACGTATAGTCCTCAAGGTACACACTAGGTGGTACATTGTGGATGTCCGAGCATTAATATAGGCTAGTGCGGATGCAGTTTTATGTTTTAATAGTAGATGACAGAACATCTGTATTATAGGCCTTACGAGGCAGTCCTTTATAGATGTAGTCACAGAACGCTATAGGAGCAAGATGATGGAGTCCTTTGCGAGGAGAATACGGAAGGTACTATGGGTAGTACCTAGGACCGATGCAGTCATTGGACATATAGCTACATATATATATATATATGTATATCAGTTATTAGGTTTTGATCTACTAGGGAGTAGATGGGCATGATTCACGCACAAAGACGAGAGTATTATAAGCCCAATAAACCTAATATAATAGAAAATGGAAATAAAATAGTATATGTAGAATTAAGCCTAGAAGTGTATAATTTGTTCATTCACCAGAACTTTAGTTCCGACCCCCTCCTCATAACATTCTACAGGTTAGGTAGATGGTAGAGACTTTCCAGCTTTGTGACACTTGTTTAGAAAGTGTTATTATATTGGTGAGTATTTACTTACTATTATATTTTAGTCAGTTCCGCTGTGAGATATTTATTGAGCTCTGATATATTTGTCTTTGCCTATTTGCATGATACCAGATACCCAACTCGGGCTTCAGTGGGCTTGGATTTTAGCACTTTTGCAAAAAATTCGGACCCATTGGAATTCGGATCGTTATATTTAGTATCAGAGCCTAGGTTTAGGATTCTTAGGTAGATAGCGAGTGAATGTATTTATATTTTTGAATAAAATATAAATATATTATGTACTAAAATCCAAATAGTCCCCAATTATAGATTTTAACATATGGAAAGTTTTTAGAAGTATATTTTTGCATAGTTTTCTAGTTGGGTTTGGGATAACCCAAGTATGTTGAGCCCTATGTTATTACCAATTTATATCATACAAATAAGCCATGTTTTGAGAGAAGATTGGTATCCATATGTTATAGGAAGTAGGGAAATTCCCTAGGGATAGTAGGGGGAGTGTTTTTATTTTGGAAGGAGAAAGAGGTTTTAGTAAGAAGAAAATCCACTTTATGTCTAGCCTAATAAAATGAAACTTTTGGAATTGAAAAGTTGAAAAAAAATATAATTGTTAATATATTTGAGGAAGTAAATATTGGGTTTTTGAAAAAAAAAATGGTATGAAATTTAAATTGGTTTTTATATGATGTAAATTTTGTTAAAAGTGAAATTCTTTTTAAAGAATAATAGAGCATGTATAGTTCGCTTGCTTCTTTGTAGGTAAACAAAGATTTTAAAATATAAAAACCTAGTGTGTGTTAAGTATTGAAAACGTAGGTTACAACATTTATTGTTGTAATAGTTGTTTTCATGAAAAATAAGGGAAACATGGACTATGACACTATTGTTATATTAGGTGACTCTCAAAGGAAATGTTTTTACATTGCAGATGAGATTTATTAATATTTATTTTAATTGAATCCATATATTAGTATTTTTGGGTTGTAGTAACGGTGTTTTACGCAACATCTGTTTTGACCCAAATGAGTTTTGAAGATAATTTCTAAAGTAGTTTGTATGTACACTTATAAGTATATGAGTATATTTTCTAGTTATGAAAATATTAAACCAGTTTTGAAAAATGAGTTCTTTTGAAAAATAATGTACGTTGAATTAATGAATTTAGTAGGAAATATCTTATGTAAGTGAATATAGAGTAAACATACTTTAATTTATTGGAATGAAATGAATAATGATATAATTTTCTATGGATCACAAATAAAGATGTTTTGTGCAAGTTATAAAGAATACGTGAAAGATATGTACAAGGTATGGAAAATACCATATTTTGTATAGCCTATTTCGATAAACTATAAAATAAATTCCTTATAATTTCACATAAACATGAAATCCTCCTTTAAAGGATTAATAGAAGGTTTTAGCGTTAATGGTTTCTCATAAGAGAAAGTAATTCCAATACATTAAGGTATAAAACCGTTAAGTGTAGTAAGTTTGAAACTCCTCCGAGGTTAAGTAATTGGAAGAGTAGAAAAGTTAAGGGATTTTTGATAAAATAATTGTTCTTATCTACTTTAGTTTTAGAAAATTTGGAAATATATGAAAAGAAGATATTTCAAAAACGTGCGAGGACATTTTTTTTGAAAGTCAAGAAAAAATAAAAATGTTTTAAGAACAAGCAAGATATGTTTTAAAGAAAAATGGTTGGTGAGAAAGTAAATAAGTTTTTGGAAAGATAAAATTTTAAGTAACCAAGTACCTTTGAATTTAACAGAAAACTTCAAAATAACACTTTCAAAGGCAAGAATTTTGGGATTTGATGTTTCAAAATTTTAGAAGCTTGAATTTTTGAAGTAAAATGATAAATACCAAACCAAACAAGACTTTTAAATATGGAGTAGATAGGAATCATTTCCTAGGTGTAACGGGAAAAATATAAGGCTATTGCAGTAATTACTCCTAGTAGTAATAATAAAAGTTCCCGTAAGGTGTATTGGACACTAGTGAAAACCTAGAAATATTGCTTCATGTGTGTAGACTATAAAAGAACAGTGAAATGATATTAGTAAGATGGTAAGACACACGTGGTTGGGATAGGTAGACCTTAGGTGGGGGAAAAAATGAAAGGTAAAGAGAAAATTTCCCCAAGCTTAGTTGCCTTTTTAGATAGAGACTGCATAGATTGAAATTCTTATCCATTGCAGTAAATAAGACTTAGTTATTTATTTTTGAGCATGGAATAGAAGAGATGAATAGATCTGATTCATCATGAGTAATACAACATAAGTTGGTAAAAAAGTAATAGGCGGCAGGAGGAGCATATGAGTTACTTGGATTCCTAGAGTAGGACCTTTCTGTGTTAGAGTGGACATGGTCCTGAACTTCCTAGCCCAAGATGATAGCTGTGTTTAGTTGCTATATTAAAAGAAAAGTAAAAGTAGATAAAAGGTAACTAAAAGAAAAACAGTAAGATCTAAAGAAAGCAACAGAAACGTCAATAGAAATAATGAGAATTGCAAAAGAAAAATACATGTTTCCCATAAATTAAGCTTGGGACAAAGTTTGAAAAGAATTTATTTTTCTTATGTAAACCGTGCTTGGGAAAGAAAATAGAGATTTTATAGGATAGCGGCATAAGTTGCAAGTACGAAGGGAGGGGTACGCAAAAGTAAAACGGAGAAATGTGAAGTTTTTCTATTTTCTACCTTCTTCCTGAAATAAGAAATCGAATTCGGAAAATTAGATTTTTCTGAAATTCGAATATTAAAAGTTGTGTGGTAGGTTTTGAATGAAAAATTCGTTGAACTACACCCCTATTCAGTAGGAGTGTGGGAAAAACTAGATGAAAAACGTTATGAGTTTTCAAAAGGTTGCATTCATATAGAAATTGCAAGTATATTTAGGGTGTGTGCATCATATTTTAAATAAATTTTTAAAAAAGCATTCATATAAGAGGTACCGCTTAGAAATTCATGTACATGCATATATGTTGTATTGAATAACACTTTTGCACAAGAACACGGATGGTTGCAAAATTGGATGTACACAAAATGGATGTGATTGATGCGAAAAATTACATAATTTTACCCTTATCAAATTTCGGGGACGAAATTTCCTAAAGGGTGGAAGAATGTAACACCTCGCATTTTTATATAATTAAATAATCAAATAACGATGAATAGTGAATATAAACATTTTTGTAATTGTTCGAATAGCCTCGAAACGTATACCATTGTGTTAGGGGCGATTTTCTGATCGATTTACATATATAACTTGTCGAAATCCGAGTTAATACGGAGAAATTACGAAAGAAACAAAATTAAATATAGCATGGGTCGACCCACAAGCCACAAGAGTCGACCCTAATGTCCCCTAATACACACAGGTCAACCTATAGGTCGACCCGCATGTCTCCCTGGACGTGAATTCATCCAGGGACATGCCGTAGTGTATTATTTTGATTTTTGTGCGATCGAAGCCATACGTTCATAGATCTAATGGCTCCAAACGACCCTGTGACGTAGTGACTCCAGATTTAATCCAAAAATCCAACGGTCTGAGATCCCCAAACTCCATTATAAATAGAACCTTAGGCCCAACTATTGAGATCCCCAAACTCCATTATAAATAGAACCCAAGGCCTAACTATTTTCTCACAATCAGATTTTCTCCTAATGGGTTCATTGCCTGAGGCTGAATCCTAAATAGAAAATATTTCTTTGGGTTCATTGCCTGAGGCTGGACCCTAAAAAGAAAATATTTCTAGAGAGAAGATATTCTCAATAAAAATATTAGAAACCTTAGAAGGGGATCCAAGAAGACCATGGAGCCAAGCCAAGCACAAGCAAAGCTAAGGACGACAGGTGAGTGGATTTAAATTATATATCTTTTACGTTTATGATATATTATCGTTAGATTCCTTTTTTATATTTTAATTCAGCATTTATTTCAGTAATTAGTTCTGTTGAAAACAGTAAATTATATAAGAAAGCTTATATTTAATTATTATTTATATGGAAAAGGAAGATAGTAATCCAATTAAATATGAATAATATTAGGCTTGACAGTTAGAGAAAGACGTAAGCCTAAAGTAAGAAATTTGCAGTTATTTACATCTATTTTAAAGTTGAAATTTAGCCTGTAAATGTTAGCTTCTTTTTATTCCTTTTTACGCGAATAAATTAGTTAAAGAGAAGAATTCGCAAATACGGACTAAAATAGAAAAACACTAGATTTAAAGAAATTAGATGTAAAAAACTGAAATAAAAGGAGAAAAATAAAAATTTACAGTAAATTATGCTAAAATGGGAGAAATAAATAAAAAGGGAAAATCTAAAAACTTGATTTGGAAGTAAGTGATAGATTAATTGGTTGGTTTAGAAAAGAGAATACATTTCTATAGCTTAATATTTAAAAGATAACGATAAACGTAATTGCAAGAGTAAAAGAAAGAAAAAGGGAATTAATGTAAAATAGAGAAACTACTGTATTTTGCACTATCCAAAAAAGTAAAGAAATAATAAAAGAAATATATTGCAGTTACGGACTATTGTTTATAGCATTATTTAGTATTAAAATATGGAAATGGATTTTTAGCACAGTTTCTGTAACCAACTAAATAGAATAGAACCACTTCCTAGAATAAAAGAAGTTAAAGTGAAGAGTTATAGGAATTAAAGAAGAAATCAAGTTAATTATTAGACAAGACTAGAAGCAATTAACATAAATGTACCTAGATCTGCATTTACTACGTAGATAGTAGAATAAAAGCAGAGTAGTTATTATGATAAGTAAATTTGTGACAGTCGGACGTAGTCTCAAGCCAAGATTGTCATATATAATATAAAAGAATTAAAGAGAATTCAATATCATAATAACAGAAGATAGACTAGAATAGAAAAGAGACGCTTGTAATTATATTTATAATATATAGATTATAAAAGAGAATAAAAGTGACAATTGTAAGTAAAATTGTAACATATGTTATAATTAAGCAGAAAGAACAGAAAAGGCTTATTTAGGACATAGATTAAGTTAATAAGCAAATAGAGCAGAAACAACAGAAGATGCTTATTTTAAAAATTACACTAAGTTAATAAGCAAACATAGAAACAAGGCTCACACCAACAACATTCCCTTTCAGTCAGGAACCGATGGTCTCACAATTGTTAGGTGAGGCTGGGACAAGCTTACGCTAATTAGGGTAAATAATTAGCCAACAAAATAAGAAAATTAAACTAAATGCAAAATAAAAGATTAGACTTAGGGTCTAATAAAATAGTAAAATGCGTTTGGAGCAGCCCAAAGGATGAAGAGCCTAATGAAGCAGTTCATCACAGATTCCAGCACAGAAGAAGTACGTCCAACTTAGTTATTTTGGGCTAGATGGAAGTACAAGACTTCAACCGGACGTGGGTACTCTAGGATGGCCCTTTGGGGTAGGTATTGCGAAGCAGTCCCCCGGAGGTAGGTCTGTAGGTGTTCCATCAAGAGAGTATGCCTTGACTGCTTTTGCATGGCAGGACCATTGTAGGCAGTCAAAAAGGGTTGATGTTTGGAGTAGGATATTCGTATGACACCGTACTTGACTTGCGAGTAAGTTTTAGTGGGCAGGACCCAAAAGGATAGTCGCATGCGGATATCGGGCCAGCATCAAACCAGGAAGTGAGTTCAGGAAAGACTAGAGTTGAACCAAAAGGCCAATGATTCTTTCACTATTGAGACATTGGATGAGGGGCGCAACCAATTGGATGTTTAGATTGTTTGCAGTAGGGCACAACCACTTTGCTCTTTAGATGTCTTTCGATTAGTTGAGGAGTGGCTGCGTGGGGCCATTGCCACGATGAGAAAAGAGATAGATCAAGTAGAATATCTGTAGACCTAACGAAGCGGTCCTTTATAGATATAGAAAATCCTCAACCGAGTTCCGTACAAGTAGACCTTGTTAAGCGGGATTCAAGAAGTAGACAAAACGATTACGTATAGTCCTCAAGGTACGCACTGGATGGTACATTGTGGATGTCCGAGCATTAGTATAGTTTAGTGCAGATGCAGTTTTACGATTTCATAGTAGACGATGGAACATCTATATTGTAGGCCTTACGAGGCAGTCCTTTACAGATGTAGTCATAGAACGCTATAGGAGCAAGACGATGGAGTCCTTTGTGAGGAGAATATGGAAGGTACTATGGGTAGTACCTAGGACCGATGCGGTCATTGAGCATATATCTACATATATATCAGTTATTAGGTTTTGATCTACTAGGGAGTAGATGGGCACGATTCATGCACAGAGGCAAGAGTATTATAAGCCCAATAAACCTAATATAACCGAAAATGAAAATAAAACGGTATATATAGAATTAAGCCTAGAAGTGTATAATTTGTCCATTCACCAGAATTTTAGTTCTAACCCCCTCCTCATAACATTCTACAGGTTAGGTATATGGTAGAGACTTTCCAGTTTTGTGACACTTGTTTAGAAAGTGTCATTATATTGGTGAGTATTTACTTACTATTATATTTTAGTCAGTTCTGCTGTGAGATATTTATTGAGCTCTAATATATTTGTGTTTGCCTATTTGCAGGATACCAGATACCCAACTCGGGCTTCAGATGGCTTGGATCTTGGATTTTAGCACTTTTGTGAAAAATCCGGACCTACTGGAATTCGGGTCGTTATAAAATGTTTGAAATAATTTTAGATAATTTTACTTACCACTTTTAAGCTATTTTTTCACGGTCATATTTCTTATTATGTGGTGGTTTCATAGAGTTGTAGTGGAACCATAATTTTGATTCCGTTTGGAATTCTAACACTGTGAAATGGGATTTAGCATGTATCAAAAAGGGCGTTTTCAAACAAATTTCCAATTTCATTCACTTCTTTATCAGTAATTTTTTTTCATTATTTGTAAACTTGCTATTAGTGCATCCTAATTTCAATCATACATACATATTTATTTTCAAATATAATACTATTTAACATTGCTGTAGAGAATTAACAGAGAAATTATTTAAACTATATATTGTTGCATATAATTTGAATAAGATGACATTTGGGTGATTTTTCCTAATGTAGCAGTTGAACCAATTTGTTATATATCACGAAAACATTATTAGATTTAAAAGATTATATGTTTTTGACTATAGTCGCTGTTTTTAGTGTAGAGATTTTCATTTTTACTGAAAATATTTAGTCTGTATATCCACAAATAGGAAAATAGGCCGAGATCAAAACATATTATCGTTTTTGGGTTGTAGGACTTAGATTTTGTTTTTTTATTGCAAGGATGCAGGCTTTTTTGGCCTAAAGTAAAACTTAACAAAAAAATTCGAACTTCCTCTTTTTCTATCTCAATGCCATCGATTCTTCCTCTCAATTTCAAATCTTCTTTTATTTCCTAACCTCGAATCTTTTGTATCCAAATTAATGACTTCAATGATTTTGATTAGGTGCAACATTCTTTTTTTATCCAGGTATTTCAATTTTCTTAAAGATTTTGATTTAGTTCATCGATTCCATCGATTTTGATTTTGCATCCATCTCATTTATCTTAATGCTTTCGACTTTATTTTAGGTTTTTTATTTTTCTTTTGATATACATTCATTGTTACATTTGTTCTTTTATTTTGTTGAGTTTAGTTGTTTTTCTGTTTCATTGTTAGGTATTTCAAACAACAATAGAGATATTTCCAGGTTTGCTTTTATATGTAATGCTATATTAAACTATCATTTTGTATTATTAATTCATTATAGTGAATTTTACACATAAAATGCTATATTCATCTATCATTATGCGTTACAAAGTTGTATTATATATTCTATTTAATATATGTATTTATTTGTTTTAATAATTTTTCTTCTTATTTTGTTGTAATGATGGCCCCATTGTTCAACCAAATAGCTTGTCAGTTGTCTTTGAACATAATGAGAGTTGTTATTCTACTTGTCTTACTATGGATTCTTATTTGTTTGGTGTTAAGAGTGAAATTTGTGAGTTTGGTCACATCTTAGTCCTTATACAATTGAGATATTTTATTTTATTAAAAATAAGGTTATTATTCTTGATACCAATTCTGATTTGCTAAGTATTGTGTGCTTTTTTTGTATAAGAGGAGCCAATATTTTAAATTTACCGCTAAGTCAAAGGTTTATGCATTGGATTTAGATGTTGGTGGCAGTGTTTTAGGTACTTCTAATGTCCAAAGTACTTTAGTTAGTAGTAGTTCTGCTGGAAACAGTGATTCACACACTAATTCGTCTTATTATTTGAAAGATATGTTGAAGAAAGGTTCTCAAGAAACTCCTATGGATTTTGTTGGTTTTTTTAATGGAGCTGAAGGTTTAAGGAGATTTTAATGGCTGATCAAATTAAAAATGGATACGATTTGGCTTTTGTCAGAAATTCTCTTGAAAGAATTTTAATTATTTGTTCTCGGTTTAAGAATGGATGTAAGTTTTATGTTAATGCTTCTTCAGATCTTGGAAAGCTTTCATTTTTTAATAAGAACATACAATTTTGATCATTCATGTGGTGCTAGTCTAAGGGATGTAAATAAAGTTTATATTTTAAGTAGATTTATGAAACCATTAATTATTGATCAAATTCGAGATGCTCCGATGAAGAAATCGAAAGATATTATGAAAGAGTTTAGAAGAGAGTTAATTTTAGTTTGTCATATCATTATGCCTACAGTGGAAAGCAGCTAGTGTTGAAAGAAGTATATGGAGATGATGCTATGAATATAATGATTTAAACTAGTATTTGGAAGCTTCGCAAAAATATAATCCTAGTAGTTACGTAGTTGTGGACATTATTTCTTCAAGCAATCAATTTGAAAGGGTTTGTCTTGGTTTTAATGCTTGTTTACTTGGATTCAAACATTATCGACCATTGATTTTTTTAGATGCAGCTAATTTGAAAGGAAGGCCTAGTGTTTTGTTTATTGCTACTGCTCAAAAGGGTAATCAAGATATGGTGTTTTTGCTATGTAGTTCAGTTTGATAGTGGCTAGTATTTTTTGTATTTGATGTTGAATTTTATTCTGCTTAGTTTCAGGGTGTTCATTTATTTTTAATATTGTAGTGCTAGTTAAATATTGCATTGCTACTTCCTACTAGTATAGTTTATAAATACCGTGCTATGTTAATATATCAGTATGTATTACTAATGTAAGTTATTGGAGTTTGAAAATAAAAATGCTATGTTTAACTATCATTTTGCATGTACTCTGCAAATATAAATGCTATGTATATATTTCATTCTACAGTACTAATACATGTTAGTGGGATTCAATAATAAAAGGTTATGTTTATCTATCATTTTGAATTACTATTACATGATTATGGTAACGACCCGCAAATGTACCATTTTGATAAATTATATTTATTTTTAAATTTATTCAAATAAAAGATTGATAATACAAATAATATTGTTTTGAGTGATAATAAGTAATAGTAATCTTATTTTGAATAGATATTTACAAAAATATTTTCCTCGAGATTTGGATCGATAAAATGGTTGAAAACCGTTTTATCAACAAACAACTCTATAATCATAAAACGTTGCACACAGAGTGGGATAGATACACTTATTTTTATATTAGAATAAAAATATGAAATAAAATTAGTTATTTTATTTTTGGAAATTAAATGTATTTATGTCATCACCAATAATGGCATCGTATTTAAATACAGATTTATGAATTTAAATTGAGATTTAATGATTTAATAATTATTTTAAATGATGATAATTCATTTTGAATAGTTAAAAAGTGATAATAAATCATTTTTATAAAGATAAATATTTGATTTGAAAATATAAGGAAAAATCGATATCGCTTTATCGGCATAATAGCAATTATTGTAAATAATAGTTAATATTAATTTATATGGTTTTATAAATAAAATGTGATCATTTTAATTAGTTAAAAACGATAAGAAATTTATTTTAATTTTTTTTTACATATATATGTAATTTAATATATAAGTTAAAATGTGACTGGGAATCGGTTCTCCGATTGGCAACGGTTTATCGAACGAAAGTTGTTCGGAGTCAATGCAACATTGTTTATATGTCATGTACACATAAACACACACCTTAGAATGCACATGAACATGTATAAATATACAAATATACATCTAAGCATATATAAGGAAATTTTAATATACTTTATAAAAACTTAACCCTTAAGCTTCCTAAAGTCAACTATCTTCCACACTAAGGACATACACATGGCATAGAAGTGAATGAAGTGATGGAAGCACATAGAGGAGGGGGGCAACATGTAAAATATGATGGGAAAGAAGTAGGTGGATGCACATGGTGATGGTGATGGATAATGATGATGTTTTAGATATATATTTTTACAACTTCAAGCCGATAAATACATGCACATACTTCTCAAAATTCCTGACACTTCCTTTCTATCTTCTTCTTCCTTCTTCTTCCTCTTTAAAGCTCTTTCTAATGGCTTCTTACCATAGGGAGATTATGGTAAAATATATCAAATAAAAGAGGAAAATATACACACCAGTTTGCAATGTCAATCCACTTCGAAAACAAGTCAATACACCTCCTTTCCACCCCTCCAATCCATGAACAAAACCCACCACCACTTTAGGCCGAGATTTCCACGTTTTCTAGCTTGGGCAGTGGCCTTCCTAAGGTCTTGGACTTGATTCCATAAGCTCCGGTGCGAAGGTAGCGGAGCTATAGTCAATTTTATATTAGCTCGAAGGGAAAATGAAGGTGAGAAGTCCTAAACTATAGTATTATATGCTATTGGATGTTATGTATGTTTGATTATGATTGTTGATGATGATTTTTTAATATGAATGTTGAATATATATATGCAAGTCGTGGAAATACACGCCGATAAGTACAAAGGAAATCACTTTCCTCTATATTAATGAATTGGTGTATATGAAATGTTAAACCTCTTTAAAAATGGTTTAATATGATTTAGAAATGTTTTATAAAGATTTAAAAGTGTTTTGGTGAAGTTTGAATGAGAATTGAAAGTTTAGTCAAAAATAGACGCGTAGCGGTAGTTCGCGATTTTGCGCCATAAAAGTCAAACGAGTGTATAGAATGGAATGTAGCTCGGAATTCTTCGAGATAAGAATTTTCTGAACTATTATATCCATACTTTCCCAACAAAGAAATAAAATCGAGATTTCGATAAGTAAAATTTGAAATATGAGTAAAACAAGTTTTTGAAAAATCGTGGTTTTGCAGTTCGGAATCCATAAAGGATTTCTTCGAAAGTGTTATTTTAAGTTTTTTTTAAATATGAAATAAATTCTAAAAATATTTTAAAAATGTTTTAAAAGTGATTTGAGTTATAAAAGTGAATTTCCAAATGATAAAACGTCGTTTTGATCAATATAGCTTAAAAAGCACTTTTTGCAGCACTTTTCTATAACCTTTGAAATATAGTTTAAACTTAACAATTCTTTTCCAAATCTTATATAGATGTTTCCAAATGGAAAATTAAGTGTTTTAATAATGATTTGGGATTTTATAAGCTTATTTAAAAGAGTTTAAATAAATGATTTAAAGAAAAGCTATTACAAAAAAAATGGTTTAATCTTGGCTCTAAAAGCCGACGAGTAGACTGAATTTTTCTATTCATGAAATCCGGATGTGAGGTACTTAAACTAATGAGATGTTCAGAAGCAACCAGTGTCCTGGCTCACCTGGCCTCTTCCCTGGGAGAGGGATAGATAAGGTCGAAATGTCGGAAATGAGTTAAGTATAAAAAAAGATTAAATTTTCCAAATCTAAATTAAATACAACCTGATTGTATAGAGATGATCTTCTTATACTTAGTGTTAAAGCTCGAAGAGGGAACTCGTACTATTCTTGGAAGTTAAAAGGTGATTTCGCCATTATTCCGCCCATAGTACTTGTTGAATACTAGAATTGATATTGAGCAGAATTAGATGATTCTTATAGATTCTGCTCACTTAATATTTACAGGTTTTGGGATTAACATCCTAGATAACATGGTTTTAACTCAATTAAAATTAAGAGTTTTGAATTAAGAAATCATTATTAAGATTTAAATGGAATGATTTGGAAATATTTTCCTAAGTGAAATGAAATGATTTTGAATTATTCCAAGTTTAAAAAGGGTTATAAGTAATCAAAGGATTTGATAAGAGAGATTTAATGGTTCCCTATATGGCAGAAAGAATTTTTTTAAAGCTATATATCTTTAAGAGATATGCGACGCCCCACCTCTATACTCACACTAGCCAAGGACACTATGGGGTAATGCCGTCGACTAGCATGAAGAATAAGGCTGTTGAGGAGCGACCATCTGTGTAATTGCTTTAGGCGAGTACCGATATGTCAGATAATATAACTTACATTTCATTTCAAGAGAAAATCCGACATGTCAAGTACAAAATCAAAACTACCACACAGTGGGTATGAGGACTTCAGAAACAAATATAGAAATAAGCATAACACAAATCAGTCACAAATATTCGTATCACAAAGGCGGAATCAGATATGAATATATCACATAAAAGTGTACATCAAAATAGTGGTCATACCAGATCCACTACATCACAAAAGAATAGATACAAGTGCTAGACAAAAGAATAAGTATACATCAAGGAGTCTCTATCTCAAATGTATACTAACAAAAACTACTATGCTAAAGTAGTTAGCCCAAAAGTTAAGTGAAGGACCCTGATAAGAAGTCAAGCAGGAGCACCTGAAATACCTCGGTCTGACCCGAGTATTATTTAAGAAGAAAATAATAAACGGATCAGCCTAGCTATAAATTTCAGATAAAATGAGATAGGATAAGAGATATGACAAAAACATATGATAATAATAATGCCATACTGCGACAAGTATACATCAAATAACAACAAAAATCATACAATATCTCAAATATTCTCAAACACAAAAAAGAATGTCATATTCTTTAAATTATTCACCAAAACACAAATACTGATAAAGCTTATCAATGCATGTCATCAAAATTGTGAAACACAAATTCTGAAAATCAACAACCAGAAATCATAAAAAGGGGGAGGCCTATCACAAACGGGAGCATGAATATTCATCAACACCTGTATCACAAACGGAATGCTATTCCATGGTCGCTAACCATAAATTTTGAGCCGAAGCTCCACAAACGGCCCGAAGACCATGGGTCGCTACCCCACCAAATTGAACCGAAGTTCCACAAACGGGGTTTTTAGTCCCTACACAAACAAAGAGACATCGCACATCGCTAGAATAAATCACAAAATGATCAGCATTGATCAATAAGAAGTGCGAATCACACTAAGCTAGTAAATATAAGAGTTTAGCTTCATGTCCCATAACCACTAGCTTAACTTAAATATTTACGAACAAATTGTAGATTTCCACTCAAAAATTGTCACGAGAGTTCAATCAAACAAGTCCAAGAATTAACCGACGAAGTAAATGCAAGCGTTTCATACCACCTGTTTTGCTAAGCCGTTTAATTAGATTTCTCATACGGATGAGGTAACGGTTGGTATATACTAATAGATTGGAAAATGGTTTTAAAAACGAGCTTTGTATTAAAAATAGTGTTGAAATTGTTTTGATGAAAGAGTTTGAGTATTTACTACTAGTATAAAAAAAACATTTATATTTTAAAGTGACAAATCACTAAAATGATTGGAAACAATCAATCGCCAAAATCCACATTCGACGACGTGAATTAAAACCATAAAAATCGATACCGAATCTATGAAAATGGATATTCCTAAAAATCCCGAAAAAGAAGTCATCAAAGTCGATAAAAGTGATAACAACCAATCAGACCATCAAGAATCGATTAAAAATCGGAAACCCACACAAAACTGCCTAAAATAGGCAAAATGCATATTTCCTAGATTCAGTCGACTGGACTGTATGGTCAGTCGACTGATACATGCCTAGAAACTCTCGGTTTCCAGGTTCAGTCGACTTCCAGTCGACTGATAGATGGACAGAAGCTTTCTGTTTCCAGGTTCAGTCGACTGCTAGTCGACTGATAGATGGATAGAAGTTTTCTGTTTCCAGGTTCAGTCGACTGGCCATATATGTCAGTCGACTGAACTATCATTTGCAGTATTTTTAGTCTAGCCCAAGAAGGGCAAAAATCCAAACCGGAAGTGATCGGACGAGCAACGGAGACTAGGTATTTATGCCAAGCAACAACCCTGCCTTATAGGCTCTTCGATACACCCCAACAACATGTTCAAACATCAAAGACAGGATTTTTAAGGATTTGACTTCAAAACACCAAAAATTGGAATATTCATCAAACTAATTCAATTCAAAAGCAAATGGACATGGAATAGATGTTAGGAATTACTAACAACTATCAAAGATATAGACCTAGATGTGAGTTCTAAAACTCACCTTTTAAACCCAAAACAACAAATGAGAAGATCGAGAACAAGCAAAGATTGATTTCTCTTCAACAACACCTCTAGAATCTTCAATCTATTATCAAAGATGAAGGTTTTCCTAAGTTAGGTTATAGGAATTTCTGAAAATTGAAGAGGGATTAAGATGGAGAAGATGAAGAGGATGCTTACCTAAGCTTCTCTTGGATTTTGGACTTGAATTTGAGTTCCCTAATCAAAGCTAGGGTTTAGGGATTTTAATTTCCTCTTCTTTCCCCCATTTTTACTTTAGCTTGAGAGTGTTAGGAAATGAGAAGTGGAATGAATGAAGAGGAGTGGAGTTGGGTTATTTGTTAGGTTGGTGGGCTGAAACCCAAACCCAAAGCCCTAAATGAAAATATCAAAATTTTACTCAACTCCAAACATATCTATGTTTATACTCAATAAGGTCGCAAACGCCATTTTGGACTCAATGGAAGTGGTCTCGAGTCCTAATTCGACTGTTTGCAAAAAGTGACATTTCAGACTTAAATCCGACTAACGATGCTATATTTAAATAAAACTTTTAAATATACAATCGTAAAACATGCAGGTTGTTATAGACTCCCATCCTTAAAGAAATTGCGTCCTCGCAATACTTAAGAAAAAGAAATAAAAAGTAATAAACATACAAAGGCATAACAACACAAAAAGAAGAAATTTTAAAATGAGAAGTTCACCTTAAGGAGCACGAGAGAGTAAGTCCGGATGTGTTCGCTCGATGAATTCCCTAGATTCCCAAGAGCAATCCTTAGGATTTGAGGACCATTGAACTTTCACAAGAGGAACATCTTTATTTCGAAGGCGTTTAACCTCCGTAGCAATGATACGAATAGGATGTTGCTCATAAGTCAAATTAGGCGAAACTTCAATTTCTTCAATAACACCGGGCTCAAGAATAGAATCAGAATCTCGAAGGCATTTCTGTATTTGAGAGACGTGGAATACGTCATGAATAGCAGAAAATTGGGTCAGTAATAAAAGGCGATAAGCCACGGAACCAATGCGTTCGGTGATGGGAAATGGGCCAATATATCGAGGTGCTAATTTTCCCGATTGACTGAAGTGCACAAAACCCTTCATAGGTGAAACATGAATAAACACAAAATCTCCTACAGAAAATTCTAATCTCCTTCTTCGGTTATCGGCATAGGATTTTTGTCTACTTTGAGCTTCTTTCATCCTATAACGAATAAGGTCAATCTTTTCTGTGGCATCACGAATAAAATCTGGACCTAAAACTAGCTTCTCACCGGCTTCAAGCTAACACGAAGGAGATCGGCATGGCCTTCCGTATAGTGCCTCGAAAGGTGCCATACCAATACTAGATTGGAAGCTATTATTATAGGAAAACTCAACAAGAGAAATATGATCTTCCCAACTTCCACCAAAGTCAAGAACACATGCAAGAAGATCTTCAAGAGTTTGATTCACACGCTCGGTTTGTCCATCGGACTAAGGATGATAAGCGGTGCTAAAATTAAGCTTTGTTCCCAAAGCTTTTTGAAGACTTTTCCAAAATCCACTAGTAACTAATGGATCACGATCACTAATAATAGAAGTAGGAACTCCATGTAATTTAACAATTTCTTTAACATAGTGTTTGGCCAAAAGAGGTACGGTCCGATTGGACCAAACGGGAATAAAATGGGTGGATTTTGTAAGTCTATCTACTATCACCCATAGGCTATCATGACCCGAACGAGAACGGGGAAGACCGTCAATAAAGTCCATGGAGACTTGATCCCACTTCCAAACGGGAATGTCCAAAGGTTGCAATACCCCACCGGGCCTTTGATGCTCGGCCTTCACGAGTTGGCAAGTCATGCAACACTTAATAAAGTTAGCAATATCAGATTTCATTCCATCCCAATAAAAAAGTCGCTTCATGTCCGCGTACATTTTACTATTACCGGGATGAATGGTAAATTTAGACGATGAGATCTTCTAAAATATCTTTACGAAGATCAATAATATTTGGCACAATAAGTCTACCAAATTTTCGAATACCGCCACGAGCATCAATATCAAAGTCTTTCAAACCTTCAATATCAATTTTATCCCCACAACTTTGGCTAAGAAGAACTAATTCGGGATCATGCTTTTGAGCTTCAAGGATGCGGTCTAGAAGAGAAGGATGAGCCTCAAGGCTACATAAAACAAGAGATGAACATGAATTGGATTCACGATCTCGAATCTTATAAGTGGATAATGTCTCGAGATCATTCCACTCGGATATCATCATAGAAACAACCGCTTGTTGCTTACGACTAAGGGCATCGGCAACACGATTTCCCTTTCCAGGAGTATAAAGAATATCAAGATCATAAGATGCAAGGAACTCAAGCCAACGTTGTTGACGCAAATTAAGTTCCTTTTGAGAAAATAAATACTTTCCAAGATTTATGATCGGTGTAGAGAACAAATTTCTCTCCCAAAAGATAACGACGCCAAATTCTAAGAGCGAAAACAATAGCTGTGAGCTCTAAATCATGAGTGGCATATCTAGTCTCGGCAGGCTTTAATTGCCTAGAAGCATAAGCAATAACACGTTCCCTTTGCATGAGAACGGCTCCCAAACCAACATGACTAGCATCTGTATAAACAATAAAGTCTTGGTTCCCTTCGGGAATCACATGAATAGGAGCATCAGAAAGGAGTTCTTTTAATTTTTGAAAAGCAGCTTCACATTTGTCTGACCAAATGTATTTAACTCCCTTCTTTGTCAAACTAGTAAGAGGCACGGAAATTTTAGAAAAGTCTTTTATGAACCGACGGTAATAGCCCGCCAATCCGAGAAAGCTACGAATTTCCATCACACTCTCCAGTCTCTTCCAATTTTGGATCGCTTCAATCTTTGAAGTATCCATGGAAATTTTGGATTCAGAAATAATATGCCCCAAAAATTTCACACGAGATTGCCAAAAGTGGCATTTAGAAAAAATTTCTTTCAATTGGTTGCTCCTAAGAGTTTCCAACACAACCCGAAGATGTTTTTCATGCTCTTCCTCGATTTTCGAATAAATAAGAATATCATCTATAAAGATGAGAACAAATCGATCGAGGAAGTCTTTGAAAACTCGATTCATAAGGTTAATGAAATAAGCTGGAGCATTTGTTAAACCAAATGGCATAACAAGCCATTCATAAGATCCATAACGAGTACGGAATGATGTCAAAGAAATGCTATCCTTTGCAATACGGAGCTGATGAAAACCGGTTGCTAAGTCTAATTGTGAAAAGACTCTAGCACCACTAAGTTGATCGAATAAATCATCAATTCGAGGTAAGGGATATTTATTCTTGATGGTGAGATCATTAAGCTTGTGGTAGTCAACGCAAAGCCTAAGTGTACCATCAGATTTCTTCACAAAAATAGCCGAAGCTCCCCATAGAGAGGAACTAGAACGAATAAACTATTTTTCTTCCAATTCGGATAATTGTCTACGCATCTCCTCATTTTCCTTATTGGACATACGATAAAGAGGACGAGTAATAGGTAGAGCTCCAGGGATTAGATTAATTCTGAACTCAATCGCTCGCTTAGGTGGTAATCCTAAAACGGGCTCAAATATGTCAGGAAATTCACAAACAATGTGAATGAGAGAAATAACATCTTCCTCATCATCATTATCGTCATCATGAGGATTTAGAGAATACAAGGATGCTCCCGAATTGGAATCTGAATATTTCAGAATAAGAGAAATCTGCTTAACAGATTGATGATGTCGAAGATATATAGTCCGCTTAGGACATAGGATATGGACTTCATAACGGTTAAGCCAATCCATCCCCAAAATTATTCTGAAACCAAGGTAACGCATAACATGCAAATCGGCTCGAAAAGCATAATCACATAAAATAATTTCAACATCTTTACACAGTAAACTGAGTGTTGCGGATCCACCAACCGGATTCACAATTCTCAATGAAGTCATCAAGCCAATAACATTCAAAGACAAAGCATCAACAAGTTCTTTTGATATAAAAGAGTGAGATGCACCCGTATCAAAAAGAACTCGAATAGGAAGATCACGAAATATAATAATGCCATCAAGGATAGAATGAGAAATACCTTGACCAAGAGAAGTGTTAGTAGGGGCTTGCACAACATTTAACTTGCCTTCCTTCTTACTTTGAAGTTTGGGACATGAAGATCTAGCATGACCCAAACTTTTGCAATAGCGACAAGTAAGAGACTTCAGACACTTGTTTGCATAATGGTCCTTAGAACCACAATTGTAACATTCTCCACAACTAGAGGTAGGAGTCTTTGTTACCGAAGTTGCTTGCTTCCGTTTCTTGTTGGGATTAGGCTTGAACTTAAAAGGCCTCTTCTTATTGATGTTTTTTTGGCACCCACAACTTCAACATCACTTTCTTTATCGGCCTCTTCGAGTCGAAGAGCGATATCAACAAGCTGATCGAAAGAAACTTCTAATTTCAGAAGTAATGGCTTTTTGAGGTTCTTATTCAACCCATAAACAAATTTATGATTTTTCTTCAATGGGGTATTAATATACTCGACCCCATATTTAGATAGAGATTCGAAAGATGCGACGTAATCCATCACAGAAGATTCACCTTGAACAAGGTTAATGAAGTGTCGAGCTAGAGATACTTTTTCAGCTTCTGGCACAAATTTTAACTCGAATCTTTCCCGGAATTGCTCCTAAGTAAGATCCGCTTCAATAATTTCGGAGATCATAAGCACATACCAATCTAATGCTCTCTCTTGGAGCATGCTAGAAGCCACTTGGACTCGATGTAGATCAATAAGTTTCATGCGGGAAAAGATGCGATCGCATGTTCTAAGCCAAGATTGGACTTCTATAACGCTTCCGAAACCCTTGAAAGGCCTTCCACCCAAGTTGGTGTAATCACCGCACAAGCGTGCAAACCCAGATTTAGGATGAGTAGGCTCTGGAATGGGTCGGATAGCTTGAGCATTTTTCACAAGATCTAAAAGCTGCTGGGAAGACATAAATACTCCATCCTGAGGAGTAGCACTGGATTGACCGGCGCTGTGACGGCTTGATCTAACCATTTCTCTTCTTTAAGAAAGAAAAGAGAGGAAAAAGGTTATTCACAAAATGAATATCAAACAAACTTGATTGATAAAATAAGGCATCCTAAAGAAAATAAGATAGAATGGTATGAAGACTCGAATTAAATCCTATGGCACGATTCCTAAGGAAAACTTAGGACACTGATCCTTGCTAGATTATTCTACATTGTTCCGAAGTTTGGCTCTGATACCAAGCTGTGACACCCCATCTCTATACTCACACTAGCCAAGGACACTATAAGGTAATGCCGTCGACTAGCACGAAGAATAAGGCTGTTGAGGAGCGACCATCTGTGTAATTGCTTTGGGCGAATACCGATATGTTAGATAATATAACTTACATTTCATTTCAAGAGGAAATTCGACATGTCAATTACAAACTCAAAGCTACCACACAGTGGATATGAGGACTTCGGAAACAAATATAGAAATAAGCATAACACAAATCAGTCACAAATATTCATATCACAAAGGCGGAATCAGATATGAATATATCACATAAAAGTGTACATCAAAATAGTGGTCATACCAAATCCACTACATCACAAAAGAATAGATACAAGTGCTAGAAAAAAGAATAAGTATACATCAAGGAGTCTCTATCTCAAATGTATACTAACAAAAACTACTATGCTAAAGTAGTTAGCCCAAAATTCAGGTGAAGGACCCTGATAAGAAGTTAAGCAGGAGCACTTGAAATACCTCGGTCTGACCCGAGTATTACTTAATAGCAAATAATAAACGGATCAGCCTAGCTATAAATATCAGATAAAATGAGATAGGATAAGAGATATGAAAAAAACGTATGATAACAATAATGCCATACTACGACAAGTATACATCAAATAACAACAAAAATCATACAATATCTCAAATATTCTCAAACACCAAAAAGAATGTCATATTCTTTAAATTATTCACCAAAACAAAAATATTGAAAGAGCTTATCAATGCACATCAACAAAATTGGTGAAACACAAATTCTAGAAATCAACAACTAGAAATCCAGAAATCACAAAAAGGGGAAGGCCTATCAAAAACGGGAGCATGAATACTCACCAACACGTGTATCACAAACGGAACGCTATTCCATGGTCGCTAACCATCAATTTTGAGCCGAAGCTCCACAAACGGCCCGAAGACCATGGGTCGCTACACCACCAAATTGAACTGAAGTTCCACAAACGGGGTTTTTAGTCCCCACACAAACAAAGAGACATCGCACATCGCTAGTCTAAATCAAAAAATGATCAGCATTGATCAATAAGAAGTGCGAATCACACTAAGCTAGTAAATATAAGAGTTTAGCTTCATGTCCCATAACCACTAGCTTAACTTAAATATTTACGAACAAATTGTAGATTTCGACTCGAAAATTGTCACAAGAGTTCAATCGAAAAAGTCCAAGAATTAACCAACGAAGTAAACGCAAGCGTTTCATACCACTTGTTTTGCTAAACCGTTTAATTAGATTTCTCATACGAATGAGGTAAATGTTTGTATATAATAATAGATTGGAAAACGATTTTAAAAACGAGCTTTGTATTAAAAATAGTGTTGAAATCGTTTTGATGAAAGAGTTTGAGTATTTACTACTAGTATAAAAAAAACCTTTATATTTTAAAGTGACCAATCACAGAAATGATTGTAGAAACAATCAATCACCAAAATCCACATTCGACGACGTGAATTAAAACGATAAAAATCGATACCGAATCCATCAAAATGGATATTCCCAAAAATCTCGAAAAAGAAGTCATCAAAGTCGATAAAAGTGATAACAACCAATCGGACCATCAAGAATCGATTAAAAATCGGAAACCCACACAAAACTGCCTAAAATAGGCAAAATGCTCATTTCCCAAATTCAGTCGACTGGACTGTATGGTAAGTCGACTGATACATGCCTAGAAACTCTCGGTTTCCAGGTTCAGTCGATTGCCAGTCGACTGATAGATGGACAGAAGCTTTCTGGTTCTAGGTTCAGTCGACTGCCAGTCAACTGATAGATGGACAGAAACTTTCTGTTTCCAGGTTCAGTCGACTGGCCATATACATCAGTCGACTGAACTGTCATTTGCAGTATTTTCAGTCTAGCCCAAGAAGGGCAAAAATCCAAACCGAAAGTGATCGAACGAGCAACGGAGACTAGGGATTTATGCCAAGTGACAACCCTGCCTTATAGGCTCTTCGATACACCCTAATAACATGTTCAAACATCAAAGATAGGATTTTTAAAGATTTGACTTCAAAACACCAAAAATTGGAATATTCATCAAACCAATTCAATTCAAAGGCAAATGGATAAGGATTAGATGTTAGGAATTACTACCTAACAACTATCAAAGATATGGACATAGATGTGAGTTCAAATACTCACCTTTTAAACCCAAAACAACAAATGAGAAGCTCGAGAATAAGAAAAGGTTGATTTCTATTCAACAACACCTCTAGAATCTTCAATCTATTATCAAAGATGAAGTTTTTCCTAAGTTAGGTTATAGGAATTTCTGAAAATTGAAGAGGGATTGAGATGGAGAAGATCAAGAGGATGCTTACCTAAGATTCTCTTGGATTTTGGACTTGAATTTGATTTCCCTAATCAAAGCTAGGTTTAGGAATTTTAATTTCCTCTTCTTTCCCCCATTTTTACTTTAGCTTGAGAGTATTAGGAAATGAAGAGTGGAATGAATGAAGAGGAGTGGAGTTGGGTTATTGAAACCCAAACACAAAGCCCTAAATGAAAATATCAAAATTTTACTCAACTCTAAACATATCGATGTTTATACTCAAAAAGGTCGTAAATGCCATTTTGGACTCAATGGAAGTGGCCGAGAGTCCTAATTCGACTGTTTGCAAAAAGTGACATTTCGGACTTAAATCCGACTTACGATGCTATATTTCAATAAAACTATACAATCGTAAAATATGCGGGTTGTTACAAGATATTTTGATAAAAGAAATAAATTAATCAAATATCATTCACCTATTTACTTGACCTCTTGTAACGCCCCACTCCGAGACCCATTCTAACAAAGAGTATTACGGAGTAATACCGTCTGCTGGAACGGAGAATAGAGTATAATGGAAGCGACCATATGTAATCAAGCTATAACTATCTACTGAATACGTCGAAATGTGGTATCGTTTTTTTTCAAGTGGTTCGACATATCCAATAGATATTTATAACGAAATTACAATGGCTAAGGAAAATCGGTTCAGAACAAACATAATACTAAATGATAAAATCATCATCACAGAACAGTCACATAACAGTCACAGAACATAGGTACAATATATCATCAATACAGATCCAAATATCAAAAAGGTGGGTACAAAGCCACCGCTCACACATGTGAGTCAAAGATATGTACATAAGAGACTGAATAATCAGAGTATCAAAATAGTGGACAAATATAAAGAGCTATCTATCAGCATAGCAGATAATGTCCTAGCGGAAGCACAGACAGCTAAGTCCAGAGACCTAACCTGAAACAACTCGGTCTGACCCGAGCGAAAAACACTCGGGTCAGGCTAGCTAAACAATCAGTCAATAAACTGAGATAAACATGATAGATAATGAGGCGATATATAACATAGTACTATAGACCACAAACTCTCACATAGAGAAGAAATAAACATCTAAGTAGAGATGTATAATAAGCCTTGTATCATTGGCATAACATAGTCACAAATGTCAAAACAAACATCTAAGTAGAGATGTATAATAAGCCTCATATCATCGCATAACGTAAGCACAAATGTCAAAACAAAACATCTAAGTAGAGATGTATAATAAGCCTCATATCATCGGCATAACATAAGCACAAATGCCAAAACATAAACATCTAAGTAGAGATGTCAAAAACGATACATCTAAGTAGAGATGTATAACAGGACATCTAAGTAGAGATGCCAAAAACGATACATCTATGTAGAGATGTATAACGGCCATCTATGCAGAGATGCCAAAAACGATACATCTAAGTAGAGATGTATAACGACCATCTAAGTGGAGATGCCAAAAACGATACATCTAAGTAGAGATGTATGACGGCCATCTAAGTAGAGATGCCAAAACGATACCTCTAAGGGAGACAGTCCGAAGACACTATCCCAAAGGTAATAAAAGGAATGTGTCACGAACTTTTAGCAAGGAACCCGTAAAGTGTTAACGTGAGTCCCATATCCCACGTTCGCACTAAACGGTTTACTAACCAATAGTAAGCTTCCACACTCAAAGCAGTAAAAAGTTCACCCCATGTCATCGGTAAACTAGGCCGAAAGGCCAAAACGATCAATCGAATAGGTCTAGGATTAACCGGAAAGGAAATACACACGATTTTATAGGCCGGAGTTTTTCCCAACCGTTTAAGCACCTTTCCACTTCGCTCGAAGTGCTAAAGTGTGAGTGTGGGATTTTATTATAGAAAATAATTACGGAAAACGGATTTATAATTGGTTTGAAATCACTTTAAAACGGCCTTTGAAAACTCTCCTATTATGGAGTAATTAATTTAATAATTAAAAATAATATTATATAATAATTTCGAAAGCCATTTCGGAGTGAAAAATCCTTTTAAAACCTTTTTATAAGGCCCGTGTATGAAATCCAGAGACAAATCTCAAAGAAATCGATAAACCAGAAAATCACTGAAAATATTCTTAAGTGTTGGAAAATAGTCCAAAACTGACGCGAACCCAAGTTCGGAAAATTATTCGGACTAGCAAACTGAATCCGAATGGCATGAAAATAGGTAGGAACATAGTCTGACATTCCTACTTCAGAACGCAAAAAGAATTGCTCAATTCCGACTTGAAACGAAGAAACGGCGTCGTCTCAAAGTCGGACAAAAATCACAAAACTCTACTGTGTCAAACAGTGCAAAGGTCCCACTTCGACGACATGGTCGAAGGGTCACATGAACTCAGATCTTGATGAAAATTTGCAGGAGCGTAGTAAAGTACTCCTACTTTGATATGCAATAAGAATCGTTCGGTTCCAACTTGAAATGAAGAAATGTCAATGTTTCAAAGTTGGTCCGACGATAACTGAAAATGATCACTATTGTAAAACAGTTTCTGGGTGCTACTTCGGCAATAGAAACAAAGTATCTAATGCACCCAGATCTAAACCAAACTTTGCATGGTTGAAGATCTCGACCTCATCTTTTTAACGATATCAAAAACAATGAAATCCAACAAAGGACGAGCCCGGTATGGCATCGCAAAGTTGGGGTTCTGCGCTGAAAACAACGGGAGCAAAGAGACTAAGGCCTGTAGCTATGCACTAACAGACCAGAGATGAAAAACCACAATTTTGGCGTAGTAAACTTCCAATTCTGACAAGATGAATAAAATAAAAGTTGTAGCTTAGTTTCTAAGCTTTCCGGAATGACCAAGATCGTCAAATTCCGATCGGGGATGAAAATTCTATGACTAAAACAATTCTCGGATCTAAATTCTA